>CM056058.1:132548058-133240996 GCA_029574335.1 Rana kukunoris
AAAATTTGTACCTATAGGCAAGCCTTTAATAAGGCTTACCTATAGGTACTGTAAATATCTCCTAAACAACATACACCGTTCAGAAGATATTGATATTACATGCAGTTGATGACGTCATTGGCGCATGCGCTCTGAAGGAACGGCCACCTGTGCTATTCCTTCAGATACGTGTGCTGTGAATGATGTGCTGTGAGTGACGTCATTGCGGCTCTGGCCTGTCACACAGCAGGAGTCCGAGGACCCGAAAGGACCGGGTGAAGATGGACGCTGCCTCCAGCAATTACATCGCATTGCTGGAGGGCTTCGCTTTCAGGTACGTTTCACATAATGTGCTAGCATGCGATGCATACTAGCACATTATTCCTGTACCTTGCAGGTCCTAAAAAAAAAAAACACACAAAAAAACAAACAGCGGATTGTCTTCTATTCATTTACTAGCACAACACCTTATGCTATGAATAACAATCCAGATTTTCTTTATGAGACATTAGGACACGCCCCCCCCCCCCCCCCCCCCCCTCTTGTGAATTACAGACTTTTTTTTTTTGCAGTATACCTCCAACTAAGCTGTATTGTTGTCATCTATAAAATGTTATAATTGTTAGACTAATACAAGGCCAATTTTCTAACGAATTCTTGCACTTTTACCCACAGTGCAATACAACATGTCATCAAAGAGAGAGGGGATGAAGATGACAGGAGATAAAATGAGAAAAAGGGGAGAGGACAGAGGAAATAAAAAAAATGGAGGAGAGATCAAACAGCACAAAGAACAAAATATAAAGAAGAAATCAGGTGCAGAGAAAGAGAAGAACGAGAAGAAAACAGAGGCTGATAAGAGAACAAAAAGGTACTTTTATATACGGTACCACATGAGTACAAGGGATGGGACACACGGCTCATTACATCTAACACAGGTTTGCAGAATACATGGAGAAGCCCCCCCACAGATGCGGGGGCGGCATATAAGTCCAGTTATCCGATGCAATTTACAGTGATGACGTCCTACAGAACAGGATCTGCTGGAGAGATACGGCCCACTGCCCTGGCCAGTCTTCCTGCCAGTCTGATCGATATCTATTTAGCACCAAGAAGCAGAATGAAACATTGCTTCCTAAAAGAGGCTTTTAACAGTCAATGCAAGTAAACGAGCGGTCAACAAAACGCAGTTGCGAGGTCAGTGAAGCAAGGCTGTTGTGGAGCAATTAAATGCTCGCTAAATGAGCCTGGGGGAAAGAAAAAAATGAGATGTCAGCAAATGCTGCAGCTGAATCTCCAGCCCAGGAATTGATGGATTTTTTTGTACACTGTGCTACAGAAAATTCCTTCCCTAAAAGAAATGAACCTGCACATAAAGCTATACAACTCAGACTCCGCCTCCTCTTCCCACCAATAACAACAACGACGTGCACAATTAAAGGGCCAGTACAACCAAGTCTAAAGTTTTGGTTATTGATGAATGCTGACAGGCTCAATAATCCAACATTTACTCCAGCTGAGGGATGTTCCAGCCAGGGACCATCCATACTGAGAAAGTAATATAAATCTGTAATGGCTACAGCAGGTAGGCGGAGCTGGGAACCCCAATGCAGAGATCTCAACACAAGAGCCTGAGAGATACAAGAAGTTCAACCTGTTGGCATGGAACCAAAACTCTTACAACACCTACAGGCCCACCATTCCTCCCTTTAAACAACAGCCTAGACTACACAGGAGTATTCATCACTCAGGAGCTTGGGATTAATTATCTTCTCTTTCTTGAGGTTAGGAATATATATTAGATATCTGTATATGGCCTTTGATTAGTATTTTGTGTGGGTTTATTGCACCCTTTAAGGCTTGGTTTCTGAGGCATTACCACAGGCTGGTGGGCACTTGTTTGTGTGCCCCCTGGATGGTGCGGGGTTGTCCTCAATGTGATAGGGTACGTTTTTCCCCCTCTTCCTATGTGTTGTTGTGATGTTAGGCTGTATGTTATTTTCCTTTGGGGATGTTGTCTATAAATGTCTATTTTTTTTTCCCTTTTTAGCACAAGTAGATTACACCAGAGACTAAACAATTCTGTAAAAACAATACATATGGTCCTGATGAAGCAGGATTTTCCGCAAAACGCGTAGACCAATTTGTACCATGTTAATTGTCATATAAAACAACCTGTTTGTTTTTAATAGCTGGCTGTGGTATATGTCTGAGGAAAATGTTATATATGAATCATGCTTAATAAATTATTGTTTGTTTTTAAGGGTATTTTATTTTGTTCTATTTGACTCTCGGCTCCATATTACAAGCCCCACTTACACATTTCTTTACTCTTGGAATTAAAGTATTTTTTTTCCTTGGGTAAGTGCATGTGATCAGCACATGGCCAAGGGTCAGGGCTTCTGCAGCTTGATAGAGCAGAATGAAAACTCCTCCTACAAGCTTTAACCAGAAACTGATAGAAGTCACAAGACTGCTCCAACTGCTGCTGATGAAAAAAGATATTTAGCAGTTTATAATTACCAAAAATATTGCATTTCCATGCTGTGTGCACTGTGACAGACCAGATATAGTGAATGCAGGATCCTGGGTTTAGTAAAAACTTAACCTTTTGTTGGCAGTGACCTAATCAGCATCACAAATAAGCTTGAAATTAGAAATTTGACAGAGCAACTCACATTTTAAGTGTAGAAGCCGGCTCCAAGCTCAGGTCTGTGGTAAAAGTAGGGCCTCCCTCTGATCATTGTAAACACCTTTAACCGCTTGCCGACCAGCCGCCGCAGTTATACGGCGGCAGATCGGCACTCCTGCGCGAGAGCCCGTAGCTCTACGTCGCCACTTTCGATGGCCACTAGGGGGCGCGTGCGCGCCGCCGGCAGCCCGCGCGCGCCGCCGAGTCCCGTGCGTGTGCCCGGCGGGCACGATCGCCGCCGGGCACACGCGATTGCTCGGTACAGAGTGGGGAACAGGAGCTGTGTGTGTAAACACACAGCTCTCGTTCCTGTCAGCGGGGGAAACGCTGATTTTTTGTTCATACAATGTATGAACAGAAGATCAGTGATTTCCCCTAGTGAGGCCACCCCTCCCCCCCCCCATACAGTTAGAACACAAATAGGAACACACTTAACCCCTTCCCCGCCCCCTAGTGTTAACCCCCTCACTGCCAATGGCATTTTTATAGTAATCCAATGCATTTTTATAGCATTGATCGCTAAAAAAATGCCAATGGTCCCAAAAATGTGTCAAAAGTGTCCGAAGTGTCTGCCATAATGTCGCATTACTGAAAAAAAACGCTGATCGCCGCCATTACTAGTAAAAAAAAAATAATAATAATAAAAATGCCATAAAACTACCCCCTATTTTGTAAACGCTATAACTTTTGCGCAAACCAATCAATAAACGCTAATTGCGATTTTTTTTTAACGAAAAATATGTAGAAGAATACGTATCGGCCTAAACTGAGGAAAAAAACTTTTTTTATATATATTTTTGGGGGATATTTATTACAGAAAAAAGTAAAAAATATTGCATTTTTTTCAAAATAGTTGCTCTATTTTTGTTTATAGCGCAAAAAATAAAAACCGCAGAGATGATCAAATACCACCAAAAGAAAGCTCTATTTGTGGGAAAAAAAGGACGCCAATTTTGTTTGGGAGCCACGTCGCACGACCGCGCAATTGTCAGTTAAAGCGAATCGCAAAAAGTGCTCTGGTCGTTGGGCAGCAATATGGTCCGGGGCTGAAGTGGTTAAGGAAGAGTAAGTCCATACAAACAAGAGAAGGCTGGTATATACGGACCCTTCCTATAGGACCGAAACAAAGGCATGCATCAGAATTGCTCATTATGCTCAGACTTTACAACCAGTAATTGGACACCAGTACTTCTGTTTTCTGTGAAGAATGCACCACTATAATCTGTCAACTAATTTAGATTCGATGGGGCCAACATCTTAATATCCACTGTTCTCCGAGACAGCAATATATCAGCTCAGAGCATTGTTCTCCAATCAGGAAATGTGTAAGGTTCATAAATGTGGGTTCTGGATGTACCCAACCTGGAAAGAAAAAAAAAAGACACTGCCCTGTCTCCTCCTCTTATTGACCTTTCGTGAAATTTTAAAGTAAACCTAAAGGCTCCTGTGAGGTTGTCTAAACAGGGCCCAAATCCAGTTACTATGTGACTAATAAAACAGGTTCTTTATGGCCCTCGACTGAGACAAATCATACGTTCTCCCTCCCAGACACTGCAGCTCACATTGGGAGGTTTTCAGCAACAGAGGCAGTGCGGTCAAGAAAGCAGCAAGTGCGGTTTGATGTGGCTAGCTACTGATTGACCATCTACAGGTTGATAGCCACACTACCCGCAACATCTGTTTATTCCACTGTAGTGCAGGCACAGTTTACATCATACATACACCAGTGAACGAATTAGAGTTACAACTGCTTAAACATAAACATTAGATGAAAAAATAGAGTGCCGATCAAAAGTGAAGTCCAAATATGAGATAAAATTGATGACAGTCTACTCGTGCAAACTGTTTAAAGTCTATCCATAAATGTAGGCTCTTGAGTCCAATGTGTTGGTTGGTGCACAATCGGACAGACCCGTCCGTCTGGGTAAGCGATCAGCAACAAGCAGGTGACGCCAGCACGTCACACCGCCCTACGCGTTTTGTAAGAGAATTACGTTTTCAGCCGGCACATCGGACTCAAGGCTTTTTAATTCAAGTTATGGTAAGTGTGTTTTTAAACAATAAATCTTAAGGTTTTTACACTATTGGGGCCCTTATATTTTTTTCATACCACGCTACCTGTATATGGGTCTGAATGTCCCTTGAGGGACCTGACTAGCTGTGAAGCAGGCTTGAGACACCTTTTGATAACAGGCTGTGCCACTTATATGCTTTCCCTGATTCTCTGTCATGGGGGGATCACGGAGTTCCGTTAAGCAGTGAATCTTTCCATTGGTGGTGGATCTCATAGTTACTTCTTTCACCAGTTTGAAGAGCCTACAATTATGGATAGAATTTAAAGGGGAGTTCCAGGCTTTTTTTATGTTTATTAAAAGTCAGCAGCTACAAAAAGTGTAGCTGCTGGCTTTTATTAAACATACACTCACCTGCTCCACAGTCCAGCGACGTGACGGCCGGAGCTCAGCTCCTCTCCCCCCCTCTCCGGCCGTTGTCTTCATTCTTAGTGTGGGCACCCGGCCGTGACAGCTTTCGGCTTCACGGCCGGACACTCACTGCGCATGCGCGAGCGGTGCACTGTGATTTGTCAGGCGATCGCTTGGGACCTGTCACGTGTCCCAGGCGATCGCCTACAGGGAGGGGCCTCTGTAGGCGATATGACATATCGTCTAAGCGGTCCCTGGGTGGACAGGAAGTCTCGCTCCTCCTGAAGCCCTCACCCCCCCCCCCCCCCCCAAAAAAAATGACATGCCAAATCAGGCATGTAAGGGGGCAAGCAGTGGATTAAGCAGAAGTTGGACTTCACTTTTGATTGGACACTATTTATTCACCTAATGTTTAAGCATTTTTGGCACTATATGAATTTGTTCACTTAATGTTCACTGGTGTTCTCAATTATTTAACCATTTACGGATTAATTTGGTTACTTTTACAAGTTTTAACTTTGTAGTGATAATTAGAGCTTTTTAAATATATGTATGCTCTTGGGTAGAGCGACTTTATATATTTTTTCTATTCTATAATGGACCCATTAAAAAAAAAAAGTGTCAAAAGGAAAAATGAAGATCTGAAAGTGCTTCAACTTACAGGAACCAGAACTCAACTTTTATCAGTTTAGACCAGGGGTCTCCAAACCCCGGCCCGCGGGCCACATCCGGCCCGCGGGTGTCTTTTGTCCGGCCCCCAGCTTGCCCGGAGACTCTGCCAACACAGCACTGCCGATCTGCTGGCTTTTAAAAGCAGCTGCTGTTATCGGCAGTAAATGTCTAGCAGGTCCAGGACAAAAAGCCACTCCCCACACACCCTCCAGTGCTGCCAGAGGATTGGCTGCTGTGCTAAGCTGAGGATTGGCTGGTTCGGAGATAACATCAGCATGGTCCTCCCGACTTCCTGCCTGCTGTTTACATTCATTAGGAATCCTTCTAACTTACAGCCTGCATGTGCAGCAGTGGGCGGGAGTCGGAAGGTGCAGGAGAGCTGAAGTCGGCTCCTACAGTGAAGAAATAGAATTGTACAGGCAAGAGTAAAATGGGCATTTATCTGCACACATACTGTACATGTACAGGAGACTCTGCTGGGGACATCTATGCTGGGAGAACCTATGCTGGGGACACTGATAATGGTTGCATCTATGCTGGGGACACTGATAATGGTGACATCTATGCTGGGGACACTGATAATGGGGACATCTATGCTGTGGACACTGATAATGGGGACATCTATGCTGGGGACACTGATAATGGGGACTTCTTTGCTGGAGACACTGATAATGGGCATATCTATGCTGGGGACATTGATAATGGTGACATCTATGCTGGGGACACTGATAATGGGGACTTCTATGCTGGGGACACTGATAATGGGGATATCTATGATGGGGACATTGATAATGGAGACATCTATGCTGGGGACACTGATAATGGGGACATCTATGCTGGGGAAACACTGATAATGGGGACATCTATGATGGGGACACTGATAATGGGGACATCTATGCTGGGGACACTGATAATGGGGACTTCTTTGCTGGAGACACTGATAATGGGCATATCTATGCTGGGGACATTGATAATGGTGACATCTATGCTGGGGACACTGATAATGGGGACTTCTATGCTGGAGACACTGATAATGGGGATATCTATCCTGGGAGCACTGATAATATGGAATTCTATGTTGGGGACACTGATAATGGGAATATCTATGCTGGGGACACTGATAATGTGGAATTCTATGTTGGGGAGACTGATAATGGGAAAATCTATGCTGGGGACACTGATAATGGGGATATCTATGCTGGGGACACTGATAATGGGGATATCTATGCTGGGGACATCTATGCTGGGGACACTGATAATGGGCACATCTATGCTGTGGACACTGATAATGGGGACACTAATAATGGGGACATCTATGCTGGGGACACTGATAATGGGGATACCTATCCTGGGAGCACTGATAATGGGGACATATATGTTGGGGACACTGATAATGGTGAAAAATATGCTGGGGACACTGATATAATGGGGAGTCTCTGATGGCAGATACTGATATAATGGGGGGACTCTGATGGCGGATACTGATATAATGGGGGGACTCTGATGGCGGATACTGATATAATGGGGGGACTCTGATGGCGGATACTGATATAATGGGGGGACTCTGATGGTGGATACTGATATAATGGGGGGACTCTGATGGCGGATACTGATATAATGGGGGGACTCTGATGGCGGATACTGATATAATGGGGGGACTCTGATGGACATAGACATGCAGATGTTTTCGGCCCCCGAATACTTATAAAATCTACAATGTGGCCCTAGTGTTAAAAAGTTTGGAGACCCCTGGTTTAGACCAAGCAGAAACATAAAATACCATTGCGGACTACATATTGCAGCATATTACAAGGATACTAGCTGCTATGGGCAAAACCTTTGTTTTTTTACAAATTATCCCCATTATACTTGGAAGGGTAGAAGCACTGCTAAAATGTAGGTGGAAAACCCATAAGGAAACCCTTCAGAGACAAGTTAGAGAAAACAGGTTTACATGAGAGTATTAATGAGCACCAAAAACCCTGTGCATTCTGCCGCAGAGATCACTTCCAGAGGCCATACTTTAAAATCCAAACCTCAGAAGTAAAACCGCACATGGACTGGAACAGCACAAACAGCCGACACAAAGCTGAAAACAGTTTAATGACTTCGCCGAGAGGAAACCTACAAAATGCTGGAGACAGCGGCTCCGCTTTATTAATATTCACTTCCTCTCGTATCAGAATAATTTGATTTGCTGGTCGTACGTTTTATGGGATTCAATCAGCGACACGGCAAACCTTCACTGGATGTACATTGTAATGCAAAAGGTCAAAGGCACATCTATAGTCCAATTTATTGTAATAGCTCTCCATCACCTCTCAGGTCTAGAATAAATGGACATGCTGGTTAAACTTTAAAAAGAACTGAGTAAATGCATCACATTTACCACACTATGAATAGATTTATTATGAGGGGAGAAGGGAAATGCTCTTTATTATGAAAATTGCAAACAAGGTAATACTGCACATGCACAATTCATATAAAAGGAAAGTTGTACTGGGATCAAAAAGGTACACACAGACATTAAAAGCCTCATATATGGACATGCCCTTACTAATAAATGGAGGTACTTCCCAGCCAGCTACCATTTAGATTTAAACCTGCTCACAGCTTGATTGGTGGCTGTAACCAAATACAGTTATTAGACTACATTAATAATACATACAGTGGGAAAAAAAGGGATTTTTTAATACAGCTTACCTGTAAAATCCTTTTCTTGGAGTACATCACGGGACACAGAGCGGCATATTCATTACTATATGGGTTATATGGAGTACCTTCAGGTGTGGACACTGGCAATCTCAAACAGGAAGTCCCCTCCCTATATAACCCCCTCCCCTAGAGGGAGTCACTCAGTTTTGTAGCAAGCAGTATGCCTCCCAAAACATGTTCCCATAAGAGGGGTGGGAGCTCTGTGTCCCGTGATGTACTCCAAGAAAAGGATTTTACAGGTAAGCTGTATTAAAAAATCCCTTTTTCTTTCTCGTACATCACGGGACACAGAGCGGCATATTCATTACTATATGGGATGTCCGAAAGCAATGCTTTAATGAGGGGAGGGAGACATCTTCTCGAAAGGGATTTAATTTAGAGGTATACTCAAATAATAATAATAAATCCAACTTAGTCAAGAAATAATTTTGAAATTTTCCTTTTTTTTTTTTTAACCAAGGGTGCCCCCGATCCCGAGGATCTTAAACCGCAGCCTGTAGTACTGCCTGCCCAAAGGCTGAATCCGCATTCCTTCTCACGTCTAGTTGATAAAACCTTGTAAACGTGTGGACTGATGACCACGTCGCCGCCTTGCATATCTGAGCCATAGAGATCTGATGGTGTGCTGCCCAGGAGGCGCCCATGGCCCTGGTAGAATGGGCTTTTACCGACAAAGGAGGAGGCAACCTCTTCAAACCGTAGGCCTGAATGATTAATTGTCTAATCCATCTCGAGATGGTGGATTTTGTAGCTGCTTGCCCCTTCTTGGGGCCATCTGGTAAAACGACAACACATCTGTTTTCCGGATCTTTTCTGTAGCTTTAAGATAGGCCCTCATGGCCCGGACAATATCTAAGGTATGCAGCAACCCCTCCTTTCTAGATGTGGGTTTCGGAAAGAAGGATGGAAGTACCAAATCCTGGTTCAAGTGAAAACTGGATATAACCTTTGGTAGAAAGGAAGGATGAGGCCGGAGAACTGCCCTGTCCTTATGTAAAATGAGATATGGTTCCTTACAAGATAAGGCTGCCAACTCTGACACTCTCCTGGCCGAAACTATGGCGACCAAGAATACCAACTTTCTTGTCAGTAAAACTAAAGGAATCTCAGCCAACGGCTCAAAGGGTTGTTTCTGTAGAGTGGACAGGACAAGATTTAAGTCCCATGGACAAATCGATGACTTGACAGGAGGATTAATACGCAAGACCCCCTGTATGAAGGTTTTAACCAGCGAGTGGGTGGCCAGCGGCCTCTGAAACCACACTGACAGAGCTGAAATCTGTCCCTTGATTGTGCTTAATGCCAAGCCTTTATCCACTCCTAGCTGGAGAAAACTTAACACCCTATCAATGGTATATTTGCGGGAATTCCATCTTTTGGATTCACACCAGCCTACGTAGGTCCTCCACACCCTGTAATAAATCACCCTGGAGGCCGGCTTTCTAGCCCTATTCAGGGTAGGAATTACCTGCCTAGACAGACCTCTACCCCTGAGAATCAGGGATTCAGCCTCCAGGCCGTCAAATTTAGACGCTGTAATGTAGGGTGGAGGATCGGACCTTGTGAGAGTAGGTCTGGTCGTAGAGGAAGAGTCCAAGGGTCTCCCACTGCCATCTTCAGGACTAGTGAGTACCATGTCCTCCGGGGCCAAGCTGGAGCTACTAGAATGACTGGCTTGTGCTCCACTCTGATCCTGCGCAACAGGCGAGGAAGTAACTGTAGCGGGGGGAATGCATATAGAAGTTTGAATTGATGCCAAGGGCAAACCAACGCATCGGTTCCGCAGGCCATAGGGTCCCTTGCTCGAGACACGAACCTGTCTAGTTTCTTGTTGAACCAACCTGGATGCCATTACATCTATGTCTGGCATTCCCCACCTCTGGCAGATTGTCTGAAAGACCTGGGGATGAAGGGACCACTCCCCCAGCGACAGAATCTGGCGACTTAAGAAGTCTGCCTGCAGGTTGTCCACTCCGGGAATGAATATCGCCGAAATGCAGGGTACATAAACCTCTGCCCACTGAAAAATCAAGCTCACCTCCCTCTGAGTGGCCTGACTCCTGGTTCCCCCTTGGTGGTTTATGTATGCCACCGCTGTGGCATTGTCTGACTGGATTCTCACCGGGGACCCCTGTAATCTGGAAGTCCATGCCAGGAGGGCTAGGCGAGCAGCTCTGATCTCCAAGACATTGATGGGTAGCTGCCTCTCCGCTTCCGCCCAAGTTCCCTGGCGAGTGAACCCCTCCAAGACCGCCCCCCAGCCTGCCAGGCTGGCGTCTGTGGTAACTACCTTCCAGACAATGGGGCTGAAGGACCTTCCCTTCAGAAGATTCTGAGGGTTCAACCACCAGGCCAGGCTTTGTCGGACCTTTGATGATAGCGTCAAAGGGGACTCCAAGGCATGTGCTCTCTTGTTCCAGGCTGCTAGAATGGCTGCCTGTAGGACGCGAGTGTGGATCTGAGCGTATGGTACTGCCTCGAACGTGGCCACTAGCTTGCCTAGTTATCGCATACACAGGCGAATAGTTGTTTTTTTCTTGCTTAGAACCAACTGAACCAACCCCTTGATAGCCTCGACCTTTACAAGGTAAGCATCCTTTATGTCTATGGAAGCCAGAAAGTCGTCCCTCTGGAGGGTGGCGACCGCTGACCGGACGGATTCCATCCGGAAGGAACGAACTCTTAGGTAAACATTTAAACTCTTTAGGTCCAAGATTGGCCTGACATCGCCGTTGGGCTTTGGTATGACAAAGAGATTGGAATAGAAACCTAGCCCCTGCTCTTGGGCTGGTACCTCTATTATCACGCCCTGGCAAAGCAGGTGATCCAAAGCTGCCAGCATCGAGGCCTTCTTTGCTGGATCTTTTGGTAGCCTTGACTCTTGAAAATGAGGCGGAGGAAACTTTAGAAACTCCAGTCTGTATCCTGTGGTTACAGACGACCGGACCCATTTGTCGGGGATCTTGGCTTCCCAAACTTCTGAGAAGAAACAAAGCCTTCCCCCCACCCGCGAGAGTGGGGGCGCCCCTTCATAAGGCAGATTTAGGGGCTGGCTTTGTCGGCTTGCGATACCATGGCCTCTTACCTCCAGGGGCCTGTCCCTGCGATTTATTGTTAAAGTTTGATCGCGCAGGCGGCCGTCGATACTGCCTGGAATTTGGGGGCCCTGAGACAGGAGAGAGCTGCCTTTTAAATGTAGGACCCCGGAATGTCTTTTTGACTGGTAAAAGTGTACTTTTGCCACTTGAAATAGTCTGAATGTATTTATCCAGATCCTCTCCGAAGAGTCGTCCTCCATGGAAGGGAAACCCTGCCAGAAGCTTTTTGCATGGGGGCTCCGCCGCCCAGTTCTTCAACCATAAGAGCCTTCTCATGTGCACCAAAAATAGTGATAAACGAGAGGCCTGCTGGATGGAATCCTTTATAGCATCTACCGCAAAACACAGAGCTCTGGGAATGTCAGAAAACTCTTCTGCCTGTTGGGTAGGCATGTCTTTAAGCATTTGTTTTGTCTGGTCCTTTAACGCCTGACAAACTCCAATTGCAGCCACAGCTGGCTGTACCACTGCTCCTGCCGTAGCAAAGGATGCCTTTAAAAGTGTCTCTAACCGTTTATCAACCGGATCTTTAAACATTTGTATGTTTTCCACCGGGCAAGTTAGTGATTTATTCACACATGAGATGGCTGCATCCACCACTGGGAGCTTCCACCTCTTCGAGAATTTTTCCTCCATAGGGTAAATGACCGAAAATCTCTTAGGCGGCAGAAAAATCCTGTCCGGTCGTACCCAATCCTGAAAGATCAATTCCTCCAACAGAGGATGGACCGGAAAAACCGCGTTGCTCAAAGGAGCTTTCAAAGAACCCAGAGAGGATACCGCAGGAACCTGAGGCTCTGGCAATGGTAAATTAAATGCCGAGCGGACCATGTCCGTCAAAGACTGTACCCACAGTCTCTCTGTCTGGGAGTCTGAAAATGGTTCCTCAGAGGTAGATTCCTCAATCCCTGAACCCTCTTGGTTCCGGTCTAGTTGATCCTCCTGAGATTCCAATTCCTCCGGAGAGAGAATTTCAGCATCTGAGGATACACCTTTTGGCGATGGGGATCTAGCCCGTTTCTTGCCAGGAATAGAGCTAGTGATCATCGCTGCCAACCTTTTTTCTAGCCCCCCTAGGGAGACGGCTAGCATCTCCTCTGTGATAAACACAGGGCTGGGCTGATCTGGGCCAGCCTCAGCACCAGACCCCCCCCAATGGCTCATCCAAGGCGACCTTCATGGGAATAAGCTGCGGAGAAAGTATCGGCATATTATCAGAATCAGAGGGGGAACCCCTTTGTTTTTTGGTCTTTTTTGTACCTTTTGATCCCGAACCTTTGGAAGCCATAATACAAAATCGAGGGACTCTGCCTACAACAACCGACTGTAGTGGCCAGGAGTACAAAACTAGGGTTTAAGGGACAATAGATCACTAATGCCTAAAACCCGATGGGGCCCCGTATGTTCTCTTTTTTTTTTTTTTTTTTTTGTTATAATATATAACTTTTTTATTTATTTTTTAAAACATACAGCGTCGCCCAAATTTAGTTTGCCAGCCTCCAACCTGTTGCCAAAGGGGATTTTTGGCTTAACACAAAAGCATTGGAACCAACTCCAGCATGCACTACCCCTCTTCCGCCACCGGGAGTCACTGTTCTGCCGCTCTGCGTCCTCTCCCTTCCAGATCAGCTTCAGACTGAGCAATGATCATAGCCTGCTGTTATAACAGCAAATAAAGGCGCGCCCCTGATGACGCTGCAGGCACGCCCCCCCCCCCCGCCCTCCCTCCGAACGGCGCGAAAACGTCTATAAGACGTGCGCGGGCGCGCGCGCATATGCCGGGGAAGGAAGCACATGGAGGAGCCGCGCTGCTGGAGACCCAGGACTGTAGCTTCAGGCGGCAGAATCAAACCCCCGGCCAGGTAGGACTCTCCAAAAGGCCCCATAGGGATCCTTATTAGCCCTGGGAAGAGAGCAGCAGGTAGCTAGCAAACTCTAAAGTTTCTTAGACAGGGGGACCAAGTGATGGGGGAAATGAGATCATCCTGTCTTCTCAGACATAGTGAGCAAGGCTGCCAATGCAGAGCATACTTAGGCTACCCCCCTTTTAGGTCTCCCTGGAGAGCCTGCTGTCGAACCAAGTCCCGCAGGCTCCCCTCTTACCTGCTCCATGCTGCAGGACGTTTGCCTAGCAAAAACGGTCCAATCTTCTCCCATCTCCGTGGGTAGCGTAGTAGACCTTCAGGCCCTGGGGTCCTGGAAGGTACCCACTGTCCTGGACCTATATAGCACCCTGGCAAACAGGAACTTATGGTCTTCACGAACTCCAAGTCCTGGGCCCAGGGTCCAGCCCTCCAAAGAGGAGCATTATAGGCAAAACCCCACGGTTTGGGGCCCTGGTACTGTCCACTTTGGCACTGAGGCTCCTTGGACAGATCCGGTTAGCCCGCCCTTAATCCCAAGGATGTGGAGCAAAGCTATTCCGTGACCAACACCTAAGACACTGGCGAAAAAACTGAGGGACTCCCTCTAGGGGAGGGGGTTATATAGGGAGGGGACTTCCTGTTTGAGATTGCCAGTGTCCACACCTGAAGGTACTCCATATAACCCATATATTAATGAATATGCCTCTCTGTGTCCCGTGATGTACGAGAAAGAAATTATTATTTGATCCCCTGCAGATTTTAGTAAGGTTACCCACTTACAAAGAAATTAATGGTCTATAATTTTAATCACAGGTGTGTAGCACCCTTGTAGGTAGGTGCTAGCAAAGAATATCATTTTTGGGTCTTTCTGCTTACCAGAAAGGCAATCAGGTAAATGTATATGCTCTCCGTCTACCAGGGAGCAGGGATCCATTGATAGGGTCTGCTCATGGTGCTGCTCATGTCTGAATGTTTCACAGTGGTCCAATAGGATGGGGCATCATGGACATTGGGAGGAAACCTGACAAATGAGAGCACAGGCATAGCTACAGCCCCGGCCATTGGCAGAGAAAGGTGCCTCGGTGCATGCTGGATGACTGCACATATGCCAAGGGTACATGTGATTGGGGTATTCGGCTGAAGAGCGGGGTCCCCGGAGGGAAGGGGGCGACTTCCACTCTGTAGAAGCTCTCATGCGGCCTTAGGTATTTGACCCGAGGGCATTAGTCTGAGAATAGCTGCAACCCAGATGTGCCGCAGAGCTGACTGGAAGGAAGACACGCCAGAAAGGATCTGTTTTGGCCTACAGCGAGTACAGATCTGTGTCATGGGGCCCATTCTGTGAGGGCCACCCCTTCAGCTAGTAGTCAGTGGATGGGTGTCAGTAAAGGGGGGATGCTAGATAGAAAAATAGCTTAACCAAGTCTGCTGCCAGAACAAGCAAAGGACTTATTCTTCCCATACAAGTGCTATACGGTATAACAGAAAATCTATTACCACAATTAACCTGGTGAGGCCGAGTGAGAGTTGTCCTTATATGTATTTCCAGGTGGAGTATCCCACTATTCCCTTCTCCTATCCAAGTTCCAACAATAAATACCAAACAAAACAAATCCCAGGATTGATTATTGGAAATGTGCGGACGAGAGTACAGGTGGTTGTGTGAAAACCCTTAGTAACTGGCTGCAAGTAAAGAAGGGAAAAAGCACAGGGAAGTCTACACACAGCAATCCCTATGGGGGGCAGTGCTACAGGTGTATTTTAAATGATGGTGACAGAATATCAACGAAAAATATAGAACAAAAAAAAAAAAATCATGATACAAAATGTTATAAATTGAGTTGCAGTTCAGTGAATAAGTATTTGTTCCCCTGCCAACCAACAATAATTCTGGCTCCCACAGACTGGCTACAGTATATGCTCATGTGGTACACAGATCAGTCCTGTCAACTCAATCTTAAGGGTTGCCGTGGTTCACAATATGGGGTCTGGTGCATCCCTGTTCACCAATTTAGGCGAGATTCAGGTCCGAGAATCCCACATCCAATTCGCATATATGTGAACCCAGCCTGAATCTAATTTTAAGTACTTAATAAAACATATTGTTGATTCTACCCACATAAAACACTTTGTGCCCAGTTATTTATTTAAATACACTGATCAGCCATAAAATGTATGACCACCCACCTAATATTGAGTAGGCCCCCCTTCTGCCGCTAAAACATCTCCGACCTGTTGCAGCATTGACTCCAATAAACCTCTAAAGGCATGTTTTGGTGTCTGGCCTCATGCGGTCAGTAGCAGATCCTTTTAGGCTGAATTCACACTGGAACAGACAGCTGCCGGGGTGCTTTACCACTTCAAGAGCTGTCCGTTCCAACTGTTGAAGGGGGCAGTGTGGTTTGCAAAATCAGCGCATCCAACACAGCTCCCCTTTTTTGTACGTATTTTATTTGAAGAGTACAAAAGAACACTTTATTCATGTTGCTGTACAGCAGCACGATGCAAAAGCCAAGCGGTTCTGCACGGTGCACTACTATAAAATACAGCACCCTTCATTATATTGCAGCACGCTGCAGCACAGCATCTGGGCTTCATTGAACTGTAAAAGGAACGCAAACAATGATGTGTTTTCTGTGTGTCCTTGCAGTGATAGGCATTTTACAATGCAGTAAAACACCTGTCACTGCACTGTGTGTGAATTTAGCCTATAAGTTGCAAGGTGGGGCCTCCATGAATTAGACTTGTTCTTCCAGCACATCCCACAGATGCTCGATTGGTTTGGGATCTAGAGAATTTGGAGGCAAAGGCAAAACTTCAAGCTCATTGTTTTGTTCCTCAAACCATTCTTGAACCATTCTTGCAGTGTGACAGGGTGCATTATCCTGCTGAAAGAGGCCACGGCCATAAGGGATTATGATTTCCATGAAGAGGTGTATAATGTACACACACACACACACACACACACACACACAAACAAACACACACACACGATGTGGCCCTCAACTTAAAAATGAACGCAGGAGTTTTAGGCCCGATTCACACCTATGCATTTTTTAGTTTTGCATAAACACAATTAAAAGGGGTGTTCCAGCCTGTTTTTATGTTTATTAAAAGTCAGCAGCTACAAAAAGTGTAGCTGCTGGCTTTTAATAAACATACGCTTACCTGCTCCATGGTTCCAGCGACGCGCCGGCCGGGGCTCAGCTCCTCTCCCCCCCTCCCCGGCCAGCGTCTTCATGCCTAGTGTGGTTACCCGGCCGTGACAGTTTTCGGCTTCACGGCCGGGCACCCACTGCGCATGTGCGAACGGCACCGTCAGATTGGACAGGCGAACCTGTGACGTGTCCTAGGCGATCGCCTACAGGGAGGGGCTGCAGTAAGGCGACTAAGCTAAGGAAGTCCCACTCCTCCTGAAGCCCCCACTCTCCCCCCCCAAAAAATTACATGCCAAATGTGGTATGTAAGGGGGCGAGGAGTGGGTTAAGCGGAAGTTCCATTTTTGGGTGGAACTCTGCTTTAAGTTCATTTAACATGGGTTTTTTTTTTAAGTTTAAGATTTTTATTGAATAAATATCAGAGAAATACAATCATTGCTCTCAATACATTCTTGAAGCGGTACAGACAGTGTAATTCTGCAAGTATAGTAACATACCTTTTCCTCCAATACTGTCAAAAATAAAGGAATAACGATATATGAGAAAAAAAACAAAACAGAGAAGACATTATACTGTATATAGGTGTAACATTGAGATGAGAAAATAGAGTAAGGGTTAGGACCCAAGCTAATGTTCTGTAAGAGAAATATAAGCTTATCACAGTCTGCATATGAATTTCCATCGGATAAGGATAGCCTGGGACAGGCAATAGGCTTGTAATTGTGTCTCGACGCCCCTAATGGGAACAAACTGTGTCAAAAGGGAACCTATATCCTGAGCCTAAATCCTGACCTCAGAGTCGTCAGATTATCCAAATGGCTTCTGATATACTAAAGAGACCGTGTGCCGAGAGAATGTCAGAAGACAACAAAATGCTTGAAACATAACCAAGAGAAAAAAAAAAAAAAAAAAACACAACCAACAGTATCAAAGTGTAACAATCGGTTACTGCGTCTTGAGAGAGTCCAGAATCCTACTATTAAGATAGATTAGAAAACGAGAAACAAAAAGTCCCGTGCAATCCTATGCACTAATGTGGAGGAATTTCTTTTTTTCCCCTCCTATACCTTTACATCAAAGACGACTTATTAAATGCAAAAGAACTGGTAAGGTGAGCTCGAGTACAGGGAGGAATATGAATGAGAAAGAAATAGAGAAAAACAGAGAGTAGAGTATAGAAAGAGGAAAGAACGTAAATAGGTTAAGCTGATTGTCAGCCTGTATATCCAGCGTTCATGGAAGGAGACATGCTTCCAGCCATCAGGGGAACCCCCATATATCTGGCCCAAGGCTCCCAGACCGCCCTAAAGAAGTCCGTGGTGTTCAAAATAGAGCTGACCATTTTTTCCTGGGCCATGACCCAGGATATCTTCCTTTTGGCTGCAAGATAGGAGACTCTAGGCCGTTTCCACGCCCCTGAAAAAGTGGTCTTTGCACCCAGGAGCATAAAGTTCATTAACCTTTGCTTGTGTTTAGAAGCCTGGGGAAAGTTAGCCCCTAGTAAAGCAATTTGAGGAGTTTTCTCCAAGGGCACTCCCGTGACCTTTATAATAAGACTAAAGATCTTATTCCAAAATCCTCTAATTCTGGGGCAGTCCCACCAAATATGGATCATTGTGCCCTGAGCTTGACACTCCCGGGAAGCAAAGTGGTGAGGCAGTTGGGAACATTGTGGCCAGCCTGCTAGGGACCAAATACCACCTCATCAAAACTTTTATATTGGCTTCTATCAGGGACGTGTTGACTAGTCCCTTAAAGGCCTTGGTTCCCACCCTGTGCCACTCCTCCAGATCCCAGTCCATCTGCAGATCCCTCTCCCAAGCCTCCATATATGTAAATTTGGTGCAAACCTCAGACAGAGATGTGTATATCGTAGAAATTCCCCCTCTGTGTTCTCTCATTCGGGAGCACCAGCGCTCATAACCAGTGAAGGCACGAGAACCTGAGCTAGCATTCCAGAACAATGATACAAAGTTGAAGATGAGAGAATACCGAGACCTCTCGTGGTCAGGCATACCCAACCTTGTTATGCAATGCTCCAGGAAAAGTGGTCCGGAAGCAAGAAGAAAGTCTCCTATCCTGTAAATCCCCTTGTCCAACCACCATTGAAATGCTTTAACGTCCATTCCTGCTATAAATTGGGGATTTTGGAAAATTCGGGTTAGGGGCCTAGTTCCAGAAATCAGAGAAGGGAGATGTCTCAGATCATCCCAGACCTTTAACGCTTGGGACAGTGTTGGGGACATTATTGCCGGTCTAGATTTTTGGGGTATCCATAATAAGTTCTCCAGGGATAGGTCAGGGACCGCCAACCTCTCTATGTCCAGCCTGTCAGGTTTCTCGCATTTAGAGTAGATAGAGGAAAGTTGAGCTAATCTGGCAGCTTGGTAATATTTAAACAGGTTAGGAAGGCCCAGACCTCCCCGTGTCTTGGGTCCATATAATACATTTTGGGCCAATCTATAACCTTTACCTTCCCAGATAAATTTGAGAATCTTACTCTGGAATGATTTCAGTTGGTCTTTCTTGATGGCAATCGGGAGGGATCTAAATAGGTAGAGCAATCTAGGCAAGAGGGTCATCTTTATTGAATTAATCCTACCTACCCAAGAAATTTTAAGTCGAGCCCACAACTGAAGATCTGTCTCCAATCTACGGAACATGGGAGGGAAGTTGGCCTGATAAAGCTGTTTAATCCTGGGGGTCAAATTAATACCTAAATAACGAATTGATGTATCTGCCCATTTAAAATCAAAATGAGGTTTCAGGGAGTCGATTACCGAGGGCCGTGTGGAGATGTTTAGGGCCTGGGATTTGTCGAAATTGACCTTAAGACCCAAGATCCTTCCAAAGGACCTGAGCAAATTTACAGATAATAGGGAGAGAGGTGGTGGGAGAGGTGACAAAAAGGAGGAGATCATCCGCGAACAAGGCGCATTTGTGGACTTGAGATCCACAGATCACCCCATTTATGTCAGGCTCAGAACGAAGAGCTATAGCCAATGTCTCTATTGCCACTGCAAAGATCAGGGGGGAAAGGGGACAGCCCTGCCTCGTACCCCTTGCAATACTAATGGGTTCAGAAAAATGTCCCTGCAGTTTAACCCTCGCCTTGGGTTCAGAATAAAGAGATCTCAGAATTCCCTGGAAGCTTTCCCCAAAGCCCCACCGCTGCAAAATCTCAAAGAGGTAGTCCCAAGACAGCAAGTCAAAGGCCTTTTGGAGAGCCAATGACAGGAAAAGTCCTTCCTGAGAGGGGTCCCCAGACCATCCCGATTGAAGCAATGAGAGAATGTCCACTGCTCTCCTCACCTGATCTGGACCCTGCCCTCCCTGGGATGAAGCCCACCTGGTCCTTATGTATATAAATTCGTGCAAAATGCGCATAGGATTAAGAGTGGTGGTCCCATCACCTGTTCTGATTTTGGGGAGTGCAAACGTACGGAACCTCGGTGAAAGCCTAGTGGCCAGCATTGTGTTCATTCTATCTTTCTGCAAGTAAAATCTCGCGTTACTCCAATGCAAAGATTTTTCGGCCCTGACAGTAAGCGATAAGTTTAATGCCAGCCGTGCTGTATCAAGCTGTGCGACCTGGACTTTCGTCTGGTCCTTCTTATGTTCCTTGCGCAATAGTGTAAACTCCTTTTCAAGTTTAGCTATCTCTGCGTTCTTTTCCTTTTTACGTTTAGAGGCTATTTGAATTCGTTTACCGCGGACAACAGTTTTGTGGGCGGCCCATAGAATCTCAGCCGAGGTTCCATTAACGTTGTTTAGCGTGAAGTATTCTTCTATTGTTTTGTTGATCTCCGAGACTACGTTAGGATCATTCAGAAGGGACTCATTTAATTTCCAGTGTGGTTTGAGGGAGTTTGTATTTTGTGTTTGTAATGAGCAGATTACCATCGAATGGTCTGAAAGCGATGTGTCTTTGATAATGGCCTTATTCGCCAGGGGGACATGTCTAGCAGAAATGAAGATATGATCAATCCTGGAGTATGAGCGATGTGGGTTCGAGTAGTGGGTATAATCTCTTTTTGTCGGATTTAGTTCCCGCCATATATCTACCAGATTTTGTTGGAAAATTAATTTAGCTATATGGGAGCTAGCTTTGACTGGGCGGGTCAGTCTGCTGGCCAAAAGCTACATTTGAATCACCTCCGTATATTATTGATCCCTCTAAGAGGGGTTCCAAAGTGGCAAACATAGATTGAAAAAATAGTTTTTGACCTCTATTGGGGGCATAGTAAGAGATAAAGGACATTAGATGTTCATCTATTAAACCCTTAACCAGCAGAAACCTGCCGTCCGGGTCTCTATGTATTAGAAGGGGGTTGAATTTACAGGATTTCGCAAAGAGAATTGCTACCCCTCTAGTTTTGTCCTCAGCATTTGCTTAGAAGAACTGTGGGTACTGAGCATGTAAAAATGTTGGGGTGAAGCTGATTGGAAAATGGGTCTCTTGTAAAAGAATCACGGAAATTTTCTGGGAGTGGTACGACTGGAAGACCTTCCTTCTCTTAATGGGAGAGTTTAGTCCCTGAACGTTATGTGAGGCGATTTTCAAAAATACTGGGAGGTGAGGGGTTACTGGACGTAGCCATGATGGTGGGAGGACAAGGTGATCAACATATCACTTACCCTAATCAATGTGAGGCACGGGAGAGGGAAGTACAGGCTGCAGACTCCGGACGGATCCAGGGTGTGGCAAGTAAGGCACTGCAGGAACCGGCTGACAATCAAAGAGAGAATGTTACGGGAGAGAAAAACAGAAAGACAAGATAAACAGATGAAAATATATCATGAAGATAAAAATTGTAACCCAGCCAGAATGGGAGGAAAAAAAGGATCCTACCATCCCCGCCATTCAAACCACTAACGTAGCCCCTAAAAAGGGCTACTAGACCACCCCTCGACAGTGAATAGTCCACCGTCTAGTAGTGGTCAGAGGCGCACGGCAACTGCCCCAGCCTCCATCAGCCTTCAGATTAAGCAAATGAAAATTTAAGCATTTCAACAATCATACTTAATCCAAAATTATAACATTTCATAAAATAAAGTTATACAGAACACGGTCGGTGCAAACATATTAGTTTCAAAAAAAAAAAGAAGGGGGGGGGGGGAACAAAGCGGGAGAAGATGTGTCGGAGAGAAGCCTTCAATAGCCAAGAGTAGTTTTGTGGAAGGAATTTAAGGACATAAGAGTCCCTAATCACAGATGGGAGGCCCAATTCAGAGATACCCCAAGGGTATTTAATCAGGGAAGAAGTAGAAACCAACAGTCTCAGTTCCCTGATCAGGTTTTTGCAGGATCCTTAGTGCGTCTACTTTTCACCATCTTCCACGTAGGGGAAATAGGACTGGTCGGGGTGGGACGTTTGAAAGACCCTGCTTGGGCATTTGAAGTGTCCATTGCTGACTCCAATTAGATGAACCGAAGGGCAAGCAGGATTTTTTCTCCCTCAGCCAGTGTGGTGAAAGTGTAGGTCTTGCCTTTGAATGTAAATTTCAGAGCGAATGGGAAAGACCACCAGTACTTAATTTCCTTCTGCGTCAGGATCACCAACAAAGGTTTCAGAGTCCTTCGCCGTTGTATAGTTGTGGGGGAGATGTCGGCAAAAATGTGTATATCTTGACCTAGGAAAGAAATACGGGATTGCTGACGTGAGATTCTCATAAACTCCTCCTTCACAGTGTAGTAATGAGGTTTTACAATTATATCCCTGGGGGAACCATCCTTCCTCGGAGGGCCCAAGGATCTATGAGCTCTATCCAGCTCTAGCTTATGTGGGGCAATGGAGGGGAGCATGCTCTTAATGAGGTCCTGGACAGCTTTGGGGACATCTGTTATGGACTCAGGGAGGCCCCTGACCCTAAAATTGTCCCTTCTGGAACGGTTCTCAAGGTCATCTATTCTGCTGAGGGCCACATCTAGTTGTTCTTGAAGAGATTTTATTTGGTCAGTGTTTTGGTTGGCTCTAGAAACCGTGATATCAAGTTTATTTTCTATTATCTCCATCCTGGAGCCCAAATTCTGAAAGTCAGAGCGAATGTCATTAGTAATTTTCAAAGCCGTTTGTGCGAGGCCCCTTTCAAGTAGTTCAGAGAACTTTTGAAATAATTCCCCTGCATTCTGAGGGACCAAAAGGTCAGCATTTCCTGAGGGGGGAAGAGTATTGAGGAGAACAGAAGAATCCTGTGAGGGAATAGCATGAAGGGGTAATGTGGGTAATAAAGAGGTTTCTTGAGCAGTCATTGTGGTGCCTGAGGTGCCCTGGGCTGATTGTGAGGAGAAGTTTATTGTTGTGGAAGCCAGTACTTGCCTCACTTCAGTGCATCCCTCAGTATATGAGACCTGCGGCTGAGGCGCGGCCGCCATCTTGGATTCGGCCAGAAATTCCAGCGCTGTGTAATTCGCTTCCAGGCTTCTCCGAGCTGTGCTGCTATGCATAGGGGTAACGAGAATTCGTTCCTCCGTCGATTTCTCTAAAAACGGGTCGTTACACCGCCGTGAAACTGCTGCTATGGCCGGTGGATGGCTGAGGCAGAGCGGAGCTCCCGGCTTAAGCGGCCATCTTGGACGCCTCCGTGCATGCGCCCTCCTTAACATGGTTTTCTATGGGTCACGTTCACATCTGTGCATTTTATGGAAAGGGCCAGGGTATTTTTTTTCACTTTTTTGGTTCCACAGGACAATGGTTAAAAAAACAAGTATTGAAAAATGCAAAATGCACATGGTACTCAAACTGCTACCTGCATAGGTGTGAACGAAGCCTAAGTGTTTTCTCACAAAGTGCAACACATCTGCAAGATATAATAGAAGTTCATGGCAAAGGAAAGCCACAGGTGCACGACAGTAAGTGCTCATTTACATTTGCAGTTTGGGGGGTGGGTGGATTTTGTCCCCTCCCCCCACCACTGGTGTAGCGTCAGTAGGCGCAATGCTGACCACACCCCATGCTCCAGGAGACCTGTGCATCCTCCCTGTCACATTCTGTTTTATACTTCTACAAGAACAATGGTAGGGGTGGAACGTACATGAACTGATCCTCTCCATTTTCCTCCTGCAACTGCTGAAAGACAGATTTTTTTCTCCTCTCCCTCCCATCAGCATTAAGTGGCTGCAGGAAAAAACTATTCATTATGCTATTCAAAAACATTTTTTTTTTAATCTGAACCACTTTATTTCATTGTGGCCCACGAAGGTTTACCAAATCACTTAAGTGGCCCTCGTTCTTCAAAAGTAGAAGTTCACGCAAAACCTAACTAACTCTAAATCTACTTGCAGCCACATTCTAAAACAAACCTATCTAGCCTGTAAAGAAGAAATCACTATACTGTACATACCTTTTCTGCAGCCGCTCCGGTCATATGTTGAGCTGTCCGCGGCAGCTTCTCTGTATAGGCATGTGCAGGAGAGGCAGCCCACAACGGAAGCCCCATAGTAACTCTATGGGTGAAGTCACTTCCGAGCCATTGTCGGTTCTCTCCAGTAGACATGTACACTTTTTTTTTTTGCTTTTTTCGGAAATTCGGAATTAACTAATTTGTCAAAATTTGTTAAAAAACGAATTCGGAACTAAACAAATTGTCTACTCTCTGGCGCAAAGCATCTGCCGCTGGAGACCGGACTGCATCAGCTTCAGAAAAGGTATGTATAGCGATTTCTTTTTTAAAGGGTTAGATAGAATTGTTTTAGAATGTAGCTGTGAGTAGATTTAGAGTGTTAGGTTTTGAGTGAACATCTACTTTAACTGCCATCAATGCTTTATGAAGTGCCAAATTATATATTAAATCAAATTCATGCAGATATTTAGGTTAAGAAACATTCATAATACATACTGGTGACAACTATAAGTGTACATGGTAAACAAAGGCAAAAATAAGGGAATGTGAAAAACTAGAAGACACAGTTTAGGGTCCTGATATTTTACCAGCTGTCATAACAAATTTACTCCAATGACATCCTGGTAAGCAATTTGGCCCTAGTATGTGTTTGCATAAGAAAATAGGGCCCTTAGATTGAAAGTTCCTTGAGTGCAGAGACTGATGTGAAATGTAAAGTGCTGCATAAACATTAAATACCTGTAATAATAATAATAAAATAAAATACAGTCCGCTATATAGGCCTGGGAATAAACAAGGAAGCCAAGGTGAGGGAACATCTGGATGTCACTTATTGAAGGGAGTCTACAGTGTTTATATTTGAATGAGGTCTGGTTAGTGTAGACATAAATCATGAGTGTTCATGTTTTATAAACCTTGGGCCAGATTCACAGAGCGATTACTCCTGTCTTTCTCGCGTTAGACTGGAGTACTTTCGAATTACGCAAGTTTTTTCACTACTCTGAAACCTCAAACCATGAAATTACGGCTGCGGGCTTCAATCCGACTGGTTTACGTGTTCGTACGCTGCAATAAAATTGCGGCCGCTGGGTGGAGTTCCCGTCGTTTTCCGCGTCGGGGTATGCAAATGAGCTTTTGCCGACTATCCACGAAATTACGAACGTCTATCGCAATCTCTTACAGCATCTTTAGTCATCTTTTTGCTGCGTAAATCTATACCAGCTTTTTGCTGGTCTAATATTAGACAGCCCATGTTAAGTATGGCCATCGTTCCCGCGTCGAATATCAACGTTTCTTGACGTCTTTTTTTTATTTTTGACGTAAAACGTCCGGGAATAGGAATGTCCGTAAACGACGCTACTCAAACAACGAATGACGTATCGACGTTATTTCGCGCAACGCACGGCGGGAAATTTCTGAACGGAGCCAATGTAATTGTATCTGAATCTGGCCCCTAATTTTTATGTCCAGGTTATATTAAATAGCATATAGTAGGTACCAGAATACAACCATATTTGTCCAATACACATGCAGGCCGACTCTTTTTTTAAACTTCTAATAGACGGATTGAAAATTGTTCAACAGAAACTGCTCAAATTTTGATCCATCTATGGGCAGGCTGGTTGTACTGAAGTCAAACTCTTGACTGTCAGGTTTTTTTTCATACGAATCACTGCTACTTGCTTTAGCCGGCAGCGATGATCATTGTATTCTTATGCCGGGGAAACCTCCTGCTGTCAGAATACATTAGCGCAGCAGGAGGAATTCCCCCATTAACACCAGTTGTGGTTGATGGGGGAGTCAAGCGATTTTCTTTTCCTCAACCTGTGTTGGAAAGGAAATTGCATTATGTATGGCCATTGGCCAGCCTTAGTTATCGTGCTTAACAGATCCCTTTTCCAAATGCAAGTCAATCAATTTGTTAATACCGATAGAAATTACAGAAGAAGTCACAGATATTGTTTTCAAACACACAGCAGATTTAGACATAACCAATAGAGGTAGGACCAATAAACCTGTGTAGGAAAACTACTATGAAAATATGGAACGACAAACATGCGAAGAACGACAAATATTACAATAATGACATAAAAAAATGTACTTACTGAAAATACAATACACGCTCTCTCCTAAGGCAGAATCATGGTGAGATCCTTTGCACAGGGGGGGTTTAGTTGATGGGGCGGATTCCTAGAGTCCAGAATCACAGGAAAGGTCTCCCTCCAGGTGCTGTGTATTTAACCTTCTCTCCTACATGTCATTCACAGGGCTCTCCAGATGATGGAGGACGAAGGCGCTCACGCAGACTCGCAGTGACGCTGAGCGGGCATCTGCAGAACAAGTATGGCTGCCTGTTCCTGGCTCTGTCCAGAGTGCTGCATCCCACATTTCATTCTCACATGCTGAAAAGAGATGGGAACAGGCTGTGAAGAAGAACGTGGAGCTTCCAGCAGCAGGGGGAGTGAACACAACAATGGATGCAGAGAGAGCAGTGAGGTCACGTTCAGCTGCATTCAGCCAAGAATGTTATTCAGCTGGAGCAGGAGATGGGGAATAGGAGCGGTGGGAGCCGAGCCCAGCAATCTCAGGCAGTTCCCACCAAAACCAGCATCCATGTGGCTCTATATAATCTCACACAATGCTCCGACTCCAGCGTGACGCATTCATCGCACAAACACACTTAGCAATTGAAAGAAAAGGATCATGGGAAGAACAATCTGGCAGCATCTTGTATCACAAAAAGAAGCTGGAAACTGTGAAGTCTTTATCAGGAGGCTTTCTGCAGTTACATCACTCATGGATGCCAATGTATTAAAGGGGCGCTCCGCATACCTTTTGCTTTAACCTTTGTAATGAAGCAAGCCTCAACATACATGATATCTGCCCCCCTGCCATCCCCTTCTGGAAGAGAGACCCCTTTATGATTACATCAGGGGGCTGCTTCATATTTTCTTCTTATCTATGGTACTTGGAAGAGTCAGGCTGGTCATCAAGAACCTGCTGTCTGGCAACCAATCAAGAAAGCTTGTCCCTCTGATAAAGTCACAGGGCCCATGGCTCCTGGCATTCTACCGCTTCGCTAAACTAAAAAAAAAATACAATAATCGCAGCCATAATACTGATAGAAGTGCACCCAAAAGTAAACTTTTTTATATTGCCTCTTAATAATTCCTAAATGTGATGGCTGCATTAGCTTGCTTTTATTTTTAGGCTTTCTTCTATTTTCATCTGGTGATCTGACCAGCAAGTCTGTTTTTCACAAGCTCTCCAGCAGAATATATCAGTTTATACAGATGAGACAAACCACTTAACACTGGCAGGAGTATATAAATCACTTTTATTTATTTCTGTAAAACATATATACCAAATATAAAAATAAATAATTGAATTGTTTGCTGTAACTGATAACGTGTGAGCGTGAGTTTGGCTTCAATTTGTTAGTACATCTAAACCTGCTAATACATTCAACACTCCCCTTTCCCCAGGCTGACAACGTTGCTGTCTGCTGTGCATCCAGTGTTCGGTGCCTCACTAATACGGGAGGTGTGTTACGGGCCAGATCACCAGGTGAAAACAGAAGGGGAAAAGCAGAAAGAAAAGTAAACAAAAGCAGTCGCCACATCTAATCAGGGTGGATATAAATCAATGATTTAAAAAAAAAAAAAAAATCACATTTGAATAAAATGCTTTTGGAGTAAAAAAAATCTATCTAAAGATAGTTTTCTATTTAAGATACATTAATAATTTAGGTTATTCAGCATGAAATGGAGCTTAGCTGTGTAACATGAGGCTGTATATTCTGTAATATTTACATTTTTGGAAAACTCATTCAATGAATCCAAGCTCTGCAAGCTGAGATAACATGCACTCACACAATTTCACAGTAACCATGAGATAAAACAAAGTTCAGGAATATTCCTTTATCCCATTGTTTGGCAAATCTTTGTACACTACAAACTGTATGATTGTATCAGTTCTGATATCACTGTTAACGATTCTAACTGGCAGTAAGATAAAGTGCTTATATTTAAAGAGCACCTGTCATTTCAGACCCATTATGGCAGCGCCTGTTAGCGGGCATCCACTCACCTGCTGTATCACTGCCACATCACCAGCCGTCCCATTAAAGTGAATGGGACTGTCAGCGAGTCAACAGCGGGTCAGAGGAGGAGCCACTTGCTCTTTAAAAATTATGATTTTAAATCGATTTAAATTAAGCCTCTTTACTAGTAATTTAAACCATGATTTAAAAATCGACTTGATTTAAATCAAATCCACCCTGCATCAAATGATTTGTAAGCTAAAATATATAACATTTTTAGAGGTGAGCAATGAAAAGGACAAAAAGTTGCACACCAAGTCATAGCGTCCTTTCCATATCCTGGAAAGATGAAGCACATCACCTGGCTGCTTAGGCCTCTTTCACACGGTGCGGTCCGTTTTTCGGTCCGCTCCGTGTGTCCGTCGGCTCAGCGGGGGGTCTCGGCTGAGCTGTCGGGCGGACAGGGCGGTCCCCGCACACTATGCAGGGACCGCCCTGTCTCTCCTCCGCTATCCCCTATGGGGAATCGGATGGAAACGGACCGTCTGTCCGTTTGCATCCGATCCGCCGGACAGAAGAAAAATAGGACATTCTTCCGTCCGAAAAAACGGATGCGGATCTTGCGGACCGCTAACGGATCCGCTCCCATAGGGGCCCATTACAAGTCCGTTAACGGACTTGTAATGAGCGGACGAGCAGAACGGACGTGTGAAATGACCCTTATTAGTATAAATAATTCAGGATGCAGTATATGTTGGAATAAAAAAGACCAGACAGGAGGAAATTCTTGAACCAGACTTTGTTCTACATAAAGATATTATCCAAATTACAACTTTGTAAGTCATAGAATGGTGTGTTTCATTATCCCAGCAATCGGCACAATACATGGAGAACAGATCTGTTTTCAGCAGTCAGCAGTACAGTAAAATATTAATACAACCGCGGCTGCCCTGCAATTCTCCAGGGAGGACCGCACACCACATGCCACCATCAGCTGGAAACTCCTTTGTAGCAACACAGAGAAGAAAGTACCATGACAACAACCCTAGACAGATATACGTATCCATTTACATAGGTATACACCTGCAGGCAAACGCATAACGTACAGCACATCCAATATTCAATTTAGGTAAACGTATCCATCACACATTATGAATGCAAATTGAAAAAACACCCATACAGTATTAGAATTCTATACTTCAGGTGAAAGAACGTTTCTTCCTTGGCCTATGTGATGTTAGTACCACCTACACTCTGAGTTATTGTGTTCTGACAGGTGGACTGCCCCCCACCAGCACACACCAGTCAGCAATCTCAGTCTATGTCTGCCAGTGCTGATCGGATGGCGATCACATACTAGTTTTTCAGCATGACCATTTGACAGAAGCCAGCCTATTGGATTGGGTGATGTACACACAGGCCAAATGGCAGATGGTTTCTATTGAACTGGTTGATATTTGACCCATGTGTACCAGGCTATTCACAAGTGATGTTAGTATGGTGATCTCCCCTGCTGTGCAATTGTGTTGAGTGACAGAGGAACTGTCTCCACAAGAACACACTGATCATCGTCGGCAGGCACTGGCTGCCAGAGTGCTGATCAAATGCCAGTCGGATGCTGGTTTTCCAGCATGCCCATTCCACAGACAGCTGCACACATTGGCCGAAAGTCGGGTGGTTCCTGCAGAACCGACCATTTTCAACCCATGTATACTCAGCTAAAGGGCCCTTTCACACGGCCTTTCCAATCAGGTTTGTCTGTCAGTTTTTCAAGTGGACCTGATTGGACGCTCAATTCACTCTTATGGAGCGACAGATGTCAGTGGTGACATTCGCTGACATCCACTGCTATCAGATTTGATCCTGTCCAGGAAATCTGCATGGTGACCTTATTTTCCATCGGTTTGGTGGATCAGATGAAAACAAACAGACAGGAGTTGTTATCTGATCTCCCCATAGAGGAGAGCAGGGCACTGACAGGTCCGTCTCTGCATTTTGAGCGGAGACAAGCCTGTCATCCCCCTGCTCATCGGGGATCAGTGGATCAATCCCCACTGAGCAAAACTGAGTCCACCGGGTGGACCGCCCCTGTAAAAGGACCCTTATGCCGACTGCATTTGCAAGCACGTTACCCTAAGTAACACCCACGTGATTTTGAGCTTCCACGGATGAAGGAACTAAAATCCAGTAAGGAAAGCGGTGGGCCAGCGATAGTCAGGCTGGGGAGATCAGAGGTGTTCAATCTGAGTCCCAACAAGCGGCTTGAAATGGGGGCACTCGGCAAGGGGGAGAGGCCCAGAGCGCTGGCAAGGGACTCGAGACAAGGAGGATCGGAGCGGCTCTGTGAAAAACTGCACAGATCAAGGAAGTAGAACATGTATGTCTGTTATTTTATACAATTATATATATAAAAAATATCCTTTACCATCACTTTAAGGTTAAAATGTAAGGGCTCTTTCACACGGACGTTCCGTATGTCTGTTTTTCATACATCCGTTGTCGGATGAAAAACGGACATACATGTATCCCTATGGGATCGCCGATGTCAGCGGAGACATGTCCGCTGACATCCGATCCGCCAAAGTATGCCGGAGGAAAAACCTACTTTTCCTTCCGTCTGGCGGATCGGATCAACATGGACAGACGGTCCGTGTTCATCCGATTCCCCATAGGGGAGAGCGGAGAAAAGACAGGGCGGTCCCTGCACAGTGTGCGGGGACCGCCCTGTCAACTGGCAGCTCAGTGGAGATCAACGGAGCGATCCCCGCTGAGCAAACGGAGGTGCACGGGGCGGATCATTACTGATCCGCCCCGTGTGAAAGAGCTCTAACTAAAGTCAAAACTTTTTTTCGTTTTGGATAGAGTAGGGGGGGATTTAATGCCATCTATGCCCCCATAAGCGAGATTCACCCTCTCTATTTGTCCTGATTACAGTTGTCATTGAAAGTGAAAGGAAAAAAGAAAAAAAATTAGGGCTGTGACTGATTAAAATTTTTGTGTTCGATTAATCGTTTTTTTTTTTAATTGATTAATCGACTAATTTCGATTAATTAACGCACATACAGATACAACTACTTTTAGCTGATCTCCTTGCATTGCAACACTGCATTAGTCAGTGGTAAATGTGGAGGGGGCAGCATGGGGGCAGATGTGTATATTCTTGCAGTATGGGAGCAGATGTGTATATTACAGCATCTACCCCCATGCTGTAATATACACATCTGCCCCCAGGTGTGGTAGGGGGGGTTAGACACAGCCAGGGGCGGTAGGGAGGGGGTTAGACACAGCCAGGGGCGGTAGGGAGGGGGTTAGACACAGCCAGGGGAGCAGTGTGACAGGTGGGGGGAGCAGTTTGTCAAAGGGGGGGGGGGGGGGGCAGTGTGACAGGTGGGGAGCAGTTCTGGGGGGGCAGTGTGACAGGTGGGGGAGCAGTGTGACAGGTGGGGAAGCAGTTTCTGGGGGGGCAGTGTGACAGGTGGGGGAGCAGTTTCTGGGGGGGCAGTGTGACAGGTGGGGGAGCAGTTCTGGGGGGGGGCAGTATGTCAGGTGGGGAAGCAGTGTGTCAGGTGGGGAAGCAGTGTGTCAGGTGGGGGAGCAGTTCTGGGGGGGGGGGCAGTATGTCAGGTGGGGAAGCAGTGTGTCAGGTGGGGAAGCAGTGTGACAGGTGGGGAAGCAGTGTGACAGGTGGGGAAGCAGTGTGACAGGTGGGGAAGCAGTGTGACAGGTGGGGAAGCAGTGTGACAGGTGGGGAAGCAGTGTGACAGGTGGGGAAGCAGTGTGACAGGTGGGGAAGCAGTGTGACAGGTGGGGAAGCAGTTCTGGGGGGGCAGTGTGTCAGGTAGGGAAGCAGTGTGTCAGGTGGGGAAGCAGTGTGTCAGGTGGGGAAGCAGTGTGACAGGTGGGGAAGCAGTGTGACAGGTGGGGAAGCAGTGTGACAGGTGGGGAAGCAGTGTGACAGGTGGGGAAGCAGTGTGACAGGTGGGGAAGCAGTGTGACAGGTGGGGGAGCAGTTCTGGGGGGGGGGGGCAGTATGTCAGGTGGGGAAGCAGTGTGACAGGTGGGGAAGCAGTGTGACAGGTGGGGAAGCAGTGTGACAGGTGGGGAAGCAGTGTGACAGGTGGGGAAGCAGTGTGACAGGTGGAGGAGCAGTGTGTCAGGTGGGGGAGCAGTGTGTCAGGTGGGGGAGCAGTGTGTCAGGTGGGGGAGCAGTGTGTCAGGTGGGGGAGCAGTGTGTCAGGTGGGGGAGCAGTGTGTCAGGTGGGGGAGCAGTTCTGGGGGGCAGTGTGTCAGGTAGGGGAGCAGTTCTGGGGGGGCAGTGTGTCAGGTGGGGAAGCAGTTCTGGGGGGGGGGGCAGAGTGTCAGGTGGGGAAGCAGTTCTGGGGGGGGGGCAGTGTGTCAGGTGGGGGGGCAGTGTGACATTTGGGGGAGCAGACAGGTGGGGGAGCAGTGTGTCAGGTGGGGGAGCAGTGTGTCAGGTGGGGGAGCAGTTCTGGGGGGGGCAGTGTGTCAGGTGGGGAAGCAGTGTGTCAGGTGAAGGAGCAGTGTGACGGGGAGAAGTGTGACATATAATACAGCTCATCCAAAATCACATACACAGCTCTCTGTGCACCAGCATTACCTTCTCCCCAGCAGCTGCGGCACTGCCTCGCACATCTCTCCCTCCACCTGTTCACGGCTCAGCCTCCTGTTCTCATCTTGGGTGTCCCAGCCAGGTCCCGCAGCACCACCACCAGCACAATCCCCCCTGCCGCCTCCTGCTCCACCAGTCCACCATACCTAGAGCGAGGAAACCCGGAAGTACCCGGAAGTAGCGCGGAGCTACATGTAGGGGAACTTGGCGCTGAGGGGGGAGAAGGAGGATGCCGGATGCTGCGGGTGATGATGACGTCGGCGCGCCGCTACTTGCTTGCCGCCGGGTGGACCAAGATGGCCGCGGCTCCGGAGCTAGGCCGAAGCCGCGGTCTTTCCTATCGGCGAGACCGCGGAGCTCACTCCGCGGATCGTCGATCAAAATTTTTTTCGTCGATCAAAGAAATTAACGATTAATCGAACAATTAATCGTTAATTTCCGCAGCCCTAAAAAAAATATATATATAATATAATATTATATATATTTTTTTCTTTTTTTCTTTCACTTTCAATGACAACTGTAATCAGGACAAATATATACATACACATACATATATATATATATATATATATATATATATATATATATATATATATATATATATATATATATATATATATATATATATATATATATATATATATATGTAGTTGACATCAGAACAGGAATAGAGGGGAAATCTTCCAATGGGGACGCTAATTCTAGTGGTCTGAGTGACTCACCTTGGAGGGATTTCCTCTCACCTCCCGTTTTGTCTATGGGACACAGATGGCCAAAAAAAAAAAAAACCTGACAGAGGTTATAACCCTCCCTTGTGCTCCACATGGTACACTGTAAGGGTTAGATTTAGAGGATAGGGATTACGTTTGGGGGCGAGGTTTGGGGTTAGGTTTTATTGATCAGATTAGTGGTCCACTGTCTTAGATTATAGAAATTTCTTTTTCACAGCGATAACCTGTTTTTGTGTTTTCATGTGTACATTTTACTGCCGCAAAAAGGTTTTTACAATTTTATGAATGAACTGTGTTTACGAGTCCATGGGAGAACCGAAACCAGAAAAATTACTCAGACACAAATAGGAAAGCACATGAGCCAGAGCAACAAGGAACACAATGAGCCGGGCACGGAGTTCAGTGATATCGGCAGCTGCCCGGGTCTCTCAGTTCAATGTATGCACTCCGCTAGGAATACCATGAATTCTCTTCTCCACTCCACAATGAAGAGCTGAGCTATGATGTCAACTATGCAAAATGGTGAGGAGTAGACAGAAAAGGGTAAATCGCACATTTCCTTCTCTAGAATCTCTCCACTGAAAATAACAGATTCAGCCAGATCTAAAAGGTGTGAAAATTTTACAATGTTCAGCAAAAAAAGGTGGAAGGACTTTATACATTGGGTAAACCACGGGCCTGCAATCTGCTGGTCTCTCTACCCGTTAAGTAGATTGTGTCCCTGCCATGCCGCCCCCAGTCTGAAGAGACTGTAGACAAGCAGAGAGTTTATTTCAGGCAATTTTCGGCCCATGTGTGCAGGGCTTAAAGCGGAGCTCTGCCCAAAGGGGAATCTCCGCTTGTCTGCCTGGTTTTGACAGGTTCCCCCTCCCACTACCAGCTCCTTTTGCTGTGGCGAAGGGAGCTGGAAGTTCAGCCCCTACTTTTCCTTCAGTAAAATAGCCCAGATTTCTTAGGGTTAAAGAAGTATAGCCTAAGCATTTTTTTTTTTTTTTATGGATCACAGGAGTAGTTAATTCTGCACTCCTGTGATCCATTTTTAGCTGACAGCAGGCTGAAGCCCTCTGTTGGCTGATGTCACATTGTCGGTCCAGACTTTGAAAAAATCCCAGCCATATGGCCAGGATAAACCCAGAAGCCTGGACTGGCTCAGCCTTCCAGCGATCCACTGAGAGCCTGAACCAGCCCCTATCGCCCCTTCCACAGTTCAGCGAGCGCTGGAGGAGGGAACAGAGCACCAATGGCGGTCATTGCTCTCTGCTCGGGGCGGAGAGCAGGAACTGAGTGATCAGCAGTGTTTGATCGCTCAGTTCTCACTGCAAAGCCCGCGGGTGACAGATTCAGCATCTGATCGATGCTACCACTTAGGTAAAAAGAAATGTTGATTTATTTATTTTTAATTGTGAACTTCTCTTTTAAAAAAAAAATATATTTGTGGATTGCTAATAAGCAAATGAAAACATCTCCTAAGAAGAATTTGTTACATGTGCATGAAATATTGGGAGTCTGTGCCTCACCCCACCGTTATTTCTGACACTGGCACATAAAGCATAGTTGGGACAGCAGCTACAGGTTTATGGGAGCCTTGAGACTAGGTAAAGGATTGTATTATTTACACTGCGAGAGGAAGACTGGAAAGGCCCTCTTAGGACAAAACTGTACTATACAAGCTCTGCTGATTAGTCCACTGCAGGGGTCTCTGGTCTCAGAAGGGGGAAGCAGCACTGTGCCACAAACTATGTCTTTCCTCTACTGCCTATATACAGTTTTTTTTTATATTAATATGACACAATGATTAGTCAGGGTCTTGAAGTGTTTGCTAATGTTCATACAAGCAGGATTTATTTTCTGCTTTTCTATGCGTTATGTCATGTTTGAAATGTGCCACAGAAGGAAATCTATATTTTATGTTCAGCTGGACTGATGTGTGGATTAATCCTACTGATTGTGCTCTTCATTAGTAGCTGATCTATCACAACATGTAAATAAAAAAATAGGATACAGAGAACACACATATGTATATATAATTTGTACAGTTTAGGTACTTGAAGCTTTTTGGCCATACTTCACTTATGTTCTCCTGTGACCCAGAAAGAGCGGATAGTGTGCTAAAATGTCGCTATAGGCAAATCCAGACCATATTGTCGGGATCCACCCAGATGCTTGATCGGCAGCTATCTCAGCACACATCTGAGAACCAGAGCCAGCAGCTCCTGCCCCCTCCACAGCCTGGCACTTCAATGACTGCTGGAAGGGCAGAATGGAATGTGGTGGCTGACAGTCATCACTCTCTGCTCAGATCAGGCCAATAACTGATCACCGGTCACCTGATCAACAAGTTCTCAGACTTAGAGCTGGCTGGGACAGATGCAGCATCAAGATAGATAAATCTTCATACATCAATCTATTTATTATCTTTTCAAAAAACCCAAACTTCTCCTTTAACCACTGAAGAAGACTTGATAAATGATAGCGCACCTTTACCATATAGCCAAAAGAAAGGTTACAAAATAAAAAATTGTATTCAAAAGTATTCAGCATACAATGTAACAGTTTTGAGCTGTCCATGTTCTTTATCAAGCTTGAGCTTGATAAGAAGCATGGGCTTCTTGAATATGTCGCTGGCCATACACTCCTACATTTTTCATCTAGGAGATACTAAAAAAGGTTCAAATATTCCCAGCCAAAACATGTTATACTTACTTACACTGTGCAGCTCGTTTTGCACAGAGTGGCCCCAAACATCCTCTTCTGGGGTCCCTCTGCGGCTCCCCCCGCAATAGCCAATGCCCTCTGGGAAGCTCTCTCCTGAGGGGGTTGCCTTGCAGGTGCGCTCTCGTGTCATACACTTGGCGTCCATAGTTCAGAAATAATGTTATGTGTAATTAAAACGGAATGACACAGGGAAAAGGTATTGAACACGCAAACTGAAATTTTTGTAATCGTTTGTACAAAATCCTTTATTGGTAATGAGAGCTTCAAGAATCTTGCTGCATTGCTCAGGTGTGATTTTGGCCCATTCTTCCACACAAACCGTCTTCAAATCTTAAAGGTTCCATGGGGGTCTCTTCTATGAACTCCGATCATTAGTTCTTTCCATAGATTTTATATTGGATTCAAGTCAGGTGATTGGCTGGGCCATTCTTTGAAATCAAATGGAAAGTTTCCTTGGCTTTGTGTTTGGGATCATTGTCTTGCCGAAATCCACCCTTGTTTCATCTTTATTATCCTGGTAGATGGCAGCAGATTTTTATCAAGAATGTCCTGGTACATTTTTCCATTCATACTTCCTTCAAAGATATGAAGTTTGACAGTACCCCATGCTGAAAAACAGTCCCGCCCACACCATGATGTTCCCACCTCCAAACTTCACTGTTGGTGTGGGGGTGATGTGTAGTACCATGTGACCTCCAAACATGGTGTGTATTACGGCATCCAATTTTGGTCTCCTCTGACCAGACTATATTCTCCCCGTATTTCACAGACTTGTCTAAATGTTGTGCAGCAAACTTTAAACAAGCTTCAACATGCTTTTTCTTCAGCAATGGATTCTTGCATGGTGAGCGTGCATACAGGCCATGGCGGCTGAGTGTATTACCAATTGTTTTCTTTGAAACTATTCTACCTGCTAATTCCAGGTCTTTCTGAAGCTCTCCACAAGTGGTCATTGGTTCTTGGACAATTCTTTTGATAATTCTTTTCACTCCTCAGTCAGAAATCTTGAGAGGAGCACCTGGTTGTGGCTAGTTTTTGGTGAAATTATTTTCTTTTCACTTCTGTATTATGGCCCCAACAGTGCTCACTGGAACATTCAGAAGTTTAGAAATCCTTCTGTAACCAATGTCATCAGTATGTTTTGCAGCAATAAGGTTGCAAAGGTCTTGAGAGAGCTTGTTTCTTTTACCTATCACGAGATGTTTGTTGTGCGACACATTGGTAAGGAGACATCTTTTCATAGGCCATCAGTTGAGACTGAACCATCTGATATGCATTTGCACTGACAAGGGGCAGAAATACTTTCTAATTACTGATAAATTTCAGCTGGTATCTTAGCTTTATATGCCTTTTTGCACCTCCCTTTCTTCATGTGTTCAATACATTTTCCCTGTGTTATTCCATTTTATTACACATAACTAGGGCTGTTACTGATTAAAATGTTCATGTTCGACTAATCGATTTTCTTTTTAAATCAATCGACTAATTTTGATTAATTATAACCGTAATGTCTGCACATCTCCCCCAGCACACTCACAGACAGCAGACGATGACATCAGAGCTCCGCTAATAGGCCGCCGCCATGTGTACCAAGATGGAGCTAGGCCGAAGCCTTTCCTATGGGGGAGACGGCGGACCTCAATCTGCGGATCTCGTACTCGATCAAAAACATTACCGATTAATCAAGGAATTAATCGTTCATTTCCGCAGCCCTACACATAACGTCATTTCTGAAGCTGTTTGTTTTGGTTTCTTTGTACATATGGATTGCATGGGTTGGTACCGACATGTGGTGAAAATTTCATGTCAATAGCAGCTTTATAAATAGATTTAACCTAGAAAAATGGTGACTTGTTCGATACTTATTTTTCCCGCTGTATATACATACACAGTATAGAATATTTTTTATAGAGTGACAATCATTCTTCTTTAAGATTTGGCACCTCACACCCAGAACACAATTCTTATAAACATTAGTCGGCCTTTGTTCCGTGCAGACAGAAATCTTCTGTATATGCCACAGCCCGCAGCGAGCGAGAACGGTGCTCTGAGACCATAAACATCAATTCAGACTTCTAGGTGATTCTTCAGATAACACATCATTTGAATTTCAAACTGGGAAGCATAATATAAATACTAAAAGTGGAAAGGCGGTAGTAAGCTCATCAGCGTAGGCAGAAAAGCGCAAAAAGAAAATAACACTAAATACCAACCCGTGTGAATGAGTCAACACAGGAAGAGCATTAGCGATGAAAGCAGAGCCTGCCACACAGCCATTACAGGGAAACGTAACAATATATTGAATGTGGCAGCCACAAACATCATCATTTCCTCACAAAGCCACCATTTATATCCAATACCATTTCTATTATTCAGACGAGAACTTGTTAGAGCTTTGCTGCAGATGGGTCCCCTGACTTTCTGAGACGCAGTCGTTGCAGTGGGATTACTACCACTACAAAGGGCATTTCACTGATCCAAAGAAATCTACAAGACCATAACTATTTCCAGATACGACTTAAAGTGTTTGTTAACCACTTAAGGACCCCCGCACGCACATATACGGCCACAGAATGGCTCGTACAGGCACAAGGGCGTACATTTACGTCCCCGCCTTCGTGCGGTTCGGGGGTCCCATCGGGACCCCCTCCGCGGCGTGCGGGGGTCCCCCTGCCTCTGGGAGCGATCGCCGACGAGCGGGCGGATGTCCGTGATTTCCACCCCCCCCGCGATCGCTCCCAGCCAATGGGAGCGCGCTCCCATCGTGTCAGTTCCTCCTCCTGTGTTTACACAGGAAGGAGGAAATTATGTAATCTCTCATCGCAGCGCTGTTTCCCAGCGCTGCTGATGAGAGAAGACATCACAAGTAAGTGTGCACCAACACAACACTGACACACACTCACATAGGCAAATTAACCCCTTGTGATCGCCCCCCCCACCCCCTGTCACAGTGTCACTGAATGCAGTGATCTAATCACTGCATTTAGTGTCAGTGTGACAGGCAGTGTAAAAAACAGTTAGAGTTAGGTTCAGGATAGCCCCCCCACCCCCCCTAATAAAGTTTTAACCCCCTGATCACCGCCCTAGTTAACCCTTTCACTCCCTATTGCCAGCGTCACTAAGCGATCATTTTTCTGATCGCTGTATTAGTGTCGCTGTTCCCGCTAGGTAGCTATTTTTTTTTATTGCGATTTTTTTTTTTTTACTAAAGACATGTGGCTGAATTAATTTTGGCCTAAATGTTTTACTAAAATTTAGTTTATTTGATTTTTTTTATAACAAAAAGTAAAAAAATTGTGTTTTTTTTCAAAATTGTGGCTCTATTTTAGTTTATAGCGCAAAAAATAAAAATCGCAGAGGCGATCAAATACCACCGAAAGAAAGCTCTATTTGTGGGAAGAAAAGGACGCAAATTTTGTTTGGGAGCCACGTCGCACGACCGCGCAATTGTCTGTTAAAGCGACGCAGTGCCGAATCGCAAAAACACCTTGGGTCATTTACCAGCGTATTGGTCCGGGTCTTAAGTGGTTAACCCAAATACTGTATACAAGTCACTGCTAGCCCCTCTATTATAAGCAGGGATAGCTAACTGTTTTAGTTATTTATAAAAAGGAGGCATGTAAATATCGATTTAGAGCGATCTTCAGGCCGGTCACGTGACTTGTGATCGTTTTACATCTTCGATATATGGCAACTGCAGGAGGGGCCAAGATCTCCCTCTGACATCAGCCAGGGAGGTCACATGGGCGCTCCTGCAGTAGCCCTGGAAACCAGCCGAGGGTCACGTGACTGGCCTGAAGATCACACTAAATCTGTATTTACAAGCTTCATTTTTTATAAAAGACTAATACAATGTGCTATGCCTGCCTACAATAGAGGGGCTGGCAGTGACCACATATAAATGTTTATTTATACTAATAATGGCGGGGCTGGGGGAGTGGAGACAGAGACACAGAAAGGAGGTGGTAAGGGAGAGAGAGATGAGAGCTGTGAGCAGGCTACGGATGACGGAGGGGATGTACGCTGACCACGGTGGTAAGGACTCAGCAGCCTGGACTTTCGTGGTCAGAGCAGAGAGGGGGATACAGGAAGTGGCAGGATCAGCTAGGTTTTTTTTCACAGTTTAGAAAGGGGCAGATTACACAGCACAAGCACTGTGCCATTTAATCTGCTTTAAGGGACCAGGATCTCCATTTGTTTTTTTGGGTTAACAAACACTTTAAGCCGGCCATAGACGGTTTTGACCAGTTCAGCAGGATTCAAAACGTTAACGGGCAGGCTGAATGTACCGGGTTGATCGCTCAATCAACTTGGGTACAAATAGCCTGCCGGATTCACTTGCTATTATCGCTGGTGGCTGCTATCAATAATCAACGTCTTATTTTGGTGGGGAGCAGACTATTGCTCAGCGGGAGGGATCCCCCTGTTAGCACTGTCTGTGTTGATAGGGGAATCATGCAGTTTCTTTCCTGCAACCTGTGGTTGAACCGTCTATGGCCTGCCTTACAAACAATAAACTAATTGTATACAACGATGGGACTTCTTGTACAGTATATCAAAGAACAAAAATAACTAAAGTACCATATATACTCAAGTATAATCCGACCCAAATATAAGCCGAGGCACCTAATTTTACCACAAAATGCCTAGGGTGTCCACCTGCATGCCTCACTGTCTCCATGCCTCACTGTGCCCATGCCTAGACTTTTAACATTGGAGTCTATAGAAGGGGTGCCCGGATTTGAAAAGTTGGTGCTCCCCAGTCGTAGGTCTCCCAGACAACAAACTTTATAGAGGAGAAATGGAGTTACCTGTGTGCCAAGTTCCGGGTCCAGATCTACGACCGGCCGGTACCAGGTCCCCAAAGTCACCGGAGAAATTACCGTTTAACATGGGAGTCTATGGAATACTTTGCACAAACTTTGCACACTTGTAGAGGAAGAGTGGGGCTACATGTGTGCCATGGTTGCGGCCCAGGGGACCTACAGGCGGCCGGTACTCAAAATTACTGCAGTCCGTGCAATTCAGCTCCATGACACACGGAGATCGCAGCGATGAGGGGGAGGAAGGGTGGAGGACTGGGTACGCCAGGATGACACTCCCGTCGCAATGGGTGGCACCCTGGGTGGACAAACGCCCCCCCTTCAGTGTTGTCTTTTTTTTGGGGGGGCGATAATTTTTGACCTCTGTTCGGAACCATTTAATGGTCCCGCGGGCCCGCAACGGCCGGTAATTGAGGCCGCGGCTTTGTGAAGTCCCAAGCTCTTGCTTCTGTGAGCTGGCACCACCTGGTGGTGGCCGTTGGCATTACAAGTTAAACAGCAATTCTAAGGTGTAATTTTTCACAATTGTTTACTGCCATCTCCTTCCCTCTAATTAGAACCCCCAAACATTATATATATTTTTCATTCTAACACCCTAGAGAATAAAATGGCGATCGATGCAATACTTTCTGTTACGCCGTATTTGCGAAGCGGTCTTACAATCGCACTTTTTTGGGAAAAAATACATTTTTTTTTTTTTATTAATAAATAAGACCAAAGTAAAGTTATCCCATTTTTTTTTTATATTGTGAAAGCTAATGTTACGCCAAGTAAATTGATACCCAACATGTCACGCTTCAAAATTGCATCCACTCGTGAAATGCCGACAAACTTTTACCCTTTAAAATCTTTATAGGCGATTTAAAAAAAATCTACAGGTTGCATGTTTTGAGTTACAGAGGAGGTCTAGAGCTAGAATTATTGCTCTCGCTCTAACGATCGCGGCGATACCTCACGTGTGGTTTGAATACCGTTTACATATGTGGGCGCTACTCACGTATGTGTTCGCTTCTGCTCGCAAGCTCGTCGGGACAGGGAGCGTTTTCTGGCTCCTACATTTTTTAGCTGGCTCCCAGATTCCAAGCAAATTTGTCAAACCCTGGGTTACTAAGTCACTTAAATGGCCCGCACTCTTCCAAAGGTTGAGCACCCCTGATCTAGACACTGTACATACACACATGCACAAGAATGTATGCTTTAATATGTAATTGGTTTACTGCCGTGCTACACTTTAAAAATTTTATGTTTTTAATAAGAAATGTTTTTATTTATTTTCACAAGACTTTGCCCAATAAAGGTATATAAGATGTCCGAGATGAAACATACAATTCTAGCTGCTCTGATATTTTCAGACAAAATTGTTGTTTGCTATCGTTATAAAAATTGCACCCCCAGACCTTCCATAAGGCTAGAGCTGCATTGTATTGCATTGTATTCTTTATTTGGTAAAGTTCATGGGCAACATATAGCAATGTTATCATGTGAGCAATCGCAGACATTAACCACTAAAGAACCCCTTCACGCCGATATACGTCGGCAGAATGGCACGGCTGGGCACATCAACGTATCTGTACGTTGCCCTTTAAGCCCAGCCGTGGGGTCGCGCCTGCACGTGACCCGGCCAGAAGCACCGTGACCGCGAGACCTGCGGACCCGATCGCCGCTGGAGTCCCGCGATCGGTCCCGGAGCTGAAGAACGGAGAGAGCTGTGTATAAACACGGCTTCCCCGTTCTTCACGGTGGCGCCGTCATCGATCGTCTAATCCCTTTTTTAGGGATACAATCGATGACTTCACACCTACAGCCACACCCACTTACAGTTGTAAACACATATTAGGTCACACATAACCCCTTCAGCGCCCCCTTGTGGTTATCTCCCAAACTGCACTGTCATTTTCATGGTAAACAATGCAATTTAAATGCATTTTTTGCTGTGAAAATGACAATGGTCCCAAAAATGAGTCAAAATTGTCCGAAGTGTCTGCCATAATGTCGCAGTCACAAAAAAAAAAAAAAAAAAAAAAAAAAAAAAATCGCTGATAGCCGCCATTAGTAGTAAAAAAAAAAAAAGACAAATGAATAAAAATGCAATAAAACTATCCCCTATTTTGTAAATGCTATAAATGTTGCGCAAACCAGCCGATAAACGCTTATTGTGATTTTTCTTACCAAAAATAGGTAGAAGAATATGTATCGGCCGAAACCGCAGAGGTGATCAAATACCACCAAAAGAAAGCTATATATTTGTGGGGAAAAAAAGGATGCCAATTTTGTTTGGGAGCCACGTAGCACGACCGCGCAATTGTCAATTAAAGCGACGCAGTGCCGAATCGCAAAACCTGGCCGGGTCCTTTAGCTGCCTAAAGGTCCATGTGAAAAGGGGGCAACCTATCCCAGATTTTGGAATAAAGTGCACTTGTTATAAAAGAGTAGATTATTTGTGAGGACAGAGGCTAACAAGCAGCAAGGAGGCCAGGCAAAATCTGCTTCATGTATAGCCCAATCTGTTTGGTTTGCATACTTGAGGTTTGTGAGAAGCAATTCCTTAGCTCCAGTCTGCAGGCAATGAGCCGAAGTGCATGGAAGTGTTCTATTTCACAAGCAGCACGAGACTTTGCACACCGCTGATCACGCTTTCTGCACTCCTCTATTACAGTAAAAGAAGCCCATAATCAGATGCCTCCTCTCCAGTCAGTGGCCTAACATTATGGCTGCTGTGACATCAAATCTCTGTCACTACACTGCAATCTGCATTAGCTGGCCCATTACTGCGGGATGTCACTATTCTAAGGTGGACCCGTGTCACAACTACATGATCCACTCCTTTATTTACTTTCACTCTCCTACACCCTTTCCCCCTTTCACCTCTCTCTCTCAATAGGAAATTATACTTCTCATACTTCCTACTGGCTCTGTGCCTGGCGCTCACACCTTTCCTCTGTATACATGACACGCCATGCCCAGAACACTCGGTTCTTGTGAAGATAACAATAATAAACTTGAGGAGGAACTCTGCTCTAAACAACAATTGCACAGTGTACTCTTAGATAAGGGATTAAAGAGGTTGTAAAGTCACATTGTTTTTTCCTTTTACAAACATGGAAGGATTCCCTCAATGTACACGTGAGAAGGCAGTAAGGATCAGGGGATCACAGCCTTTTGTTAGCAATGAGAGAAAAGAATTATGCAACATCTGGTGCTCTCCAACACACTGCCCACCTGACTCTTGGGATTAGTGCAGCCCTACCTAGGAGCATTGGCTATTCACAAATTCTCTCCAGCCAGCCGGATACTGATGTGACATGCTGGGACTTGTAACCCCTCAACAGCTCGAGATGTGCAGGTTGTGTACAAACTATTCATCAAAAGAAGAGGAGTCCGCTGCCCCAGGTGCGTGCAATACCTTGATTGGAACCAAGTAGGAGTAGTAGTTCCGCCTCCATAAAAAAAGAGAAATGGTTGCACATCCAAAGTTTTAATGATTAAAACACAGATCAGATATGTGAAACGCATCTACGTGACTAACACCTGGTGTATTTTGACCGTCTGCAATAAAAAGGTACTTTTGGAAACGTTGAAAGTGCAGCCAATTCTTATGTTTTACAAATTATTTATGACACAGCATTTTAAGGAGGCAAAGTTTTGGATTGCACCCTATGCCAACATGACTGCTGTACAATATGTATGAATGAAGTATTCCTCTATCCTTTAGACCAGTGTTTCTCAACCTGTTTCCAGTTGGGGCGCCCTTGAAAAGTATTTTCAGTCTTGAGGCACCCCTGTCCAAGACTTAGTTCACGTCGATGTGTGTTGCGGAACACGCGCAAAATCGCACTCGTTCTTGACACACAGACAAATGCTCTGCTCTTTAGGGGTGCCATTATTGTTAATGGTGCCCTATCCATTGGCAAACATGGGTTGCTTTTGTTATGGCACAATTAAAAAAAAAAAGGGTCGGGGACTTCTTTCCCCACATTACTGCGGGTAGAGAAATGAATGGGCTGCCCTACACGCAGCACGCATCCACACAGAGCTTGTTCACATGTCAGGCTGGAGGGGCAGTAAAACCACTAGGTTGAGCGGTTTTTACCACCCCCAACTTTTGCCCCTTTAGCTGCAGAGGCAACAGCTGGGGGTGTAAACATGCTGTGGCTGCAGCTGGAGGTATACCGAGGGTGAATGGGGCTGCACTGCAACTACCCCGCAACTGTGTGCATTGCATTAACGGGCTTAAAACAGGTGGTGAGGAGGCAAGATATGCCTCTTTACTGGCTGACAAATGCCCCTGAAAAGCGATATGAACACAAATTGCTTTTCAGAGGAGCAGCAGTCCTTGCTATCTCGAACCCTACAAAAGTAGTTCTGATGGTACAGGAATAGGGGGGGTCAGGATTAAAAGTAACATACATACAGACAGATGCACACGCACACTAACAGACACACGTACAAACACACACAGTGTGTGTGTGTTTGTACGTGTGTCTGTTTGTGTGTGCACATCTGTCTGTATGTATGTATGTATGTTACTTTTAATCCTGACCCCCCTATTCCTGTACCATCAGAACTACTTTTGTCACACACACACTAACAGATATGTGTACACATACACTGAAAGAAGAACTGTCAGAAGAACTGTCAGAGCTGCACAACAACCAGTCAGATCAAGAGTGCTGTAGCCATGAATGAAGGATGTGGGATGTCAGTGACTGAGACAGCTGGTTATTCATAGCAGAGCCCCCCCCCCCCCCCCCCATCCAATTGATCTACAGATGAACGAAAAGTAGATCAAGAGTATATACAAGTTACTTTGTACCTTTTGGAAAGCAGATGGGCAGAGAACAGGCAGGGGAAACCCTCAGTGCCGTCAGTGACTGTGTGTCGCAGCCCCAGCCACCACAGGAGGGCGCCAGTTCTCCTGAAAAATAACGCTAGGTCTTATTTTCGGGGAAACACGGTATGTATACAGAACAAAGAATTCAATTTTTTTATAAAATATTTACAGAAGTAAATCATATAAAGGTTCTGAAAAATCATAAGCCCTATACAGAATTCTGGTGGGTAAGAACAGCTGGTAGAGAACTTCCAGATGACGGGGTGCTTCAGGCACCAGTGAGCCCCATTTGGCCACTCCAGCCCTGAAAATTAAGCACATATACATCTACACAGCAGAATGCACCCGGCAAGGGAATGTGAGGGCTGCCAGTGGTATTCAAAGTATGGAGTTTTATAGTAAAACTTATAAAATAAAAGGAGAGCATCACAATTGTGCGCTATAAACCACCAAGACCTTTGTACATCAATGCGGCACAAACTGTCAGAAAATCTTATTCTCATAGCAACGCAGAACAAAAAACACAAAGACTGTACCAATACACAGAGAGGCCAGGAGACTGGACTGTAATAGCATGTACAGCAAGTGTAGAAATAGACCAAAACAAAAAGAGACAGACAAAAGAGAGAGAGGAAGAGACGAAAGAAAGGCAAAGAGAGGACAGAGACAAAAAGCGGGAAAGAAAGAAGAGAGAAAATAAAAAGGGAAAAGAAAGTTCAGATGAAAGAAGAAGTGACACGATTCTCTGTATTTTACCCCTAAAAAATGTCCTAGGAGTTATTCCTACCATCCAAACCATAATAACGCCTCAATAGACACAAGGTATGCAGAATCTTCTATGCCAGGGGTCGTCAACCCCCAGACCGCGGCCCACTACTGGCCGTGGCCCATCTGCAGACGGGCCGCGGGTGCGGGCGGCCATCAAGAGACATGCTTGGCTGCCGGAATGAGAGCGCTGGGTGGATGGAAGAAGTGAGCGAGCGGGCGGGCAAGCAGAGATATCATCTCTCTCCGCCCAGTGGATCACCGTTCTTCCACCCTCAAAGCCAGTGCTCTGCCTCAGTGTTGGAGGTTTGTCGGAGAGCAGAGAGATGACATCATCTCACACTGCCTGCCCCACATCGCCGCACTCCTGCGGCTCCTCGCTGGGAGAACTTAGATTCCTTGTTCAGTGGCGCAGATTGCCTGCCCCCCTGGACAGCTAAGCAGGAATTTGCAGAAGGGTGGAGCCAGAGAGTGACAGACGAAAGAGTCCTGGACCCTCCCTCTGCCAGGTGATACCACTGCAGCATAAGGAGTGAGACACCCTGCTACATCTAGAAGGGCGATCCCACAGAGATGTGACGTTAACAGTGACAGGTGAGCTGTGTGTGGGAGTACAGGTGGGTTGCTGGGACTTGTAGTTCACCCGCTCAGCTGTCTGCATGATATACCACAAGGGGCGCTCCACTCACTCCGCATCTGTAGTCAGGCAATGTGGCAATCCACATCTTGTGGCAGGCAGTGTGACATGTGATTTGTCAAGTGACATTCTGCATCTTGTGGCAGTAAGTGTGGCAGGTGATGTGGGAAGTGACAATCCACATTTTGTGGCAGGTGATGTGGGAAGTGACAATCCATTTTGTGGCAGGTGATGTGGGAAGTGACATTCCACATCTGGTGACCGGCAACGTGGCAAGTGACACGCTCAGGGCTTCCATTGATTCTACATTATGGTAAGTTGAAATATTTCATTAATTACTACAATGTAATAATAGAAATAATGCGCTTCAATCACCCTGACACCAGGTCAACCATGGTGCCGTGATGATTGAAGCGCCAAAACCAGCCATTGCCTGCGAAAAATACCCCCCCCCCCCCCACCCCAGGTCCTTGGCATAATTTTCTTCCACGCAGCCGGTGGCAAAATGGTTGGGGACCACTGTTCTATGCCATCAGGAGACAGCTGTACAACTTAAAGCCACTGGAAAGAGCCAGGCTTAAAATATTAGTGAGCGTCATTATCCCAATCCTCCAGTGAAAGTTGGGGCCCTGTCTGTCTTTCCCCTACCCAAAGTAACTCAGCTGGGAGGGCAGCTCAACAGAAATATTCTATTTAGAACTTTAGCAGGCAACCTGGTTAGGCTGCACAATGTATAACTGTCTTATGCTGTATGCCACCTTTTCATCAATAAACACCTTTCTGTTGGATAAAAAAAAAAAGAATTTTAGCAGGCAACACTTCCAAGCCCATCAGACACCTCCAGCAATACTTGCCAGGCTGAGCTGGGTGCATTACCTCTACTGCTCGCTGTACAGAAAATGGCGTTATCATACTGGGACAACTTACAAAACAGCAGCCCTAATTATCACTATAAATAAAGCCTTTCTGACCAACAAGGACCCGTTCTAACAGTGCAGTCTGCATCAACCTCTCAGCATCTTGTCCATCCAAAACTCTCAATGATGTAACCTGACAAAATCTCAAATAGAAGACGTGAGGAACAATTAAAAAAAATTAATAAAAATATGTCGGAGAATAGAGAAATGACCTAAACCTACAGAAACAGACTACAAACCGGTCCTATATCTGAAGATGCTACAAGACCTCAAAGACAGACAAGCCTTCCGGCTGCACAGACTGGGTGCCCAATGCCTGGAGATGGAATCAGAGTGGCACAGACAGACCTACAATGCCAAGGGACACTCACATCCAAACATTCCAGACTTAATTTCTATTGATAAGAAGAAGAAATTCCACATTCTACAGGGAGAAGAGGCGCGAAGAGTAAAAATAATTGAACAGTATGTACCAGTGTGACGTGAAAAACTGGGAACTTACAGTATCTCACAAAAGTGAGTACACCCCTCACTTTTTTGTAAATATATTATATCTTTCCATGTGACAACACTAAAGAAATGACACTTTGCTACAAGGTAAAGCGGTGAGTGTACAGCTTGTATAACAGTGTAAATTTGCTGTCCCCTCAAAATAACTGAACACACAGCCATTAATGTCTAACCTACTGGCAACAAAAGTGAGTACACCGTAAGTGGAAATGTCCAAACTGGGCCCAAAGTCTCAATATTTTGTGTGGCCACCATTATTTTCCCTAACCCTTTTGGGCATGGAGATCACCAGAGCTTCACAGGATTCCACTGGAGTCCTCTTCCACTCCTCCATGACATCACCACAAATCTGGTGGATGTTAGAGACCTTGCGCTCCTCCGCTTTCCGTTTGAGGATGCCCCACAGATGCTCAATAGGGTTTAGGTCTGGAGACATGCTTGGCCAGTCCATCACCTTTACCTCAGCTTCTTTAGCAAGACAGTGGTCATCTTGGAGGTGTGTTTGAGGTCACTATCATGTTGGAATACAGCCCCGCGCCCCAGTCTCTGAAGGGATCATGCTCTGCTTCTCTATGTCACAATACACATTGTCATTCATGGTCCCCTAAATGATCTGTAGCTCTCCAATGCTGGCAGCACTCATGCAGCCTCAGACCATGACACTCCCACCACCATGCATGACTGTAGGCAAGACACACTTGTCTTTGTACTCCTCACCTGGTTGCCGCCACACACGCCTGACACCATCTGAACCAAAAAAGTTTATCTTGGTCTCATCGGACCACAGGAGATGGTACATGGTTCCAGTAATCCATGTCCTTAGTTTGTTGTCACATGAAAAGATAGAATAAAATATTTACAAAAATGTGAGGGGTGTACTTACATTTTGTGAGATATTGTATATATTCCCTACCTGGTCTCAAACCCCCTCCCCCCAATCACCCACCCTCATAACATAGCTTATCTCATCCCCATCCACCTTTTTATTATCTTGTAGCCTGAGAAGTGATAGTAAAAATAAAGGGATAATAAAAAGGGGGCAAGGAGGGAGAGAAAAGTGTCTGCGTGTGGGGGATGTTTGGGGCAGAGAAGGTGGGGGTGTAATATAGAGAGGGGGAGATGGGCCGAGGGTTAAAGGGAGGTGTATACAGGTAAAAGGATGGACAGAACTATGATTGGTGGGGGGGATTGTGCAGTAATGGCACTCTGGGATTGTCTCCTATACACAAAATATATTTCTGACCACATGGAGAGTATGGGGAGGGGGGTATTCTGAATATTATCCCAGGCATTTAGGTGTATAAGGGGGGGGGTGCACTGAATATATTCTTAGGCATACAGGAGTGTACACAGAATATATTACTAGGCACACAGGAGATATGAGGGGGGCACAGTGTGTATATATACGGTCAAGGGGTACAAAATATATTCCCAGGTATACAGGAGGTATGAGGGGGGGCCACACAGAATATATTCTTAGTTATACAGGGGGGCACACAGAATATATTCCAAGGTATACAGGAGGTATGAGGGGGGGGGAGACACAGGATATATTCCCATGTATACAGGAGGTATGAGGGGGGGGGGGGGAGACACAGGATATATTCCCATGTATACAGGAGGTATGAGGGGGGGGGGGGGGAGACAGAATATATTCCCATGTATACAGGAGGTATGAGGGGGGGGGGGGGGAGACACAGAATATATTCCTATGTATACAGGAGGTATGAGGGGGGGGCACACAGAATATATTCCTATGTATACAGGAGGTATGAGGGGGGGGGCAGCACACAGAATATATTCCCATGTATACAGGAGGTATGGGGGGGCACACAGAATATATTCCCAGGTATGAGGGGGGGCACACAGATATATATATATATATATATATATATATATATATATCTATATAGGATATAAGGATAAGAGGGCAGTGAGAGGGGTGGCTGCTGGTCTATCTATATATAAAGACAGGAGGGGGGGGGGGGTCACATATATAACAATGTGGGGGGGGGGAGGGGTGATAATTTCCCTCCATACCTGTAATATCCAATCCAGTGGTATATAATGAAGACGATCCCGCGCACAGCACGGGGACGCGATGAGGAGAACACACTCGGTCGCGCCCCCCCCCGTACAGGTGGTGAAGGAGGTGTGTACTATCACATCACGTCCCCCCATCATACACAGCGATACCGATAGCACATACCTGATCCCGGGATCGGAGCTCAGTCCTCGCCTCCCGATCACATCACCGATCACAGCCCGGGAGAGGAGGGGGCGGGGTCCTGGAACCGTCACTAGGCAACGCACTGCCTGACACTGATATCACTGCCCCGTACTGTGTATATACCGACACACTCACACATCTCATATATATTCTATATATATCACATCCTATATACCACTCCCATCTTACATACACCCTTTTATATATCCCTTCTATATACTCCACCCTATATACCCTCATTATATACTCCCCTTCTATATACTCCACCCTATATACCCTCATTATATACTCCACCCTATATACCCCCTGCTATATACTCCCCTTTTATATACTCCACCCTATATACCCTCATTATATACTCCCCTTCTATATACTCCACCCTATATACCCTCATTATATACTCCACCCTATATACCCCCTGCTATATACTCCCCTTTTATATACTCCACCCTATATACCCTCATTATATACTCCCCTTCTATATACTCCACCCTATATACCCCCTTATATATACTCTACCCTATATACCCCCTTCTATATACCCCATTCTATATACTCCACCCTATATACTTCCCTTCTATATACTCCACCCTATATACCCCCTTCTATATACTCCACCCTATATACCCTCATGATATGCTCCACCCTATATACCCTCATTATATACTCCCCTTCTATATACTCCACCCTATATACCCCCTTATATATACTCCACCCTATATACCCCCTTATATATACTACACCCTATATACCCTCATTATATACTCCACCCTATATATCCTTTATATATACCCCTCCCATATGCACCACCCTTTGTATCTCTCCTATATACAGCAACCTATATACCCCTCAGATATGCATCATCATCCTATATACAGCATCCTATATACCCCAGATACACGCCATCCTATATACCTCTCCCATATACATCAGTCTATACACAACAATCTATATACTCCTATATAAACCAACATCTACACACTATCTTGTAAATCCCTCTCATATACACTATTTTTCTATTATTACATAGGTGTGCGCACAGGGTGTGCCGGTTGTGCCTGGGCACACCTTAATTCCCTCATGTGAATTAGCATTATCCAGGGACGGCACCAGGTGTGTGGTTGGGGGATGACAGTGACCGGCGTGAGTGCCCCCATTATATTAAAGACTAGGTTCAACCCAAGGAACACATTACACTCATATTTAGGGTGTAGGGTAATATGCTGCCAACCGTTTCCCACCACGAGAGCCTCTTCCCTGTGACAGCAGGTGGCGCTCATGTGTGTTTGAACTTTTTGGTGCACACCCTAATGCACCTATGATTATATACCCCTCCTAAATACTATATTCTTTATACATCATCCCATATACTCTATACCCTAAATTCACCATCTTCTATACATACTCCCCATATATACCCCTCCTATATCTACCACTCTACATACCTTTCTCATCCTATACATTATCCCATATACACCATCCTATATAACACCCATATACACCATCATATATGCCTCTCCTATATACTCCATCCTATATACCTCTCCTATATACTCCATCCTATATACCTCTCCTATATACTCCATCCTATATACCTCTCCTATATACTCCATCTTATATACCCCTCCTATATACTCTATTCTACATACTCCATCATATATGCCTCTCCTATATACACCATCATATATGCCTCTCCTATATACTCCATCCTATATACCTCTCCTATATACTCCATCCTATATACCTCTCCTATATACTCCATCCTATATACCCCTCCTATATACTCCATCCTATATACTCCATCCTATATACTCTATTCTACATACCCCTATACTCCATCCTATATACCTCTCCTATATACTCCATCCTATATACCTCTCCTATATACTCCATCCTATATACCCCTCCTATGTACTCCATCCTATATACTCCATCCTATATACCCCTCATATATACTCTATTCTACATACCCCTTATATACTCCATCCTATATACCTCCTATATACTCCATCCTATATACCCCTCCTATATACTCCATCCTATATACCCCTCCTTTATACTCCATTCTACATACCCCCTATAAACACCATCCTTTATACCCCTCTCATACACACCATCCTATATTACCAAAAGTATTGGGACACCTGCCTTTACATGCACATGAAATTTACTGGCATCCCAGTCTTAGTCCATAGGGTTAGTCATGTGGATCTGGAATGTTTCACGGTGGGGATGGTATGTTCAGGGTGATGTACAGTGTATTTCCGCCACGCATAGGGTTTTGCTTTTAAGCCAAAGAAAAAACGATTTTTGTCTCATCTGACCTGAGCACCTTCTTCTACATGTTTGCTGTGTCTCCTGCATGGCTTCTCACAAATTGCAAACAGGACACGTGGCTTTCTTCTTGCTAGTCTTCAATAAAGGCCAGATTAGTGGAGTGCATAGTTGTCCTGTAGACAAATTATTCCACCTGAGCTGTGGATCTCTGCAGCTCCTTCAAAGTTACCCGGCCTGTCAGTTTAGGTGGACGGCCATGTCTTGGTAGGTTTGCAGTGGTGCCATACTCTTTCCATTTTCGGGTGATGAATAGAACAGTGTTCTGTGAGATGTTCAAAGCTTGGGATATTTTTTTTTATAACCTAACCCTTCTTTATACTTCTCCACAACTTTATCCCTGACCTGTTGGGTGTGTTCCTTGGCCTTCATGATGCGGTTTGTTCACTAAGGTTCTCTAACAAACCTCTGAGGGCTTCACAGAACAGCTGTTAAAAAAACAGAGTTTAGATTACACACAGGTGGACACTATTTACTAATTAGGTGACTTCTAGATTTTAGTTGGGGGTATCAGAGTAACGGGGGCTGAATGCAAATGCACGCCACACTTTTCAGATATTTATTTGTAAAAAATTTGTAAAACCATTTATCATTTTCCTTCCACTTCACAATTATGTGCCACTTTGTGTTGATCTATCACATAAAATCCCAATAAAATACATTTATGGTTGTTACCCTCTGACCGAGAGAGATGTGGATCACATAAACACCCGATAAGACTGAGGCCCCGTACACACGACCGAGCTTCTCGGCAGAATCCAGCGAGAAGCTCGCTGGGAGACATATTCTGCCGAGGTTCTCGGTCGTGTGTACACTTTCGGCGAGAGTCCCGTCGGGAAGCTCGTCGAGCCAAAATAGAGTGCACTCCCCCTTTTTTCCTTGTTGTTCAATGAGGAAATTTGGCTCGACGACCTTTTCGACCGCTCATCGGGAACCTTGTCGGGCGGAACGATGGGTTTAGCACGACGAGGTTCTCGGACGTGTGTACGGGGCCTTACAGCATAAATAGACCTGAAGTGGGCCTTGGTGGTCTGGTCAGTATGCCAATAAAAGGGGGCATATCTAAGGTAAGTAATGGGTAGTTAAATGAAGAAGGATATGCTGAGTACACCATCCTATATACCCCTCCCATATACACCCTTCTATATACTATATCTTATATACCACTTTCCATATACTCGTCCTAAATACACAATTATATATACCCCTCCCGGTGCTTCCTGTATAGCTCTGGCTCCTGTCACAGGCAGAGTGATACCCAATGTACTGACTGGAGCGACACAGGAAGCATCGGCTACTATTTAGCACCGTGCTACTTTAGCGGCAATTGCTAGGTCATGCAACACTGTACGTGTTTTTTTCCTCACAAAAAGAGTTTTCTTTTCGTGGGATTTGATCACCACTGGGTTTTTTTATGGTTAAAAAAAAAAAAATCCCAATAAATGTATATTAATTGGTTTGACTTTTGGGTCGGCACCGGAGCATGCTGGGACTGTGACGTCATAAAGGGCCTATATAAATCGGTGCGAGCCGCGCACCCCACCATTACAGCGGGAGGAAGCGACGTGTCATCATCGAAGAAGGAGAAGAAGCCGCACACGGTGACAGAAGCCCGGTTACCCCCGCCGAACACGTCGGAGGAAGCCCGCAAGGGGGGCGCTTTTAAAAAAAATCGCCCCCCCCCTCCTCCCAGCGGAAGAGAACCAGACGGCGGCGAAGAGCCGAACATCGCCCCCCCCCAGAAGACATAGAAGAAACAGCCCCCCCTTGTGAAAGAACTAAAGAAGAGATGGGGGGGCCCCCGGAGCTGACTAATAAATTACTTTACCCTGTGTTGTGTGTTTTTTTTACATTTTTTATTCCGCCAGGTGAATGGCTAGGGGTACGATGTACCCCATACTCATTCACCTAGGGTGGGGGGCCGGCATCTGGGGGCCACCTTATTAAAGGGGGCTCGCAGATTCCGATAAGCTCCCTTCCTGCAGACCCCGACAACCAATGGCCAGGGTTGTCGGGAAGAGGCCCTGTCCTCATCACCATGGGGACAGGGTGCTTTGGGGTACCTACCCCCCCATGTTGAGGGCATGCGGCCTAGCACGGTTTAAGGAGGGGCTGCTGCTTGGATACAGGTCTGGTATGGATTTTGGGGGATCCCACGCCATTTTTTTTTTTGGCGTACGGGGTGTCTCCTTTAATCCATAGCAGACCCAAGGGCCTGGTATGCTCCTGTAGGGGGAACCCATGTCATTTTTTTAGTTGAAATTTGGTGTGGAGTTCCCCCTCAAGATTCATACCAAACGCAGTGCTTGATATTGGCAGGGATCCAAGTCGGATCCCGTTCAATATCGTGCCGTGGCTAAACGCAACCGCAGCTAAAAGCACTGTACAAATGCAGCTAATCGCTGTGCCTGGATTCTTGAACTACAGCAAAACATAAACATGCTTTTAGCTGCGGTAAAACAGTTGTCCGTCTGAAAGGGGCCTAAAACGGAGTTCCACCCAAAAGTGGAAGCTCCGGTTATCTGTCTTTCTCCCCTCTAGTGCCACATTGGGGGGGGCAGGTACCTGTTTTTGACAGGTACCTGTCCCCACTTCCATTGGATCTCGCCACGGCGAGGTACGACAGAAGTTCGGCCCCCCACTTCTCTCTCCCCCGTCGGTCCATTTAGAAAACGCAGCATGCTTTGCGCATGTGCAGTAGGGAATCGGCTGTGAAGCCTCAAGGCTTAATTGCCGCTTGCCCTTACAGACTATGGCGGGGCAGCACCTGAGAGCCGATGAAAACATTGGCTGGGGTACTGACATTGCTGGATTCCAGGACAGGTAAGTGTCCTAATATTAAAAGTCAGCAGCTACAGTATGTGTGGCTGCTGCCTTTTTTCCGTAAAGGGGGGGGGGGGGGCTGGAGCACCGTTTCAAGTTATAGCGTCTAAAAACAATGGTATACAGTGGGTATATTACTGGTTATTTCAGTAAATATATAATTTCAGGAATTAGATTGTCATCTCCATACTGAAACCTCAAAGGTTTTCTTTAGTGTGTCATTGCACCCCTCCTAAACCCTTGTTTTGCTATCCTCTGGCTTCCTTCTAAGGTTGGGTGTGCGGATAGTTGAAGTCACTCCCCACATGGGATGATATTATTGTCACTGACACCAATGCTGGGGTTATTATTATGGTCGCTAACACCAATGTTGAGGGTTATTATTGTGATTATTGACACCAATGATGGGAATTTTTATTAAGGCCACTGACACCAATTATGAGGGTTATTATTAAAGCCACTGACACCAATGCTGAGGGTTATTATTAAAGTCACTGACACCAGTGCTTAGGTTTATTATTGCGTTCACTGACTCCAATGGTGGGGTTTATTATTGCGTCCTCTGACACCAATGCTGAGGGTTAATATTGTATCCACTGACACCAATGCTGAAGGTTAATATTGCATCCACTGACACCAATGCTGGAGGCTATTATTGAGGCAGTTGAGACTAATGCTAGGGGAGGGTTATGATTGCCTTTACAGTCATATATCCTGCGGTTATTATTGGAATTATTGACACCAGTGCTGGAGGAGTTTATTGCAGCCAGTTCTATCAATGATGACTATTTGATGTGCATTGCAAGACATTGCAAAAAAGCAGTTGGGAGGATGGGACTTTTTTTTTAAAGGGTTTTTATATGTATTTTGTAGTTGTGTTTTGTTATAACATCACTGTAATTAACACCCACTGCATTATGTTGTGTCGTGTTTTTTTTATATGGAATGTGCTGTTTCCTATGTCATGTACTGTTCAGCTTTGGGCTGTATTCCCTTTCTTTGCCTCTGTTTTTGGAAAAATACATATATTCGGATCAGTGATATAAAAGTTGGATTCCTGAGTTCCCAGGAAACCTGCTGTGCTTCTTCCCTCACCTGTCACACAGAAGAGAATATAATGGGGTAGATTATCATCTCTGCTGCCCAGCAAGCCGCAATCATGTATTGTTTTCTATAGGAATAGAGCTTCATCATTTCCCCCTCTGCTGCTCAGAAGTAGCATTACATGAATAAAAAGCAGGGCCACTTCTTACACATGTGCTTGCTTTATGTAATAAACTGTCACAAGTTCAACAATAAATCTATTGCCTGTTTACAACACTATCGTAGTCGGATGTCTGGGATTGCAAATACAGGGGTCACAGACACACATACTAGAAAACTTTTGATAAATGGCAGGCAGCAGAGTGTATGATAGATAGGTGCCATACCTGCAGGTGAATTAGTTGATAAATCCCCCCTCTGTCTGGAGTGACAGGTCTGGGCACAATGCTCATGCGGCAGAGGAGAGACAAGAAAGAAAACATTGCTTACTGCATGCACCATATTCTGTGTGTCTAGTCGGAAAGGATCAGCGAAAGGAGGCAGAAAAGGTTGAAGTTGGCTGAGGGGCAGTACGAGAGTTATAGAAGACGACGGCACACATTTTTCTGCTTTATAAAACGGCCTCCTCACGTACACATTGCATTGTCTTCCTCTGCTATATTCTATTCTCTAATACTCTGTTAGAGGTAAACTTGAAGCAAAACCCTGAGATGAAAACAGGGCGAACAGCTGACCTGCTCGGAGATGCCGCTTTTTTTTATTTTTTATTTCAATGATAGCTAATCGGCACTGATTAGTGAAATGTAGCTTTTTTTCGATGTGCGGGATGTTTGTCAAACTGCTCCTAGGTTCAAATGTTAATCTGAACCCCACTAAAGTAGGCCGAATGCTCACAACTAATAGGTAAGGGATTAATAAACAAAAGACATGGGTGTAGGCAGTTGCAGGTAGCGCTGTTCAGGGCCGTCTTAATAGCATCATGGGCCCCTGGGCAAAGAAATGCTCTGAGGCCCCTACAACTATGACAGTGCAGGTAAACAGACATCAAGTAGGTAGGAGGCAGACTGCCTCCCCTGTGTATCTATCACTCCCAGTGCCATCATGGGGCCCCCAATTTCGGGGCAGCGTGGGCTCAAGGACCAGCTGCTTTGGGGAAAGTGCAGGGGCCCCCATGCAGTTGGGGCCCCTGGGCAGTGCCCAGGCGTGCCCTCTCATTAAGACAGCCCTGGCGCTGTTGCATTCACCATATAGGGACAGTGGAGGAAAAGAGGAAGAGCCATTCCTCTTAGGCCTACATATGTGTCATAGGGTGGGCTGCTGTCCAATTGGACACTGTGGCCATCTTTGGTAAGGGCAGAGCTTACAAAAAGCCCTGGCTTTTCTGCAGTTGGTGCACATTCTACATGTGGGTAGGAGGTAGAGACAGCGTAGGGACTGTCGCAGCCTTTTTGGGAAACGTTTCCACTACTGTGCTTGCTGCATCTGCTTCCCCACCTCCCCTGTGCCAGGTGCTGGTCTCGGTGTACCGCTTATCTGCTGTGAGTTCCGTCCAGGGTTGTGAGTGGGGCTGCTTAGTTCTTTGAAAAGACTTTGTTGTTGTATCTGAAATGGCTAAATACATTACTCCTTCTCAACCACTGTGTGTACCATGTCTTCCCTACGGGTGCCTACCGCCTGGATTTTCCCCTACCCCTCAGCCTATATTGGGAGCTGAGCACTGCCCTCGGAGAATTTTTATTTTTTTTAAATTTTATTTAGCAGGGAGCATCTCTTATAACCCCCTCCTGTCTGGTCTATAGTAATATGATGGCCGAGCAGAAGTCCTGTTATCCTGGGAGGATGTCATATGATGGGCCTCACGCTGGTGGGATCTGTCACTCGCTGTTTCCAATGACAGAACACTGTACCAGCCTGCTACCGGTACCACGTGATTGTTGTACCCAATGAAAGGCTTTGATTTATGCATTTCATTGTGTACTATTGTCATGAGCTCTGTGATTGGTCACAGTGATGACATGGTACAGATTGGGCTAATCACAGCTAGTTACAATAGTAAACACTGATTTAATAGTTTTCATTCAGTAAAAATTGTTGCTTATAACTGCAAAAAAAGAAAAACGTGATTACCTCCCCAGTGTAGTATAGTGTTACTATGATAATGCCACATTGCTAAACTATATATACTACAAAAATAAAAAATAAAGTAATAGAAAAGAAAAAAATATTTAGAAAATGTAAAAAAAAAATATATATCTATACAGTATCTCACAAAAGTGAAAACAACCCTCAAATATTTTATTATATCTTTTCATGTGACAACACTAAAGGAATGACACTTTGCTACAATGTAAAGTGGTGAGTGTACAGCTTGTATAACAGTGTAAATTTGCTGTCCCCTCAAAATAACTCACAGCCATTAATGTCTATACTGCTTTCAACAAAGCAACAAAGTTGGCTGTGTGTTGAGTTATTTTGAGAGGACAGCAAATTTACACTGTTAGGGCCCTTTCACACGTGCGGACCATTCGTCCGTTTTTTTACGGATGAAAAACGGACCGCAATGCATCCCTATGGGATAGCGGACGTTAGCGGATGAGCATCCGCTAACGTCCGTTTGCATCCGTCTCCGTTAAGCTCCGTTTTTTTGAACGGAAGAAAACCCTATTTTTCTTCCGTCAAAAAAACGGAACGGACGAAAAACGGATGTTAGCAGACGATCCGTTTAAGGCTGGGTTCACACTACGATTTTCCCATCCGTCAGCCGCATACGATTTATATGAAAAAACGTATGCGGCTGAAACTGATTGAACCGTACGTAAACGTATGCGTTTATAAAACGTATACGGTTTCAAAAAGTGCGTACGGTTCCATCAGGTTTTGATTAAAAAAACGCATACGTTTTTGGAATTAGTGTCATTTAATAAAAAAAGATTTTCTTGTTTTGAAAATGCGCATGCGCAGACGAAAAACGCATACGGTTTATACGTATGGAACCGCACATATGTGCGTTTTCCATTGACTTTAATGTTAAAAAAAAACGTATGCGTTTGCCATACGGTTTCAAAAACGGACTCAAAACCGTGGTCGAACACGGTTTTGTGTACTGTTAAAAAACGTTTTGCCAGCAAATCGTACACACCCGGATGCATCTGAGTGCATACGATTTGCAATGCATTGTCTATGTATGAGTTTTCCCGTACGGGCCCGTACGTTTTCAAAACTGAAATCGTATGCGGCTGACGGACGGGAAAATCGTAGTGTGAACCCAGCCTAACATCCGATCCGCTAACATCCGTTTTTCATCAAAATATGTAGTAAAAAAAAAGTTCTAAAAAAAAAAAAAACGGATGAAAAAACGGATGGAAAAACAGATGAAAAACGGATGAAAAACGGACGAAAAACGGACGAAAAACGGACGAAAAACGGATGAAAATGGATGAAAAACTGACGAAAAACTGATAAAAAACTGACGAAAAAACTGATCAACTGATGAAAAAAACAGACCTAAAAAATGGTCCGCACGTGTGAAAGGGCCCTTATACAATCTGTACATTCACTACTTTACATTGAAGCAAAGTGTTATTTCTTCAGTGTTGTCACATGAAAAGATAGAATAAAATATTTACAAAAATATGAGAGATACACACACTGAGCAAATTTATAAATGCAACACTTTTGTGTTTGTCCCTATTTATCATGAGCTCAGCTCAAAGATCTACAACTTTTTCTATGTACACTAAAGGCCTATTTCTCTCAAATATTGTTCACAAATCTGTGTAAATCTGTGTTAGGGCTCTTTCACACGTCTGTTCAGTTTTTTCCCCCTTCAGTTGATCCGTTTTTTCATCCGTTTTTCGTCCGTTTTCCGTCCGTTTTCCGTCCGTTTTTCATCCGTTTTTTTCATCCGTTTTTTCATCCGTTTTTTTTTTTTTTTTTTAGAACTTTTTTTTTTTTTACATATTTTGATGAAAAACTGACGTTAGCGGATCGGATGGTAAACGGATCATCCGCTAACGTCCGTTTTTCGTCCGTTCCGTTTTTTTTGACGGAAGAAAAATAGGGTTTTCTTCCGTCCAAAAAAACGGAGCTTACCGTAGACGGATGTTAACGGACGTTAGCGGGTGCTCATCCGCTAACGGACGCTAACCCATAGGGAAGCATTGAGGTCCGTTAACGGACGTCCAAAAAACGGACAAACTGAACGGACGTGTGAAAGAGCCCTTAGTGAGCACTTCTCCTTTGCTGAGATAATCCATCCACCTCACAGGTGTGTTATCCCAAGATGCTGATCAGACAGTATGATTATTGCACAGGTGTGCCTTAGGCTGGCCACAATAAAAGGCCACTTTAAAATGTGCAGTTTGACTGTATTGTGTGTGTGTGTGTGGGGGGGGGGGGGGGGGTCCGAAAACAAGTATCAGTATCTGGTGAGACCACCATTTGCCTCATGCAGTGCAGCACATCTCCTTGGTATAGAGTTGATCAGGTTGTTCATTGTGGACTGTGGAATTTTGCTCCATTCTTCTTCAATGGCTGTGAGAAGTTGCTGGATATTGGCAGGAACGCGCTGTTGTATACGCCGATCCAGAGCATCCCATACATGCTCAATGGGTGACATGTCAGATCAGTATGCTGAGTGACCATGCAACAACTGGGACGTTTTCAGCTTTCAGGAATTGTGTACAGATCCTTGCAACTTGGGGCCGTGCATTGTCATGCTGTGACATGAGGTGACGGTCGTGGATGAATGGCACAGCAATGGGCCTCAGGATCTTGTCACGTTATCTCCATCAATAAAATACACCTGTGTTCGTTGTCCATAGCATACGCCTGCCCATAACCCCACCGCCACCATGGGCCACTCCATCCACAATGTTGATATCATCAAACCGCTCACCCACAAAATGCCATACACGCTGTCTGACATCTGCCCTGTACAGTGAAAACCGAGATTCATCCGTGAAAAGAACACCTTTCCAAAGTGCCAGACGCCATTGAATGTGAACATTTGGCCACTTAAGTCAGTTACAACGAACTGCAGTCAGGTCGAGACCCAGATGAGGATGACAAGCATGCAAATGAGCTTCCCTGAGATGGTTTATGACAGTTTGTGCAAAAATTCTTTGGTTATGCAAACCACTCCTGAATCGTTATTCTCACCGACTTCCTGGTTTGCGGTGCGCATTCATTCTTGCTACATCATGGCCTAATGGGAAATACAGTTCCCATTAGGCTTAGCCTCCATGCCTGTGAGGGATAAGAGAGCATCTTCACGCAGGACTGTAGTCATAGGGAGGGGGTGAGCACATTGTGCTTTCCACCATGCAAAACGGCTTAGATGCTAGTGGAAAGCAAGAAGGGGAGAGACAGGAAATGGCATTTTCAAACCTGGATTACTGTATTTTGGAGGTCAAAAGGAAAAATGAGGTAAGTGATATTTAAATGCTCTAGCTTACAGCAATCAATTGATCTAATAAAAAACAAACCTTTAGTGTTCCTTTAAGTTTCCATACAGTAAACTTACCTCCTTATATTTAAATATATTCACTGTGTGGAGTGTATTTTCTCATCTGGAGAGACCATCCATAACACCAGGTAATTCACTGTTATATTGTCATTGCATGTTGTGTGCCTGTTATTGTGACCCCAGCCCAGCAGAGGTCGCAATATCTCACTCCCCAGACTTCTGATGTGTCAAGGGAGGGGTCGAGCCAGTTAAACAGGGGTGAGCTAAGCCAAAAGAGAGTAGATCCCAAATTACTTAGCTGCTCCTTCGGGGGTAGCGCTATATACAGGATGCAGTACTTTTTTCAGCACAGCATGCTCCAATGAAATCTACCAAATAACAACTCAGCTGTGGTAAAAAGAACCAAATGAAATGCCATTTGTGACATTTCAATAAAGGTTTAACAAAATTAAAAAAATAAACACTGTGACGAACTGGAATCAGCGCATTGGCATTGTCCCTCCCAGCACACACAAGCAGCCATGTGTATAGCATGGCTACTGGTGTGAGCGAACCCTGTATGTATTTTTGTAAGCAGTGCAAAGAACTGAATTTGACTTGGTATCAGCCTCTTGCAGTCTCTGTATGGCATGGCTCAGAATAGGAAAGGGAGAATCAAAATCAGGAGCCAATCAAGTATTTGCCAGAGCAAGGAGCGGGCTGATAGAAAATTATCAGGTCTCCTCCCCTGCTTGGCAGGGCTGGGCTGCGTGACAGAGTTGTGTAAATCTCAGTAGTGGATGGACAAAATACAAATCCTATGACAGGTAAAACAGCCGCCATATAGAAAAATAGATTTGTGGCGCACGATCAGTTTATGCAGGCAACTTAGTCTAAAATTAAAATTAAGATTAAAATTGAAATTAAAATGACCATAAGTAAATATAAGTCCATATGGTAACAATATATTCCGGACAGTCCAGTTAAATGAATGAGGGGACTTAGCGGCAGCACCTGAAGCAGAAGCGAGCCTCTGGAAGAGTCAAAAATACAAGAGAGAGATGCGCCAAGCTAAGTGCAGTATGTCGTTTTTAATCAGTAGTAAGTTAGTACAATAAAATAACTACTCACAAACATGGAGTAATACAGGCATTAGTGTGGCTATGAGGCCGGGATCATCATAGGAAGTTCCTCCGAATAAAGTTTCCTCGTCCAAGGCTTGTGCGCCGCAAGTGTGGTACAGTGGACGCAGGAGACCAGGAAGAGCCGTCTGATGTGGCGTGCGTTCCACCGTGGAGCGCGGCGTAAGGCGCGGCGTATCGTCGTCGTCCCGGAAGTGACGCGAGGGGCCCGGCCAGCCAATCGGATTACGCGTTTCACAGCGTCAGCTGTTTCGTCAGACAATACAATCGCCATACAATGCATGTATTTCTCTGTGGATTTAGCTGTTTGCCTGCAGTGCACCTTTAAAGTGTAGAGCAAGCCATACTTCTTTTAGCACAACGCATGCCAACATGTGTCTGAGCAATTCAATGTGCCTTAGGGCTCTTTCACACGGAGCGGATCCGTATTTGATTGGCCCCGTGTGTGTCCGTCTGCTCAGCGGGGATCATCGGTAATTCCCGCTGAGCTGTCGGCAGACAGGGCGGTCCCCGCACACTGTGCAGAGACCGCCCTGTCTTTCCTCCGCTCTCACCTATGGGGAATCGTATGAATATGGACCGTGTGTCCAGGGCTGTCTTTTCCATTGGGCACACTGGGGAGTTGCCCGGGGGCCCCACTTGCCTGGGGGGCCCCCATCGGCTGCCCAGCGACCCCAGTAAAAAATGGTGGAGAACGGCGGGTCAGAACTGTAGAACTGTATCGTGTCTACAGTCTCTGAGGAAGAGTCTGGAGAGGAGTTAAGAGTGGGAGCGCCGCTGGGATGGGGGTCACAGGAGAAGTCAGACATGGATAAAAGGACTATAGGATAAAACCAGAGCAGTCAAGCTGGAGCCATCTGACTGAGCCTTGCATGGTGCACCTGAGAGGAGGTCAGTGATAGCACCACCAGGCCAGTCTAAAGGCGGGTGGTTGCTGATGAAAGGGGGGAGTGAATACAAAAATATTAGTGCCCCCCCTTACCTTAGTGTATTTACTCTACGGAAGGTGGTTCCCCTTTACATCAGAGTCTGCAGGATTCCCCCTTACAGTGCTAGGGGGAACTCAGTCTGAGGACCGTGATGTAAGTGGGAACTCTGATGTAAAGAGAAAGCAGTGGATTCTGATATAAGGTGGTCTCTGGTCACCAGAGCCCCCCTCCACATCAGAGTTCCCCCTTACATCATGATCTGCAGTGTTCCCCTTTACATAAGAGTTCCCTTTCACTGTAAGGGGGAATCCTGCAGACTCTGATGCAAGAGGAAACTCTGATTAGGCTGGGTTACAGTAACCTAACCTTCATGCCAATGAAGAAATTTGTAAAACTGTAATTTTAGGTACTTTTTTGCAGTGCCAATAAAAAATTGTGGTTTTGCCAGTAAATTTCATGATTTTTGGCAGTAAATTCTTGTGCGTGGTTGTGTAGACAGGGCCCCAGTGCACTGTATTGCCCGGGGGCCTATAATGCTCTTAAGATGGCACTGCGTGTGTCCGTATTCATCCGATCCGATCCGCCAGATGAAAGAAAAATAGGGTTTTCTTCTGTCCGAAAAAACGGATCTTTGTGGACGCGGATCTTTATGGACGTTAGCGGATGCATCATCCGCTAATGTCCACAATCCCATAGGAATGCATTACAAGTCCGTAAACTGACTTGTAAAAAACAGACCGTTTGTCCGCACGTGTGAAAGGGCCCTTAACACACAGAAAAAGCAGGCAAGCACACATTTGGCTCCTTTGTCACACCATTTGACCCTTTGCATGTCCAAGAAGTGAGGGGAAAAGTGCATGTTAAAATGCAACACAACGCAGCATACCAATGCACATCCACACTTAATGCACAGTTTGTGTTATTATTAAGGATGACTTCTTCATAGTGGCGTAACGTACTAGCAAAAATTATTTAACAAACTGGCTGCCCAGAGCAGTTTTCTAAGTAGGAATGAAATTTCCCATGAAAAGAGTGGTGATATGGCACATTATAGGTTTGTAAAGAGGCCCAATATCCGGCTTCTACATTCCCAGCAATCTGTGTGTCCCTCTTCCTGCAGGCAGCCCCCCCCTCCTGTGGGAACGTGCAGCTACAGATCACCCTCTTATACTTGAATTATTCCGCTCTGAGCGTTGGCTTGATCTCTCTTCACTGATTGCTTTCATACTTAAGTCTGCCAGGCAGTGTTCACTTTCCTCACATGTAAAATGAGAAGGAATAATGTATAGTGGAGATCTCTCTAGTGGCTGCATATAACTGGAGAGGAGGTGACGTCACCTCACCATCTGTGAGCTCTCCATACACCTCGCTCAGGGCTCTCATCATTCTACAAGATAAGGTGACAAGAGCCTTCCTGAATACCGCTGTCACGATTCGCCTTTCATGGGCACCCACTACTAACTATCGCCCATCCAACCATACTGAGCCAATCAGCATTTTTAGGAAACAATGGAGTCCATGTATCCATGTTTTCAACCCAGGATTCACACATTTTAATCTTAAATTAAAAAAGTGTAAATCTTGGGTGAAACAATGGTCAATAAACCCCAATATGTGTGTAGCACTACCCCAGTAGGAGCTGCTGGTTAAAATTTGGGCCTTGCACATTACCTCAATATTCGTCGTCTAGGAGAAGAAAGTCTGTAAAGAACTCCAATGTCCACACGAGATGTAAAACCTTAAAGCATGTAATATTTGTCTACTGAAAACCGTGTAGCGCTACCCCCTCAGGAGCCGCTGGTTAAATTGGGATTGGCGTATTTAAGTTACCTCAGATGTTGTCTAGGAGTGAAGTTAGTGAGTAAAAAATAGTGAGCGAATATCCAGCCATGAGTTACGGTTTTCCAATGCTTTATTCCTGAGGTCCAACACGACCAACATCAACAGGAGGTAGACAGGACAGATTGATGAATGAAGAAAACCTTGCAGTATTAGGCTCGGATAAATGATGAAAGCAAGCCTGCTTTCAGTATCAGTAAATTGCGTCGCCACTCCGATTGAGTGGGTGAAGTGTTCTCTGTACAGACTCCTGCCACAAGCCTGGCAGCTGGAAAAAGTCACTTTAGGATTTCCAGAAGGTACAGGTCCCCATCATGGACCTGGCCCTTTTTTGGTCTAAGACATCAATTGAGATCTGGTATGCTCTGTAGCTTAAGATCTCCTTCATGAAATTAGGGACCCCAATAGACCACTGAGGCCCCTCGGCAGGATGCAAGTGGAACTCCGCATAATTCAGGACCCTGGCCTGATAGGCCATGTCGCCGGGGTCTGCTAGATACGCACACCCCAAACCAGGAACCGGCGAAGAACCCCTGAAAATGGCGTCCGCCACAGATACCCTTCCCCAGCATGCTTCGCGAGGGAAAACTCCTCTGATTGGCTGCTGGGAATACGTGGCTCTGTCAGAACCCCTCTAGCGCCTTCTGCCGCCCAGGGGTGGGGACATAACCCCTGGAGCGCAGACTGACCTATAGGACAGTTCGGAATGACGGCAGCCCAAAATTTAACAAATTAAGAATGGGAGCAACGTAACTCTCCCATTCTCCCACTAACTTTAGCATAGTGCCCATACTGAAAGTAAGGGGGCGCTACAACAGGAATGTCCAAAGAGAGGCTTTTTTCTTGTACTTTGCATCCAGGTCAATTATCACAGACATTTCCCCAAAACTCCATACACAATTTATGAAGGTAAAAAGGAAAACTCTACAAAGTATGGGGAAATCCTCTCTAGTCAGTGCCAGAGTTGGTGTCTCCATTCAGACTGCAACCCTTACCTTGTTCTGATGACAACAGTAAAAGTTTAGATTTTCTATCACTTTCTCACTCAGTGACAATGGTCACCAGAACAAGAGAGAATTAATCTTTCTACCTGGGAAACAGTAATAAAATCTTGACTGAGGGTTTAACCATTCTGCACTCGTGTTGCAGCAACTCACAATACATTGGTAACACGCTACTGTGCATTTTGGTACACTGTGTCAGAAAGAATTATGCCTGTCCAGTTTTCCCTAAACATACAGTATAACTAAAGGCAAAATATTTTTTCTAATTTTAGATAGGGTGGAGAGGGATAAGAGGTTTTTATTGCTGTCCGTGCTTCCTTTGGTTAGCTTCACCTTCTCTGTTTGTCCTATTTACCATTATTATCGAGTGTGAAAGTAAGAGAAAATCACAAATTTTGGATTGTAACCAGAATAGGAATGGAGATGAAATAGGAGCACAAATTGTTGAGACAACCATGGATTTCTTCACTTTGGAAGATTTCTTCTCACTTCCCAGTTTGGCTATTGGACAGGAAGACAAGAAAAGTATCCTCAAAGGGACATGGATGGCAAAAGAAGGGTTAAAACCTCTGCCCAAAATGAAAAAAAAGTTTTGCCTTTAGACCCCTTTCACACTGAAGGTGCTTTACAGGAGTTTTAGCGATAAAAATAGCACCTGTAAACTGCCTCCCATGCCTCCCCAGTGTGAAAGCCTGAGTGCTTTCACACTGGGGTGGTGTGCTTGCAGGATAAAAAAAAGTCCTGAAAGCAGCGTCTTTGGGGGCGGTTCAGGAGAAGCGTCCAAACTGCCCCTGCTATTGAAATCAATGAGTAGCACTGCACTGCCGAAGCGCCTGCATTGCACTTCGGCAGCACCACTTTTCGGGCGCCTTTAACCCCTCGTTAACCCCTTTTTTTCACCTCTGTGGTTTTCATTTTTTGTGCACAAAAAAGGCTGAATGGAAATTTTGAATAATATATATATTGATATATTTTTTTTTCACTTTCTGCTATAAAACACATACAATAAAAAAAAAATATATAAAGAGTTATAGCATCTACAAACTGTGGGATATATTTATGTAATTTTTTTTTAATAGTAATGGCGGCGGTCAGTGTTTTTTTGCAGGACTGCGACATTGTGGTGGACAAATCTGACACTAAGTGACACTTTTTGGGGATCAGTGACACTAATACATTGATCAGTGCTAAAAAAAATGCACTGTCACTGTACTAATGACACTGGCAGGGAGGGGGTTAACATCAGGGGCGATGAAAGGGTTAAATGTGTTCCCTGGGAGTGCTTAGCAGAAACACAAGATCTCCGTCTTCCCCTCTGACAGAATGGCGATTACAGGGGGAGCATGCGCACAAGACTTGGCAAGCAAAATTATGTGCAGGCACGTGATTTCATACTGAAGGGCCAGAAGATTCACACTAGTAAGAGGCAGGTTGGCAGGTTTTAGTGCCCCTTTAATTGCTGCCCCTTCTGTAGTGATGTAATGGGAGAAGATAGTGCCCCATCCAACTGGGGCCCAGTATTGAAGTCCGGGAGCCCCTTAGATGTATCCATAGGAATGAATATATGAGTAGACATATTTTGCTCTTTCCCTGGTCTGATTTTAAACAAGCAATTGTTCTCCATGTGCCCTGTGCACAACACAATGTTCATGCAAGTTTTTGTTTCTGTGCAGAAGACTGCTTACCTGGAATAATACCTGGTGTTGTGGTTTGAGCAGCGCACATAGAAAACAATAGTTTTCTTTTTGCCCTTGCAGAAAGGAGCACAGAAAAACTCACATTTTATAATGGCCCAAAATATTCTATGCATGTCAAATCTGCAAATTTTTCCATTAGCTTTTTTGTACATACAGGTGGAACTCAAAAAATTTGAATATCGTGCAAAAGTTCATTTATATCACTAATGCAACTTAAAAGGTGAAACTAATATATGAGAGAGACTCATTACATGCAAAGCAAGATAGTTCAAGCCGTAATTTGTCATAATTGTCATGATTGTGGCTTACAGCTCATGAAAAGCCCAAATCCACAATCTCAGAAAATTAGAATATTACATGCAATCAAAAAAAAAAAAAGGATTGTACATAGAACAATGTCAGACCTCTGAAAAGTAGAAGCATCCATATGTACTCAGTACTTGGTTTGGGCCCCTTTTGCAGCAATTACTGCTTTAATGCGGCGTGGCATGGAAGCTCTCAGGCTGTGGCACTGCTGAGGTGTTATGGAAGACCAGGATGCTTCAATAGCGGCCTTCAGCTCTTCTGCATTGTTCGGTCTCATGTCTCTCATCTTTCTCTTGGCCAGGGCCGATCCTAGGGTCACAGGCGCCTGGGTGCAGAAATATTTCTGGCGCCCCCACATGGGCGTGGTTATCTTACTAACTCCTCCCCTTTACACATGTTTCTATGGCAACAACTTCACCCGCGACTTCATCCCCACCAATTTGCTTTTACAATAACTTAGTCAACGGCTTTGACAAGTCCAAAAAAAAAATGTTTTATTTATTAACAATTCTGTGTCAAGTGCATGTAAATAAAATAGTGCAAATAGAACAAATGGCTGCATTTGATCGGGCACAGTGGCTGCGTTTGGGGCACAGTGACAGGCACAGTGGCTGCTTTTGACGGGCACAGTAGCTGTGTTTGGCGGGCACAGTAGCTGTGTTTTAATGGGCACAGTAGCTGCAGTTTGACGGGCACAGTGGCTGCAGTTTGACGGGCACAGTGGCTGCAGTTTGACGGGCACAGTGGCTGCAGTTTGGACGGGCACAGTGGCTGTGTTTGGCGGGCACAGTAGCTGCGTTTTGAGGGGCACAGTGGCTGCAGTTTGACGGGAACAGTGTCTGCGTTTGGACGGACACAGTGGCTGCGTTTGGACGGGCACAGTGGCTGCGTTTGGACGGGCACAGTGGCTGCATTTGGATGGGCACAGTGGCTGCATTTGGACGGGCACAGTGGCTGCGTTTGGACGGGCACAGTGGCTGCGTTTGGACGGGCACAGTGGCTGGGTTTTGATGGGCACAGTAGCTGTGTTTTGACGGGCACAGTGGCTGCTGTTTGACGGGCACAGTGGCTGCGTTTGGATGGGCACAGTGGCTGTGTTTTAATGGGCACAGTAGCTGCATTTTGATGGGCACAGTGGCTGTGTTTTGATGGGCACAGTGGCTACATTTGGATGGGCACAGGGGCTGCATTTGGATGGGCACAGTGGCTGCGTTTGGGGCACAGTGGCTGCGTTTGGACGGGCACAGTGGGCAGTGGCTGCATTTGGGGCACAGTGGCTGCGTTTTGCATGAGCACAGTGGTTGCATTTAATAGCACACAGTATAACTTTAAGTACCTTACCTTACACAGAGTGACAGACAGGTAGGGAGGGTGCAGTCAGCACTCAAAGGCACAGCAGCAGGCACTGGCAGATCGATCGATGGCAGTGGCACTCAGTCAGACCAGGCAGAGATGGCACTGGCAGCCAGGCTGAGGCGCTCAATCAGCTAGCTGAATCAGGCGGCACTAATAATATGCATTGCTCCGCTCCGACCGCTCGGCGCTCGCTCCGCCACTGCCACGCTGTCTGAAGATGGCAATCTACAGCTGCAGAGGCGGCGCGCTGTGGATGCTGGGGCGGCCGTGTGACGTCACGTCGTCACATCCCGCTCGGCTCTCGGATGGCTTCGGCGGCTCGCGGCTAGGCGGCGCTGCGGCTCGGATTTAAAAAAAAATAAAAATCTCGGCGGCTCGCTCGGCGCCTCTCAGATGACAGCGCTGGGTGCGGGGGAACCCACTGCACCCCGGGTAAAATCGGCCCTGCTCTTGGCAATGCCCCATAGATTCTCTATGGGGTTCAGGTCAGACAAGTTTGCTGGCCAATCAAGCACAGTAATCCCACGTCATCGAACCAGGTTTTGGTGCTTTTGGCAGTGTGGGTCAGGCCTAGGGAAACACAAAACCTAAATACACTACTGGGGCAGGTGCCAAGTCCTGCTGGAAAATGAAGTCAGCATCCCCATAGAGCTTGTCTGCGGAAGGAAGCATGAAGTGCTCCAAAATCTCCTGGTAGACGGCTGCGTTACGGCTTCCTTACTGGGCATGTATACACCTTTCCTGACCAGGTAAAATTTCAGCTTCTGGCACTGCGTCGCTTTAACTGACAATTGCGTGGTCGTGCGACGTGGCTCCCAAACAAAATTAGCGCCCTCTAGTGGCCTGGAAGAGCGGAGGACGCATATATGCGTCCAGTCAGAGATTTAGAAGCACCCGGCGGCCACATATATTCATAAGGCCGTCGGGAAGTGGTTAATGAAGCACAGTGGACCAACACCATCAGATGACATGGCTCCCTAATGCAACATAGGGCCAGATTCAGGTAGAGTTGCGCTGGAGTATTTTGATATGCGCCGCGTAACTGTGAATATGCGCCGTCGTTTCTATGTGGCCGTACCCACCAAACTAGATGCGACAGAAAACGGGCCATTTCCGATCGGCTTAACTTTCCGACGCCAGAGTCTCGTCAGCGCATAATTTCGCTTGGCGCATCAGTCGCGCCTATTGATTTCCCCTGCAAATATGCAAATGAGGGAGATTTCCCGATTCGCGAACGGATTAGCACCATACACTGGCTACATGCGCGGCGCGTATCTCGTCCGTCCGGCGCAAAGTTATTTCTACAAATAGCTGCTTTATCTTTACTCCAGACGGCCTCAGGTCAGCAGGAGAGCAGCTACAGCAGCAGCGTTACCGACGAAACTAGCAAGCTGAACAACCACACGTGCAAAGACAACACCTCTGTGTGCCAACATGCCAGGGGCAGTCGTGGTCCTAGCACTAGTACTGGGTCCCTCGCTACGAAGGAGGCGGGCACGTGAGAGAGAGGATATACCGCACGCGCATGAGCCTCTTTGGCATGGGTGATGAGGAGGTGTATCGCCTCTTCAGATTCAGCCCAGATGCAATACTTGAACTAACCACAACCCTGCAGGATGACATCACCAGCAAGACACACCGCTCACAAGCAGTGCAGCCACTGGTGAAGGTACTGGCAACACTTCATTTCCTTGCAAGTGGATCATTCCAGCGTACAAGTGGAGTGGTGGCTGGGATGTCACAATCCTCCGTGAGCAGATGTGTGCACCAGGTTGTCCCTGCAATCCTCAGACGCATGTCCAACCAGTTCATCAGACCCACTACTGAGGAGCTGCGGCTGAAGGCAATGACAGATTTCTACAGCATTGCCAGATTCCCACGCACTGTGGGGGCCATTGATTGCACACATGTGGCACTCCAGCCCCCCAGTGCCACAGAGCACATATACCACAATCGGAAGCATTGGCACTCCATCAACGTACAGGTGATAGCCGATGCCCAACGCCTCATATGGCACGTCCGTGCCAAACACCCTGGATCCAGCCATGACAGCTTCATATACCGTCAGAGTCCCATCCCAGCAGAATTCGAGCAGAACATGTATGGGGACAGCTGGCTGGTTGGTGAGTGACATGGGTGGCAGGCATGACTATCCCCTCCCATGATGCACATCACAAGGGGCACATGCATGACTAACATCCTCCTGTCTTTTCCCTTCCAGGTGACTCTGAATATGCACTGGGACCCCATCTCATGACTCCTTTCCGGAACCCCCAAACCAGAGGAGAGAGAAAATACAATGAAGCACACATCAAAACCTGTGCAGTGGTGGAGCAAACATTTGGGCTCCTGAAGTCCCGTTTCCGCTGCCTGGATAAGTCTGGGGGGACCCTATTGTATTCCCCTACCTTTGTGTGTCAGATCATCGGTGCATGTTGCATTCTGCACAACTTTGCTATGAGAAAAGGCCTGCAGATTGACATACGTGATGACCTGACCCCCGACCCACACAGTCCCCACCTGCCAGAGGAGAACCAGTCTGCTGATGGAAGAGCAGTCAGGAGGGTCCTCGCCGTAGGCATCTTTGGACACTAAACCAAAACATTAATCACACAGACAATGCATGCATGCACACCACTTATGTCCCTAGATCACACACACCACATCCACATCGCATTGGATTAGCCCAAGTCCAGCATGTAGGACTTGGGAGCAGCAACGCCAGCGTCAAGGCCCCAATGATGTCGCTGTCCATTCATACACCTTTCACACGTCATTCATACAGCCGTGGGGTTAACTTCACCACCACGGCCGAGGGTGACACCCCTTACTGGCAGGAGTCAACCTCCTCACATTAACACACCATTCACACTGTCCCCTGCACTCCTGACCGTGTGCAGTTAAAAATAAAATAAATATCTCATAACCTGAGTAATCCAAAAATAAAACAAAAACTCATAACCTGAGTAATAAAAAAGAAAAATAATAAAAACCAAAACAAAAATAAATCCCTCATCTGGGATGACGGGGGCTCCTCCTTGTGGGCACTCTCGGGCTCCTCAGCTGCCTGGAGGGAGTGGGTGGGGGTGGGGGGGCATCTGGAGGAGGCTGATCCCCGGGTGGGCCACTCCTGGGAGCTGTTGGCTGCCTGCCCTCCAAGGCCACGGCAATCCGGCTGAGATACAGGTTGGTCTGGGCCTGCATCCTCAGCTGGCGGGTGATATTATGCCACTGGGCGCGCTGCCGCTGCCTCCCCTCTTCGCGGATGACAGCTGTGTTGTCTTGGATGGCTGCTGTCAGGTGCCGTACATCAGCCTGCACCTCCCCCAGGCTGGTGACAACGTCCTGCACACCACTGGGCAGCTGCGACATGGAGCCCAGGCTGTCAGCGACCCGGTCCAAGTGGGCAGCAATCTCCCCCATCTGCTGTGTTTGTCTGGCGTGGTCCAACACCACCTGGTCCTCGACCATATCACACACCCCCCTGGTCTTCCGGGTCGCCTTCCTGGGGGCAGGAGAAGGTTGTCCCCGTGGGGATGGACTCGCCCTTGAGGGGCTACCGAGGATGGGGGAGGGGATGACAGAGGGCACTGCAGAGGAGGAGGACTCCTCCAACAATAAAATAAAGTCCTGTTCAGAAACAGGCTCCTCCACAACCATCTCTGCAGAGGTGGTGTGGGCACTCTCCTCCACCTCTGTGTCTTCAGCACCCAGGGGCTCGTCCTCAGGATCCCGTTGGGAGGTTGGGGTGGACTGGATGGCAAGAGATGATGGCCCAGATCCGTCATCTGTGGATGACACAAAGCAGACACATGTTGGTGGTCACACACACTTGGCACATGTACCCTCCCCCCCCCACATGCAACACACCAAATAGGGTATAAAAAACACTTACCTGTCCTGGAGCCTTCCTCCACGGAGTCATATCCAGGGACCCCCTCCAACTGCTCCCTGTCCAGGCAGCGGGCGACCACCTCCTCCTCCGTGGTCAGGCTGACCGGACATGGGGGTCCACCACCTGTGCCCCTCTCATGCCTCCTGATGGTGGCCACCTTGCCACGGACCTTGCGCCGCAGGTCATTGATTTTTTTTTGAATATCCCCAGCAGTCCGGGTGGAGTATCCCAACACATTGACCCTGCCAGCAATGGTGTCCAGGATGCCCTGCTTCCTCTCCCGGCTGGTCTTACGACTTTTTTTCCCGTGGAGGAACTCATTAAAAGTCTCCATAGCCGAGATTATAACTGACACCTCCTGGGAGTTAAAATTGAGATTCCTCCTCTCTTTGGGGGTAGCGGGAGCAGCCATCACAGAGCAAAAGTAACTTCCCTGGGGTGGGGGGAAACGGAAATACTTTTGCGCCGGAATGGCGCTTCCGCTGGCGCTTTTATACGCGCAACGGAACACATTGCGCTGACGTTTCCCGCGAAGTGGTGCCGACGGAAGTTGTGAGCATGCGCAGTGAGTGAGGCTCCACTCGCCCCCTTGTGCGCATGCTTCCGTGGATGATGCGCTGAACATAAGCCTCTGCTCCGCCCATCATTTACATATGATCACAACCACTTCCACTTGTGTCGGGTTACGCCAGCGCATTATCGTTACTCTGGCGCAAGTTTACGCGCAACTGCTATGTGAATAACAGTACTTGCGCCGAAAGTGTCGGAGGAGTAACGTAAATGAGAAACGTTACTCCAAAGTAAAGAAGCGCCCATCTACCTGAATCTGGCCCATAGACTGTGGAAACTTCACACTGGACTTCAAGCATCTTGCAGTGTGTGTCTCTCCATTCTTCCTCCATACTCTGGGTCCTTGGTTTCCAAATGACATGCAAAATTTGCTCTCATCAGAAAAGAGGACTTTGGACCACTGAGCACCAGACCAGGTGTGTTTTTCTTTAGCCCAGGTAAGACACTGTAATGAGTCTATCTCATATATTAGTTTCACATTTTAAGTTGCATTAGTGAAATAAAGGAACTTTTGCACAATATTAACATTTTTCGAATTTCGCTTGTATGGTGTGAAAGAGGTCTTAAAGGGGTTGTAAAGGTTTGTGTTTTTTCACCTTAATGCACCCTATGCATTAAGGTGAAAAAACACCCTGATGTCATGGGCCCCCCCGCCCCACCCCCCCCTTTTTACTTATCTTGACCTGTTCACCCTCTGTGCGCGTCCCCTGGCACCCTCTTCTCCACGGAGTCTGGTCGTTGATTGGATAGATTGATAGCAGCGCATCCATTGGCTCCTGCTGCTGTCAATCACATCCAATGACGTGGCCACCGAAGGGCGTGACCGAGTCATAAAATTGGCATCTATAGAGGCAAGGTATGTCTATATAGGCAAGTGTATGACACGGAAGCATGCCCGCAAGCTAACCCCCTGGGGAAAGAGCTTCCTAGAGGGGGTTAGCTTTAGTGGGGAAGAGCCGAGACAGCCACCGTGGGACCCCAGAACAGGAGGATCGGGGCCACTCTGTGCAAAACGAACTGCACAGTGGAGGTAAGTATGACAGGTTTGTGTAACACTACCTATCAGTCTGGATATAGATATCAGATATTCCAGCTGCTCACAAGTAGTGTTGCTCACGAATATTCGCATTGCGAATATTCGCTACGAATATTGCATATTCGAGTATTCGCGAATAACTCGAATATCGCGGTGAATATTCGCTATTTCGAATATTCGTATTTTTTCAAATTTCGCAATCAATTTCGCACTAGCGAAAATTTGCATTAGCGAAATTTCGCAATATTTTTTTTTATAAAATATAGCGAATATTCGTAAATATCGAATATTCGTGATATTTTATCCCAAAAAAAATAGCGAAATTTCGCATTGGCGAAATTTCGCAATTTTTTATTTTTTTTATAAAATATAGCGAATATTCGTAAATATCGAATATTCGTGATATTTTATCCCAAAAAAATAGCGAAATTTCGCATTGGCGAAATTTCCAATTTTTTTTTTTTATAAAAATCACGAATATTCGATATTAACGAATATTCGCGAATATTCTTCGAAATATTCGCGAAATATCACGAAATCGAATATGGCGTATTCTGCTCATCACTACAAGAACACAGCGAAACTAGACTTGTTTGTCTGCTGAACATGGAGTGTTTAATAGAACCAAGAATACAACCTTTTATACAGTTTAAAGTGGAGGTAACCATAACATAAATTAAAATGAGCTAATTGACTAATCATTTACCTAGACTAGGCGACTCAAAAATATGACCTTTCAGAGTAGATGTCACGTCTCCTGCTGTACAATACACATTATCATACGTGTAAACACAGGACATCTTTACACAATAGCAGGGTCAATTAGCACAGCGAACAGACAAACGGCTGGAGGTGAGGGCATTAGCATCTCCTTACACTCTATGTTCTAACAGTATGAATCAGTCACTCTAATGGCATATACAGGGTCCCAGGCATACAGCTCACAAAGAGCACCGTTATCCCAAATGCCAGAGCTCATGATCGCAAGGCAAGAGGCAAGCATTCAGTCCCCTCCAAAAGCCTCTGTCCCAGGTGAGTCTGTCACAGTTTGTTATGTTTTTTTTTTTTTTTAATCAAACCTTTACAAACACTTTAATGATTCACAAAACAGCCAATGCATTTAAAGGGCAAAACATGCTCCCTCTTTCTGTACAGTGCCATGCAGTTCTGTACAGTGCGCCCCATTTTATCGCATCATGCTGCAGCAGTGTTCTGGGCTGCATTTTTTTGTAAATGGGACACACAGAAAACAATTGTTATTTTATATTTTTGTATTTGTTTGTAGCTCTGATAAAGTTTGTAGCGTATTTATCCCCGAAATGCATTTTGTGAATAAATAAATCTGCTCTGGGGTCCTTTATGTTGGTTTAACCACCAACCTTTCACCCCCTGTCACCAGTGACCACTGTAAAAGTGTCACGGGTGACGCTAGTTACCGTATTTATCGGCGTATAACACGCAAAGGTGTATAACACGCACCTTTAAGAGGGAATTTAAGGTAAAAAACTTTCCACAGCCCCCTGCGTATAACACACAGGCACAGTTTACTCTCTATTTGCAGGATAAAAAAGTGAGTGTTATACGCCAATAAATACAGTAGTTATTTAGGTTTACCGTCAGGTTTTTATAGCGTCAGGTTCCCCCATATATTAACTAATAAAGGTTTTAACTCCCTGATTGCCCTAGTTAACCATTTCACCCCGTCACCAGTGATCACTGTATAAGTGTTACAGGTGAAGCTGGTTAGTTAGTTTGTTTTTTTATAGCATCAGGGCACCTGCCCTTTATTACCCAATAAAGGTTTAACCCCCTGATTGCTATATAAATAGTTGTCCTTTTATTGTTCTCTCTCTATTGTTCTGCTCTTTTTTACTGTATTATATGCTTAACTGCAATGTTTTATTGTTATTATGTTTTTTCATGTTTGCTTTTCAGGTATGTCATTTTTTTATACTTTATCATTTACTGTGTTTTATTGTTAACCATTTTTTGTTTTCAGGTATGCCATTCAGCAACAGCGTTTGCTCCCACAATATATAAAGCCACGACCCCAATGCTGTAGGAGGTGATTTCACCACCACAGTTAAAAAAAGAGCATATATGCCGAAGGGGTGCAGGGGTGGAGGGGTGATTTGCTCCTAACTTTTGGGGTGGATTTCCCCCATGCTTCGGCATATATAAAGGCACAGATTAAGTTACATTTTTTTAATTTATTACTAGTTGTTTTTGCATTTGCTTTTCAGGTGTGGTATGTCTTACTGTTAAACTGTAATGTTACTTTGTTTTATTGTTAACCTTCATTTGCTTAGCAGATACACCATTCAGCTGGAGCACTGATTTATTTCTCTTGACAGCAACAGCGTTTGCTCCCACGATAAGTAAATCAGTGACTCCAGTGCTGTAGGAGGTGGTTTCACCACCACAGTTAAAAACAAAATGGTGCATGTATGCCCATCATTAGAAGTGGGTGGATGAAGGGAGGTATTCTAATGGTGGGCATACCCACGATCAATCTCTTTTTTCATTCAGCCCACAGGCTGCATGAAAAAAAGGTTACAATATATGCCCAACAAGGACCAGCAACAAACTAGTATGTTGCTGGACTTTGAGTGGTTATACCAGAGTGATGCCTGTGAGTTTAGGTGTCATCTTGGTATCATTCTTTTCAGCCAGTGGTCGGCTTTCATGTGAAAGCAATCCTATTGGCTAATTAGCTTCAGACTGCTTTTACAAGCAGTGGGAGGGAATGTCCCCCACCCTCCTACTGTCTTCCATAGTTTTCTCTGGCTCTCTTGTCCCAACAGGGAACCTGAGAATGCAGTAGGCTTGTGCAATTTGTTTTGTAACGTATCAAAATTCGGACGAACTTAGCAACTTTCAGAGGTTCGGAAGCATTCGAATTTCTTAACAAAGCAATTACGAATTAAACCGAATCCGAAATAAATTATACCGCAAATAGCAAATGCCCGAATGCCTTCGGCATATTTCGTTGTTGCGTTAATGCGGCCTAATTTAACAACAAGTTGTTGTTGTGATCCCAACCACACATCCAACAACAACACTCTCTGCTCTGCTCTCTGCTCCTCCCTCACAAAATGGTGTACAGGGGTGGAGGCTATAGCCGCATGTCAAAAACGAAAGTAATATACGAGATTTTGAATCGTTATAAATAACCGAAATGTATTTAGAAAAGTACAAATCCATTCAAAGCACGTTGGTAGCGGCATTGTAAGAGAGACACGGAAAATTACGAATCAACCAACCAAAAAAAGTTATGAATCAACGAAAAATAATGTACTCTACTGAAAGTACAAATTATAAATAAACTAAAAATAAGGCTTACATTAATACGAATCATTCCTATTCAACGAAAAATTACACTTTCGAAAATACGAATTAGTCCGAACACTAAAAAATCCTGTTTAGCATAATTACGAATGATTACGAAACAACAGGACGGAAAAGAAACTAAACTAAACACATTTTTCCGTTGTGCACAAGTCTAGAATGCAGCCGTTGGTCCTACCAGCTGACCATAGAGCTGATCAAAGACCAGAATGGCTCCGACCATCTCTATGGTTTAAGAAACCGGTAGCTATGAGAATTTTATGACAAAAATAGCTGCGCAAATACTGTGTGAAAAAAAAAGCTAAGCTCAAAAAAAGTCTTACACATGTAGTATCCCTGTACTCAGGAGAAGCAACAGAATGTATTTTGGGGTGTAATTTCACATATGCCCATGGCATGTTTGAGCAAAATATCATTTAGTGACAACTTTCTGTAAAACATAAAATAAAAATAATAATAATTTTCCATAAACTTGTGGCAAAATATAAAATATTCTATGGACTCAACATGCCTCTCAGCAATTAGCTTGGGGTGTCTACTTCCCAAAATTGGTTCATTTGGGGGGGTTGTGTGCCATCTTGCCATTTTATGGCCTTCGAAACTGTGATAGATAGTGAGGAGTGAAATCAAAGATTTACGCCCTTAGAAATTCTGAAGGCAGTGCTTGGTTTTCGGGGCTCTGTATGCAGCTAGGCTCCCAAAAAGTCACACACATGTGGTATCCCCGTATTTAGGAGAAGCAGCAGAATGTTTTTTGGGGTGTAATTTCCGAATATAACCATGGCATGTGTGAGCAATATATAATTTAGTGACAACTTTTTGTCATTATTCAATCACTTGGGACAACAAAAATTAAATATTCAATGGGCTCAACATACCTCTCAGAAATTTCCTTGGGGTGACTACTTTCCAAAATGGGGTCATTTGGTTTTGTACTGCCCTTTTAGCACCTCAAGAAATGAGATAGGCAGTCATAAACTAAAAACTGTGTAAATTCCATAAAATGTACCCTAGTTTATGGGCAAACCAATAAATATATGCTTGTTGACATTTTTTTTTTTACCAAAGACATGTGGCTGAATACATTTTGGCCTAAATGTATAACTAAAATTGAGTTTATTCGATTTTTCTTATAACAAAAAGTTGAAAATATATATTTTTTCAAAATGTTTGGTCTTTTTCTGTGTTTATTGATTGGTTTGCACAAAAGTTATAGCGTCTACAAAATAGGGGATAGTTTTATGGCATTTTTATTAATATATTTTTTTTCTACTAGTAATGGCGGCGATCAGCGATTTTTATCGTGCGCGAGACAAATTTAAGGGGACGTACATGTATGCCCATTTGCCTGTCCCTGCCATTCCGTCGATGTAAATCTGCATGCGACGGTCCTTAACCACCTCAATACCGGGCCAATTCTGGCACTTCTCTCCTTCATGTAAAAATCATAATTGTTTTGCTAGAAAATTACTCAGAACCCCCAAACATTATGGGCCAGATTCAGGTAGAGTTACGCTGGAGTATCAGTGATACGCCAGCATAACTCTCACTTTGAGCCGGCTTATCTGTTTTCTGTAGTCAGAAAACAAGATACGCCGGGATTGAGTTCAGATACGAGCGACGTAATTGTATTTCACCGGGGCTGGGGGTCCCGGTAGTCCGCAGGTACTACGAAGCTGTAGCCCTGCAGCGCATTTTGGACTGGTATCACAGTGTGCAGCACAAATTGTGGGTTCCCCTCGACAAGTTCCTGGCGGGACGGAACCTGTCCCACGCCCCTTGGGTGCCTAAGGAGAATAGGGGTCTGTCGGCGCTGGTTTCCCCGCTGGCTACTCACGCTCTGGCGCTCTGGGATGTCCTTAACAGGGATGGGGAGCTCGCACTGCCGATCTCCCCACTTGGGCCTTTAAGTGGCTTCCCTTGGTTTATCCCGGGGGAACACCCTTACTTTTTCCGGACGTGGGCGGCGGACGGGGAGTCCAGATGTGGCCGGTTTGCCCAAGACCGGGGTGTGCTGCCTTTGGCCACATTGCGGGAACAGTATGGCTCATTTCCCATGGACGACTGGCGCTATCGGCAAATTAGACACTTCCTTACCACTCTGCCCCGGGGGGTTAGGTCACCAGCCTTAGCATCTCCCTTTGAGCGGCTCTGTATGTCCCCTGCCGCTGTCCCTCATGCTATTTCCCTCTTGTACTCCCTGATACAATCCCTACATGTTGAGGGGAAACCGGGGTTTATACGGGAGTGGGAGAGGGACCTCGGGTGCGTCTTCTCTAAGCCTCAGCTGGATCACATATATAGCCTCCCGCACTCGAGCACGGTGGATACAAGGATGCAGGAAAATAGTTACAAGGTCCTGACCAGATGGTACAGGGTTCCCTCCAAGCTTGCTAAAATTTACCCTGCTCTTTCTGATGCATGCTGGAGGGACTGTGGCCAAAGGGGCACCTTCCTCCATATTTGGTGGGAGTGCCCTAAGATACGTCCCTTCTGGAGGGACGTCCATGAGCAGATTAAGCGCATTCTAGATGTGGAGCTACCTGACTCCCCGTTAGAGTCCTTGCTCCACTTCCCCACTGTTCCGGTTAGTCATTACCGTAAGTCTACACTGCCTCATTTGCTCAACGCGGCCCGCAGGCTGATTCCGATTTATTGGAAGACGCCACGGGTACCAACCCGTTCTGAATGGGTGGCCTTGGTGAATAAAATTATGGCAGTGGATGGCGCAGTGCAAAGATAAATACGACAAATTTTATTCTATCTGGGCCACGTGGATCCACTATGCCGGTCCGGATGTACTCCCTGCCCCGGGACCCTCTACGGGGACAACCCCTTTGGGGGATTAGGATGACTTGAAAACCTGATATTAAAGCCTTTGGTATAGATGGTTGTTAAAGCCTAGTCGTGATAGTTATTTTCTTCTAATTCAGTTCTGCAGCAGATGTTCCCCCCTTCCCTCTGTTTTCTGTCTTGTCTTTCTTGTACTCTTTTATCTGTTCTCCTTCCCCTTGTGTCTCCCCTCCTTACCCCCCCCCCCCCCTGCTCCATGCTGCACGTGAATCGGGTACTAGAGATATGCACCGCCTGCTAATACCTGAATGGGGGTGTTTTCTCTCACAGGGGTGTGCCAAGGTGTGGCAGCAGAGGTGTTCCACGATAGAGTGAGGATATATTGCATTTCATATTTTGTTTGCCTCTCCTCCCGTCATGCTATTAAATGCGGGCGCGCCCTGGGATTGTATTTTGCCCCTGTAGATCTTAATATTCCTGTAAAGGATCTGCTGTACCATGCGCTGTCTTTGTATCCCTTCTCTTTCCGTGCCATGTTGGCTGTCTGTTTGTATGATATTTTTCCTGAAAATTTGCAAAATAAAGATTATATAAAAAAAATTGTATTTCACCGTCGTATCGGAACTGCAATTTTAAAATGGGCGCTCGGGGCGTTCCCGCTGATTTACGCCAAGAATATGTAAATCAGCGAGAGACGGAAATTCACGATCGTACGCGGGCCCGACGCAGTGACTTTCCGACGTTTCCGTAAGCGATACGCGGCGTAAAGAAAAACATGCCCCCTAGGTATGTTAAGTATGGCCGTCGTCATCGTGTCGAATTTAAAAAGTTTAGCGTCGTTTGCGTAAAACGTCTGTGAATGGGGATTGATATCATTGACGTTCACTGACAGAATTTGGAGCATGCGCACTGACAGTCGACGCATGCGCAGTACGTTCGCCGCGGGATCGCGCCTAGTTTAAATAATACACGCCCCCTACCCACCCAATTTGAATTCCGCCGGCTCATTTTCGCTACGCCGCCGCAACTTTAGGAGCAAGTGCTATGTGAATAACAGTACTTGCTCATAAAGTTTCGGCGGAGTAACGTAAATGACAAACGTTACTCCAAAATAAAGATTCGCCCATCTACCTGAATCTGGCCCTATATATATATTTTTAGCAGACACCCTAGGGAATAAAGTAGCAGTCAACTTTTTATCTCACACAGTATTTGCGCAATAATTTTTCAAACACGTTTTTCTTTGAAAAAAAAAAAAAAACAGTTTCATGAATTAAAAAATAACAAAACAGTAAAGTTAGCCCAATTTTTTGTATAATGTGAAAAATAATGTTACGGATTAAATACATACCTAACTTGTCACGCTTTAAAATTGCCCACAGTCATGGAATGGCGCCAAACTTCGGTACTTAAAATCTCCATAGGAGATGCTTTAATTTTCCCCTCCCGTCGCCGAAAAGGACGATCAAGCGGAGGAACCTCCGCTATAATTGTTCTTATGGTGCGCAGAATCATCGAAAAGAAGGATATCTGAATGATGCCTGTGGCTGCAGGCATCATTCAGATATCCCCACCTCAATACCAGGACGTCATATGACGGCGTGCGATATTGAGGTGGTTAAGCGGTTAATTAAAGCTGAACTCCAGCGTTCCCTTCGGTCTTTCACAGTTGTACAGGCGCTTCTCCTGAACTGAACTTGCTTACTCTGATTTCACTACACACAGTGAGCTTCTCGCAATTTGCAACAAGTCAGATAGAGCCCACCTCATTTTCTGGCTGGAAGAAGTCCAGCATCATCGATCCCATTTTTCTCTAGCCTGGCTATCCCTAAAATGCCCTTTTTGCTTATTGAGTTTTTAGGGCTTTCATGGAGGCTCCGAGTCACAGTCCAGGGCGATCTACATGCAAATACAGTTGACCTAGGAACGCCCTCTACTCCAAACCGATATCCACACATCAATGCATTTTATATTTGCATAACTCCTCCCACTGCTTTCATCAGAGCTGAGAGCTCTTAAGAGGAGTACTGAGGCATGGTGCTGGGATGATTTTAAGAAGCTAAGTACAGCATCCTGCTGGCCCCTTCCACCAACCATGCCTGCATTGCATAGAGAAGAACATAGACTGCTAGGGCTGAGACCAAGTCACTCTATATGAGAGACTGGGAAAATTATTTGCAATACACTTGGGGCATTGAAGAATGGCATAGGGCTTCTACTGCAGCGTCCAAAGGCATCCTAAACATACCTTTAATTGAAGTGAACCTAAAAGTCCTAATGAGGTGGTACATGGTCCCCCTAAAACTTTCCAAACTGTATCCTAATGCCTTACCCTTGTGCTTTTGCAACTGCAGGCATATTGGATCGATGCTACACATATGGTGGGAATGTCCCAAAATCAGGGGTCTATGGAATACAATTTTCTATACCATTAGGAAAATCACGGGATTAGCTTAACTTTTCCTGCCCTGGAACCCTAAAACTAGTCCAACGACTTATTATGTTTATTTTCCTTGTGACCAAGTTAACGATTGCTCGGTTATAGAAACAACCAACGGTATCCTTTCTCTTGGTCAAAATAAAGATCTCATGGATCATGGCCCAAGAGAATACAGTTAGCATCCTTTTGGATACTACTGATAAACACAATGCCACCTGGGATCCCTGGTCCAAATACCTATCTCTGCAACCTACCACTTCCATGCCACCCAGGCCCGAGTAGATGAGTGAGCACTGCACCGTCTTACAATGTATCACTCCTACCTTCTCTATCCTTACTTTCCTTCTTTTAATCTTTCCTTTCCTCACTTTCCTTCTTTTAATCTTTCCTTTCCTCTTCTCTACTTTTCATTATCGCCCTACAGGTAATACTACTTGACTATTTCCTGGAGACGCTATTCTTGCTCGCTCCCTAATTGCAAGAGAGGTTTTTACTGATTGTTACAATAGCTGATTATGTCATATATGGGGTGGGGGTACACATGAGATAATTATTACTCCATGGAGACAACGCCCCTGCAACGTATAAAAATATAAATGGTAGAGTATGGAGTGGGGCTTTGAGTGTGCCAAGATGGAGTCAAACAGAATGAATACATTTCACAAGAATTTGTTTAAAATAATATATAGAAATATATAGAGTTTAATTCACCATCCTTAGATGGAGCTGTTTAAAACAATTAATTGATCACAATTAATTGCAAGTTACAGTTTGTTACTATGTCTTAGGTCCAGGGTGTGTAGATCCTATATCATAGTTAAATAGTTAGTCAGGTTGAAAAAAGACACAAGTCCATCCAGGATAACCCTGCTTCATCAGGGCCTATTGAGCTTTCAAAGTATGCAATTCGTATAGTAGTCCAGGGGCAAACAATAGAGCAGGGGTGTCAAACTGGTGGCCCTCCAGCTGTTCCGAAACTACAAGTCCCATCATGCCTCTGCCTGTGGGAGTCATGCTTGTAACTGTTAGCCTTGCAATGCCTCATGGGACTTGTAGTTTTGCAACATCTGGAGGGCCGCCTGTTTGACACCCCTGCAATAGAGCCTGGGGGAGCTGTTGGGATCAAACTAATGGTTATAGACAGCCCGTATACATACACTGTTTGACCCTCTTGCGTATCTTGCATACCATCTACTGGCAACCGAGCCTTATACTTACCAACCACAACTCAGGCTACTCTTGAAATCTTCCGGTCTACAGTGCATATTTTTGCATTGTCTTTGTTTTTTTCTTAGACCCGGGATTTCAGTTTTTCTCTGCTTTCCGGGTTCGAACGGGTGAGGCCATCCCCACGGGCTCACCATGCTCAATTGTTCCCCCCTGGACTACTATACCAATTGCATACTTTATAAGCTCAATAGGCCCTGATGAAGCGGGGTTACCCGCAAAACGAGTATGCCTCTTCTACGATATACCACCAGGATCTACACACACTCTGGACCAAATAAATAGTAACAAACTGTAACTTGCAATTAATTGTGTTTTAAACAGCTCTATCTAAGGATGGTGAATTAAACTTTTACTATATATTTGATCAAACAAATTCTTGTGAAATGTATTCATTCTGTTTGATTTAGATGTTATCTAGACCTTTAGTCCGAATCCTTCTGTCTACTAGATGCCTACAAGTTGCTATATCTTTAGCCTTTGATAGTCCACTCCAGAGTCTAGGAACAGTTAGCAAACTCATTTCAATGTGATTCTTTATTTTTCCTCTCTCTTCTTCTAATGTTTTGCATCTTTTTTTTCACTAGGTATCTGTGTATTGATTGTTAAGACTTTTCCCGGGGGAGGGGGGCGGACCCTCCCTTTCTAGCACAGTCAGATCCCATGAGGGGTGCTGGGGAGGTGAGATTATCCCCCCCTACCGTAGACGGTTCTTTAAGTATGGACCCACTACGGGCACAATTGATGTCTCTATTTTAGACATGCTTTCTGTTATTTTCTGTACTGCTTCGGTAAATGTTCTCTGACCGTTTTACCTTTAATTCTGTTGTTATTCATATGTTGCTAATTCAGAAAAAAACTATTGAAGGAGAAGAAGAGTCTGACTCTGGGTTAAATTTCCATGCTGCGATCGGTCACCCCGAGTCAGACTCGGCCTCGCCTCGCTGAGTGCACAGACAGGGTTTACTTACCTTGTCCCTGGATCCAGCGATGCCAACACGCTGTGTGAGCGAGCGGGTGCTCGCTCGATTCACACAGCGTCCCTGTGTGCCTTCGATCTCCGTTCCCTGCGACGTTACGTCGCACGGGGGCGGAGAAACGGCGCCATATTCAAAAATGTAAACAAACACATTACATACAGTACAATGTAATCTTATAGATTACAGTACTGTATGTTAAAAATACACACCCCCCTTGCCCCTAGTGGTCTGCCCAGTGCCCTACATGTCATTTTATATAATAAAAAGTGTTCTTTCTCCCTGCAAACTGTAGATTGTCCATGGCAACCAAAAGTGTCCTTTTATGTCAAAAATGGTTTTAGATCAGCTAAAAAACAGCGATAATAAACTATAATCACTTGCAGAATTTAGCAATAGCGATTTGTGGGGAAATTGGTCATAAAAAAAAAAATTACAGCGACAATTCTGCAACTGAGCAAATTTCAGTGTTTTTGATTTCATTACATTATTGAATAATTTTTACTAAAATTATATTATTATTTGTTATAATTATTTATAATTATTTATTATATTATAATTTATAATAAAAAAAAAAAAAAAATGTCATGCCTATTAGACTTTTGTTTGGTCAGATTTAAGTAAGTTATTCCTAAGAATTACAAGCCTACAGTATAAAACGCCAAATTTCCATGCAAATAATGGTACCGCTTTCAGCACCTAAAATCTGAAAGAATCATACCGCCAGGGAGGTTAAAGCAGAGCTCCACCCAAATGGGAATCCTCAGCTTTTTCACACCCTCCCCCCTCCACTTCCATATTTTGGCACTTTTTTTGGGGGGGGGGGGGGGGGGGGGCAGGTACCTGGTTTTGCAGGAACTTGGTTGCTCCCACTTCCGGGTAAGTTAGCAGATGTACATGCATTTCTGGCTCCTTCTCCTTCCCCCACTGCCTTCTGGGAGACACACAGGTCCCAGAAGATGCAGTCAATTCAGAAAGCACAGCGTGACTCGCGCATGCACAGTAGGAAACCGGCCGTGAAGCCTAAGGGCCGGTTTCCCCTACTTACAAAGGCGGCACCTGCACTTGAAACCAACTGACGAATCGGCTTGAGGAGCCAACATTGTGGGATCCCTGGACAGTGTTCTCATAATAACCTCTTCCCGTCCGCGCTATAGTCGAATGCTGGCTACAGCGCGGACCTACATTGGTGGGATGTGTTGAGACTCGGATGATCACCGATCAGAGTAAGGGGCCAATCCCGGGTACATTTTTGTATGAATGCGCAAAGACAGCGCTTAAAGCAGAAAATTGGTCTGGGCAGGAGGGGGGTTTAGGTGCCCAGTAAGCAAGTGAAGCAGCTACAGTATGTGTAGCTGTTGACTTTTAATTTTTTTTTTCTCAGACTGGAGCTAATATTTAATATATGAAATTAAAGTGGAAACTTTTTATTTAAAAATAAAATCAACATAACATAATCAGATTAAACTTCTACTTCAAATACCGAGCAGCACATGTATTTGTCTCAAACATGGAGCAGTTAGCAGGAAATTAAATCTACTCATTTAACCAACAATCCAGTATGCGGCAACTTATGAAGGGAGACGTCAGAACATAATAAACAGATAAAGGAAGATTTCACACTTTCTGCTTTTTTTCATACCCCATATGAAACTCTCCATTGATCCAATCAGGCTGATGGGGTGTTCTGGCTTACTATACAGTATATTCCACATAGCTGTGCGCAGCCAGACCAGACCGCACCAGATAAAACCTATTCCAAGAAGGAGAAACTGCTGACTACAGCACTGAGCCAGCCCGCAGCGCATTCAACATTAACCCTTCAGTGTTACCCTCCCTGCATCCCAGCCACAGACATGCAGCGTCAACCTTTGTGTATCATACTACATACATAACCATTCACTGTTTGTCACATGTCAATAAACCTTCTGAATGATACCGCATTAACCCTTAAGGTCATGTTTACCACATTAACTCATCTGTGTCAGATACACAGTATTAACCCTTCTGTTCCACATATTACACAAATGTATAACACATTGTAACTTTCACAGCTACCAGGAAAACCTAATGTTTGCAGTGTGTGTGAGGCCCGGTTCACACTAATACAACATACGCTGCAACTTTGAGAGCATATGTTGAATGATATGTATAAATCAATGATCCCCTATGAGAGCCGACATGTTGGTCCAACTTTGGAAAAGGATCCTGCACTACTTTGGTCTGATTTCAGCCCATTGAATACTATTGTAGTTAGTGTTGCGCCGATACTGAGCATTTGCACGAGTACTCCGATGCTTGATCCGATACCTCCCGGCAGGAGGCCAGCACACCTGGCGACCTCAGCATAGCAGGGGAGCGCGCAGCCTCACAGATGGTCCTTGTGGCGATGGGGGTAGTTACAAGTACCGATCTCCCTGTATAGATTTTCTGACAGATGCTTTTCCTCCTCTCCCTCCAGTGGCTGTCAGTTGCTTTTTTGAAAGCTATACAGGGAGATCGATGCCTGTAACTGCCCCCACCACCGCACAGACTGTCCCCTGTTTCCTCTTCAAGCTCCCCAAGTCCTCCTCTGGCTCCTGGTGTCCTCCTCCAGTCCCCCTTAATCAGGGATCTGTTAAATGGAGACCAGAGGAAGGAGCCAATAAATCTGTCCTTTACTAGTGCCTTCCTTTCTGAATGAACAGTCAGTGATCACAAACTCTGTCCATTCCTAACTGAAGCATTGTAAACTGTGTTTACGATACTTCACTTTATGAATGAACAGGGGCCTCTGTCTCTCAGTGCAGCTGAGGCTGCTGAAAAAGGGAGTGGGGAATCTGTGTCCTCAGTCCAATTCCCTGTCTCAAAAGGGAGATATCAGGGGCCTGATATCTCACCAAAGCCCCCCCCCAACATGGCTGATTAAAAAAAAAAAAAAAAGAAGAAAGAACTGTAAATCTTTAAAGGTTAAATTGTAACCCCCCCCCCCCCCCAAAAAAAAAGCATTGAAAAAAAAAATACTGACACAGTGCACACCTCATCAGTGTTACCTATCAGTGCCACATATCAGTGCTGCATATTAGTGCCACTGTCATATGACATTAAATAAAAAGTATCTGTAATTGGTATCACAGCGAGTACTTGAAAAAAAAGTATCGGTATTCGCACTTGGTCTTAAAAAAGTGGTATCGGAAGTCATATCCAAGTCAAATCACCATCTTAACTATCTGACTTGTGACATCCGACATGGATTGCAGCAGCTAGAAAATTCATGTCACACTGGGATTGTTTTGACTGGTCAAAGGACAAGTCAGACTTTCTTAAAGTCGGATCAAAATCATATCCCGTTCATTTAAGTCGGATGGAAGTCGGGTCAATGTTGGACCGATGTCGCAGGGCAAAGTCACATCGACAGTCGTACTTTGATTGTTATCCCGCGTTTTGATATTCTATGCTTGTAAGCATTTTTAGTCTTATTAAATTCCCAATTGCTTTGATTTACTTTACAATGGAAGCCTTCTTGTCTCTGTTTATTTCCTATTAATATTTGAATCGTATGGCGGGCCTCCAGCTTGTTGAAGACCAGGATCTATAATACACCTACTAGGACGCTGCAGTTTCCATCAAGCCGTTTGGAGGTGTTTCAGGCGATTTTTCCAGAGGGGGGAGGTAATTTGTTTGGTTTTGACACTGCGGTGTCAATCTTCTGTTCATGTTTTACCTGTTCACTTGTTATTATTTTATTTAGAATTTGTTCACATTGGTTTTGTGTGGTTGTTTGCATTAATTATGTCCCATTGATTTCACAGTGCACTATATTGTGCTCGTCACTCACACATATTTAATCCACTATTTTGTTGTTAGCACTTATAGATTTGAGAAGCAGTTGGCCTTATTGCATTTTAGTTTTATATTTATATTGTTATTAACTATTGGCCAGCGCTTGAGTTATTCCTTTATTCTTATCAATGCTACATAATATTATAGCTGTGGAAATTAAAGATCTGCGGAGCTCCGCTGCTGCCTCAGCCATGGGAAAGGCCGCGGCTTCGACCTAGCTCCATCTTGGTCCACCCGGCGGCGGCCTAGGTGAGCCTAGAGCGATGCACTGACATCATCACCCGGCCTCAACTGCTCATGTTCGGCCAGCTTCTCTGGTAAGACTAAGAAAGCACTAATCTTCTTATACAGTGGGGGAGATGTGGACCATATTACAGTGGGCGAGTTATCTGTGGATATTACAGTGGGGGGAGATGTCTGTGGATATTACAGTGGGGGGAGATGTCTGTGGATGTTACAGTGGGGGGAGATGTCTGTGGATATTACAGTGGGGGGAGATGTCTGTGGATATTACAGTGGGGGAGATGTCTGTGGATATTACAGTGGGCGAGATATCTGTGGATATTACAGAGGGGGGAGATGTCTGTGGATATTACAGTGGGGGGAGATGTCTGTGGATATTACAGTGGGGGGAGATGTCTGTGGATATTACAGTGGGGGGGAGATGTCTGTGGATATTACAGTGGGGGGGAGATGTCTGTGGATATTACAGTGGGGGGAGATGTCTGTGGATATTACAGTGGGGGGGAGATGTCTGTGGATATTACAGTGGGGGGGAGATGTCTGTGGATATTACAGTGGGGGGAGATGTCTGTGGATATTACAGTGGGCGAGATATCTGTGGATATTACAGAGGGGGGAGATGTCTGTGGATATTACAGTGGGGGGAGATGTCTGTGGATATTACAGTGGGGGGGAGATGTCTGTGGATATTACAGTGGGGGGAGATGTCTGTGGATATTACAGTGGGGGGAGATGTCTGTGGATATTACAGTGGGGGGAGATGTCTGTGGATATTACAGTGGGGGGAGATGTCTGTGGATATTACAGTGGGGGGAGATGTCTGTGGATATTACAGTGGGGGAGATGTCTGTGGATATTACAGTGGGGAGATGTCTGTGGATATTACAGAGGGGGGAGATGTCTGTGGATATTACAGTGGGGGAGATGTCTGTGGATATTACAGTGGGGGGAGATGTCTGTGCATATTACAGTGGGGGAGATGTCTGTGGATATTACAGTGGGGGGAGATGTCTGTGGATATTACAGTGGGCGAGATATCTGTGGATATTACAGAGGGGGAGATGTCTGTGGATATTACAGTGGGGGGAGATGTCTGTGGATATTACAGTGGGCGAGATAGCTGTGGATATTAACGTGGGGGGGGAGATGTCTGTGAATATTACAGGGGGGGGGGGGCGATGTCTGTGGATATTACAGTGGGATAAATGTCTGTGGATATTACAGTGGGGGGAGATGTCTGTGGATATTACAATGGGGAGAGGTCTGTGGATATTACAGTGGGGGGAGATGTCTGTGGATATTACAGTGGGGGGAAATGTCAATTAAATTAGTCAATTAATCGATTTAAAAAAAAAATGATTAATCAAACATTACAATTTTAATCAGTAACAGCCCTTATATATATATATATATATATATATATATATATATATATATATATATATATATATATATATATATATTCATTTAGCATGCAGTGGGTATTGCTTTTTTTTGCTGTCTCATTGTTGGGAACATTTGCCTTCACTTTCTGCCTAATAGCCAAAACAGGAAGTGAAAGGGAATTGAAAAAAAAGTGAAGGATTCCCTGGGTTGTCACCAGAACTAGTGTCCCTGTTGGAAGATTTCCTGTCTATATCTTTTGTGGTGACAACAACCCCCAAAACTTTGATTTTCTTTCACTTAAACAAGACAACTAGAGGGAGTGAATCTCACTAATAGGGACAGACAACAATAAAAATCTGACAGGGGTTCTATTCCTTCCCCACACTATCCAATATACTGTAATCCTTCCATGTCACACATTACATTAACCATTTTGTGTCACACTCCTTTTCAACCCTTCTGTATATCACACACACACACACACACATGCATGTCACTTACACACACACCACATTAACCCTTTGAAATCACATCCTTCAGTGCCAAACATTTTTTTCTTTGCGGGGTCTGAAAGACTAACCGTGGAAAGTGTAAAATTAAGTTTATATGTGTGTTTGGTGGTTTCAGACACACAGATATTAATAAAAGCAAGTAATATAAATAAAAATAGGACTTTACTGAATTGCCATTAACTGTTCGGTCACTACACAGCAGTGAGTGGTTCACACACACATCTTTGATTTTGAATCCTTAGCCTAATGCTCTGAGATACTGAAACAAGTAAAATACATGCTATTAGGTTATTTTAGAAAAACAGCACCCCCTAATGGTCAAATATGTTAATTACTAAGCAATGTAACCGCACTAGTAGAAATGAAGGCATTTTCTGACAAAAAATATGCCTGATGTAAAATAAAAACACATTTTCCCACACCTGTGGAGCCATAAAACTGTACAGCCTGGAAAACGTGTACTAAGTTCACATCTATGTGTTTTTTAGTGTTTGCTAAAGGGCAGAAATACACTACATTTTTTTCACGTTATTTCCTATGGGTCTCATTTACATCTATGCAGTTTCCTGCAATGCGTTTTTTGGAAATGTGCAGGGACTTTTTTACATGCAGGATGGTGCATTTTTTGCCTCCACAGACTTCAATTGAAGCATTTCAAAAACACATAAGAAATGCTGTGCTTTTGGTAGGGTTTTTGTTTACCAACCAATCTCCCCCACCTACAAAAAATAAATACAATTTCTAACACCCTAAAGAATAAAATGGCAGTCGTTGCAATACTTTCTGTCACACTGTATTTTCACAGCAGTTTTACAAGCGCACTTTAAAAAAAAAAAAAAAGACAGCTTTTTAAATAAAAAAATAAGACAGTAAAATTAGCCAGTAAATTTATACCCAACATGTCACGCTTCAAAATTACGCCCAATCGTGGAATGGCGACAAACTATTACCCTTAAAAATTCTACAGGTTGCATGTTTTAAGTTACAGAGGAGGTCTAGGGCTAGAATAATTGCTCTCGCTCTAACGATCACGGTGATACCTCACATGTGTGGTTTAAACACCGCATTTATATGCAGACACTGCTCGCGTATGCGTTTGCTTCTGCATGCGAGCTTGGCGGGACAGGGCACATTTAAAGTTTTTTTTTTCTTATTTATTTTACCTTTTATTTTTTATTTTTCCACTGTTCTTTAAAAAAAAAATTGTGTCAACATCCCTTGTAATAAATGTAAACATCCCTTGTAATAGAAAAAAAAAGCATGGCAGGACCTCTTAAATATGAGATGTGGGGTCAAAAAGACCTCACATCTCATATTTACTCTAAAATGCAATAATAATAAAAAATTAAAGGTCATCAACAAAAAAAAAAAGTCTCTTTTTGAGCTATGGGCGGAAGTGACGTTTTGACGTTTCTTCCACCCTGCAAAGTATTAAGACGGGTGGGGGCCATCTTCCCCTCACTCATCTCCATACCACAGAGGAAAAGTTACCCGACCACCCCCAGCCGCTGCCGACAGCTTCAGGAAGCAGCAGAGGGCACCGGAGTGAGTCGGGGGGGGGGGGGGCGGCCTCTCCCACTGCCGATAAAGGTGATCTTGCTTCAAATCCGCTGCAGAGACCACTTTTATCTGAAAGCAGGCCGCCCGCTGAAGAAGAGGATACCAGGGTTATGGCAGCTAGCTGTTGCCATAACAACGATATCCCGCTTCAAAGTACTGATGTATAACGACAGCGGGCAGTCCGTAAGTGGTTAATATAATTGTATATAAGATAAATGTTTATTAATATAATTATATAATATACATATAGTGCCTGGCTACTTTCAGAGCCAGTGCTATGTTAAATTTAGGGGAAGGATTCAGAGAAATAGTTAGCTCTGAGTTCATCTGATCGTTTAAATTTGGGTCTCTGCTCTAGCTTGGCTGTGCTATGGGCAGTCCTTTTGTCCAGGGGACTCCCAACACCCCCGGACGGCAAGCTTTGTTTTTTTATGTTTGTTTTATTGAGGGGATTAAACACGGGTGGGAAATTGGAAATGATGGGATGCCCAGGAAAATGCAACTTGCTTTAGACCTTCTATATTCTATATACACTCCAGTCTTCTCTCCAACACAAACTCTTGCTTAAGACCTCTTATGTTTCACTCCTCCAGCACTTTACCTGTTGCAGACTGTTACTCCATCTGCACTAGCTAGCACCGCATGGTTAGGCCTGACACAAATTCAGCCAGGCCTCAGTGAACTGCCTTTTGCGGGCAAGGACCTCAGGCTTTCTGTGGAAATAGAAATAGTTCAGGTGCTAACTGTCCTCTGCTCAGCTACCACTCTCAGATAGCGCCCTCCTCCTGACTGTGCTCCATTTACCAGCCCTCCTGGCTGCGACCAGTTCTCCTGCCTGGAGTCTCTCAGTGTTCTCTCCCGCTGTCCTCTGCTTGCTCTCTCATGTGCCTCTCCTTCCAGGATCTCTTCACTCCTCCTGTATGCAACCAAGCCCCGACCAAGCGTCACCCCCCCCCCCCAGACTGGGGAGCCCCCCCTGGGCCCCGACAGCCTCCACACACACTCACTCCAGCTCTTCCATCTGACAACTCCTCCCCAGGTGGGCTGACCCCAGGTATTTAAGGAGGCCTGCTCCCTGCCAATCCAATTTGGGGATTGGTCACAGCTCCTCAAGATACCCCAAGCATATCCGCCTCTCCTCCCAACACTTTCTAGAAAGAAGAGGGAGGTGACAATGATGCTATTTGTGAGTCACCCAGCCCTGCCCTGAGCCACTCCCAGCCCAAAATGACAACAAACAGGCAACCAGCTAGGCCTGTCTAATTTTTCCTACTCTTCAGAAAAATCCTCACTCTAGCATCTACTTAACTAGAGGGTGCTACAACTATATTGCATTACATAAGATTCTTAAGCTTGCTGCTATAGGTTTTTTGCACACCAAAGCTGAGGCCAGTGCAATCCCCGCAATAGTTGTCCAAATGTTTATCAAATCACTATTTTCACAAAAAATATAGGTACATTTTTATTAGTACACATATACACAATATAACTTGAACATTTCTGGTAAATTCCTTCTAAAGTCCTCAGTCACATGCATGCGCTCATATACAGGATGTATTTACATAGTTATATAGTAGGTGAGGTTGAAAAAAGTCCAACCTATGTGTGTGATTACATGTCAGTATTACATTGTATATCCTTGTATGTTGTGGTCATTCAGGTGCTTATCTAATAGTTTTTTAAGACCACCGCCTGTGGAAGGGAATTCTACATCCTTGCCGCTCTCACAGTAAAGAACACTCTACGTAGTTTAAGGTTAAATCTCTTTTCTTCTAATTTGAATGAGTTGTTAAACTCCCTTAAACTCCCTTCTGCAAAAAAGGTTTTATCCCTATTGTGGGGTCACCAGTATGATATTTGTAAATTGAAATAAATTGAATCAAAAGTCCCCAGAGAGAATAAGTTCAGCGCTCGCAACCTTTTCTCATAACTAATATCCTCCAGACTCTTTATTAGCTTTATTGCCCTTCTTTGTACTCGCTCCATTTCCAGTAATCCTTCCTGAGGACTGATGCCCAGAACTGGACAGCATACTCTAGGTGCGGCTGGACCAGAGTCTTGTAGAGTAGGAGAATTATTGTTTTATCTCTGGATTTGATCCCCTTTTGATCCCCTTTTTAATGCATGCCATTATTCTGACTGCTTTGTTAGCAGTAACTTGGCATCAGTACAGAGGATTCAAAGCAGCTACGGGGGTATTTATTTGAGGCGTTAAGTCCAGCTGTAGGGGGGGGGGGGTATTTGACGGTGATGCACCATGTAGAGTACAAGGCAAAGCCAACCTCTCCCTGGCCATTCTGCTTCCTCACGCTCTGTGTGCAGTATGAGAATCCTGCAGTACCATGTCAAGAGGAGGAGTGCTTAGTTTCCCGCTCCTGTGTCCTGAGCAGCTTAAAGGGGGCACCACTAAAATCTGGGGGGGGGGCAGTTCACCCCACCACCCACCTAGATACAGCCATGTTGCACACAGTACAGATGTATGAACATCAGATTTGTGGCAGAAAATCCCACAAAAGCACAGGGATAGGCTGTGTAATAAACAAGCATATTTACTCATTGTTATGCAATCACGGGCATTAGAAATCTTCTAGCTTTTCTTGGGCTGTGTTGTACGTGTGTCTTTTCATATAAAGTACTGTCCAGCAATGCAAATTTGAATTTTTTTCTGTAATCTATTCCCAGTGGTAGTTTAGGCACCTCTGTGTTAAGACTCATTAAAAACAATTGGTTGCATTTAAATCAGCAAAAAAAAAAAAACAAAGCAATCTGAATGCCCAAAAATGTGGCATTTTAGGTGGCTTTGTGAAAGAGGCCCAACATTGACCGAAGAAAAAAGAGGATGGATCCAAAGTAACAACATGAAACTTTTAATTGTACACAAACCTGGCATTTGCATCTTTGTTAGAATTGATGAGATGGTTTGGTAAACGTAAAAATAGAATGTTTTAGAATGACGGCCAGGGGCGGACTGACCATTTTGGCACTCGGTTACTGCCGAGGGCCCCATGCCACTAGGGGTCCCATCAGGGTTGCCAGCCTCAGTAAAACCAGGGACAGTATGTCTGTGTTTTAAAAAAAATACCAAGATTACAGCTGCCCCACCTCTCCAGTACCTTTTCAGTATGTGTATTCTGTGTGTGTATATTGTGTGTCTGTGTGTATATACAGTGTATGTATACTGTATGTGTGTGTATATTGTGTGGCCCCATAACCTATTGCCCGGGGGCCCCATAATCTCCTATTGCACGGGGGCCCCATAATTTCCTATTGCCCGGGGGCCCCCATGAGTTGTCAGTCCGCCCCTGATGACGGCGTTATCAAACACATCACGATAATGCTGATGAAAGTACATACGACTGGGTAGCTGATCCAATCACTCATGTGAACATGTTAAAGTGTATTCAATAATCAGTAATTGTATAAAGTAAGATTATGCCATTAAAGAGTTGAGGGTAATCGAATGGGACTCAATGCCAGTAAATAGCTGTGCTCAATTCAATATGCTGTAATTACATTACATACACATTTTATTTTACAGCAGACATCTGCTGGAGAGGAAAATTTCATCCACTCTCACAGGAGGCAGCAAAATAAAGTCACAGCAATAATAAATGATAAGAATTAGAGGATGAAACATTAATTATTTAAATCTGCAGTACATAGTGATTTATTGAAAGCAATCTGCTGCCTGCATTATAGATTATGAACAGCAGATGGTGATATAACTCTTTAATTGCAATGTACAATATCTACAACCTCCAGCTGAGTGAGCAGGGAACACAGATACAAATTATGTCTCATCATTAGATTGGATTTATAAAATGATTTCGGAATGAGACCTGCAGTATAACTTAATCCAGCCCTGACCCAATATTATAAATGATGAATCTGACAGCTGCTAACCAATACACTATCAGGCAATGGGAACCTATCAAAGTATCACAGTGTAAAAAATATGGCTTTGATCCGTTCCAAAAAATGGATGTTGATGGAAGTGGATGTAAATGGATGATCATCCATTTTTCCATAGAGATGCATTGATGTCTGTTTATCATCCATCAACGGATGGATGAAAAACGGACAAACAGTCCGCATGTGTGAAAGGGGCTTTACTCTCATCCACCCCAGGACACACTTGCTCCTCTCTATACACTTAGGCTGCATTCACACCTGAGCGTTTTGTTGCCTGAAGCTCCAAAAGGGGAAAAAATACATTATTCTCAATGGAGATAGTTCGCATCTCCACTCCAAAACGCATGATGCCGAATGCCTGAAGCTCAAACAAGTTCTGGACCCTTTTATGTCGCTCGAATTGAGCGTACTTGGGCGTTTTTCTGTTTTTAACATTGGTGACCCTATGCCTGTCCAAAATCGCGGCAAAACACAGTAAAAAACCCTGCAAAATCGCGGCAAAACGCTACGCTCATGTGTGAATGCAGCCTAAGGCCACGTACACACGATCAAATCTATCTGCTGGACCGACCCAGCAGACAGATTCGATCGTGTGTACGGGTGAGCCGACGGATTTGGCCACCCGACAGATTTCAAAGCATGCTTTGAAATCTGTCGGCTGGGAACCCGTCCGCCCGACATGTCTGCTGGTTAGTACGCTAACCAGCAGACATGTCTTCTCGCACACGCACCGAATGGTTTCGACGCATGTGCGGAAGTGTTTTACTTCCTGGTGCGGTGACGTGCGGCGACACCATTGTCAGTGCATGTGCCTCCGTCATATGCTGCTATCTAGAGCTCTTCTGTCTCCCTACTGTATGTCCTCCTCCTCCCCACCTGCCTGTCATCTCTTACTATAGCTGATCTGCTCCTCTACCTGCTGCTTCAAAACGTACTGATCTGTATATCACCCCCTGTGTCAGATAAAAAGGGGTGTCCTAGTGCCTATGCTTTATAAAAAGAAAAAATGACTTCTACCTGTTTTAACAGGGTCTTACAGCGATCACATGAGTCCAAGCTCTCAGCTCCTCTCCTCTATAGCAGATGGTAAGGGCATATTAGTACATATACCACATACTCAGAGGAGCAGGAGATAAATTGCTTTATATCGTATCGGTTGATAGACCTATCAGAAAAGGAGGATTGACCATGTTGGATGAACTGACAGGTCAAACATCCTCTTTTCTTACACTGAAATATACCAGTTCTATTGTTGAAGTATGACCTAATATCCTTGACTCTCTCCCTTCAGGGATTTTTTAATTTGCTGAGTGCGGTTTGTTTTGAACGGAACCTGTGGAGCTGAAGGTAAAATAGGTCCCAGTTTTGGATCCATATGAAGAATGTGTCAGTGTTTTTGACAATACTCTGAATAGATCTATATTTACTGTTTTACTGTTGTACTCAGTTACAATTTTTGTTTGGGATACACTGCCCCACGTAGGAACACTTTAGGGTGTCTAATTTAATAGTGGCTCAGTCATTGTGTTAGGTGTATTTGGGGGTTCTGCATTCTGGGGGAGGGTGGGTGTGCATGCTGCTTGATTTGTCTCCCTTTTTAGCGAGGTATATCCGAGCTAGTCAGCTGTGCATATCGTCACTGGAATGTCATATGAGGAATATTTTGAATCTTATTCTCTATATTAGATAGGACGACTTGGTTTTTAAATGTCTATTTGTACTTTTTGATATATGCTTTAGCGTTTAATAAAATATGCAGTTAACTCTTTAGGGTGTGTACATGTCTGCTCTTTTTTTATATTTGTAGCTGTACTCAGTTACGAACCTGATGGTGTTAGCATCTGTTTTTTCACAGATCTTAGGAGGTGGTAAGGTTCCCAGAAATGTATCATAAGTAGTTTTTACAAATTTCTGCTGGTTATCCCTTTTGTTGAAAAACTTGAAACATATTTTTGAGTGACGCACTCTGACTCATACTCCCCAAGATTAGTGCTGTTCCTCCTTAGCCTTTGACAACTGGTATAGTGTAGGTACTAGTCAGGGTAGGACTTAGGGTGGTGGGGGCCCCTGGGCTTGAGTGTTGAAGGGGCCCCCTGGAGCGAGGGGGGGGATCATAGTTGTTGAGTGGGGGGGGGTGCGCATTAAAGATTAAAGTTGTTGAGCGGGGGGGGGGCGAATTGAAGTTGGACGAATTGTTGAAGTTGTTGAGCGGGGGGGGCATTAAAGTTGTTGAGAGTTGTCGGCTCTCTTCCCTTCAGCAGACATCCCCACACCGCTGCGATTCCTCCTGGGGGAGGTTTTTCAGTTGTTCAGCGGAGGGGGGAGTGCCTCTCACCTGTCATTAGCCCGGATGTCGGCTTTCTTCCCTTCAGCAGCCACAGTCCTCCACACACCGCTTCGGTTCCTCCTGCTTCCGTGCTGCCTCTTATTGCAGTGCAGGAAAATTAACCCTTTCGCGGGACTGCGGGAAGAAGCAGAAAGTCCCGCAGAATCCGTGCATGTTGGGAATTTTGGGGCCCCTTACACAGCTTAATGCATGGGCCCCCTGGAGCAGAGAATCGGGGGGGTGCTGCCACCTGAAATTGAGAAGCGGGGGGGCTGCCGCAAATTGAGAAGCAGGGGGGGGCCTTTACAAAAAAAAGAAGAAATAAAGAAAAAAAAAATATATATAAAGGGGGGTAGCTATCCGGGGCCCTGGGGATCTCTGGGCCCTTTAATAAAAAGAAAAAAGAAACCTCTGGGCCCTTTAATAAAAAAAATTAAAAAAATTAACATTTATAAAAAAATATAAAGAAAATGTAATTTTTTTTATAAAAAAAAGGGGGGGTTGCCATCCGGGGGCCCTGGAGACCTCTGGGCCCTTTAATAATATTAATAATATATATATATATATATATATATATATATATATATATATATATACAGTGCGGAAAATAAGTATTTGAACACCCTGCTATTTTGCAAGTTCTCCAACTTGGAAATCATGGAGGGGTCTGAAATTGTTATCGTAGGTGCATGTCCACTGTGAGAGACATAATCAAAAAAAAAAAATCCAGAAATAACAATGTATGATTTTTTTAACTATTTATTTGTACGATACAGCTGCAAAGAAGTATTTGAACACCTGAGAAAATCAATGTTAATATTTGGTACAGTAGCCTTTGTTTGCAATTACAGAGGTCAAACGTTTCTTGTAGTTTTTCACCAGGTTTGCACACACTGGAGGAGGGATTTTGGCCCACTCCTCCACACAGATCTTCTCTAGATCAGTCAGGTTTCTGGGCTGTCGCTGAGAAACACGGAGTTTGAGCTCCCTCCAAAGATTCTCTATTGGGTTTAGGTCTGGAGACTGGCTAGGCCACGCCAGAACCTTGATATGCTTCTTACAGAGCCACTCCTTTGTTATCCTGGCTGTGTGCTTCGGGTTATTGTCATGTTGGAAGACCCAGCCTCGACCCATCTTCAAAGCTCTAACTGAGGGAAGGAGGTTGTTCCCCAAAATCTCGCAACACATGGCCCCGGTCATCCTCTCCTTAATACAGTGCAGTCGCCCTGTCCCATGTGCAGAAAAACACCCCCAAAGCATGATGCTACCACCCCCATGCTTCACAGTAGGGATGGTGTTCTTGGGATGGTACTCATCATTCTTCTTCCTCCAAACACGGTTAGTGGAATTATGATCAAAAAGTTCTATTTTGGTCTCATCTGACCACATGACTTTCTCCCATGACTCCTCTGGATCATCCAAATGGTCATTGGCAAACTTAAGACGGGCCTTGACATGTGCTGGTTTAAGCAGGGGAACCTTCCGTGCCATGCATGATTTCAAACCATGACGTCTTAGTGTATTACCAACAGTAACCTTGGAAACGGTGGTCCCAGCTCTTTTCAGGTCATTGACCAGCTCCTCCCGTGTAGTCCTGGGCTGATTTCTCACCTTCCTTAGGATCATTGAGACCCCACGAGGTGAGATTTTGCATGGAGCCCCAGTCAGAGGGAGATTGACAGTCATGTTTAGCTTCCTCCATTTTCTAATGATTGCTCCAACAGTGGACCTTTTTTCACCAAGCTGCTTGGCAATTTCCCCGTAGCCCTTTCCAGCCTTGTGGAGGTGTACAATTTTGTCTCTAGTGTCTTTGGACAGCTCTTTGGTCTTGGCCATGTTAGTAGTTGGATTCTTACTGATTGTATGGGGTGGACAGGTGTCTTTATGCAGCTAATGACCTCAAACAGGTGCATCTAATTTAGGATAATAAATGGAGTGGAGGTGGACATTTTAAAGGCAGACTAATGGCCCATACACACGATCCGAATATCGGACGAAAACGATCGTACGATGATGGATCGTACGATTTTCGGATCGTGTGTACACTACTTTCGACAGCCGATCACGACCGTTCATCCGATTAAATTCTATCGGACAAGCGCGAAACATTTTCTCGTCCGATGTCCGATCGTCCGATTTTCGTTTAGTCAGTACAGCCGTCGTCCGACAATACAATACAAATACATTACAACACGTGACATCACTTCCGATCGTTTTTTTCTATCGTACGATAATTTTCGTGAGTTTAAAACCTATTTTATTTTACTCGCGATTATTAAGCGAAAAAAGTCGTACGATCCGTCGGCCGATATTCGGATCGTGTGTATGGGCCATAACAGGTCTTTGAGGGTCAGAATTCTAGCTGATAGACAGGTGTTCAAATACTTCTTTGCAGCTATATCATACAAATAAATAGTTAAAAATTCATAAATTGTGATTTCTGGATTTTTTTTGGGGATCATGTCTCTCACAGTGGACATGCACCTACGATGACAATTTCAGACCCCTCCATGATTTCCAAGTGGGAGAACTTGCAAAATAGCAGGGTGTTCAAATACTTATTTTCTGCACTGTATACACATATATATCTAAAAATACATAAAAAAAAATATTTTAATAAAAAAATAAATAAAAAAAGTGGGGGTTGCTGTCCAGGGCCCTGGGGGCCTCCAGGCCCCTGGGGACCTCCAGACCCCTAAAAAAAACATTTATAAAAAATAAAAAAGGGAGGTTGCCATCCGGGGGCCCTGGGGATCTCTGGGCCTTTTAATAAAAATTTTTTTTATAAACAAAAATAAAAAAATAAACATTTATAAAAAAAATTAAAAAAGGGGGGGTTGCCACATGGGGCCCTGGGGACCTCTTTAATAATAATAATAATAATAATTATATATATATATATATATTATATATATATATATATATATATATATATATATATATATATATATATATATATATATATATATATATATATATATATATATATATAACATTTTTTTATAAAAAATAAATAAAAAAGTAGGGGTTGCAGTCCGGGGCCCTGGGGGCCTCCGGGCCCCTAAAAAAAAAAAAAATTTCTAGAGGGGCCCCCTATTGGGTGGGGCCCATGGGCTTGAGCCCAGTCAAGCCCAATGGTAAGTCCGGCCCTGGTACTAGTTGCCGCTGGTGGGTTTACAGTAATTCTTAGTGCAAATGGACCCATCTTCATGGTATAAAACTAGGTCCAGAAACTCTAAGCTGGTAGGATCTAACACATGTGTGAAACTGAGACCCAAACTGTTATCATTACGACGAGTACCAAATGACTCAAATAGCTCAACACTCCTATTCCAAAATATCATCAATGTAGCGCCGAAGAACACTATATATCTGGCATAGGGATTGTATGTCCATACATATCTCTCCTCCCAATAGCCAATAAAAACGTTGGCATATGAGGGGGCAAAGTTGGCTCCCATAGCTGTACCGTGCTTCTGAATGTAGAATTTGTTGTGAAACACAAAGTAGTTGTGCTCTAAGACAGTGTTTTTCAACTCCAGTCCTCAAGGCACACCAACAGGTCATGTTTTCAGGCTTTCCATTATTTTGCACAGGTGATTTGATCAGTTTCACTGCCTTAGTAATCACCACAGCCATTTCATCTGAGGGAAATCCTGAAAACTTGACCTGTTGGTGTGCCTTGAGGACTGGAGTTGAAAAACACTGCTCTAAGCAAAACTCTGTTGCGTCAATCAAAAATTGGGCCTGCCTAAAATTCATATTGGTATCCTTAGAGAGAAAATGTTGGAATGCCTCTTAGCCTACTCTGTGTGGAATCTAGGTGTAAAGAGACACCACATTCAGTGAGGCCCACAGATAGTCTGTCTCTCATTTGTATTTGTGAAGTCCTATAACAGTAATCCTGAAACTATAGGCTGCAAAAATAAGTCATTGTAATGGGATAATCCAGAGGCTATCAGTACTAGCTACAATGGGTCTACCTGGAGGACATATGGTGGACTTGTGACTCTTTGGAAAATGGTAAAAGTAGGGGGTGTTGCATATGTGGGGCAGAAGAAACTGTTTCTCTCTTTTGCATAATACCCCATCCTTTGCTGCCTCCTTTACCAATGACTTCAATTCCACTTGGAACCCTGGCAATGGATCCTTCTTTAGAGTGTCATATGTTTTTTGGTCAGATAATAGACCAAGCTATCTCCCTTATCAGCTTGTTTAATGACTAACAAGTTGTTGTTATTTAAAGTACTCAAAGCTGTACGTTCAGCACTGGAGGGATTTGAAGACTTATGGACCATTTTCATCAGACGAACCGATCGTGTGTGGGCCCCATCGGTTTTTTATCCATCAGTGAAAAAACTAGGTACTTGTTTTAAAATTATCTGATGGTTAAAAAAACGATAGAAAAAAAACGATCGTCTGTGGGCACGTCCCTCTGTTAAAAATCTACGCATGCTCAGAATCAAGTCGACACCTGCTTGGAAGCATTGAACTTCATTTTTCGTCAACTTTGCGTTTTACGTCAACGCGTTCTGACACAATCATTTTTTTTTTAACTGATGGTGTGTAGGCAAGACTAATGAAAGTCAGCTTCATCGGATATCTGATGAAAAAATCCATCAGACCGTTTTCATTGGATGAACCGATTCAAGAGATCTCTATACGTGGCCTGATAATATGCCTCAACCTTTGCAAGCTGAAGGAAAGAATGTGGACTTGGGTTTGAACCCTGTGGAAATGCTATTAGGTGACCCATGATCCCATTATTCCATAAGTGTCGCCAATGAGTTTTTCAGCACTAACAGTGTTGGTAGCAACTATCCCAGATGCCATGTATGTACAGTAGAACAGTCTGTTTGATCCTTGGCATAAAATCTTTTACAGTTAGATTTCTAATAAACCTATTTAAATTTTAAATAGACCAAGTTGGGTCCTATAGTTGGTGAAAAACCTAGCCCTTTTGCTAAAAGTTAGTGTTCAGCTGTAATTAGTTGGTGAGTTGAAAGGTTAAAGATTTTGATGGTAACCTCAGTAGTTGTTGACTTTGTTTCCTTTCTTTTTTGTTTATCCTTACAGATTATATTTAAATTCTTTCTTTGACAAAGCTTGTCGGGGACTGTACTAAAAAATAATTGGCCATGTTGTTGGAAGCTTGCATAAGGCCAAAAAAATCAGTGCTCCCACTCTGTGCGGAGTGATCCACTGAATGGAAATTGGTATGTGAGAAAGCCTCTTTGTAGAAGATATCAAGATCCCTCGCCAGAGAAATGTACCTATTATAAAGTGGAAATGGAGGGTATCAAAAGATCAAACTCCACATAATCATCAGTCTGAATGGGAGTAAGAGATGATACCGCTCTAAAAACTGATGATCCCTTGGCTTTGCTTCCGTCCCACTAAACCAAAAAGGTGCTGGCTATGCACAGGTGCATTGAATAGAAGAAGATCCTGGACTGCCGCACTCCTTAAAACGATTTCTTTATTGTACAAATAAAATCCAAAAAACAACCAAAGCGATGCAGTCAAAATGAAGTGAACAACAGGAAAAGGGTGGCTGACATGTTTCACATCATGTGATGCTTACTCATACCTGAATGGGAGTATATGGTGGTATGAGAATGTTGGAGTCTGTGATAGTGGTTGTGGCCTGACCTGTGTGTGCATTAGGATGATTTTTGTTAGGCAAAGTCTGTGTGGTACTGGGGGGTGAACCAATGTCAACATCAATAGAATCAACTGATGAAGAATGGTTAGAGGCCTACTCACGGGACACAGTAACCATCTGATCAATAATGGGAGGGATATGAATGAATTGTTGGGGAGTTGGTGATTGCTAGTGATGGTACTATTAGCCTACTCTGCAGCATAGTACTTATGAATCTTTTTGATTGAGTTATTGTTCTGCTTACAGTTTTGTTTGGAAGGACCCTTATTGTTCGGTATGGCCTTTTTTTTTTTGGTATTTAAAGTGCCTTTAAACTTTTTGGGAGATATTGAGCTACCCGACGGTTGGATTAAATTCTCAACATGGTATCAATACATTAAAACATCTTAAAACATTTTAAACTATTGATTTTACATGACTGTCTGGATTAGCGCTTTTTGTTGTGGTTGTCTTCGACTCATATGTGAACCCAGCCTAAGACACACATCTCAAAACTTGATTTTTTTTTTCCTCGCCTTTTCTATACTGGAAACAAATAAGAATGTTGTAGTTGTTTTGGCTGCTAATACCGGCAATTATTAAAATGGTGAGGAAAGATATTGCAATGCACAGCATCTTTTTATGAATTCCTTAATAAGTGACTGTACACAGCATACAGTATGGATATAATATATTTATTTAATAATACTAACGTACCATATTCTCATTCATGTACAAAACTATACAGCTGTGTAAATACCATAGACTGTGCAAATAACAAATATGTGCAAAAGCACAAATCTTAAATAAACTTGTCCATCAACACATAAGTCTCTATAACTATATAACTATAGTGCCATAAATCATTGTTTGTGCTCAGATGTCCACCACCCCATTTTAAATGAAAAATCACCAAAAGATGTGTGACCTAATAATTATTTAAGAAGGTCCAAAAGCTCCTTATTCGGCTTTTCCAGGATCACCTCTCCTCCGATTTTTTTTTAACCCTTTCGAGAACTCCTTTTTCAAAATGGTCTTATCCTCTCCTCCAGCGGGGGGTTCTCACTGCATAAAACTACCTTTTGCTTGATTTTAATGTGTTTTGTTTTGTGTGTTAGTGTACACTTTACTCACAGAAAGAATTCACAGCGTTTTATAGAGACTGCTGTGTTGATGGACGTTGCTGATGAAATGTATAATTTTTAGAGCTTATTAAGATTTTTATTTTTGCACATATTTTTTATTTGCACATTGCACAGTCTATGGTATTCGCACAGCTTATAGTTCTGTACATGAATAAGACACAGACATGTTGATTTTTTTTCATATATTTTTTATTTTCATATAAGGGTTGTACTTTAGCACATTTTTTTTAAAGCGGAGCTCCAGTCCCCATAATAAAACTACAGTTTCTTTATTAGGTGATCCCCATAGAGATATCCCAGGAGCCCATGGGAATGGCCTTACAAGGACATCGCCTAGGCATCCGGACTGGAAGTGCCGCATACAAATATCTAAGTAAAGTATTTAGACATAAAATATAAACATATATATATATATATACATGATGTATGCCAATGTAGTCTCTGCAGTTCTTCTTTCTTAAATAAAGAATTTATAAAAAAAAAAAGAAAGAAAAAAAAAAGAAATGCATTGCGGATAGCCAAGTGGATGAAAGTAAATTTATAAAATTGTTGGAACTCCGCTTTAAGCAGATTGATACATTTGTAAATATTAGTATTAATTGTTTCACTTTGTACTTCGGGAGCACTGGTATTATTTATTAACTATTTTATTTTAGTGTCACTAATGCCTTGTTTCCACTGCACGGATCGGTTCGGGTCAGTAATTTTGGAGCGGTTCGGATGGGACCGGTCTATTCCATGAGCGTTTCCACTGCAAATCGGACCGTGAGGGACCATTCAGGGTTTAGAAAAAATTCCTAGCGCATCCACCAATCAGTGAGATGTATTTGTAGGTCCGCCCTAACCGAACCGTTCCACTCTCTCTGGTCCCTCATCTGAAGCAAGACCCTTGCTGGTGCGGTACGGTTCAGTTTTACGGCACGCTTTCATAATGGAAACACCCAAAATAGCGTACCGTACCGAACCGTACTGAACCGATCCGCTCAGTGGAAACGAGGCATAAGGGAACTAGTAATAACAGCAGCTCCCTGACAAATTGTATACAGCATTTATTTCTCTCCTAGCGCAGGTGACATTTTCCATTTAACAGTGGTACCTTGGATTATAAGCATTTATTGTTCCCGAAGAATACTTTTTTTTTTTTTTTTTCCCACTTCAGACTCCACCAAAACAAAGCAGCGAGACTTGCTCACGGTTCATTTGCCCATAGCGTCTCTTCCATGGTTTTGCATCATACGTGGTTTTTCCCTCATTTCTTCTTTTTACTTTTCTCTTTTTTTTTTTTACTTTTTTTTTTATTGTTCCATATTTCTTCTATTTTACTTATATATATATATATATATATATATATATATATATATATATATATATATATATTTTTTAACATTCTTTTTACTTTCTTTTACTAGTCAAAAAAAAAAAGTTGTTAATACATCTGTGTCCTCGTGGAAAATGTATCCCCCCCCCCCCCCAACTTCCCTGAAGAATCCTTGTAATTCAAAGCAGGTTCCCCATAGGAAATAATGGAAACTCAGATAATCCGTTCCACTATTGTATGCAATACCGCATGTGGCACCGGTGACACTCTGAGGCGGCATACACACGACCGAGGTTCTCGCTGGAAACCAGCGAGAACCTCGCTGGAAGCTGCATTCCAGCGAGGACCTCGGCCGTGTGTACACAGAGCGCTCGCCCCGCCCGTCGGGAATCCCGTCGAGCGAAAAGAGAGCACGCTCTCTTTTTGCTTGACGGCCCGCCTGGATGAATGGCTGGTTGCCATTCCCGACGGGCGGGTCGCCGATTTCGACGGCCGGCAGAGAACCTCGACGGGCGGAACGATGTGTTCTGCCCGTCGAGGTTCTCTGCCGTGTGTACACGGCCTGAGCCGTTCGGAGAGGCTTTGCAAGTGTTTCCTAATGTCTCAGAGTGTCATCGGCGCCCCCCCCCACCTCTGGTCAAATGCAGTACTGCACACTCCATTGGCTAAAAGGAGTTGTGAGGCCGTATTCACAATAGTGCAGTGCGAATTTCAGCTCTCTTATCTCTGCAGAGAGATAAGAGAAGTGTTCAGCAGATCCACTGCGTTTTAGCTGCAGATTAGCTGCGAATTTGGAGACCTGGGAGAGGGGAGGGGGGAAGTGTATTAAGCTGAATGAGAGTAAATCCTGAAGAGAAATGAACACATCTGCTAATCAGCTGCGTACCCATAGAAAATAATAGGCCTGAATTCGCACCTGAGCTGCACCGCAAGGCCTAAAATACGCACACGTTTTTTCGGCAATGCGCAGTGCGAATGCATCGCACATATGGGAACCAGCCTCAGTGAAAACAATGGGCCAGATTCAGGTAGACTTAAATTTGCGCTGCGTAATCGAAATACTCTACGCTGCCGTATTTTACCAGGCTCTACATCGAATTCTGGTAGATTTTTGCCCGTACGCTACGGCGGCGTAGTCTATTTCTCGCCGCGTAATCGAAATACGCGGTTAGGGGGCGTGAAGCATTTAAAATAAGCGCGTCCCCGCAGCGATCGAACTGCGCATGCTCCGTTCAGAAATTTCCCGCCGTGCATTGCGTGAAATCACGTCGTTACGTCATTTTTTGTTTGAGTAGCGTCGTTTACGAACATTCCTATTCCCGGAGGACTTACGTGAAAAATAATAAAAGACGTCGGAAAACGTAGAAATTCGACGCGGGAACGACGCCCATACTTAACATGGGCTGTCTAATATTAGAGCAGCAAAAAGCTGGTATAGTGTTACGCAAAAAAAAGATGACTAAAGATGCCGTAAGAGATTGCGATTGAAGATCGTAATTTCGGGGATCGCCGGCAAAAGCTCATTAGCATACCCCGACGCGGAAAACGACGGGAAGTCCACCCAGTGGCCGCAATTTTATTGCAGCGTAGATCCGAAGGCGTACGAACACGTAATCCTGTCGAATTGAAGCCCGCAGCCGTCTATTCATGGTTTGAGGTTTCAGACTAGCTAAAAAAGAGCGTAATTTGAAATTACTCCAGTCTAACACCAGTTAGACAGGAGTTACGGCTCTCTGAATCTGGCCCAATGTATTTAGAAATGTTCTGCATATTGGATGCTGTTTAAGCCGCACTCAATTCACATTTTTTTTTTGCTGAAATGACTGTTTACAGGGTATAGAGACATAAATTATTAAAAATAGATAAAAATCTATTATATAATGTACCTGCAGTTTCAGTTTCGTTTGCGCATGCTTTTTCATGCTTCTGTGATGTACAGAGACACAGAGCCAATAGAGGGCAGTGATGGTTTGTAAAACTTAAGTGATTGGTTCTGAGAGGTTTTAGACACACAGTAATCACACCTCCTTGATTTGTGACCACAGAAAGAAGCTCCCATGACTTTTTTCATCAGGAAACAGACAACCAGGAAGTGTCCAGAACAGAGAAGGATTACAGCAACATCAGAGCAAAAACGAACAATGAGGACATGGAAACAGGACTGCAGTAAGGTAAAGAAAGCTATTTAACAAAAAAATATGTCCTTTAGTGACCCTTTAAATCTTGCAATCTCTGAAACTGCCCTCTTAAAGTTACGGTGCGTGTTATACGCCTATGCGTCTTATACACCGATAAATACGGTAGTTCTTTTAATCATGGAGGCTCGGCATCACAAGTGGGTGTTACCTAGGACAGACTGTGTGCAAATACACCCTGCCTAAAAACTCCAACTCCACCGGACTGACATCCAGCCATCAAGGCATTTTTATATTTGCATAACTTTTCCCATTAGACCCCAAGGCTCTTGAGAGGAGTAATGAGGCATGGTGCTGTGATGTTTTAAGGAAGCTATGTACAGCCTCTGTCAGGCCCCTCCCACCCATTATAATCTTTCACTTCATAGAGAAGCACAGAGACCTAGTGAAGACATCAGTAAGGTAATGAAAATCAAAAGCTTTATTTTAACCCTTTCATGCCTAAGGGTAAAACAAACCTTAATGCCTGAACGCAGTTTTGCAATTTTGACATGTGTTTGTTAAACTGTACATATCTTTGTAACTGCTTGGTGTATCCAGGTGAATTATACCTTGTTTTTTTCAGGACACAATGGGCTTTCTTTTGGTAGTAAATTTTATTGCATAACTCATTAATTATGTTTTGATATTAAAGGAAAACTGGTCAAAAAGGTAAAACAAATAACAGTTTTTACATTTTGGCTATATATTTCTTGCTGCTACCATGACCCACCACCAAAAAACAACCAACAATAACTTCTCCTAATACTTCTGTAAATAAATATGCCACATATGTGTGTGTTAAATTGTTAAATTGTGTTAAATTATGTACCCATAATTGGTCCCAGAAACCATAGTGCATAAATTGCTTTTTTTTCCCCACAAATGTTTTAAAATGAGAAGTTCACCATTTGTAACATGTTACATGTTACACCCTCAATAACCTCCTACCTCACTAGTTTCTAATAATGTGGGATGGTGTGGTAAATTTCAAAGCAAGGGTCGAGGCACAGGCCTGGATTGGAAGGGCACGTGGGACAGTGGTAACGAGTGTCGCATCTTTTGCCATTTTTGCCACACACACACGACACTTCTTCCTGGGTAATTTGCAGCTTGCTGTGATTGGGATAGGACGCAAAAAGTGTCTTTCTGTTAGTCTTCTAACATCCTCTGATTCTGAAGGCTGTCTGGGGTCTTCTTGAAACATCAGGTGTTCTATAATTTTTTCCTGGTATTGCAGGAAGGTGTCAGTAACACCAGATTTTTTATAAAGGACAAATGAATTGTGGATTGCCACCTGGATAAGATATATTGCCACTTTTTTGTACCAGGTTTTAGATTTCCTCAGCACCAGGTAGGGCTGCAAGATCTGGTCAGAGAGGTCGACTCCACCCATGTATTTGTTGTATGCCGTAATGCACAGTGGCTTTTCCTTCGGTGTAGTTGACCCACGTTCTGTTACAGTCACTGTGCCTTCTGGGTGGATTGTTGTCAGCATATAGACTTCTTTTCTGTCTGAAAATTTGACAGCCATCATTTCCTCCTGTTGGTAACTTAGTGATGTGCCTCTCTGCAAACGTTGTCTCACCAGCTGCTGTGGAAACTCTTTGCGGTTTTTCCGTACGGTCCCACATGCTCATGTGCCAGCAGCATGCAGAGATCTAAAAAGTGTCACACTGCTGTAATAATTGTCGACATAAAGATTGTAGCCTTGGTGAAGCAGAGGTTGGATCAGTTGCCAGCCAATTTTTCAACTGACTCCAAGATTGTCTGGGCAGCACTGGGGGTTGAGATGTCTGTCCCGTCCTTCATAGATCAAAAATCTAAATGTATAGCCTGTTGTGCTTTCGCACAGTTTGTAAAATTTTATGCCACACCGGGCACGTTTGGATGGTATGAACTGCCTAAAATGCAGTCGGCCTTTAAAATTTATCAGGGATTCATCAATAGAGATATTTTTGTCCGGGGTATAAACCGCTGCAAATTTATTAGACATAAAAGAAATTAGGGGCCGCAGTTTGAACAGTCGGTCATAACTGGCGTCACTTCTTGGGGGGCACTGCAAATTATCGTTAAAATGCATAAAGCGCAATAATGCTTCAAAGCGGTCTCTTGGCATAACTGCAGGAAAAGCTGGGGTGGCATGGATGGGACTAGAGGACCAATACTGCCGAATTGTAGGCTTTCGGACTATGCCCATGTTGAGTAACAAACCCAGTGCAATTTTTATTTCTGTAAGGTGTGTTGGCACCCATCTCTTCCTGTGAGAAGATGCCGGGTTTTTTGCTATAAACTGGGTGACGTTGAGGTTAGTTTGATCAACCATGTGCTGTAGGAGCTCGTCATCCACAAATATCTTGAAGAAATCCACAGGGCCAAAATTTTCAACATTGATATTTATGCCTGGTGAGGCCGTAAATGTTGGCATTTGAGGGGTGAAAGAGCTCGCTGGTATCCACTGAGTGGTGTATGGCTGTGCAACTGATGGGGTGCTACCCTGTACATCCTCTTGCTGCCTGCTAGTAACAGGCTCTTCATGGTCAGAAGAGCTGCCTGAAGTGTCACATTCACTGTCACAGATGAAATCCTCATCTTCTGAGCCCAACTCAGGTTCGCTGTCCGAGCACAGGAGGGCATATGCCTCTTCAACAGTATAACGCTTACTTGCCATTTTTTTAGGCACTCTACAGACCTAAAAATATGCAAAAGTAAACCTTTTTGTTATATATTATAAAAAAATAAAACCTAAAACTTTTTTCCTAAAACACTGACCCTATCAACGACACTGATAGGAGCACTGATATTGGCTAACTAACTAATGCTGAGATAAATGGTGACAAACACTAACGCTGAGATGAACGGTGACAAACACTAACGCTGAGATGAACGGTGACAAACACTAACGCTGAGATGAACGGTGACAAACACTAACGCTGAGATGAACGGTGACAAACACTAACGCTGAGATGAACGGTGACAAACACTAACGCTGAGATGAACGGTGACAAACACTAACGCTGAGATGAACGGTGACAGAAACTAACGCTGAGATGAACGGTGACAGAAACTAACGCTGAGATGAACGGTGACAAACACTAACGCTGAGATGAACGGTGACAAACACTAACGCTGAGATGAACGGTGACAGAAACACTAACGCTGAGATGAACGGTGACAGAAACTAACGCTGAGATGAACGGTGACAGAAACTAACGCTGAGATGAACGATGACAAACACTAACGCTGAGATGAACGGTGACAGAAACTAACGCTGAGATGAACGGTGACAAACACTAACGCTGAGATGAACGGTGACAGAAACTAACGCTGAGATGAACGGTGACAAACACTAACGCTGAGATGAACGGTGACAAACACTAACGCTGAGATGAACGGTGACAAACACTAACGCTGAGATGAACGGTGACAAACACTAACGCTGAGATGAACGGTGACAAACACTAACGCTGAGATGAACGGTGACAAACACTAACGCTGAGATGAACGGTGACACAAATTCTTACTACTGACACTACAAAATACTCTAACTGAAACTGTCACTATTACTGTACTGAAGGGAAGCTGTCACTGCACCTCAAATGCTACTACTAACACTACAAAATACTCACTCAAACTGAAACTGTCACTATTTACTAACCTAACTAATGCTAACAGAGGTGATCAAAATCTAATCTAAGATCTATATATGTTATTTATCTGTTTTTTTACTTGTACTGATGATTTCAGTTCCTTTACACAGTTCAGTACCTTTTGTATCAATTTCTCCTCAGACGATCTGACAAGAAGATACAAAAGGATACTTTCTATAGACTTCCCATTCATGTGCTCACTGTGATTGGCTGTCACAGTGATCACGTGACTGGGGGCGGGTTCTCCGACGTGTGTATCGTTCGCCCGAGACCCGCCGCTGAATCCGACACCCCTGTCGCGTCGCTGCGTGCACGCGATCGGGCGCGCTCCTGGCCAGAACACATGTACGCAGATATGCAGCTCCACGGAAGAAAGCCCAGGCATTTGGGGCCGCATATCTGCGTCCCGTAGGCGTGAAAGGGTTAAAAATGTTATTAGCATGTTTATGGGGGTGAGGCAAAATATAAAACATACTAAACTTCCGCTTTAAAAGGAGAAACAAAACCCACTAATTTAACAGTTGCATTCAAGGCACAATGTGAATAAAAACTGTCACAGTTGCCAGGGCGCTTACGTTAGCGCTCAACTAAACTGTCAAGCCATCAAATGGATGGTGTCTTGAGGGGCTCACTTTGGCCTGTGAAATCATATGACTTTACAATAAACAATACAGGCTCTTATTTTTTTTAGATAAACATTTTAACACATAAAAGATCATAAACAGTTTCCTGCAGATTTTCCCGCTGCAGAGTTTTGCAAAGAGTCAGCTACGCCTAAATGATTATATATCAGTAACAAAGAGCTTCTGTTTGTGGGGAGTAAATGACTGGCTGTATGACAAGGAAGAGTGCGGGTGCATTCTTTAAAGTGAGTGATTCAACAACTGACAACGTGCACTCCTTGCTAACATAAATGACTGAAGATTACTAACTCTGATAGTGTGAATGCAGAATGCGGTCATATGAACCTAATGACCCAGGAGAAGATAACTATCGGCATTTATTTATATAGTGGTATTAGATGTATTTACTCTATCTCCCGGATATCTCCACAGTACTGTAGAGAGTACATAAACATATAAGTAATTACATCAATCCCTGCACCAAAGGAGCTAACAGTCTGACGTCTGCCGACCAGTTACACAAACACATAAAGGCCAATGTATTGTGAAAGCCACTATAATATTGGGGTTGGAGAGGTCCCCTGTAAGTAAAAGGTCTCACATCACTCTCGTAATGGGGACCTGTCAGTGCCAGCAATCCATCTAAGAAGATGAATGCCTTGGTGCTCCATATAGAAAGAATACTTGTAGCAACAGGTAAAGTAGGCACTAAAAGGGCTTCCACGGATGAACAAGGAGTACGGTATAGTAGCTTTAGTGTACCAAGGTTGATTCACCTCCAACGATTTCACCTTGTGCTCCCCCTTTGTATGTATGCTTAATGGAGGTAAGTGTAACTTTTGCCTTTATACTCCCACCAAAAGGCCTGTCAGCTCCACTTAGTCAAAGAATCCGCTCTCCTGTAATGGATCGGTTCTCACAATGGCAGGTAAAGCATGTAAAAATATGAAGGGATGCCGAGTGTAGGGTTCAGGAGTGCGAGACGTGCAGAGGTCAGGATTCAGGAGTGTTATAGATACGATTCACTTTAAATTGTGGCAAGATAAAAACAAACAGCATTGGTGATGCAAATTGGCTGAGGGGTCCACAAAGATGGGCGCGCAGAGACTCAGGACTAGACACTGCAATGCATTCACAAGAGGCACCTGCTTGTGTGACTAAAGGGTGTTGTTCAAACTTTCAAGCTGTAGTATAGTCACAGGATGCAGACCTCACGGCAGCAGTCAGAAGACTTGTGAGCATGTCTTTGCCTTTTTTTTTCAATAAATACTAATTGGTGTTAAAGTGAATGCACTAGGCAATTGTGCCCTCCTTTATGTCTTTATAGTGATGCAAACCTGACCTGACCTTGATCAAAAACTGATCTGAAATGCTGAACAGCTACTTTGTCAATTAGCTGTGAAAAAGGAGCTTCAACTCGCACTGCACATGTGTAAACCCAGCCCTAAGGCCTGTACACAGGATACAATTTTCGGATCGTTGTATGGTGCTTTCGACAGCCGATTCCAACAAAAGCGGGATGTGCAGACTTGTACATTTACTCAACGTCTGATTTTCCTTTAATCAGTATGGTTTTCGTATTAAACAAATTATAAGAGAAAGACTACGCATGCTCAGAAAAGAAAAAATACATATACAACTATTCAGCACATAGAATTTTCGTATGGTGAGCAGCCTCTTCACTTTTGACATGAGACTAGCATGTATCAAAAAACAGACAAGCGGTGGTCCGAAAATCTGATTATGTATACAAGGCTTTACTGTGGATGATCGGTAACTCAAATAACGGTGATGCTGCAATCCCAGGATACAGCCCCAGGACACAGCATCATCTGCCGAGAGGTCCAAGATGTGGGACGGTCCCAGTAAATCCAGCACAGTTGACATCTATGTAATTCAGATCAGCAGAAGTGTCATATATGGGTCATGTTCACTGTTCTATAAATATTTATCAACAGGTGACAATTATCTCCACACCCACTCCTAATCCAACACTTTCTGAATTCCCAGGGACACAGGTAGAGAGTTATAATCAATTATGTGGCTATTATATGTAACCTGCAGTTCTTCAACAGGTATTTTTCATTATATATTTCTCTTCCTTTATAAGTGTCTTTCTGCCCCTTCAGGTAGATAGGAACGTCCTATTTTCCTCTAGATAACTTCATGTAGACTTGCATTTGATGTATTTTTAATGTAAAGTGCAGCATGCTAGGTACAGAAGCTGATATACTGAAGGAGTTACAGATAATTACTTAGTAAGTGTGTGCAGATTCAATTACCCAATCACGTGCAGATGAAATAAGTAAACAGGAATTTCCTTCTTATATGATTAAATATTTAAAGTAAATATTCACAGTTTTTTGGAAGATTCCCAACTCTTAAAGTAAATCTGTTTCTAAGTGTTATTACCTCTCCCAGCGATCACAGCACTCCTCCTGACAATGCCTTTATCTTATTTTCTCTCCAGAAGGAAAGCGCCATCTTTGTTTTACCATCATGCATCTATTTTGTGACATGAAGGGAATTTTTGCATTTTTTTTTATATCTAATAAAAGGTCCACATTGACCCTTTCATTGCCACTGATTATACCAGACGCCCAGCAATTTCTTGTGGTCCTCCAGAAATACCTAGCAGCCATTACCCAGACCTAAAGAAACAGTGAAAATATATATATATATTGGATGCGCTAATATTAACTTATATGTGTAAACCGTACAAACTAATCAGGGAGAGATAATCTCCATATACTGTGAATAAAAGTCCATATACTGTGGGTAGAGGTATTAATGAACACACATAGTCCATGTGAAAAATCCTTAACCATGTGCACAGTGATTAGCAGAAACAGAATTGTTTCAATCAGGAAAAAACACACGATGCCTTCCTCCACTGTGAATGCAAATCCCAGTACTTCACCGCTGCAGTCCGGTGATCAGGCACTCACAGGTAGATTGAATATGAAAGGAAAAAGAAAAAACCTCATTGCACAGACATCAAATACAAATGGATAATGCGATCCAGTATATCAGGAAATGCACTCACGAATCCCCGCTTTGTGCAAGCATGGAACGCCGCTCAGTATGCAGTCTCCTCAATTCGATCCGATGGACGGTTTACACATATAAGTTAATATTAGCGCATCCAATATATATATATATTTTCACTGTTTCTTTTGTTTTGGTAACACTCGGATAGCAGCTGTATTATTTGGTTTTTTATTAGGTGTTCCTGGGATTATTAATTTAATTAGCGCTGTAGTTCTTTTTCACATTACCCAGACCTGAACTCTGGAGGCTCTCTGGGATGACACCTTGTCTTCCAAAAAACTGAAGTGTAAGGCAAAGAACAAAGGAAGGCTATAAGAACACTGCTGAGAGCAAGCATTTGTATATCTGGAATTGTGACACAGGGGTCAATTCACTGATATAAAAGGAAAAAAATCTGCGCTGAAACCCTTATTAAATAAATAATAATGAAAAAATTACACCAACATGCAAACAAGAAAATTTGAAAAAAATAATTAAAACTTTGGTTAACATATATACTGTATATATATAAAAATATATATAAAAAAATAATTGCGCTCCCACCTAGAAAATATAAAATTATCATACAAACTCAAGTGTCCTTCAACAATAGTGTTCATACAAAAAAAACAATAACATGTGAGTTCATAAATACTAAAGGGTTAACTCTGAATATTCGTTCCAATAGATAAATAATGAATGGCAAAGTCCATTTAAATTAAATGGAATGGGATAAGGAAAACTTGACAGCAGGTGAATCTACTATTATATTCTGTTCATCTAGCAAAAGAAAGGCATTCACAGCCGCTTACCAGATAGAAGATCATATAACGCCCATCAGAATATACTCCAGCCAGGCCAAGGTAATCATCCGGGGATTCCTCCTCCAGGACACACCGATCGCGTTGTCCTGAATTCGCTTTGGCTTACACTGGATTCCTGCTGCGGTATACTCCTCACAGTTTCACCCGATCAGATCACTAATCACCGATTCCATGTAACACTCAGGCAGAATAAAAAGAAGAAAGCCTCATGGTGTAGTATGAAGATTCAAAGGCATTTATTTAAAAAAGTTGCACTGCACTGCAAACACACCGCAAATACACTAAAGGGCATGCAAAGATAAAGAACACAGCCCTGGCTGACAGTCCGATCAGCTTGTGCGTGGTGACGTATAGAATACTGACTCCACCCGATGCGTTTCCCGTTACAGGATTCTTGCGGTGTGTTTGCAGTGCAGTGCAACTTTTAAATAAACACTTTTGAATCTTCATACTACACCATGAGGCTTTCTTCTTTTTATTTTGCCTGAGTGTTACATGGAATGGGTGATCGGTGATTCGATCAGGGTGAAACTGTGAGGAGTATACCGCAGCAGGAATTCAGTGTAAGCCGAACGGAATTCAGCACAACGCGAATGGTGTGTCCTGGAGGAGGAATCCCCGGATGACTATCCTGGCCTGGCTGGAGTATATTCTGATGGGCGTTATATTATCTTCTATCTGGTGGCTGTGAATGCCTTTCTTTTACTAGATGAACAGAACATCAGAGTCGATTCACCTGTTGTCAAGTTTTCCTTGGTTGACTGGAGTTAGCATGCACTCCCTGCATCTGCGTGGGTTTCCTCCGGGTACTCCTACACAAATAAAAAAAAAGAAAAGAAAAAAGGACATACATCGGTCCCTATGTGATTGCGGGTCTCAGTGGATGAACATCCTTAATCGTCCGCCTCCGCAAACATCCGATTTTGCAGACGGAAGAAGATCCTATTTTTTCTTCCGTCTGCAGAGCGGATCAGATGAACACAGACATACGGTCCGTGTTCATCCGCTCCCCCCATATGCGAGAGCGGAGAAAAGACAGGGCGGTCCCTGCACAGTGTGCGGAGACCGCCCTGTCATCCGCCGGCTCAGCGGGGATCAACTGAGCGATTACCGCTGAGCTTACGGAGCGCACGGAGGCGGATTATTACTGATCCGCCCTGTGTGAAAGGGGCCTAAGGCTCCATTCTGTGCATATCGATTTTTACAAGCTTTTTTAAAGAGTATTAGAAGCGTATTACAAGTGTTTTATTGAAGTCTATGGGGCCAAAAATGCCTGTTATCTGTCAAAAAGAAGCTCATATACTTTTTTGAGCTTCAAGCAGCAGAACGCTCATATGTGAACAGCAGCTATTGAAATGAATAGGATTTTGCTTGATGGGTGTTTTGGAGCTTCAGACCTGAGCATTTTACAAGCTGAAAAATACTCAGGTGTAGACAGAGCCTAAAGCAGGACTTTAGGCTGGGTTAAGACTGGAGCACAAAGGGGTCTGATGCGTCTCCATTCACCGTTTCAGACAGAATATTTGTCTGAATTCAGAACTGAAATGGACCAAAAGACGCGCAGGAGCTGCATCGGGGGTGTGTGAACCAACTCCATAGAAAGCCGGTCACAATCTCCTGCTATGCGAATTGGATGCAAGGAATTCCGCATCCAATTTGCAAATGTTTATGAGATTAAATTCATTAAGTGTATCTTAGTGGTAATAATTACTTTTAATCTATATTAATACTAACTTCCTACAATCAGGCTCTATTGTATAATATCCTGTAAAGTTTCAGACACTGGGAGCTGGAGTGGAGGTACTTAGGCAGCATTGGGAAAAGCTTCAAAAGAATGATAGTTGTGCATTCACTGTCCAATAAGCCAGCTCGGTCAGAGAGGTGACACAGGAAATTACAGACTCCTAACAGTGGTGTGTGGCAGGAGTCTGTGAATCACAAGACTGTCTAAACAGAATAAAAAACATTTTGGTGAATAGTTCACGTATAAATTATGTTTTATCAGTTTGGCTGAGAATTCATTTCATTAATCTACAGTAAAACACATTCAGAGATGGTTTGCTGATCACAGTTGTAGATGAAGCTTTTAAATGCTTACACCGCCTTGTAGAACAGGATCCGGGCTGTGTCACAAAACTAAAACTGGTAATATATGTCTGTATAGGTTCACAATGGTTTTCACTCTGCAGAATGCTGATTGACAGCCGCTCAAGATGTTGCCTGTGGGATTATGGGTGATGGATGAGGGACAGCTCTGAAGATAAATGCGCCTTGTTGGACAGTTGGGGAAACGATGTTCAACTCATTACCTGTTGTCATTTTTTTTCCTGTCACCCAAAAATGTCCCAGCACCTGTCAGCAAGAATTGACATCCCCTGCAGCCAGGTTCCCTCCCGTACAATATACTGGGCAATTGTTCTGTACTGTCACTGCTATTTTTAAGTGTCTCCACACTCCAAAGGTATCACAGAGTCTGTGCATACAATGTTTCCTGTACTCACTGCTCTCCCTGAGTGCCGACAAACAACCCCCATAAAAACAAGCTGTTTGGAAATATAAAGTGATGAGGTGTATTACTTTAAACTTGAGACAAGTCTCTGAGCTGCTTCCCCTACTCTCCTATTGTTACAAATGTGTAACACCAGTAATTGTAGCTCTGGCATGAGAAGGAAACGGTCATGGAAACTGCTTGTAATGAATAAATCTTATTTACATCCATTACTTGGAAACACTTAATTGAAAAGGCAGCGTTCTAGCACTGCATAATGAATTAATCCAGCATGGCGTCTTACTAGCGGTGCTGCTGGGATTAAATAGGTTAATGCGTCTGTGTGGCAGATGGACTTATATGGAAATGTTTTTGGGATGAGCTTTGAAATCAGCAGCCAGAGAAGTCCCTTAACATTGGCTGGGAGTGTCCATAGGGTGACAATACAGGGGAAGCAGAATAATCAATAGTTTGGAGTCTAAGCGGAACGCTATTGGCCGATACTGTGTAGGATGATTTAAGCTTTGGATCTGCATATTTCCAGCATCGAATAATCACACAAAATGTGCCAACTACATCGTACTTACTCAGAACATCTGTGGAAATACTTAGAAACACAGGAAAATTGATTCGTGTCCTTAAAAGAAGCAACACAAGTGCCGTGGACCCTTCACATTCTGGAGCCCCTTCCTCAAAAGTGATCTCAAGATAACACAGGTTCAACTAAGAACTCCCATGCAGGAAGAACAACTGACCAGAATTGAGCCTGGCCAGAAAAATAAGATTCAGGGGATAAAAGGCTAAATCTGGTTGGTTGTTCTGAGTTTATGTATAAGCCAGACCAGAATGTGGTAACTTTAGGTGGCTACATTGTTACTGTTGATTACAATTTTTTGTTCACTCTATGGGACATTTTTTTAATATTATTTTTATCCAATTTTTAAACCAATCGAATAAACAAATACCTCATTACATACAAATGCTGACACATACAAAATGGGGCTAATTGACTAAAGGAGTAGTGGTTGTTTACTTCTCTTAGTAAATAAAGTGATGCTGCATTTACTATAAAAAGCCCAATTCTGGATTTTTGTTAGCAGATGATTGGTTGATTAAAGTAAAACACAGCTTAATTTCATTTGTCAACTCCAGTGGAAACTTACTTAGCAAAGTGAATACAATTTAATTTTTTAGTAAATAAACCATATTATGAGTGCAAGTGAAAAAAAAAAGACTGCAAAATCACCACATACAAGATTTTTTGAACAGATAAAACAAGAAATGCCCATCATATTCATATTTAGATCTAGAATTCTGATTGCATCTGAACAAAAAACAAACAAACAAAAAAAAAACTCACATTATTAAATGGGATAATGAGATTAAACATGAAATCATTTACTTGGACCGTAACAGTTTACCTGTCATATTAAACACAGACTTCGTACATTTGCACACAGACCTTTGTATCCAACGGATCGACAGATGTCAAACAAACATGTAGGAAAACTCACCAATTGTGAAACACAAAATAAAATCAAAGTAAGTCGTTGCTTAATGAGGCAATCACATATAAGGAACTAAACTCACTAATCTTTTCTTCACACCTCCATATTAGGCGTGCAGAACATCTCCAAAGGTCTAAGTTTAGAAAAAAACTGAAACTGAAGCTCTACGAAGGTCTGTGATAAGGGATAAGCTCTGATCGGTGAACATGGATAACTTGTATTAATGTCCTTACAAGTATCATTAACTATGCAGCATAATAATCTAATTAAAGAAAGGGAACAGCTAGTGCCAACAGTATGCAATCCATGAGCTTACACTTATGATCTTCATAATACTGATTACTAAACCCTTCCAGAATGTTCTTTAAAGAGCTAGTAAGTATAAATGAAAAAAGCACATATAAAAATGTGTTATTAATACATACATAGGAGCAGTCATTTAGGGAACTCCTGACCCCCTGTCCTAACCTTACCCATCATGATCTTATTCATCTTGACCCTCTCCATCCTAATCTCCTCCATCTTGACTCCTCCAACCCCTTTTATCCTAACATTCTCCTTCCTGGCCCCATATATCCTGGCCTCCTCCTTCTTGACCACCTTTGCCCTGCCCTCCTCCATTTTGACCCACACCAATCTTACCCACTCTGTCCTAACCCTCTTCATTCTGACCCCCTCTGTCCTGATTGTGATCATCTTCATCCTGACCCCTCTATCCTGACTCCTCCATCCTGAACACTTTGCCCTGGCCCCTCTATCCTAACCCCTTGACTTGACCCTTTGTGTCCTAACCCTCTCCATCTTGATTTCTTTCATCTCAGTTCCCTCTGTTCTGACTCCCTTCATCCTGACCATCTCCATTCTGACCTCCTTCATTCTGACCCCCTCTCCCCCTGTCCATACCCCTCTATCTTGACCTCTTCCAGTGTGCTTTAGTTGATCCTGACCACCTCTATTACAACCCCTCTATCCGGACCGGCTTTGTCTTGACCCCTCTGTTCTGACTTCTTCATCATGACCACCTCTATCCTGACCCCCCCCCCCCCTCTGTCCTAACTCCATCCATCCTGACCGACTATGAACTGCCAACTGCCCCCGTGCAAACCTTTTTTCCTGACCCCCTCTACCATGACCCTTCTATCCTGACCTCTAACAAGAGGGAACAGCAGCCAAGTCCCCCACCCCCATGCTATAATCTCAACATGAGCATTAGCAATACGCTACAGAGGCAGTTATTTTTTATTTATAGCAATAGATGAAATAAACCTGCTTACTAATGAGGATGGTAGATTACAAATGTATTTTGTTTCCACTTAAACATCTAATTTCCCCACTTCTCAATATGTGAGGCAATAGGATGCTGTTATATTTGGTTCCTGTTATTAAAATGACCTTTCATGCAGTCCTGGCAAACTTTGACAGAACAAATTAATTAATTACAGTACACAATTAAGGCCACTCATGTATTATGCTGAGAAAAGTCAACTAAAAGCTGGATTTCCTGAACCCTGAGCCACTCAACTCCAACAACTTGATATTTCTGAAACATCTTTGGAGTGAGTTATCTACACCAAACAAATTGAGGACTTTCATTGATTGCTATGGCTTCAAATTTTCTACCAGCGGTCAACGTGTCTGATTATTTAAGCAGCACTAACTTGTTTCTCAAAATTGTTACGTTTTAAACGTTTTTAGGTCCACACACTGGGGCTTTTTTACTAAATACAACTGAATAAAAAAAGAGCGATGGTACACTTGCATTGTGTACCTGTATGTGTATGGATGTTCACTGATGTAACTCAATAACTGCTGGATGTTATAATTCTGTGTATGTGAATACACAGTACATTACCAGCATGTGTACAGATTCAATTAGGGCAGGAGTCGGGAACCTATGGCTCGCCAGCCAGATTTGGCTCTTTTGATTGCTGCATCTGGCTCTCGCCTCTCAATCTGCGGATCACGTGGTGTGCCAATCTGTCGATTGAGTCCATAGGAAAGGCCGCAACGGCGTGCCAATCCGTGGATTAAGCCATAAGAAAAAGGATGGCCAACTTGGTACAGCCTAGGTGAGCGGCGCGCTGAAGTCATCATCACCCGCCTCAACTGCTCGTGGGTCTGCCTGCTTATGTAATGGTAAGCAGACAAGCGTAGGGGAGATGTGGATATTACATTTGGGGAGATGTGGATATACAGTGGGGGGATGATGTGGATATTACAGTAGGGAGATGTGGATATTACAGTGGGGGGAGATGTGGATATTACAGTGGGGGGAGATGTGGATATTACAGTGGGGAGAGATGTGGATATTACATTGGGGAGATGTGGATATTACAGTAGGGGAGATGTTGTGGATATTACAGTGGGGGGAGATGTGGATATTACAGTGGGGGGAGATGTGGACATTACAGTGGGGGTAGATGTGGACATTACAGTGGGGGAGATGTGGACATTACAGTGGGGGAGATGTGGATATTACAGTGGGGGGAGATGTGGATATTACAGTGGGGGTAGATGTAGATATTACAGTGGGGGAAATCACGTTTAACGGATGGAAGTCTAAATGCCTGATGGAAATTAACCTCACTAAATATCAGCCAGACTGCAAAGCCATCAGCAAAACCATGCAGCACCAGAAGTCGCATTAATGGTAAGAAGCACTTTATTCACCATTTGTTAGCAACAGCATAACATCGTTATTAAAAATAATTCAGAGACTTATTGTACTTTAAAGGTGTTGGTCTTACATAAAATGCACACATTTACTTGTATTTAGTTTTAAACATATTGTATGGCTCTCACGGAATTTCATTTTAAAATATGTGGCGTTCATGGCTCTCTCAGCCAAAAAGGTTCCTGACCCCTGAATTAGGGTTTTTGGTTATAATGCTCAGAAGGACAGTTTTTTAAATACGGAGCAAAGATCGAGAACCTTGAGAACGTGACCTCAAACTAGGAGGAGGAAAATTCAAGAGTAACGTTAGAACGTATTATTTTACCAAAATAGAAACTTCTAGCAGAAGACGGGAGTCAATCATCCGTAAGTGAATGTATACATTTTAAAAGGCTAATAACAATTTAATAGATGCATATAGTAAATTTTTTTCATGTTGTGTAAGGTGGCACTGAAGGAAAACATTTTTGCAGTTGGAGTATGAGAAAGATAGATTGGAAATAAAGATTGTACTGGAGTAAAGTATTTTTGACAATGTATGTGAATGATGTGTCATTTATATATGCACTGTCGGCTGAGATCTTAAAGGGACACTAAAGTTTTTTTTTTTTTTTTTTAAATAACAAACATGTTATACTTACCTACACTGTGCAGTTAGTTTTGCACAGAGTGGCCCCGAACATCCTCTTCTGGGGTCCCTCGGTGGCTGTCACGGCTCCTCCCCGCCAGAGCTGTCCCCTGTGGGAAGCTCTCTCCCGAAGGGGTTAACTTGCGGGCGCGCTCCTGTGTTATACACTCGGCGTGCATAGCTGCCGGCCCCTGGCGGCCGCGTCACTGGATTTGATTGACAGCAGCGGGAGCCAATGGCTGCGCTGCTATTGATCTATCCAATGAGGAGCTGATCAGTCAGGGAAAGACCAACGCGGAATCGCACCCACAATTTTTGGGTTTACATTTACTTTATGGTGAAAAAACACAAAGCTTTACAACCCCTTTAAAACTTTTGCTCTGTGTTCAGCCATGCCAATGTATGTTACACAAAGACATCATTTACTTCCTATGAATTCTTGAAGTAATAAATGTCACACCTATTAGGAAATCTCTGTTCTTTTGGTGACACTGGGATATTAAGTCACACAAGGGCTCATTGTCGACCCGCTGCACCTTGATGACATCAGATGATTTAATGTGAGAACAATGGCTGATTCATGGTGCTGATGTGAACATCTTCCTTCTACTCCTCACACAATTACTTGAGGTGTAATAGGCAGGAAATTATTTTCATGAAGATAGTGGTATGAAGCTAATTATCAGAGGATTCCCCTAATCGTCTCCTTCATTAGCTGTTGAAGTAAGCAGGCCAGGTGAGAGAGGTCACACAACCTGGTCACAGAAGTGGTACAAATGTGATCTGTAATGCCTGGTGTGTGGAAACAAATTCCTGTTCTACCAGACCAGTATAAAGCTATCCATGAAATCATACAGCTAAGTGATGTTAATTACAAGATAAAAAGAGAAAAGGCAGAGGCCTTCATTTTCTAAAGACAGTTTCAAATTAGGAAAAATGGTCACGACAGAATTTCACAAAACTGAAGACCCGATTAAAGCAATGCCACATTTACCTTCATACTAATACATCACAGTCGTTGGCAATGGATAACATGGAGTTTGGCATCTTCTATCCAAATTTCTGAGTCCACTGAAGAAAGTTACACAGCGTCTAATCTTTTGTACACTGCTCTACCCTGAAACTGCAGATAATAATAATAGACATCTGTCTAGTATTAGATTATAATATTAATCTATACAATGATAAATCCAGTAGAATTGATGCTGGTTTGAAGCCAAAGGGTAGTCACACCAAATATTGATTTAATTTGGATTTCTCTTCTGTTCTTTTACTTTCTATTATGTTAATTGATAAAAATAAAAAATAAATACTTTTAACACTTCTATTTCTAAAAGTGTTCTTAATTGATAACATTTTTCCACACCTGCCTAAAACTTTTGCACAGTACTGTATATATCTATATCCTTGCTGCATGTGACATTTTAACAATTGTTCTATTGTTGTATATTTGCACTAAAGAGGAGAGATCCATGCATAGCGATAGAACATATTGGAAATCATGACTTCTTAATCTCTTTTGATGAAAGTTCATGACCTTGAATGCTGCCTAACACCCAGTCACACCGCCCTCCCATACAAGTAAATAACATTAACCAAACTTCCAGTATAGCTATGCTGTTAGTCCGGTTTGTCTAAAAACTATTAGCAAACCACTCAGCAATCCGGGCCTTTGTCATTAGTTGTGACTTGTGGGTTTCCTGTTCACTGCCTAAATCTACAATGTGGCTTTTTTTTTTTCACTCTTGTTTGTTTAGTAAAATCTTTAAGACATGGGAAGTCAAGCAAATATTACGTTCTGTTTTTAAATACAATTCTGGTGACTTCAACCAGTTACAGAAATTAAAAAGTTACCATATGCCTCACATAAGCGGGCACAAAACCTGGCACTACTTGTGTTAAACAACGGTTATGAGACACGTACTGTATAGCAAATGTAATACCCAAGCCTTCAGGACATCAGAAGCCAGTGGATTATATTGAAGATGATGCAATAAAAAATAATCACTTGGTACACCGAAAAAGTTCAACCAGGGGTATGATATCCGAGTTAGCAGCCAACACGGTAATGCAAATTAAGTATACAAAAAATGGCAGAAGTAGTAGGAAAAAGGAAGAAAAAAAAAGGGAAGCGAGAAAAAAATAGGGAGAAAAGAAGAGAAATGTAAAAAAAAGAGGGGGACGAATAAAAAAAGGGGACATGGGGAGGTGGCTGGAAGTTATAGGGACTTCAGGCGCTAGTAGAGATAAAGGAGTCAAAGCCAGAAGAATATCTGAAATTAGACCATACCATCCACCTGAGTTTATATGAGTCAAATGTGTTCTCGTCAAGTGATCATACGTTCCATGTAATCAATCTTGTCCATTTCACAAGCCCAATCCATCATTTATGGAGCTGAAGCCTCTTGCTAAGTCCTGGCTATCAGAGAATGGGCTGCTGTGATAAACTAAAGCCAGGTACACACAAGCCAAATGTTGGGACACAATGGTCGGTAAGAAAAACGGCCGACATTTGGCCTGTGTGTATGTTGGTCTGATCAACAGAAGCCGGCCTTTCAGCCAGCTTCTGTCAGACGTGCATGCTGGAAACTCCTGATCAGCATTCACAGCCAATGGCGCAGAGTGCTGATCGGAATGTTTTGGCGGGGGGGGGGGCTTACCCCAAATATGGGTAAGAGAATACAAAAAACAATCTAAACCCCAAACTTTTTTGAAAACTGCTGGGGACCACACTAATGTCAACCCATAAACAATACAAACACACACACGCACTAAGCTATCATCTGATTTACATTGTGCTTATGTTTGTCAGTATCAATGAGTCCTGCAAAATTCACTACCGGTGGCAAGGCGGACCTGATCACTGACAATGTCCCCCCCCCCCCAGCAGACCTTCATCCTAGGAGAGTATTGGAAAGTGTGGAACAAGTCTTGGAGCCCTATTTAGTGCCCATGTGCATGAGCTGAGTGGTTTATAGCAATTAATTATGAGCCTCCTGCATGAAATATAAAGGTAGACAAAAGAAGCAAGACAGAGGTAGCAACTATGGTGGTTCTACGAGCAACAGCTTGTAGAATGGTGATGTGTTTACATAGCACTAGCCATATGCATTTTGACAAGAATAACTTATCAGATATAGAGCTACGAGTCCATCCTGGGAAAGATGCTTTTTAGCGTTTAGCGACTGTACAGTTCTTTCTGTAAAACTTCTGGTGGGACATGACTCTTATTGGTTAGGTGAGAAAAGAGTTGTTTGGGGTCTTCTACCATCAAGCACGTAGAAGCGAATGTAATGTTTTAGGCCCAGGCTATCTTGGAAGAGTCATTTGAGTACCTTCTCTCATGAACAGTCTTCCAATGAGATCCATGAAGCTTGGAAATGTTGTCTCTTTGGATGCTGCAGGAACAGAGTCCATGGCAAAACCTGAAGTTTATGCATTAATTGCTCCCCCTGGAGATTCAGTCAAAATCCACCAATGTGAAGCCAGACCATTTTACCCTCCACTTCTCTTTCTAGACAAGTATACATAATATCCCCTATTGAGTTTAAAATTCTCTTGGTGAATGTTATGTACTTCCCCTGCCTTGGCCAGCTTTGGTCTTACAGCAGCTGGTATAGCTCTGCTGCAAAATAACCTACACCATTTACAAATTAAGTGTCCGGAAACCAAAGATGAAAAAAGAGGAGGAAGGCTCTGAACTGATGTGTAATAGATTTTACAGTTGGAGTAGGTGTTTTAACCACTTGAGCCCCGAGCCTGTTTTTCAGATTCGGTGCTTACCAGACTAAAACAGTTTTTTTTGCTAGAAAATTATTTAAAACCCCCAAACATTATATATTTTTTTCTAACACCCTAGAGAATAAAATGGCGGTCATTGCAATACTTTTTCTCACACCGTATTTGCGCAGTGGTCTTACAAGCGCACTTTTTTTGGAAAAAATTCACTTTCTTGAATTAAAAAATAAGACAACAATAAATTTGGCCCAATTTTTTTATATATTGTGAAAGATAATGTTACGCCGAGTAAAATGATACCCAACATGTCACGCTTAAAAATTGCGCCCGCTCGTGGCATGGCATCAAACTTTTACCCTTAAAAATCTCGATAGGCGATGTTTAAAAAATTCTAGAGGTTGCATTTTTTGAGATACAGAGGAGGTCTAGGGCTAGAATTAACGATCTAATGATCGCGGCGATACCTCACTTGTGTGGTTTGAACACCGTTTTCATATGCAGGCGCTACTCGCGTATGCGTTTGCTTCTGCGCGCGAGCTCGTCGGGACAGGGCACTTATATTAATATTTTTTTGGTTTTCGTTTTTATTTTTATTTATTTTATAATTTTTAACACTGAAAAAAAAAAATAATTATCACTTTTATTCCTATTACAAGGAATGTAAACATCCCTTGTAATAGAAAAAAGCATGACAGGTCCTCTTAAATATGAGATCTGGGGTCAAAAAAAACTCAGATCTCATATTCAGGCTTAAATGCAAAAGAAAAAAAAAAAAAAAAGAATAAATGTAAACAAAATAAATGTCTCTTTAAGACGCTGGGCGGAAATGAAGTTTTGACTTTGATTTTTGATTTTTTCCCTCAGTCGCATCCCCGGACAGCCAGCAAGAGGACCCGATCGCCTCCGCCGCTACCGACGGCTACGGTAAGCGGCGGAGGGCGCGGGAGAGCGGCGGGAGGGGGGGGGCACCCTCTCCCACCGCCGATAACGGCGATCTCGTGGCGAATCCACAGCGATGACCGCCGTTATCGTTAACAGGTCTGCCCCACGAAGCGATGGATGTCTTGGTTGTGGCAGCAGCTGCTGCCATTACCGAGATATCCATCTTCAAAAAAATTACGTCTTTAGACGTGGGGCGGATCTCAAGTGGTTAAAGATACCTAAACACCTATTTGCTTATACCCATTATAATTTGATATTCATCTTGCTTTTGTATCCACACCTATGGATGGCCAATGTTTTTAATTTTAATGTATCCATATGTAGTGTTACCGCTGCAGGAGCCACTGGAAAATGACGTATTTCCCACCCTGCACAGCCAGGCGCACAGAACTTTCCACAGCACTTTGGAGTCAAGAAACAGTCCTTGCAGCTTTGTTTTTGTATTTTATTAGGGGTATTGAACTTGGATGGGGTTTAGGGTATTATGGGATGCACACTTAATCAAAGTAGTAGAACTTTTCATGAACACAACTATATACAGTCCGTATATACACTTCTTCTCTACTTCCAGCACAAATATTGCTTCTAGAACTACATCTCCCAGGACCATCTGGCATTGTATGGATGGTCTGACAAGAGCGAAATCAAACCAATAACAAATGATCTTTACAGGCAGGGACCGTGGGCCCCTTTGGTAGTGTAGCAAAAAGTCCTCGTGCCCAGCTGTCCTCCTCCTGTGGCTACTGATCTCAACTCCACCTCTTCACAGCCCATCTGGCTGCAGCTGCCCCTATAACTAGCCCTCCTGGCTAAGACTCCGCAGTCCTCCCAGACTGACTTTGCATCCATCTCAGACTACGCTTCTCAGTCTTTTCAGGCATGCCTCTCAGTCCTCTTGACTGTAACACTCACCAGCCCACCTGGCTGTCTTCCCCCCGGAAGATTTGCCTGGCAGTTTTCTCCTGTTGTCCTCTACTTTTCTCCCATGCCTCTGGTCAGGACACCTCTCTGTGTTGTAAAGAAGGTTCCTTCAGCATCAGAGCCCAGACCCAAGGTCACCCCCCAGACTAATAAAGCTACCCTCAATGCCACCGACATCCTAACACTCCATCTACAGATTCCACCTGACCTTGATAGCCCCAGCTGGACTGACCCTGAGTATTTAAGGGGGCCTGCCAACCCATCTGTTGGGGATTTGTCAGGGCCCTCAAAAATACTCCAGACAGCTCCTCCCCACCTCCATTTCCATTCTTCTAGAATCTTCTGAAAGTTTCTAAAAGTAGGCTGAGGTCTCAGAGATGCTGCTTTTGAGTCATCCAGCCCTCCCTGAGTCACTCAACCCTGACTAAGAAAAACACACAGGATTGGCTGCCAGCCAAACCTGAACAATTTACCAATTCTAACAAGAATCTACTTCTAGCACCCTAGAGGCTAAAGAAACCATAAGCTTACTAGTGAAAGATGACCAGCTTATCCACATAAGAACAGAGAAAACAGACAAAGGTATGTGGACTTCATTACAGAAACTGCATGAGCATTCAAGCCTCACGAGTAAGCTGTTTTTTGCTATGAAAGCTGTATAAAATGAGACTAGAAGAAGGCCAGCAAATGTGTGAGCACATGAATGCTATGTTAGAGATCATAGATCAGCTACATGCCACCGGAGAGGACATCAAAGATAACCATATTGTTGCCCTGCTCCTCTGCAGCCTTCCAGAGATAAATACTGCTCTTATTAACGCTTTAGAAACCAGATCCGAGCAGGAGCTGACATTGAGATATGTCAAAGGGAAATTAATCAATGAATATGAGAGAAGGAAAGAAAATATGCACCATGATGACAAAGCTCCTAAGATCTACAAAGGCACAAAGTACAACAAAGAAAGCAGTGCCTGTTTTCATTGTAAAAAGATCGGTCACTTAAAAAAGGACTGTTCTAGCTGGAAAAGTCAAGCAGAAAAAGCTAAAGCTATCCACAAAAGAAAGAGTCAAAGCAGCCACAAAGGAAACTGCAGACACATCATGGAGTGGAACCTTTAAAGTGACACAAAGCGCCAAGCTTTGCGCTGGCGCATAGACTCAGGTGCGACAAGCCACATGACTAGTGATGAGACCTTCTTCACATTGATTTCAATGCAAAAGATAACGTTTTCTTAGCAAACGGAAAACACATTACATCAGAAGGTAAAGGGCAGCCTTCTATCACTGAAAAGTCTTTCAAACAACGTTCTCACAGTTAAGTTCCAGGGTGATAAATGCACAATTCACAATAATAAGCAATTCTTCGCAAAACTAAAACTGGATGATCCCCTATGCAGGCTCATCACCACAGACCAGCACGCCAATATAGTCTTCAATGACATACACAGGCAAATGTATTCATTTTTGGCACAGGTGGCTGGGGCACAGAAGTCCAATAGCTATACAGGACATTATAAAGAGAGGCTTAATAGAAGATTTGACAATAGCGCCACACATGCTCCTCTTCCACAGGCATCTCAAAGACAAACCACCCACCCCCTGCAGCTCATACACAGTACGTTAGGCGGGAACAGATATCTACTGACTTTCATTGGCGAGTCTTCCAGGTACACAATTACTTATCTGATGAAACACAAGAATGAAACATCAGAGAAACTTCAATAATTTGTTGCCATGTCTAGCAACAAATTTCAACGGAAACCCGGAATAATACGCACCAACAATGGGGGAGAATACATAAGCAAAGAAGTGGCCTCATATCTTAAGAGAGAACGAATAGTACACCAGACAAACACACCATAAATTTCTGAACAAAACGGTGTAGCAGGAAGGAAAAATCACACTCTTATAGAAATGGCCAGGTGCATGTTGTCAGATGCCAACCTACCTCACAAGTACTGGGGAGGAGCAGTCATGACAGCAACCTACCTACAGAACAGACTACCCTCAAGAGCTATTAAAAGTACTCCATTCAAAATGTGGCATGGATCAAAGCCTAGCATAGGGCATGTCAGAGTTTGGATTGTTTGGATGTAGCAATAATAATAATATCGGTGAGACTGTCTCTGTAGGGTGCCACATCCGAACTGACTAGACAAAGAGAGAATATGTTCTCTTTGACGAGTGTTTGGATGTAAAGCATATGCCTATATTCCTTGTCAAAATATCTTTAGTTGGGTAAACAAGAAAGTTGTACAGGTGCAATAAATGAAAAGTTACACAGATAAGAGCAACATTGGAGATTCCTTAGTATCTAGCACGAGAGCTGTTTCTCCCGGAAGGGACATATAACACATGGATTAATATTGCGTTCAAGGATGTGGCGGTTGGTTGAGAAACCGGGGGGCTTAGCATGCTTTTCTGTTAGTTGAAGAGATCGAACAGAACTCGGGGTGGTAACTTGAAGTGGGACAGAGTCACATGCAAGTTTGGAATCTCCAATGTTTATCATGTTGTATCGGTATAAATGCATATGTTTATTAGCAAGTTTATGAAAACAATAATTTGGTAAGGGAAGGGGAGGAGATGGGGAGGAAGAGGGGAGGGGTAGGGGGCAGGGAGTCTGCAGGAATGGTCGGAGATTCCTTGTCAAAGAGGTATTTCATAGAATTGAGCGTTACATTGGCTGGGCTACCATGGTAATAGTACATCATTGTTAAAATCACCAGGGATTGCGTAAGCAGACCAGGGATGCCATATCCTTTCAAACTTGGTGGTGGTGTCCGTATCCATTGCCATCATTTTGGCATGGGTCATTGCACAGTTCATTCTCCTTTCCACTTCGCTGAGTGGGAGATTGGGGGATTTCCAGGCCTTTGCTAAGGTCTGTTTTGCGGCTGTGAGGAGCTGAAGTATTAGCTTAAATTGTGTATATGGCAGATTAGTTGGCTTGAGATTCAGTAATGCTATTTTGGGGTCTAGGGGAATGCTCCTTTTTGTGAGCATGTTCATTATGTGGAAGATTTCCTTCCAAAATAACTGTGCTTTTGGGCATGTCCACCAAATGTGAAGGTATGTCCCTGGAGCCGAGCAACCCCTGAAACAGTCTCCAGAGTAGTCTTTGGTAAATTTAGCTATCCTGGTTGGCACTAAGTACCATCTGGTGAGTACCTTATAGTTGGTCTCGATTGCTAGTTCGTTCCGAGAAGCGGACCTGGTGTTGTTCCAAATTTGTTTCCATTCGGAAGATTCCAGCTCTATTCCCAGGTCCTCTTCCCATTTACGAACGTATAGTAGTTTCCCGGAGATAGTGGAGGAAAGCAGGTGGGAATATATTACAGAGATTTTTCCCCTAGCGTGTGGCTCATTTTTGCAGAAGTTTTCAAAGCTGGTTATAATACGGAGTGGTGATGGTGAAGCATCAATAAATGGTTTGAAGAAGTTTTTGATTTGTAAGTACCTGAACAGTTCAGAGGGTGGTATACCATACTTTTCTTGGATTATTGGGAAGGACAAAAAGGAGGTAGAATCAATAAAGTTGCGTAAACAGGTGCAGTTTCTTAACGACCACTCCTTGAAGGAGTTGGGGTAGACCCAAGCTGGGTAGAATGCTGGGTTTTTATGAAACGACAGCAGCGGGGTGTGTGGGGATTGTAGGGATTTTTTGGTCTTTATTCTATCCCAAAGGGAGAGCGAGTGTTTTGTGATGGGGTTACTTATATGTTTACGTGACTTGGGGGGGACCCAGAGTATGTTGGATATTGGGGTAGGATCGCAATCAACGGCTTCAATTGAAACCCATAAGGGTGGTTCCTGGGTAGCGTGGTAATTTGCCAAAATCGCTAATTGCGCTGCCCTGTAGTAGTTAGTGATGTTGGGGTAGCCCAGCCCACCAATGGCTTTGGGGAGGTGCATAGTTTGAGGTTTTATTCTAGGTCTGCTGTTTTTCCAGATAAAGTTAGACATTTTCTTTTGTTTCATTCTTAGGTAATGCGATGGGATGGGGATGGGGAGCACTCTAAAAAGGTAGAGGAGTTTAGGGAGTATCGTCATTTTGACGGCGTTGAGCCTTCCTAACCAAGATAGGGGGAGGTGAGACCATGAGTTTAAGAGGGTTGAAAGATGTTTTAGGAGTGCGGGGTAGTTGGATGAAAATAGGTCGGACAGTGTTGCTGTGAGGCGTACCCCTAGGTAAGGGATGCTCTTTTCTGACCAAACAAAGGGTAGGCCATGTCTGGCAGCTTTTAATTCAGTGTTTGTGAGTGAGATGTTAAGAGCGAGGCATTTTTTGGGTTTGATGACCAGACCTGAGAAAGTTGCAAACTTGTTTAAGATTGGAATTAGGTTGGGGCCCGTTACTTGGGGAGATGAGAGGAATAGGAGAATGTCATCTGCGAATAGGCACAATTTGTGTTTGTAGCCACCTACCTCTATACCTAAGATTGTTGGGTCTGACCTGATTTTTTGTGCCAGAGGCTCAATAAGGAGGGCAAATAGTAGCGGGGAAAGTGGGCATCCCTGTCTAGTTCCTCTGCTAATGGTAAAAGTTTCTGACTTGTACCCCGCGTACTTAACGTAGGCTTTTGGTTTGTTGTATAGTTCCGTGACCCATTTCATGAAGTTGGGGCCAAAGCCCCAATTCTGTAATGCGTATCCCAGGTATGACCATGATACGGAATCGAATGCCTGCTTGATATCTAAAGAAAGGAAGCAAGCAGGCATTCCCCTTTTCTTTGCAAAGTGTGCTAAAAGATTTGCCCTCCTTATGTTGTCTCCTGCTTGACGATTGGGCATGAAACCAACTTGGTCACGGTGTATTAGGGATCCAATTATTTTGTTTAGGCGGGTTGCTAGTATTTTGCCTAGTAATTTGATGTCTATGTTTAACATGGATATTGGACGGTAACACTCGCTGAGGGTGGAATCAGTGTGCTGTTTAGGGATCATACAAATGGTAGCTAGAAGAGATTCCTGTCTGAAGGATTTATTTTTTAGGAGGTCGTTGAAGGCTTCGGCCAGCCTTGGGGAGATGAGCTCGACAAAGGATTTGTAATATCGGGCTGAGAACCCATCGGGGCCCGGTCTTTTGTTGAGTTTTAGTTCTTTAATAGCTTCCACTACGTCATCCATGGAGATTGATTTATCTAGGTGGTTTTTCTGGGCTTCTGTCAGACGGGGGAGCTGGATTTGTGAAAAGAAGGAGTCAGCCTCTGTTCTATTAAATATGTTTGTTTCTGAGTATAGCTTTTTCAGGTGGGTGTTAAATCTCTGAACTATTTTATGGGGGTTGCTAGAAGTGACATTGTTTGCTAACTTTAGTTTGATGGGGGTATACGTTTTGTTGATAGAGTTGAGTGCTCTGGCTAAGTAGGTCCCTGCTTTGTTGGCCATTTTGTAAAAGGTATGTTTGGATCTATTCAGGGTTTTATTCGCTGATTCTGTGAGGAATAGATCGTACTCCAGACGAGCTTTATCTAGGCGGCTTTTAGAGGAAGGGGAATGGTCATTTTGGAAGGCCAGGAAGGCGGAGTTGAATTTGGTTTCTAGGGTCTTTGCCATTTGAATTTGTTTTCTTTTAAAGATCCCCATTTGCCTTTGGAGTGCACCCCTCAAGACTGGCTTATGGGCTTCCCAAAGAGTGAGAGCCGAGATTTCGGGGTTCATGTTAAATTTTAGGTATTCCTGGAGAGTTTGTTTAATTTCTTGGCAATGGGTTGGGTGTTTGAGTAAAATTTCTGGTAGGTACCAGGTGGGGTCCTGTTTTTTGGGGATAGTAGACGCAATTGTTGTGCAGACCGCATTGTGGTCAGACCAGGGAATAGGGATGATGGTCGAGTTGACAACTTCAGGCAGCATACCTATAGTGAGGAATATGTGGTCAATGCGACTTAGAGAATGGTGGGGGTTGGAGTAGTAAGTATAGATACGTTTTGCTGGGTTCATCTCTCTCCAGGTATCTGCTAAACTATATTTGGTGAGAAGGTTGGGGAGTGTCCATTTAGCGTGATGCTTTGGTTGGATATACGGTGATCTGTCTAGAAATGGAAGCAGTACTTGGTTTGAGTCTCCGCAAATCAGCAGGGAGCCCAGTTTATGGGCTTTAATGGTTTGAAAGAGGTGGGACATAAATGGCATAGGGTTGGTATTTGGGGCGTAGTAAGATACCACGGTGACAGCGGTGTCTAAAATGGATCCTGTCAAGATGAGATAGCGGCCTTCGGGGTCTTTTATTTCAGATAAAAGGGTGAATGGGGTGGTTCGGTGAAATGCAATTAAGGTGCCTCGCTTCTTGGAAGATGCTGAGGCTGTGTACACTTGCGGGTAGGCCGCACTGAAGTGCTTAGGGGTAGAGTTCGGGGTGAAATGGGTTTCTTGTAGGCACACTACATGAGCTTTTTTAGCCTGGAAAAGCCTGAAAGCTTTTGTACGCTTTTGCGGGATATTCAAACCTTGTACGTTGAGTGTCAATATGTTCAAGGGTGCCATGGTAGCCAAACCAATAGACTCTTCTTACCGTGGTTCAGTGAGAGGTGTTTTCCCAGGCCATTCCGTGCAGACAGGAGGGGAGGATAGGAGGGGGGAGGTTTAAAACTTCAACCTTGAAAAAAAAGTAAAAGACAATACATGTTATTGCACACATAAACATCAGAATACAGATAGAGTGTACGGTGTTTGCCCGAGGTGGGGGAAAAGGTCCCCCGCCCAGGGAAAAGGGGCCTTCGTCAGGTCCCCAGATAATAGCCTGGGGGCCGGAGGTGGGCCTAGTGGGACGCGTGTTCGCCCAGAGTCAGAGAGCCGCTTGCTAAAATGTAAAGAGCGCACCTCTGGGGGTGCACGAACTCCCATTCAATCACATAGTAAGAATTAGGTTAGGTATGTCAACATATTTAGGGCATATGGGGTGAGAGGGTTTAGAAAGATAAGGCTAGTGGTCATATTTGGTGTTAAGGTGTTGAGGTTTCCCTGAATAGCCCCATGGGTGGTTAGCAGAGCAGACTAAGTGTCAAGAAAAGGTACTTGGAGTCAGGACCTTTCCTGGCTGGGATGTAAATAGCCAGGCGCGTGTGTGAAGAGTTTGTTGAGGGTGGGATACAGGTGTTAAGGTAGGAGACATAGAACAGGGGTGAGGGCACCTATATTTTCCTATGTCAGGGCCTAAAGGGTAAACAGTTCAGTTATGGGGTTGGGAGAAGGAGGCCCTTTTATATTGTGGAGGACATACGATGATATGTGATGTGTGAGGTGCGAGTATGACCGTTTCCACCTGGTGCTATGATCAGGAGGGAAGGGGGAGAGGGAAATTTCCAGTGAGATGGGGTAAAGAGAACAGAGTCCAGCTAGCACGCGTGTGACCTAGGAGGGTAAGGGCAAGATGGTTGTTGCTTGGGGAAATCAGTCCATAGAGTCCTCTTGTTCTTGGGACTGCGGGGCAAATCTGCCACGTTTGCTTGACTGGTGCGAGCCATTATTCTGTCCCTGATGCGGGGAGTTGTTGCGTGAGGATGCAGATGCTGTTCTTCTGCGGGTAGAGGATACTGATGGAGGGTTGTCAATTAGCTTGAAGTCCAGAAGAGCCTGGTGCAATTGGTCTGGTGTTCTGCAGGTTATTTTGGTGCCGTGGATCGTGAAGCGCAGGGAGAAGGGGAACCCCCATTGGTACTTGATGTTGCGTTGCTGCAGCTCTGTTAGAAGGGGTTTCATGGCTCTCCTTTTGGCGATAGTTAGCTGTGAAATATCAGCGAATATTTGGTAGCTGTGGCTTTGGAATGAGAGGGTGCCTTTTTCCCTTGCTGCCTCCAGGATTTGTTCTTTGGTTCTGAAAAAATGAAATTTGGCTATTATGTCTCTGGGGGGGCCCTCAGCTTTTTTGGGGGAGAGTGCCCTGTGCACTCTGTCCATTTCTAATCTCTCCACTGGTGTACCCGGCAGAAGTTCCTGACACAGTGCCAAAATGGTTGCTTGTAGGTCCAGGATGGATTCCGGAATGCCCCTAAATCTCAAATTGGACCTCCTGGCCCGATTCTCAAAATCTTCCAGCCTGCTTTGCAGGGTCTGGTTCTCTTCTTTAAGCGCGTCTAGTTCAGTCAGACATTCATGGGTATGGGTTTCTATTTCGTCTACCTTCTCCTCAAGGACCTCAGTCCGGTTCCCCAATTCTCTGATTTCTTTGGTGAGGTTTGCAGTAATCTGGTCGGATGTGTGTTTCAGTGCCTTTTGGAGCATTTTTTCAAATTGCCTCAGTAAGTCTGAGGGGACTTCCTTTTTGCTAGAAAGGGTTTGTGAGAAATCATTTGCGCCCTCTTCTTCACTGTCTGAGGCATAGTTAGACACTGCAGCCATTTGTGAGGCAGGTTTCACTGAGCGCTTCTGTGTTTTCCCTGAGGGGAGCTTCTCTGAGGTGACTGGCGCCTCTTTTGCGGCGCCTTTGTTCAGCTGGGAGCCGCTGCTGAAATTCGTTTTGGTTTTGTTCCGTGTGCCTCCCAGCACCATTTTTCGTACACTTTCCCTCTCTCACCTCTCAGTGAAAAGTACCCGTAGTTGGTTTCGACGGGAGAACGATTAGGCTGAAAATATCTGCGGCTTTCTTCCTTCCAGGAGCGGAGCTCTAGTCAGGCATGTCCTACCTGCGTGAGCCCGCGCGCGCGTCTGCATATGCCTATATTCCAAGTGAAAAGCAATCCAAGCTGGAGAACAGAGACATAGTAGGCTACAATGAGCAAACTAATCCTACACCCAGAATCCTACACCCAAAGACTGACAAAGTGACAATAAGCAGTAGTGTTTATTTTGATGATAGACCATCACCAGAAACACTGATCCCTGAATGCTGTGAAGTGAATAAGCCAAGCAAACCAGAAGAAAAGGTCAACCAAAGCGAACCTTTGCAGGAGTCAGAACAAGAAGTGGAACTCACATTGCCTAAATCAAGTTTCCCACCAGATTCTGCTGAACTGCCTGAAATCAGAAGATCTACTCAGACTACAAAGGAGATACCACACCACAAGCTGTCATACACTGTCAAAGCACACAGCATACTTGAACCAACTTCCTGGGAAAACATAAAAAAACTGCCAAAACGTGAAGCAAATAAATGGGGAAAGGCAGGAGAACAAGAATTAAAGTCACTTCAAGAAAATAAAACCTGGACACTTACAGAGATCCCTCCTAATCGCAAAACAATAGGAAGTAAGTGGATTTTTAAAGTAAAGTCAGACGCAGAAGGAAATATCCACAAATACAAAGCCAGAGCACTAGTTGCCATTGGTTACTCCCAGAAATTCGGTGAAGGTTACGATGAAAAATTTGCTCCCGTTGAAAAACACTCCACCATCAGAGCGCTTTTTAGCGTTGCAGTCGGTAAGGGCATGCAAATCAAACACCTAGACATTAAAACTGCTTACCTATTTGGAGACATTAAAGAAGACCTCTACATGGCGCAACCACCAGGGTTTGAGCAAGGAGACAACCTTGTGTGTGAATTTCAGAAGAGCATCTATGGTCTTAAGCATTCTGCAAGGATGTGGAATAAGAAAGGGAACAAAGTACTTACCAGAGAGGGATTCTCAAGAAGCTGAAAGAACATTTTGAAATCAAAGAACCTGGGAACATAAGCCTTTAGCCAAAAAGAGAGAGAAGATGGAAGTTATCTTCTCAACCAATCTGTATTGCAGAGCAATCAGAAATCTACTATATGTTGCCACTGTGACAAGACCAGACATAGCCGCAGCAGTGGGCATACTATGCAGGAAAGTTTCAGCTCCCTGTCAGCATGACTTTAACGCAGTAAAAAGAGTGATACAGTACCTCAAATGAACAATTCAGATGAAGTTACAGTTACCAGCTGATTGGGCAGGGGACTGCACAGACCACAAAGTGGATTCATCTTCCTGTATGGGATAGGCAAACAACTGTCGCTCTATCTTCAACTGAAGCAGAGTACATTGCAGCAGCATACACTTGACAAGAAGCAATATGGATTTGTCAACTTTTTGAGGACATTGGGATAAACAGAGTATAGAGAAAGCTGCAACAGGATAATTGAGCCAGAGGGTTGTCAGAGATTACTTGGTAACCTTACAGAGAGCCAAACATTCTAGAGTAGATGATGCCAAGGCATGAGACATGTGTAAAGCCAGCAGTACAGCCAGAGATAATTTCCAAAGCTAACCAGAGGAGAGTTTCATATTTTAACCACTTAAGACCCGGACCAATACGCTGGTAAATGACCCAAGGTGTTTTTGCGATTCGGCACTGCGTCGCTTTAACAGACAATTGCGCGGTCGTGCAACGTGGCTCCCAAACAAAATTTGCGTCCTTTTCTTCCCACAAATAGAGCTTTCTTTTGGTGGTATTTGATCGCCTCTGCGATTTTTATTTTTTGCGCTATATACAAAAATAGAGCGACATTTTTGAAAAAAAAACACTATTTTTTACTTTTTGTTAAAAAAAAAATCAAATAAACTAAATTTTAGTCAAACATTTAGACCAAAATTTATTTAGCCACATGTCTTTAGTAAAAAAAAAAAATTGCAATAAAAAAAAAAATAGCTACCTAGCGGGAACAGCGACACTAATACAGCGATCAGAAAAATGATCGCTTAGTGACGCTGGCAATAGGGAGTGAAAGGGTTAACTAGGGCGGTGATCAGGGGGTTAAAACTTTATTAGGGGGGGTGGGGGGGCTATCCTGAACCTAACACTAACTGACTTTTACACTGCCTGTCACACTGACACTAAATGCAGTGATTAGATCACTGCATTCAGTGACACTGTGACAGGGGGGGTGGGGGGGGGGCAGATCGCAAGGGGTTAAGTGTGCCTATGTGTGTGTTTGTCAGTGTAGTGTTCGTGCACACTTACTGTGAGGTGTTTCTCTCATCGCAGCGGTTGGAAATACCGCTGCAATGAGAGATTACATCGCTTCCCCCTTCCTGTGTAAACACAGGAGGAGGAAGTGACAGGGCGGGGGAGCGCAGCGATTGGCTGGGAGCGATCGCGGGGGGGCGGGCAAAGACGGACATCCGCCCGCTCGTCCCGGATCGCTCCCGGAGACACGGGGACCGCCGCACGCCACGGAGGGGGTCCCGATCGGACCCCCGACCCGCTACTGGGCGAGGACGTATATTTACGCCCTTGTGCCCAGCCGTGCCCTTCTGTGGACGTAAATGTGCGTGCGGCGGTCCTTAAGTGGTTAAACAGTTTATGAGTTGTGCTTACAAGTTATAGAAAAGCTCTTCAACAGTCAGAGAACCAAAACAGGGCTTGCAAATTCCAATTATCAGTGAGGTTTCAACATTCCCAACCACCCCCATCCTATGCAATATGGAGTAAGGGATAACCCAAAAAAGAAAGCCATAAACCAGCAAGAACATGGGGGAGACCAAGGGAGCACATCAGAGGAAAGTAGCAATGAAGCAGAAGGAGAAGTGCCAGTACCGTGCACCACTGAAGATGAACCGCAACTGAACATTCAAATGACCGTACCCAAATAGCTGACTGTAATACAGAAGATGAATAGAAACCAATACTAATTTGATGAAACCATGCCTCTTCCGTTTTAAAGTGCAAACGTGCAAAGTGATTTCTACTAAACACCAACATGATAATATGTGCAGAATAGAAAATAATAGGCTGCGCTGCATAAATCACAAGTAAACGAAAAAAAAACACACCAAAACGTGCACTGGTCACAAAAGACCTATAATCGTGATAACTGTGACAAAATAGGAATTAATGCATATATGAGTACAAAAAGTCCAAATCAAGTGATGTCCCAACACTGATGCTGGGATAAGAACATAACAGTCTGGCAACGGAGTAACTGACAATGAAACCGTCACCTCCACTGATGCCCTTCATACCTCCGGATTGTCCTGGTGAACAGTAAGGTGGAACGTTTAGGAGATCACTGAATAGGAGCTTCCCAGAAATCATCAGATTGAGGGCTGCTAGCCATATATGCCTACGATCTTATTTGAGCTGGTAAGCAGACACGAGATAAGAGGTGGAGGTTTCATCTATCCCACTTTCCGGCACAGTGTTCCTGGTTTTCGTATTTTATGTCACAAGTTTTCCCTTTGGGACATCACTTGATTTGGACTTTTTGTACTCATATATGCATTAATTCCTATTTTGTCACAGTTATCATGATTATAGGTCTTTGTGACCAGGGCACGTTTTGGTGTGTTTTTTTTTCGTTTACTTGTGATTTATGCAGCACAGCTTATTATTTTCTATTCTATGTATTGTTTATATCTGACATTTTTGCTGCAGCAGCATTTTTAATTAGATAGTTATATTGTTTCACAATTTTATATATCAGTGACCAGTGCAGTATTTTTTCCATTATTGATGATAATATGTGTGTAAAAAGGAGAATTGTCCAATGGTTAATGGAAAAATCAAAAAGAAAGGGCTTCCATAGTGAAGTATGTCACGATTTTATTCCAAAAACAAAAATGTGTTTTATGACTACCTGTAATAGGGGTCGTGGAAGTCTAAGGCCTCGTACACACGATGAGATATGTCCGCTCAAACTTGTCCGACGGACAGTTTAGAGCGGACATGTCTCATCGGATTTCGGTCCGATGGCGTGTACACACCATCGGATCAAAATCCCCGCCGGCAGACAGCGTGGTGACGCAGCGGTGACGTTGACGCCGCTACGTCACCACACCAGGAAGTAAACACTTCCGCGCGCATGCGTCGGATCCATTCACAGGATACGACGCATGTGCGGGAAGATATGTCCGCTGGTTTGCCGTACTAACCAGCGGACATATCCGACGGACAGGTTTGTAGCGGACAAATTTCAAAGCATGTTAAATTACTTTAATTACTCTAGCACCACACATTAGTCTTTGACAGGTTTTATTCTTTATTTTACCTTGTATTGATTTAGGATCAAATGTATTTTATACATTGGAAGAGAGATTCCCTTCTTTAAAGGAGTTGTAAAGGAAAAAAATGTTTTGCCTAAAATTAATGTCTGCAAGGTAGACAGACAGAATAGTGTAATGATTCTGTTAAAAACCAAGTAAATACCTATTAAATTCCTTCATCTATATCACCTCCGGCGTTCTAGTTTCTGTTCTCTCATTCACTTCCTGGTTTGCGGTGCTTGTTCATGTAAGAGCTACATCTCCCAGTATGCATTGCGGTACGCCCAGTAATTCACACCTCCTTGAAGTCTCTAACACGTAGAGAGCGTCCTGCCGCACTGATGAAGTTCCCAGGAGGGGGCGAGCACGTCACTGACCACCGCAGTAAAGCCCCCCTTCACGGTGGTGAGTAGCAATCAGACAAGCAGAAAGTGAACAGAACGGAGAAGAAATAGAGCAACTGCTGAGTAAAAACGAACAATGAGGAAGTGAAAAGAGGAATGTCTGCTTATTATTATAAAAAAAAAAAAAATCCATTACAACCCCTTTAACACAAGGGCTATTCTACTTAGTGCAACAGGTTATGCTATACAAATTCACCTACAGCCTCACAATCCAAGCTCCATTCCTGGAAAGTCTCTTGGTATCCCCTGCCCTAGTGAGCCAACTGTTCTTCCATAAATACAAAAGTGTAAGAAGTTTTAGTGTGTTTTCATATTTGGTTATCATGTTAACCCACATTGTTTAAAACAGTAACCCTTTTTAACAATTTAATGCAATAAGGAACTTTTAAAAGTTCTTAATTTCTTGTGTTCAATTACCTTCTTTTTTCTCTGGGCATAATTTTTTTTTGATCTGATTTTCTGTACATTTTATGGTATTTCCCCCTAACAATATAAGAGAGAATCACCCTTACAGGGTTTGTATAGAAAGATTTGATAGACTGATCATAAGTGGAACAGCTCAATGTGAACAGTAAATTGCCTGGGGCCAGCTATATATTACATATATACATTGCTATACAACATCTTAACACACTGCTTGTGCAGGAAGCATTTGTGTATTAAAGAACAGACTCTTTTCTGTCTAAGTAAACTTGTTTTGGAAATGTTACTGTGACAACCAATACACAAACCTTCAGTCTATTTACCTAGGAATGTATATATTTTTCTTGTCATTATTTTCTTGTCTTATGAACACAATTTCATATATCATGAGCATTAGTTTCTATTGTAAAATCTGTGTTGTAAAGGTCAAATAAAGGTACAAATCTACATTTCACCTATTTGATGGTCATCACACAATGAGGCATTTGAAGGCTATCTGAGTCGTTCTCCATTACCTGCAGAGTCTACTGCAGAGTTTAGTTCTGAACATTACAAACATTCAAAGCCAATAGCCACTCTTAACATTTACCTGTACTAAAGCACCCAAAGGCAGGGCCGGTACGGGGGGAGGGGGGGCACGGGGCAGAAGGGACGGATGCCCTGGGTGGGACCATTTACTGGAGGAAGAGGCAGTAGAAGTGCCGGTGTACCGGCCATGCTACATAGATAATGACAATATGTGCCAAGTGTGCCCTCCTGCACCCGGCACAAGCCTGCCCCTCACTTCCCTATCAGGCGGAGTAATCTCAGCCTGACAGACGCATCCTAGTCCCGGCTGGTGTGACGTCAATGAGAGGCTGGCTGGGAGGTGGGATAGGAAAACGAACATGGAATGCTGCCGCCCGATGGAGCTAGGACATGGGAGTGCAATCAAGGAGGAGGAACCGAGCAGGGCATCATCACACAAGTAAGCAGATTGTCATCTGCAGATGGCAGAATTAAAGGGGTTGTAAAGGTACATGTTTCTTCACCTTAATGCATTCTATGCATTAAGGTGAAAAATAATCCGAGGATAAGCACCCCCCAGCCTGTTTATTTACCTGACCCCTTGTTAGACACACAGTTAACCCCTTGATTGCCCCTAATATGTTAAACTCCTCCGAGACATTGTGATCTGACTTTGAAGCTGCACAGCACAACATCAGCGCAGCTTGAAAATTACTTCTTTAATAGAAGTCAATGCAAGTTGTCCTATAGTTGCCCCCAAGTAATGCATAAACCTTTTTCTAAGGTGGATTGACTTTAGTCGCATAGATTAAAACGGTTTCATTGCACTGAACGGGGCGTGACTTGTCAGGCGACTAAGATGTCTGACAAGTTGCCCCAGTGTGAACCATGCCCCAGTGTGAACCAAGTCGCTGATCGCCGCCAATACTAGTATATATTTTTTTCCAGTCTACATCCCATCATCTGTAGGCGCTGTAGCTTTCACAGTGGAGGGGGGCACAGTTTTCCTTATTCGCCCTGGGCACTGGATGACCTTGTCCCGCACTGCCTAGAGGTACCTGCATTTACCTTTAGTTACGTTCATGCTCTAAAACTGGGTATAGTCAGTTATGCTAATGCAGAGTTTAGGAAGTTGGGTTTGGACCCATCATCTCCTGTGGGGAAGACTTACTAAAACTGGTGCAGTTGTGCATGGTAACCAAACAGCTTCTAACTTCAGCTTGTTCAGTTAAACTTTGGCAATAAAACCCAGAAAACTCTCCAGTGTTAGTAAATATCCTCCTGTAAGTTGTTTCTTTTTATATTTTGTGATTTTGTAGTGTTAGTGTTAGCTTGGCTCGGTTAGTGTCCTCTAAGTATGGAGTATTTCATCTTAGCCATAGGTATGCGCAAGGGGGGTAATTGTAAGGTACCTGTAAAAGGTAGTGTCCGAAGTGGAACAAGTATGCTGGAGATCCAGGCAAAGCGTCGTCAGGAAGATACGGTCCGCAACGGATCAGGCAAATAGTTCAATATCGGATTCCGGAGAAGGGTCAGGCAGGCAAAGGTCATACACGATCTGGCGATAAGGTACAAAATCAGCAGGCTGTAGAATAGTCGGGATATCAGGCAGGAGTTCAATACAAGGAAGATTACTAAAGACAAAACACCCAGGAAGTAATCCAAATAAACGGGCGCTGAGTGATGACCTCACTTCCTATTTAAAGGCTGTCCAGAATGAGAATTGTCCACAGCTGGCAGCAGGTGGAGCTAGTGAGTCCGAGGTGTGTGTTGAACACAATAAGGATATTCCCAAGGTCTAGATCTCTTCTGTGGCACATCAGGTAAGGCTATGGTTTAAGAGACCAGGAAGACCCAGGTTCGAATACACCCCGGGACATGACAGGGCCCCCTCCCCAATGGACCCCTCCGGGGGCCTAGCGGGGTTTAGTGGGGAACGAGGCATGGAAGTCTCGTATAAGAGAAGGGGCATGCAGATCTTTGGCTGGTATTCTTCAAGCCCTGGGGAACACGATTCTGGGATTCTTGTAGCTGTTGGGAAAGAGCCGTGGAGATCTGCGCAACAATTTTGTGTGGTGGGATTATATACTGCTCGCCTGGTTGATCTTCTTCAGAGGTAGCAAACTGTCTGGAAAGAGCATCGGCTTTTTTGTTTCTATGCCCTGGAACATAAGAAAGGACAAAATTAAAACGGGAGAAAAACAGAGCCCATCGAGCCTGACGTGAGTTCAGACGTCTAGCAGTCTGAAGATACAGTAGGTTTTTATGGTCAGTGAGGATAGTAAAAGGCTTGGGAGCCCCTTCCAGAAGGTGTCGCCATTCAGACAATGCCAATTTGATGGCCAGTAGTTCTCGATTCCCAACATCATAATTCATCTCTGCAGGAGAAAACTTTCTAGAGAAAAAAGCTACTGGATGGATTCTACCAGACTTTGGCTGTCTCTGGGAGAGTACGGCACCTGCTCCAACCTCAGAGGCATCAACCTCAACAATGTACTGGAGATCAGGATTTGGATGCTGAAGAATTGGAGCTTTACTGAACATGTCCTTTAATCGCTGGAAAGCCGATCTTGCTTCTGAAGACCACACCTTGCAATTTGTACCCTTCTTAGTCATGGCAGTAAGTGGTGCCGCAATGGAGGCAAAACTCTTAATGAAACGTCTGTAGTAATTTGCAAACCCTAAAAAGCTTTGGAGTCCTCTTAAAGTGGTCGGTTGGGGCCATTGCAAGACAGCGGAAAGTTTTTGAGGGTCCATTTGGAAACCGTCAGCACTTATGATGTATCCAAGGAAAGGAATACAGCTTTGATGGAAACTGCATTTCTCGATTTTTGCATAAAGATGGTTTTCTCTAAGTCGTTGTAATACCTGTTTCACATGCGAGATGTGCTCTAGATGAGTCTTGGAAAATATTAAAATGTCGTCCAAGTAGATGATCACAAAGCGGTTGCTGAAATCATGGAAAATTTCATTCATGAAACGTTGAAAGACAGCAGGTGCGTTACACAACCCAAATGGCATGACCAAATATTCAAAGTGTCCATTACGAGTGTTGAATGCTGTCTTCCACTCGTCCCCCTCGTTAATTCGAATCAGGTTATATGCCCCTCGTAGGTCTAGCTTGGAGAAGATGACAGCCCCCTTAAGTACATCAAACAGTTCAAGAATGAGAGGCAAAGGGTAGGAGTCCTTTACGGTGATTTGATTTAACCCCCGATAGTCTATGCATGGTCGAAGGCCCCCATCTTTCTTTTCAACTAAGAAAAAACCTGCTCCTACTGGAGAAGAAGAGGGTCGGATAAAACCTATTTCCAAGTTGTCTCTTACGTATTCCTCCATAGACTTTTGTTCAGGCAGAGACAAGGGGTAGGTCTTTCCTTTGGGAAGAGGTGCTCCGGGAATCAATTTAATTGTACAGTCAAAAGGACGATGTGGAGGTAACACCTCTGCCTTTTGCTTGCAAAATACATCTGCAAAGTCATGGTATTCTCAAGGCAAGGTAGGTGGGATAGTCACAGGAGCCAACATGCAAGCAGAAAGTCTTTTGGGTTGAGACAAACAATTAGGGCGACAGGACGATCCCCAGGAGGTTAGTTCTCCCTTTTCCCAATCAAAAGAAGGGTTGTGAAGTTGCAACCATGGGTAACCAAGGATGATAGGCAGAAGCGGAGAATCAATGAGAGACAAGACAACTTCCTCTTTGTGGAGGAGACCTACCTGAAGGGTGATTGTCGTAGTCTCGAATTTCACAATGCCATCTCCCAAGGGCTGTCCATTCAGGGTGGTAATGTTCATGGGTCTAGACTTTGGAACAAACGGGATGTTGTTCTTTCTTGCAAAATTGTAGTCCAAGAATATGCCAGCAGTTCCAGAATCCACAAAAGCCTCGCAGAAAACAAGCTTAGAAGGTAAATGGATAGTAGCCGGAACAGTAATCTTGGTCTTGGAGGATCTACCTGTAAGGTCTAAGCCAGCTCCTCCAACACTGGTTAGACCCTGCCTTTTACTGGACGGGAAGGGCAGACAGATACTAAATGTCCTTTAAGTCCACAGTACAGGCATAGGCCCAATGAACGCCTCCTTTGTTTCTCTGACTCAGTTAGGTGGAGACGGCTCACATCCATGGGTTCCACAGGTGCCTGGGGTTCCACAGAGGTTTCAGGTTCTGGCTGAGGTGGTGCTTGGAAGTTAGGGGCCAAACGGTAAACTGGCTTAGGAAACTTGCGGGTTCTAAGTCTCTCCTGGCACCTTTCATGGTACCGAACATCCAGACGAACACACAGCTCTATGAATTTCTCAAGGTCTTCTGGGAGATCCTTATTGACTAATTCGTCCTTGATGCGATCTGTAAGACCTTTTCGGAAGGCTGCACGTAATGCCCTTGAGTCCCAATTAGTCTCAGCAGCAAGGGTACGGAACTCAATAGCATACTGTGCCACAGATCTGGTGCCTTGTTGTATGTCCAAGAGGGAGTACTCAGCTGCAGAAGCTCTATCTGGCTTGTCAAATACAGTCAGAGAAGCCAGAAATTTGTCAGCATCTTGAAGTACAGGATCGTTGCGTTCCAAATAAGGAGAGACCCAGGCCAGGGCCTTCCCCTTTAACAAGGAAATTACAAAAGTCACTTTAGCAGATGAAGTGCTAAAAGTCACAGGGTTGTTGCGGAAATGCAAACGGCAAACATTTAAAAAGCCTCTGCAGTACTCAGTATCACCACCAAACTTGTCAGGCAAGGGAAGTTTTGGTGGTACAGAAGAGGCAGGTTGGATCGTAGCAGGAGTAGGATCCGGCGTCTGGACCGTTGCAGAGGAACCAGGCAAACACGATTTGAGCATAGTGCAAAGTTCATCTAACTTGGCGTCCAGGGAAGAAAGATGCTGTTCATGCGCTCCGATCAGTTGTCCCTGACGTGTAATCGCCTTAACAATCTCAGCAGGGTCCACTGCCATTGTGGCCCGTTTATTATGTAAGGTACCTGTAAAAGGTAGTGTCCGAAGTGGAACAAGTATGCTGGAGATCCAGGCAAAGCGTCGTCAGGCAGATACGGTCCGCAACGGATCAGGCAAATAGTTCAATATCGGATTCCGGAGAAGGGTCAGGCAGGCAAAGGTCATACACGATCTGGCGATAAGGTACAAAATCAGCAGGCTGTAGAATAGTCGGGATATCAGGCAGGAGTTCAATACAAGGAAGATTACTAAAGACAAAACACCCAGGAAGTAATCCAAATAAACGGGCGTTGAGTGATGACCTCACTTCCTATTTAAAGGCTGTCCAGAATGAGAATTGTCCACAGCTGGCAGCAGGTGGAGCTAGTGAGTCCGAGGTGTGTGTTGAACACAATAAGGATATTCCCAAGGTCTAGATCTCTTCTGTGGCACATCAGGTAAGGCTATGGTTTAAGAGACCAGGAAGACCCAGGTTCGAATACACCCCGGGACATGACAGTAATCCTGGGGTTGGCCACCTGGGGTTGGCAACCTGTCAATGGTGGGCAGGTGATAGGTAAACCACAATCCTTTCTTGACGACCCTCAGAACCTGGACAGGAGAGGTCATGGGGATGGAATTTAATGGAACTGATCTGTATTTTCCTCCTGCAGCAGCTAAAAGTAGGCTTCTCCTCTTCTCCCTTTTGTCAACATTCAGCTGCCACAGTAGGAAAATATAGGGGATCGGTACTAATATATGGCACACCTCCTGTTCCATTTCCTTCCGTCACCCGAGTCCCCCATGTGCTCCCTTGCTCCACCTTCCCCACATGTTTCAGAATGGAGAGCGGGGAAGAGGCAGGTAAATATGTCAAACGCATATGTGTTGAAGGTTTGGGGTGCACACCCTAATGTCATAGGATGTGCACACCTATGATCTCAGCCACTTGTTGTGTGAGCTGGGACCAGCAGTGTGTGCTAAAAATATCATTCTGTATTTAAGGATAACTCCAGCTTTAGCAATATGTCAAATGTTACACTCATACTTAGGGTGTAACGTTTTGCTAAGCAACCACCCCCGCATGACAGTGTGTGAAGGTTCCTCTCCCCCAAAACAGCTGTCCCTTTTGAAAATGGTAAACACCAAACAATGGTACTGTAGTTCTCAATGGAATACGAGTGTGGTCATCATAACACTTGTAGTCTATTCACACTCCCGCCAGTTCTTCAACTAAAAGCCCATACAGAGATACAATCAGGCCTCGTACACACGACCGAGAAATTCGACAGAATCCATCAAGAAACTTGGTGGGAGAGCTTTTTTGCCGAGGAAAACAGTCGTGGGTATGCTTTTCATCGAGAAAACTGTTGAGGAACTCGACAAGTAAAAAAAAAAGCAATTTCTCTTTTTCCTTGACGGGAGTCTCAATTTCCTTGTTGTGTTCCTCGTCGGGCTGGTTTTCGACGAGAAACACGTTGGTGTGTATGCTTAGAAACCCGCGCACCTTCGGTAAAAGTAGCGTTTGGAATGGAAATAGCACATTTGTCACGCTGTAACAGACTGAAAAGTGCAAATGTCTCTTACCAAACTTTTACCTAACACACAGTAACATGAGATTAGCAAAAGCAGCCCCAAGGGTTATGCCAGTGGAATCGAACTTCCCGTGCTGTCGTATGTGTTGAAGTCACCGCGTTTGAGAACGAGGAGATTTTGTCTTGACAGTGTGTATGCAAAGACAGCTTGTCAAGATTCTCGACAAGCCTAACAAGGAACTCGTCGAGAAAAACGATGTGTCTTTTCCGACGAGTTCCTCGGTCATGTGTACAAGGCCTCAGAGAGCTGGAGGAAGATCCAATGCTTTGCAGGCTACCGTAAAAAAAAAAATGCACATTTTTTTCCTGCAAAACATATGTGCATTTGCTATATATTTTAAAAGTGAAAAGAGATTTAGGGATATTTATAACCTGACCAATCAGCAGGCTTGTGGGCGCATTCTGGGAATGTTATTAAATAGCCAAGGTACGTTATTTTCTGGGCTATTGCCCTGTGAGGATGCAAGTTAAACACCTGCCTTATTCTAGGGATCCTGGATTGCTGTAAGAGTATTCCTTTTTAGGAGGACCCCTTGAGGATACTGGCAATCATAGAGTGTTATTTGGGGGCCTAGAGCAGGGATCCTAGAACTACACATCCCATGAGGCATTGTAACATAGTGACATTCACATACATGACTAGGCATGATGGGAATTGTAGTTCCTTCACAACTGGAGGGCCGTAGTTTGAAGACCCATGGCCTAGAGGAAGTAGACTGCAGTTGTCCTCCACAATGAGGTGGTGAGTGAATAACTGAGTAGGAAAGCAATACAGGAATGCTTACATTGCTGTCCTGCCTTAAATTTTAGGACCTGTCAAGGAGCCACATTTGACATTTACATGTCCAGCCAGTATAGACCTGTAAATCCGGGACCCAGAAGGTTAGAAAGGTATTGTCACATACCTGTCAGCGGAGTTGGAGAGGACAACGATGGCTTCTTGTATAATCCAAATAACCTTGGTAGTGGAGACAGGGACCCATTAGGGCAGTATAAGGGTGCAGGTGTCAGGAAGTTGGACCAGCAAACTTGAGTTTGGAAGTACTGAGGTCAGATGAGCAGAAGCATGGAGTCAGGTCATAAGCCAAGTTCAGTAACGCCAGATGGATAGGCACAGAATCATGACCAGAGTTCAGGTCAGAGACTGGCAGGGGATAGCAACGTGCTGGCAATGCAATACAAAATCTGAAGGCAGAATCATAGTCAAAAGTCCAGGCCAGGATTAGAAACACAGGTAAGCAGAAGGCATAAGCAGACAATGGAAATCAGATGTAGAGTCAGACATAGCTGGAATTAGTAACAGGATCAGGTAAGTTTTCAAGAACACAGATCACAAGGGTGTAAGCTGAAGACCATTCAGCAATATCATGCAGGCCTCAGGTTTAAATAGGCCAGGAGGAGCCAGGATCTGTGGCAGACATGCATGTGCGTCCACATGTGCTTTGTGGTGTGTGCGTATGCACGTTCTCATCTGAGCATACTTAGTTAGGTTTCTGTGCTTGAGAATATGTGCATGTCTATGCACTCTTATATGGAAATGTGCAGGGCCTATGTGAGGTTCCAAACAGACACGCAGAAGTTCAAGGACTGTGTTTTGAGTGTGGGCTCTGTTTTGAAACCTGCAGGTATCCTGTGCCACCTCCACACGTCTTTCTATTTCTTCATGCACTAGTGCAGTAAAACCTACGAAGACCTAACTAAAGTGACTGGTGCCCATCATGCTGAACATTCAGAACTACTCCCTGAAAAGAATGCACCTTGGGCATTATTTGTCAACTAAGTGGACCTGGGGCATTCACAATATAGTTGCAAATGAGCTGAAGGTCAATAGGTACGCTGGGTACTCACGACCAAAAATCTGTCGAAAACTGTTGGTTCGCCAGGAACCGGCTGACGCTCGGCCTGTGTGTACAGCTCCTTGTCTGACAGAAACCAGTCTCATGACCAGTTTCTGTGGAATGAGCATACTATCACCGGGAAGCAGTTTCCCTGTCAGAACACACAATAGCTCAGCGGGGAGACAGCTGTATTAACTGGATGTGTTAGGGCGGCGATCTGTACGTTTTTTTTCATTCAGCCCACTGGGTTTAATGAAAAAAGACTTCCTGTGTGTAGCATATCTACTGAAGATGAGTTTAAATAGTGCTAAACACATAAAATAGAGCCCAAGATTTTGACCTTACCATTACCAATAAAAAAGATAACTACATTTATATACAGGTTTAATGCATTCAGCCTAACACTTATGCATTTTAAAATGGTTGTAAAGGCAAACGTTTTTTTTTTTTTTTAACTTAACCACTTGACCACTGGTCACTTAAAACCCCTTAATAACCAGACCAATTTTCAGCTTTCGGTGCTCTCACATTTTGAATGACAATAACTCGGTCATACAACACTGTAGCCAAATGAAATTTTTGTCCTTTTTTTCCCACAAATAGAGCTTTATTTTGGTGGTATTTGATCACCTCTGCGGTTTTTATTTCTTTCGCTATTAATGAAAAAAGAACGAAAATTTTGTAAAAATATGAATTTTTCTTCATTTCTATCATAACATTTTGTAAAAAAGTATTTTTTCCTCATAAATTTGGCCTAAAATGTATACTGCTACATATTTTTGGCACTGGTGGGCACAGATGGCACTGGTGGGCACATATGGCACTGGTGGGCAAATATGGCACTGGTGGGGTGCAGATGAGCACTGATTGGCACTGATGGGCACAGGTGGCACTGATGGGCACAGGCGGCACTGATGGGCACAGGCGGCACTTGTGGGCACATGCGGCACTGATGGGCACAGGTGGCACTGATGGGCACAGGTGGCACTGATGTGGCAGTGTTGTGGCACTGGAAAAGCACAGGTGGCACTGGTGGGGCACAGGTGGGGCACTGGTGGGGCACAGGTGGGGCACTGGTGGCACTAATCTCTCTCCTCTTCTCTCACGCTGCAATGTTGTCGGGCGCGCACACCTGACTCTAACGGAGGACGTCCATGGATGTCCTGTTAGAGTACAGGAACCGCCTTATAGACGTATTTCGTCTATAGGGCGGTGACTACGTGGTTAAAGCGGAGGTTCCAAACATCTCTGTTAAAAAAAAATATATATGCCGGTATACATCGGTACTTTAAAGATGCATATCTCGGTAATGGCAGCAGCTTCTGCCACAACCGAGATATCCATCTTTTTGAGCGGTCCTGTAAACGATAACAGTGGTCGGCGCAAGATCACCGTTAATGGCGGCGGGAGAGGGGCCCCCCTCTTGTCTCTCTCCCACGCCGGAGCCTTCAGCAGCGGCGGAGGCGATCGGGTCCTGTCCCCTGCTCGGCTGGGATACGAGTGAGGGCAAGATGGCCCCCACCCGTCTCCATAGCATAGCAGGGTGGAAGCGACGTCAAAACGTCACTTCCGCAATATTTTCTTGTTGTCATTTTTTTTTTGCATTTTAGTTTAAATATGGGATCTGAGGTCTTTTTGACCCCAGATCTCATATTTAAGAGGACCTGTCATGCTTTTTTCTATTACAAGGGATGGTTACACTTCTTGTAATAGGAATAAAAGTGACCCATTTTTTTTTTTAGTGTAAAAATTAATATAATAAAAAAAATAGGAAAACCCCCCAAAAAATGTTTTAAAGCACCCCAATAGCATAGCCCAGCCCCCCACACCTTAAAAAATATATTTCTAAAAACACCCTGCTGGGTGAGGACAGTGGTTACTGCTAGTAGCTATAGCAGCCTCTAGCAATAATCACAAGTGAAAGCTGGCAAGCTGGTTGTGCCCAACTTGATCGATCAACTTTGTACATTCAGCCTGCCCATACATAGTTCAAACCATCTATAACTGGGTGTGAAGGATTTCGGATACCCCAGGTGGGCACCTCTGCCAGACCTGTGTCTCCTGTCCTCCAAGCACACCTGCAGCCTGCAGATTCACCATAACCAGCCCTCAACCCCTCAATCACAAGACAATCCACACAGGTGTTGAGGGTTAAACATGCACAGCATAAACTGTTTATTAAATACAAGACATACACATTTACACACAGTTAGGGACATTCCCCTTAGCTTTGTCATAGAGGGGAGGGGGTAGGGGGACAAGGAAGAACCAATGGGAACGAAACACTTGTACATTGAAACAGTCTACAGATAAACATAAAGGGATTATGGTAAGCGGGCAGCCCCTCAATACACATCCCCTGTGGAGAGACGTCTCCAGTCCAGACCATTGTTTATGTGTCATGAACCAACACAATTAGACACAGCAACAAGAGGGGGGGGGGAAGAGATGTAGCATTACATTACATTATCTCAATGCCCCAGGTCTCCCGTCTCTTCTGGGTGTAGCTGGCCAGCTAGAACCTGTCCTAGGTAGCTAATATAACCTACATAAATATACAGCTCAACCTGCTAATAACCTAATGTAGAGCACATGTTTATATGTGAGAGACAAAGGCAGAGTTAATTACTGTGATTTTATGCTTGGATGTCATATAACAGTTGTATGTTGTGTTCACAGAAGCAAAAGAAAAAATATGCCTTTAAGAGTCATTTGTTTGTATGGCAGCAGTAGGTAAGCAATAACACAGTTGAATTCATGCCAGAAAGCATAGAGTTAAGCTTTTGTGATTCATCAGAAGCCTTTGCCCAATCACAGCTAATCTCACATTGAGCAAAGTCTTGACCAGTCACAGCCAGCTTTGCAAACACTCTGTCTGGGAGGTTCCTAATACTCCATGTGCTGCTAGATTATTCCACCACATAGACACAGCAGAACAGACACAAGGCCAAAGCAGTTTTATGGAAGCAACAGGGCAAAATAGGTACATTACACAGTTACTGTAGATATATGTTCTTATTGTAAATAGTGTGATTAGAACTGAATACGATCTAGCTGTGTGTTCACTTATAGTTCCACCACTCATCATACCATACCATACCTCCACCGAACAACTAAGTCACCAAACTAATTCAATTTAAGCTAACCCTGCAAAAGCAACCCTGCAAACCAAGTTGCATTATACCTTTCAGAGAAATCAGAGAATGCTTTAATAACTTACAGAGAGAGAGAGAGTAAATACTGAAGAAAGAAATATATCCACCATCTTATGTTAAATGACAAGATTGAATATTTGAACCACCATTTTGTGTTATACTTTATTCATCACGTGTTTTTTGTACATGGACTGTCTGCTGCAAAGCAGCAGTATCTTATATGAAGAAAAGTCAGAGATATTACAATTCTTCCAATGCCACAGCGCATGAGGCACTTCATAGTGCTGCGCCTGCCACAGTGGAACTATTATTACCTTTGAGGGAAAAGCGATAGCGCATCTCAACTTGCACAGTAAAGAGCGCATTTGAGCAGCGGTGCGCCAGCATATACCGTCACACAGCAACCGATCCCTGAGTGATCAAGTAAAGACACCTCAGCAGGGCTACCATACAGGCCATAGAAGCGTGTTTACTCAAACTGCAGCCGACTCTTAAAGTGGCAGAACGGCAAAGGCAAGATAGTCACAGAAAAGCACCAACCCTCCTGCGACCCCTAGAGAGAGAAAAAGACGCATGGTGGGAGACCAAAGTCCAGACCTAGAGTGCCTGCACCGCCACCCACGAAGAGGCCACGTACTGCAGACAGCTAGTTTCCCGCCACCAGGAAAGTCATCGCAGAGCATCGCAACGCATCGTAGCTCATCGCAAAGCATCACAATTCATCGCAAAGCATCGCCACAAATTGCAGCTCATCGCAACTTATCGCAAAGCATCGCAAGCTTCGCATCAAGAAAAGACAAGTCTCCTCTAAGATTGACATTTGTTCCAGCAACCTACAGATCACAGTATCCTGCTCTTCAGAAATAAGGTCAGAGCTTTCCTTGTATTACTTATCATTGCACATATGCTTTGGCATAAAGAGACATTTTCGTGTTCAGGAATAAAAGACTGTAAAGTAAAACGAAAGGACAGCTTGTAGTATACGGACTCTAAAGTATTTAAAGTGGAAGTCATCTATTGCCTGCATCTTTTGCTATTGCATTTAAAGTGAAAGTCATTTATTGCCTGCATCTTTTGCTATTGCATTTAAAGTGAAAGTCATTTATTGCCTGCATCTTTTATCTATTGCATTTAAAGTGAAAGTCATTTATTGCCGGCATATTGTTATAGCATTTAAAGTAAAATGTCTAAGCCTAGTATTACCATGCCACTGTTAGAGGATACAAAGATAGATAGGATAGAGGGTGAAGAGCAAGTGAACCTGTCTGAGGTAGAAGAGTCTGATGCAGCATTACCCTTGCCCCAAACAAGTGAGCTAAGATGCTCAGAACGTATCAGAAAACCGACCCCAAAAATGCAGGACAATTTGGAGCAAGAAGCAGCATTAAAAGTAAAAAAGTTCACCAGAATATATGATAGGTGGAAATTATACATTACAGATGCTCGTAGAAAGCTAAAGCAAGTTAGTGTAAAAGAAAACTTGAGTGATCTGGTAGAGACAATAGAAGAGTGTGAATCAGAGCTTATGGCAGTGTATGTCAATCTGCGGTCATCCACAACACCTTCCCAGGATATTGTGAGGAACATGGACACATGTACTGCAGTAACTAAAGATTTAGTAAAGCTCATGAGAGAATTATCATCTGAAGCTAACTATGATGAAGTTAAGGCGAGAAAGAGAATGAACGAGCTCTTCACAAGAGACTATGCTAGGTCCTTAGGGGGAACCACAATCTCAAGTGGGACTTCCTTTACTAGCAGAAGTGCCAGTCACACATCAGAGTCCTCAAGTACTCTAACCAAAAGAAAGGAACTTGCTGAACAACTTACTGTCAAGAAAGCAGAAATCGAGATGGAACCTGCCATTGAAGCGCAGCGTCTACGAATAGCCAAAAGGGAGGCACAGCGCCATCAAATGGAGGCACAGCACCATCAAATGGAAGCTGAAATGGAGGTACAGTGCCATCAAATGGAAAGTCTGGAAAGGCTGAAAGAAGTTAAGATCATAGAAGCCAGACTAAGGCCGCGTACACACGATCAAATCTATCTGCTGGAAACGGTCGGCCCGACCGTCCCAGCAGACAGATTCAATCGTGTGTACGGGCGAGCCGACGGATTTGGCCAGCCAACAGATTTTAAAGCATGCGTTAAAATCTGTCGGCTGGGAATTCGTCCGCCCGATATGTCTGCTGGTTAGTACGCTAACCAGCAGACATATCTTCTCGCACATGCGTCGAATTAATTTGACGCATGCGCGGAAGTCATTTACTTCCTGGTGCGGTGACGCGGCGGTGTCAACGTCACCGCCACGTCACCGCGCTGTCTGCTGGCGGGGATTTTGGTTTGATCGTGTGTACAGCGATCAAACCAAAACGGCCAGTAGACAGATTTGTTCAAATCGGTCGGTCCGACCGATTTGAACAAATCTATTTGCTCGTGTGTACGGGGCCTAAGAGTACACGAAGAGGACATGAATGGTAGTCATAGGTCCAAATCTGTAGTGATGAAGTGATGAAGCAGACTACTACTTACCTTCATACATCCAGAAAAATGAGAGGAAACCTCCAGCATGTAGTGAAGAAAAAAGTCATTGCCCTTCCATTACTGCTCAGAAAGATGAAAAGAGAGACTCACTTAATTTAGAACTAAGTGAAAAAATAAAACAGGATAATTCTACCCCTAGATGTCACTGCAATGATCAGGAGAATGTGGCGTCTATTGTCCCAGCAGGACGGTAGAGAACAGTCCCAGCAAGACTTCCCATTCCAGAACCTACTGTATTTTCAGGGGACATACTGAAGTTCATAGAGTGGAAGGCAAGTTTTGAAATGATCATTGAGCATCATTGTTCCAGACCAGTTGACAAGTTATTCTACCTTCAGAGATATGTTGGTGGAGAAGCAAAGAAAGAACTTGAAGGCAACTTCTATAGAACAGACGAAGAAGCCTATAAGCAAGCCTGGGAAAAGTTAAATGCAAGATATGGTCATCCTTTCTTAGTACAAATAGCCTTTAGGGAGAAATTGAATAACTGGCCTAAAATAGGTCCCAAAGAACACTTCAAACTCCAAGAGTATGGTGATTTCCTGCAAGCATGCAGCAATGCCATCCCACATGTACGAGGACTAGAAGTACTGAACGACTATCTAGAAAATCACAGGATGCTAGCCAAGCTACCTGAAGAAGTTCCTTCTAGATGGAATCGCTATGTGACTGAACAGTTAGATCTAAATAAGGACTTCCCAAGTTTTGAAAAGTTCTCGGAGTTCGTTAATAGGGAAGCACGAATAGCATGTAATCCAGTAACAGCATCTTACGCCTTAAAATCCTTAGAAGAAAGGCCTGCGAGAGATACAAAACGTGCAAGAGCAACTAGCTTTGCAATCAACTCAGCAGCTAAAGGTCTAGATACTTGCGAAAGCAAGTTTAAAGTCACTACTGGGTTGAGTAAAGAGACAGAACCGACAAATCCTCAGACTACCTTTAAGTGTATGTTCTTTGAAGAGAACCACTCCATACACTAGTGCGAACAATCGAAAGAGAAGTCCTCAAATGAAAAGAAAAAATTTGTACTTGATAACCAACTGTGTTTTGGATGCTTAAGAAAAGGCCATGTTACTAAGGAGTGTAAGAAAAAGGCTACATGCAGCGTCTGCAAAGGACGCAATCCTACGCCACTACATGAAGAAAGTCCAAAGAACGATGAATCCTTAATACCTAAAGATGCTGAAGAAAATAAAGTATCAGTATTCTCTTGCAGAATAAGGGAAGGAGAAAGCAACGGCACATCAATGGTTGTACCAGTGTGCATTTCAAATCCTAAAGGGAGAAACAATAAGGTATACGCCTATGCACTACTGGATGCCCAAAGCGACGTCACCTTCATTGATCAAGAAATCTGCAAGAAATTACAAGTGGCTACAGAACCTGTGAAGCTCAAGCTCACCACAATGACGGAGAGAGACACATTAGTGAACAGTCAAAAGGTTAAAGGACTGAGAGTTAGAGGACTTCATTCAAACCTCACATTAAATCTACCTCCATCTTATACGAAAGACGACATACCTCTAGATCAAGAGCGTATACCTACCTGCGAAACAGCCAATAAATGGGAGCACCTATCTATCATATCTCATGAGATGTCCCCGCTAAAGGAATTTGGTGTCGGACTGTTGATAGGCTACGATTGTCCTGAAGCTTTGGTACCACGAGAGGTAATCACAGGAGGAGAGGGTGAACCCTATGCTGTTCGAACTGATCTAGGGTGGGGTGTTGTTGGAGGAAAATAGCAGATTGCAAACTCAAGACAGGTGACAGGATTGTGTCATTGAATATCTGTCCAAGAGCTACCAACTGTAAGTTCAGCAAAGGTAATCAAGATCCTTGAATCTGACTTTGCAGACATAAGTTCTGAAGAGAAGAGTGTATCCCAAGAAGACATAAAGTTCGTACATGTCGTTTGTAGAAGAAAGTATTCAACAGAATCAACAAGGTTATCTTGAAATGCCCTTACACTTTAGAGAACGACCTCGTCTGCCAAATAACAGAAATCTTGCCCTAGCAAGATTGAAAGGCTCGAAGAAAAAGATGGGAAGAGATCCCAAATTCAAGCAGGATTATTTGAAATTCATGGAAGGCATCCTTGAAGAAGGACATGCAGAGAAGGTGAATAACCAACCTAAAAAAGGAGAAGTGTGGTACATCCCACATCAAGGTGTTTACCACCCAAAGAAACCAGATAAAATTAGAGTAGTATTTGATTGCTCAGCAAAGTATGATGGTGTTGCATTGAACGATCATCTACTAAAAGGACCAGATCTTACAAACACTCTGCCTGGAGTACTCTGTAGATTCAGAAAGTATCCCATAGCGGTCATGTGTGACGTTGAAAAAATGTTCCACCAGTTCCATGTGAAGAATGAAGATAGAGACTTTCTGAGGTTCTTAAGGTGTGAGGACGGAGATACAGATACAGAGCCAGCAGAATACAGAATGAAAGTACATTTGTTTGGAGCAGCATCGTCTCCAGGTTGCGCCAATTATGGTATGAAGTACTTGGCTAATAAAAATGAAAAGGATTGTCCATCAGCAGCAAATTTTCTTAAGAAAAACTTCTATGTAGATGATGGTCTTATAAGTCTAGAGACCACAGAATCTGCAATCAAATTAGTAAAGGAAAGCCAAGAATTATGCACAAGAGGAAACCTGCGCCTTCACAAATTCATCTCAAACAACAGAGAGGTACTGGAATCCATCAGTGACTCTGAACGTGGATCAACAATGAAGAATGTAGATCTCAATTATGATCATCTTCCAGTTCAGAATGTACTTGGCTTGGGATGGAATGTAGAGAACGATGAGTTCTTCTTTGAAATCTCCTTTGAAGAGAAAGTTGCAACCAGATGTACCATTCTCTTTGCAGTGGCTTCTATATATGATCCACTGGGATTCTTGGCCCCAGTAATCCTCAAAGCAAAAAAACTACTACAAGAATTATGCAGACAGAAGTTGGGATGGGATGAACCCATACCTGAAGATTTGAGGCCAAGGTGGGAGACTTGGATAAGAAACTTGCAAAATTTGAAAGAAGTTTGGATACCCAGATGTTTTGTACCTCATGATTTCGGAGAGTACAAGAAAATAGAATTTCATCACTTTTCAGACGCCAGTAGTTATGGCTATGGTCAGTGCTCCTACATCAGAGTAATAGGAGAAGGAAAAATACATTGTGCCCTGGTTATGGGAAAGACCAGAGTTGCACCTACCAGTATTCAGACAATACCAAGACTTGAACTGACAGCAGCTGTTTCAGCATCAGTAAGCAAGTTTTTAAGAGAAGAATTAGAGTTAAAAATAGATGAAGAATACTTTTGGACAGACTCACAAGTTGTCCTAGGATACATAAACAACAAAGCTCGAAGATTCCATGTCTTTGTCGCCAACAAATCCGGAAACATTGGCATCACATTGATACAAAGCATAACACGGCAGATCATGCTTCAAGCGGTCTGAATGTATCAGAATTGAAAAATTCTAATTGGTTCACTGGTCCAGAGTTCCTTTGGGAAAAGGAGATAATACCCAGTGAAGGTTACACAGAATTGTCTATGGGTGATCCAGAAGTAAAGGTTGTACAAACATTAAGCACTGCTGCCAAATGTCAAGATGACATACTTGAAAGACTAGCCAGATGTTCAAAATGGAATACGGTCATAAACGTAGTAACTCGAATTCAACGTTTGGCAAAGGGAATCAGAAAGAAGGAATAATTGAATGTAGAGGAAAGAATGAAAGCTGAAGAAACAGTCATAAGACTCATTCAAAAGAGATTCTATAGTGAAGAGTTGAAGAGACTTAGTCAAGAACCTAAAAGGCTTCCTAACAACCACCCACTGTACAAGCTCAATCTTGTTCTACAGGATGGTACACTGAAGGTGGGAGGGAGACTGGAAAATGCATCGTTACCCAGCAGAGTGAAGCATCCAGCAATTCTACCCAAAATGTCTACTTTCACAAGATTGATTATTGATCACTACCACAACAAATCCTTGAATCATGGAAGAAGCTTTACCCAGAACTGTTTGAGAGAAGGTGGTTACTGGATAGTGAAAGGAAGCAAAGTTATAGCAAAGTATATAAATAAATGCGTAACCTGTAGAAAGGCACGTAGACCTACCGAAGAACAAAGAATGGCAGATTTACCAGTAGATCGTGTAAACCGATCATCACCATTTCTTTATAGTGGAATGGATTGCTTCGGCCCATTCATCACCAAGCAAAACCGCAAGAAATACAAGAGATATGGACTAATATTCACATGTCTGAGCTCCAGAGCAATTCACCTGGAAATGTTAGAATATATGGCAACTGACGCATTCATCAACGCCTTGAGATGTTTCATAGCCATTAGAGGTACTGTCAGAGAGCTTAGAACTGACCAAGGATCTAATTTTGTCGGAGCGAAAAATTAGTTGAAGAAAGCTCTAAAGGAGATCGATAAAGAAAAGGTAACTGAGTACTTGTCACAGAATCAATGTGACTTTCATATGAATGCTCCACATGCAAGCCACACAGGAGGAGTTTGGGAAAGACAAATCAGAACTGTAAGAAATGTGTTAAGTTCAATGTTGAAAAAGAACTCCGGAAGAATGGACCCTATTCTATGAAGTAATGTCTTTTGTTTATAGTCGTCCACTTACAGTTGACAACATCAATGATCCAACAAGTTGGGAACCTTTAACTCCTAACCATCTACTTCACCTTAAGTCTGATTGCACACAACTACCGCCTGGCAAATTCACCAAAGAGGATTTATATGCCAAAAACAGATGGCAAAAAGTTCAATATCTATCAGAACAGTTTTGGAATAGATGGAGAAAAGAGTACTTAGCCAATCTTACGCGGAGGAGTAAATGGCAAACACCCAGAAGAAATGTCCAAGTTGGTGACATTGTATTAGTGAAAGAAGAAGATTTACCTAGAAACTTGACAAAAAGGAAAAACGTCTCACTACTCCACTCGAGTTGGAACGTCCTATACAGAAGTTAGTTGCTCTACTTGAGAGTGATAAAAGACACACAGGTTGAGAACCTGATAGAAAATTCCCCCAAATTCATGTTCACATTCTACTATAGGGAACAAGAATTATAGGTAATTTTGGTGGGAGTGTAGCTGGCCAGCTAGAACCTGTCCTAGGTAGCTAATATAACCTACATGTATATACAGCTTAACCTGCTAATAACCTAATGTAGAGCACATGTTTATATGTGAGAGACAAAGGCAGAGTTATTCACTGTGATTTTATGCTTGGATGTCATATAACAGTTGTATGTTGTGTTCACAGAAGCAAAAGAAAAAATATGCCTTTAAGAGTCATTTGTTTGTATGGCAGCATTAGGTAAGCAATAACACAGTTGAATTCATGCCAGAAAGCATAGAGTTAAGCTTTTGTGACTCATCAGAAGCCTTTGCCCAATCACAGCTAATCTCACATTGAGCAGAGTCTTGACCAGTCACAGCCAGCTTTGCAAACACTCTGTCTGGGAGGTTCCTAATACTCCATGTGCTGCTAGATTATTCCACCACAGAGACACAGCAGAACAGACACAAGGCCAAAACAGTTTTATGGAAGCAACAGGGCAAAATAGGCACATTACACAGTTACTGTAGATATATGTTCTTATTGTAAATAGTGTGATTGGAACTGAATACTGATCTAGCTGTGTGTTCACTTATAGTTCCACCACTCATCATACCATACCATACCTCCACCGAACAACTCAAGTCACCAAACTAATTCACAAACCAAACCCAACTAAGCTAACCCTGCAAAAGCAACCCTGCAAACCAAGTTGCAAACTACAGTTATACCTTTCAGAGAAATCAGAGAATGCTTTAATAACTTACAGAGAGAGAGAGAGAGATTAAATACTGAAGAAAGAAATATATCCACCATCTTATGTTAAATGACAAGATTGAATATTTGAACCGGACCCCTTTTTATCAGATGGGTTAGACTATTGTATAGTGAACCCAGGGCTAAAATCAGAATTAACAACGAGCTCTCAGAGGTGTTCCAATTAGAGAGAGGAACAAGACAGGGGTGCCCTCTATCCCCCCTTATGTTTGCCCTCGCTATGGAGCCTCTGGCAATTATGGCAAGATCGAGGACGGACGTAAGGGGGTTCAGGAGACAGGCGGGGGAAGACCGAATTGCACTATTCGCGGATGATGTGCTTTTTTTTTTGGGAGATGTCGAGACCTCATTGGGAAGTGTAGTAAAAATGGTAGGGGAATTTGGACAGCTTTCAGGCCTGACTATCAATTGGGATAAATCCGCCCTGCTACCACTGGAACCATTTGATGTCCAGTTAATACCAGGGGTGCCCCAACTGAGCGTGGTCACCAGATTGAAATATTTAGGGATCTGGGTCACTAAGGACGTCACCCAATATGCTAACATTAATATTGCCCCATTGTTACTCAAACTAAAACAAAAGAGTGACATATGGAAACGGCTCCCGCTGTCTGTAGCAGGGCGCTGTAACCTTATTTAAATGGTATGGCAGCCACAGCTGCTATACTTGTTACATAATTCCACGATTTGGTTAGGCCAGGTTTGGTTTAAGAAAATAGAGACGTTATTTAGAGAGTTAATATGGAGGGGGGGCCAAGCCAGGATCAGCTTGCAAACACTACAACTCCCTGTAAAAGAAGGGGGTCTGGCGGTTCCACACCCAAGGCTATATTTTGTAGCATCCCAGCTGCAACACTTGGCGGGTTGTGGAACCACAGACCACGAGTGTCCCAATAGTCGACTGCTGTTTGCAGGGAATCCGCATAAGCTATTGGTGGAAGCCTTAGAGGCAGACTTTTTCTCCTACAAATACCCAACCATAAAACTAGTCAGAAAAATATGGCAGACAACAAAGGCATCTCTGGAGTACTCCGGGGTAACCGAATTTTCCCCCATATGGAGTAACAACAATATACAGGAGGTAATAAGCATAGAGAAACCGGAGGAGTGGGAAAGACAGGGGATAAATCGCTTAATACAATTGTTCGAGGGGGGAACCATGAAATTATTCTCGGATTTGGTAAGGGAATATAAGATATCTAATAAGACGTTCTATACGTACCTCCAGGTTCGCCATGCCATGCAAACCCAATTTAGATCTCAAACTGTTACATGGGCAAAGATCCCTGCCCTTATTAAAGTAATTAAGGCCAGTACATCTTAAGGCTTAATATCATTAATGTATACTCTCCTAGGGTCCAGAGCGATAAGTAGAGCGGGCCCCACCAAGAGTAGGGAGGGGTGGGAAGGCGACTTAGGGGAAATGACCTCTGAACAATGGGACAAGATATTGCAACAAGGAGTATTGGTGTCATTGGCTCCATCGCAGAGATTGTCCCATCTGTTCTTACTGTACAGAGTATATTACACTCCCCAAAAGATGTTTAAACTGGGTTGGAGGCAAAACAACGAATGCCCAAGATGCAAAGGCAAAGGAGATCTTATCCATATGGTCTGGAAATGTCCTAAGCTTTACCGCTATTGGGCAGAGATAATCGCAAGGATTAACAAGGCCTTTGGATCCTCTCTCGAACCAGAAGCTTTGACCTGCCTACTAGGCTGCATGGAGGACACTCGAGTCCCGCCAGGTAGCCGGGAAGCAGTAATAAGATGCCTTTTTCAGGCTCGCAAAATAATTGCCCAAAAATGGCAGGCCCCCGATCCCCCATCCATAGAAAACTGGACGGCGACTATAAATCAAACAATTTCCAGTGAAAGAGTGTGTTTCACTCGGCAGGGGAATTACTGGAAATTTGCAAAACTGTGGGGACCATGGCTAAAGTGCAGCGAGAGATCCCCCGTAGGGAGAACTAACAATGAAACCTTGACCGGACCATTGGGAACAACCCCCTTCCAAAATGGCCAGAGACCTTCTGTTTAGCTATCCCCCTATGGCAGTCCTACGGGAAGATTACAATGCTTTTCTCAAACCCTAGCCAAGCCCCCGAATCAGCATCGAACACGTCATTGTAAGCCAGAACTTCTCTGTTAAAGCAACACAAGAAGATTACGTTTCCGCGGGAGGGAGGGGGAGGGGGAGGGAGGGTTGGTGCAAGGGGGAAGGCACAAGGGGTTACACTAGGAAATAGATATGATTTCACTATCTCTAAACAAAAACATTTTAACTGTGTGGTTTTCTAATTACGATAATTTGTTAATTGCCAATTTTGTGACTATGGCTGTGTATCTGTTTAATTGTTGTACCCTCAGAAAAATAAAAATAAATTAATAAAAAAAAAAAAAGAATATTTGAACCACCATTTTCTGTTATACTTTATTCATCACGTGTTTTTTGTACATGGACTGTCTGCTGCAAAGCAGCAGTATCTTATATGAAGAAAAGTGAAATTAATAAATAAGTTATTTTAAGCATTTGGTGTGCTCTTTAAACCTACTGCTTCCATAGAATGGCAATAGAGGAATTACAGAGTAATAGACAGTCCTGTTGGACTAAAAAGTCAGAGATATCACAATTCTTCTAATGCCACAGCGCATGAGGCACTTCATAGTGCTGCGCCTGCCACACTGGGCCATAGTCTGTGGGTAAGAGGCCTGCCCACAGTCCCTTCCAAAACACAGTGACTGTGGGTTCTGTCACACTGGGCTTACTTGAGTCCTGTCTAGATCCAGCGCAATGCCCAGCTTCAGATCTTCTCATCTCTCTTCCTTCTCCCACAAGCTATATTAAGATTAGTGGCAGCTATTGGCTCTCACTGCTGTCAGTCAAATCATGTGGGGAGGGAGCAGGGAGGAAAGCTGAGTTATATGTGCTTATGTAAACACAGTCTGGCTTGGGATCAAGCCTGCATGTCTGAAACCATAGGAAACCGCTTGCTATGGGGGCAGACACAGAAGCGAAGAAGCCACAATCGCTGGTGGGGGATAACAGAAGAGGAGATTTCCGACCACTTTGTGCAATACCATTGCAGAGAGCAGATAGGTATAACATAAAAAAAAGTATAAGCAAGTATAACATGTTTATTATTTTAATCAGACTTTACAAACACTTTAAGGTCCACCAGCAGTAGATTTAAAATATGGTTAAGTAGACCTTAAAGGAGACGTATGGACTTGGAAAAAATACCAACATTCATACTCACCTTGATGCTGCAGCATCGGTGTGATGCTGCAGCTGTCCCAATATTGGCTCTAAGACTGAGACCTGAGTGATCACATGACCGTTAATCACTGAGTTCTCTGTCTTCTCGGAGAGCAGTGACTTTCAGTCACAGCTTTCTGCTCTGCCCCTTAAACACTCACTGGAGCACCAGGATTGAGAGGAGGCGGGTGCAGCCGCGTGGATTTTGGCAATATGGTCAGGATCCTTCCGGAGCCTTGAACGGCTCTGCTATGTCAGCTTATGTGGGCTATAGTCCACTATTAGCTGACTGCGTCATGGGAAAACGAAAGTAAGTGCGCTCCGGTGACCCACAAGAGAAGTATGACCAAAAAAACTTTTTTTAAGCACCAGGCCCCAGATTTACTTAAGCCATTTTTTAATCACTTTGCCCTACGTGCAGGCATCTACACAACTGTACATATTAACAAGCAACATGTAAATGCTTGGAACTGGCTGTTACTAATATTATCCATAGTCACATTTGGTTCATGGGACTTCCTGCTAGTAATGAAAGCCATTGGACAGCTATTACCTGTAAAAGTATGGCTGATAGGGGCTGAGCCGGTGTGTGTTAGGCCCCGTACACACGAGGAGACATGTCCGATGAAAACGGTCCATGGACCGTTTTCATCGGACATGTCTACTGCAGGATTTTGGTCCGGCAGTGTGTACACACCATCGGACGAAAATCCCATCGGACAGAGAACGCGGTGACGTGGCGGTGATGTTGACGCCGCCACGTCACCAAACCAGGAAATAAAATGCTTCCACGCATGCGTCGAATCCATTCGACGCATGTGGGGGATTTCGGTCCGCTGGTTAGTCGTACTAACCAGTGGACATGTCCGACGGACAGGTTTCCAGCGGACAAGTTTTAAAGCATGCTTTAAAACTTTTGTCCGCTGGAAACCTGTCCGTTAGGCCGTACACACGATCGAATCTGTCCGCTGAAACTGGTCTTTTCTTTGGGGGTGGCATCCCGAAACACAGCAGAAAGTTTGATTCTTCAGCAAGCTAGTGTGGCTAGTGCTGACCAATGAGCACTTACCATTGCTCGCATTATACTGTTGAACAGCTTTTGGTGCTGTGTGGTGATGTTTTAAAGTGCCAGTCCATTATACCAGCAGAGACCCTAGGGGAGGAGAGGGTGTTGGGAGTATTTTTTTTGTAAATAGAAAAACAAACCCTTTAAACAACAATAACAAAAATGGTTCTGGCTAAGGGCTCATTCTTAGTTCAGCTGCTTAGTAAGCTTTACATTTTTTTTCTGGTACATGGTAAGCATTCAGTAAATTGTCATAAGATGTCTGATATGCATTCCAAATGCTGAAAGGATTCTAGGAAATAAATAACCCTCTATCATCACACTCTGTGGAAAGAGAAGTGAACTGCATAGTACATGCTTGTAAACTGTGTAGTAACTCCTTGCATTTAAATGTCTGTAGTTGGATTGATTTGCAAGCGGTTATGATGACCAAGGAACAGTGCAGGAGGCATCTCAGTGACCCTCTAAAAACAAACTGCTGCTTCTTAAATGCTCAAGTGACCTGCTTAATTAAGAAAGGCACCATTTTTTACATTTTTGGTATCGTGTTGGAGTGCGGCTGTCCATCTCCTCCTTTTCTTTGTTATTGCCTTGTGCATTGCCCCGCGCCCACTGGGTTTTTGGATCGTAACTACCACTGGGGAGCTCCTGTCTTGAGCGGGCAAAAATCAAGAAAACAATAACTGTGGAGAGGTATTGATGGTCGGACTTTGAGGCCAAGGAAGTAGGTAAAAAATAAAAATTTTAATATTACCAATTAAACATAACAGTATAAATGCATAGTAACAATTATATAGAAAAAACAATAATACATATACAATTGGAAAACCGCTGTGTACAAAATCCCTAAAGTCGCCGACGCACGTTTCGCCGTGGGGCTTCTTCAGGACAGTTGTTAAGGATTTTGTAAGACGATGTATAGTCAGAAAACAAAATAGTTATATCGCCGATGATCCTATATCGAATGAGTTCAAGGGCACACACCACAATCAGGTAGTCAAAGGTAAGGTAGGTACTTGCTTTCAAAAAGTCCTCAGATCTTGTTACAGATCTTTAATCGACAACAAAGTAAAGGTAGAAATAGCTTTAAGATTCATGTGAAACGTGACACTATTGGCAACCTCCATTCAATAATGAAAGATCCTGAAGCCAGCTGGGACACATAACCAGAGTAGATTGAACTCAGATGTACACCCTGGGACACGGACCTCACGTTTAACCACTTGACCACTGGGCACTTAAACACCCTTAATAACCAGACCAATTTTCAGCTTTCGGTGCTCTCACAGTTTGAATGACAATAACTCGGTCATACAACACTGTAACCAAATGAAATTTTTGTCCTTTTTTTCCCACAAATAGAGCTTTCTTTTGGTGGTATTTGATCACCTCTGCGTTTTTTTTTGTTTTTTTTTGCTATTAATGAAAAAAGAACGAAAATTTTGCAAAAAATAATAATTTTTCTTCATTTCTATTATAAAATTTTGCAAAAAAGTAATTTCCTGACGCATTCATGGCAGCACACACTGGGTTGTGACTCCGCCCCCACAACCTGACAGGATTGGTTAGCTATAAATTTGAAGGGGAGACGCCCCGCATCATTCTCTTTTTTCATCCTCACCTGACAAGATTGAATGAACAAGCAAAAAGCATGCCTCTTACCGCAAATCGCCCCAGCAGGTTCAGCCTCTCCTGTTTGGAAGTCCCTCCTGTACAGTCTCTAAATGAGCTTTATGGTGGGAACCCCGTTCTGGTGGTCTCAGGGGCTTTGAAATTATACTGGCATCTGTAGCAAGCTTTAAAGAAGCTTCAAATCTCGCAGTGGCCCCCACTTTCGCTCTGTCTTTCCTTCCACTGCAGTGTATCCTTCCACAAAGGTATTTGTATCATTACATTTACCACCTAAGATTAGTCCGTTTTGTACCTTTGTCTGCCTGTTGTTTTTTTCTCAGCTCTGCTGAGCCCTGTGGTTCCTCTGACACCCCATACTCTCGGGGTCACCGCTGCGTACCCCTTGGCGCTCTGCACATGCGCGCAGCTCAGTGATGACGCCGCCTGTCTCCTCTGCCCTCTTCCAAAATGGCGCCGGGTGAGCGGGACGCTTCTGCACATGCGCGCGTCATTAAAAAAAAAGAAGGAAAAAAGAAACAGTCCTATTGCTCTGTAGTTCTGGCTGCCGCACTGCTGCTCTGCTCTACTCAGAGTGAAGATTGCACCAGGTGTGTGCAGGCATGTCCCAGATCAGCCTGGGCTAATTGATTACACACAAAAAAAAAAAAAAGGAATAAATAGGATAGAAGATATTATACAAGCGCCCAGAAGCGATTCAGTTTGCATGTGCCGCGCTATATAAGTTTTCATCATTCATTCATTCAATACATTTATATATTAATTTATAACATACCATAGAAGAAAGTGTATCCATAATTTAACAATTAATATAATCCAAAAAAAAAAAAAAAAAAAAGGATAGATATATGTATATAAAATTATTATATTAATTTAATAAATAGAAATGTTGGGGGGGAACATATTGTAATGTTTTCCCTTCTCTCTTTTTTCCCACCTTTTCGGGCTGTCTCTCTGCTATCCTCATGGGAGCCACTGCCCTCGCAGACCACCATCAGCTGACCAGGTATAGAGGCCGTCCAGAAGGTGGTAAGTAGAGGGGAGACAAAAAAGAGAGCCTGGCCATTGACGCTACAGTTTTGGTAGCCCTATCGGGTCAAGAGACGCAAGTTTGCGGCACAGAGGGAGATTCTAGCCATGCTTCCGGCAGAGGGCGCAAGAAATCGCTCAAGGTTACCCTCTTGATTTCTTCAATCAAGGCATAGCCGCTCGCGTCACAGCACTCCCGTCATAGTCGGTCCCACCGCATACGATTACCTTCATCCCAGACAGAGCTATCTTACCCGCACCACGGCAAATGTTTGCCAAATATGCGGGGCGCCATCCTTGCCAGGGGAATTGGCCTGCCACTCGTGCTTCATCGAAGTAACCAAGGATTCAGAGGCCAGAGTAGATACTGAGCTCCCAGGAGAATCGCCACAGGGATCATATGTGGGCGATCCTTCCCCAAGCACATCGCCCGGCCGTTACGCCAGGGTGCAGTAACCCTCTCTAAGAATGAGGAGTGTGAGCAGGCGTCGGACTGTCTCTTTTTGGTTGAACCATTTGCCCATTCACTCAAGGAAGCGATCGGCTGGGAGGAGGTTATGGCAGAACTTCTGAAGGTTCAGAAATATTTCCCGGTGCTGAAAAGGGGGTCCTGAATCATTTCCCTTCATCGAAGAGCTGGAGAACCTCATAAAGGATAAGTGGGGGGGTCGCATAAGCGGCCCAGTATGAGCAACAAGTTTGCAGATTGTACCCCTTGTGGTAGTCTAAGATCGATTCTTTGATCAATGCAACTACAGTCGATTCATCTTTTTTTTTTTAAAGATTTTTATTTGCCAGATGCACATACACAAGAAGTTGTAGACAAGGTACAGTTCCAATCAGGTAAAACAATACAGTAAGTCAATATAGATCTCTTTCCCCTTCCATATTCTAGGTACAGTATATTCTTTAGTACAAATAGCTGTTTTTTTTTTTTTTAAAGAAAAACCAAAATCGCAAGCACCACATGTGCTCGTAAAAAAGAAACATAGAAACCTAAACTTCACATAACAACGGAGGTAAAGTTCCCCCAGTCCTGTTTGTGCCGTGTGCTGTTATTTTATCACTCCCAAACTGTCACATTTCCCTCACCCATGTCATAACGATTACCCATCTGACAATTAATAGCAGAGAGAAAAAAAAGAAAAAAAAAAAAAAATTATATATTTCCTCTCAATTGTCAGTTTGTACCGTATTCTCAGAATCAATCCATCGTCCCCAAACTTTATGAAATTTCTTAAGGCAGCCCCTGGACTCATACGTCATTTTATACAATGTGACATTGGCATTGACAAGGCCTTTCCAGGCATCTAGTGTGAGATATTCTCTTTTAATCCAGTTGAGAACAATTAGCTTTCTGACATAATAAAACAGCAGTCTCAGTAGTGTTCGTGTAGTATTACTCATAACCTCATCCTCAATAACACCGAGGAGTCCCAACAGTGGGCTACAGATATTTGGCAGGTCAAATGTGTCAGCAATAAACTGGGTCACTTGCGACCATAGGGGCCGTATCCTATTACAATCCCAGACCATGTGTAGAAAGGTACCTTCTGCAATTAAACATTTGTGGCAGGTGGGGTTATCTTTCCTTCCCATTTTATACAGCCTTAACGGAGTATAGTACATTTGGTGCAAGTATCTAAGTTGTATTAATTTGTCTCTAGCGGAGATAACTGTGGGCGTATAAGACATCAGCACCTCCCCCCATTGCTCCTCCGTAAGCTCTGGGATAATATTGGTCCACCTCTCTCTAAGTTTCTTTTCCCTTGGGTTTATTCTATCCATGAGTGAGCTATAGTAGATAGAGATCAATTTAGTGTGTTCAGGAGCCATAAGGAGCCTTTCCAGTTTAGAGTTTTCAAGTAGTACCCGTCCTGTCCCAAATTGAGCAAGAGCAGCATGTTGCAGTCTGGTGTACTGAAATGCCCAGGAGTCGGGAACATCTAAGTCCCTACGTAGTTGTGCAAATGTTTTTAGTTCCCCATTATCGTATAGTTGGTGAAGATATGTGAGTCCGAATTTTGACCATCTATATCCATCCTCCAGATGAAAAAACTCCTTTAAACAGGGGTTGAACCACAACGGGGCATTGGGTGAAAGGTGCAGAGGGGTGTCGGCTATATGCTTTATACAACTCCCCAGAATGCGCTTAGCAGAGCCAAGCATCTCCCTGCCCCCCACTGTAGGCACCTCTCCTCTAAAGAAAAAGTTCAACAAAGCTTCATAGGACGTTGCCACAGCTGCTTCAACTGCAACAGCAGCATTATTCAACTGTGGAAACATGCGCCAATGTAAATGAACTAGCTGTGAGGCCAAATAATAGAGGTGCAGATCCGGCACCGCTAGACCTCCCCTCCCAACCGGCAGTTGTAGGAGTTCCAGGGAAACCCTGGCTGCTCCAGCTCCCCACAGGAAGGATGATAGCAGGGAGTTAATGTGGCAAAACGTTTTTTTAGGAATATAAATTGGGGCATTAGAGAGCACATATAGGAATTTTGGCAAAAAAATCATTTTAAATAGATTAGCTCTACCCAGCAACGTGAGTGGGAGGTCCTTCCATTTCTGGATCCTGTCACTAAAAGACCTAATGATAGGCCATAGATTCAATTCTGCAAACGAAGTTACCGGCAATCTCACAGTAATGCCCAAATATTTAAACTGGGGGACCACCGCCAGAGGGCACTGAACAGGGAGTATTAGATTAGGTTGAGGATCCAAGGGAAAAAGATTTGATTTGGACCAGTTAATTCTGAAACCAGAAAAATCCCCAAATTCCTGAATCAATGACACCGCCGCCGATAAGGATGCGTCAGAGTCTCCCAGGTACAAGAGCATGTCATCCGCGTACAGTGACACACGCTCCTCCAGACCTCCCACCTGCAGCCCCCCAACTAAGTCATGAGTCCTAAGTTTAGCCGCCAGTGGCTCAATAGCCAGGGCGAACAGGAGAGGAGACAGAGGGCACCCCTGCCTCGTCCCCCTGTGGATCTGAAAGGTGTTTGATATAAGGCCATTTACTCGAATACTAGCACAGGGTTCTTTGTATAATAGTTTAACCCAGGAAACAAATTTCGGTCCAAAGCCCAGTTTCACAAGAAGAGCAAAGAGATAGTCCCATTCCACTGAGTCGAACGCTTTTTTAGTGTCTAATGATGCTATCACTCTCTTGCCTGAATTCTCATGTTGAATCTGCAAGTTAACATATAGCCTTCTAAGGTTCATTTGGGTACATCTGCCGGGAATAAATCCTGTCTGGTCTGAGTTAATTAATTTGAGAATCACCGATTGCAATCTACCTGCCAAAATTTTGGCTAGTATTTTGACATCCGAATTGATCAAAGAGATTGGTCTATAGGATTCACATTCTTGTGGATCCTTCCCCGGCTTGGGAATTACCACAATCAGGGCTTCACGCATAGATTCTGGGAGTATCCCCTCTTTTTCTGCTGCTGCAAAGACTCTCTGTAAACGTGGCGCCAAGATCTCTCTATGCAAGTGGTACCAGTCGGCCGGAAACCCATCAAGTCCCGGCGACTTACCAGGTTTGAAAGAAGAGATGGCGTCACATATTTCTTCCTGTGTTATAGAGTGTTCCAATTTAGCACCGTCCTCTGAAGTCAGGGAGGGCAATGTCACGGTATCTAGATAAATAGACAGCTCCGAGCCTGTATGTTGGGTCTGGGACTGATAAAGGTTCTCGTAGAATTTCAGAAACGTGTCTAGAATACCAGGAGAATCTCGTACTACTTCCCCATTGGATCGTCTGAGTTGTAAGACAGTAATTGGAGTATAGAGCGGTCGTGCCAAGAATGCTAGGAGACGACCACTCTTATCTCCAAATTCAAAGAAAGATCTAGTCTGACGTAGTTGCTGTTTTGTCGTTTGTTCAGTCAAAAGTAATCTATATTGTCTCGTCTGGTCCTGCCAAAGTCGATAAGTAACAGGGGTTGGGTCCTGAATATACCTCTGTTCAGCACTAGTCACCCTAATCCCTGCATTCCGTATATCTGAATTCAAAGCTTTAGAGAAATCACTTGTTTCTTTAGTAAACACCCCCCTCATAGTTGCCTTAAAAGCCTCCCACTGATTATGAATTGAGGCGTCCGCCTCGTTCTCCCTCCAGTAGTGGTCAATGGCGGTCTTACATGTGATGGTAATAAATTCTTCTTGCAGCCATCCTACATTCATACGCCAGTGCCTCCTCCCTTTTGGAGCACCTAGGTCCAAAATTACCTCCATCGGGGAGTGATCCGACAAGGCCCTAGGGAGATACCGGACGCTGGATATGATCGGAAGCCCATCTGCAGAGGACAGCAATAGGTCAATTCTAGACAGTGTCCTATGTGTCTCCGAGTAACAGGAATATTCCCTGACTCCAGGATTTTTTAGACGCCACACATCTGTGAGAGCGTAGCTCTCCAACCATGAGGCGAGCGTGTGATGTGAGGTAGAGACACATCCATGTCTGTCGAGATCCACATCTGACACTGCGTTAAAATCACCAAGCAGTAACAGTGGTCCCTGTGCAATCATCACAGCCTCCCTCAGAACACCCTCCAGCACCTGAGAGGAAAACGGGGGCGGAATATACACACAGACCAGTGTCATACAAATATTAAACATCTGACATACCAGTATAGCATATCTGCCCTGAGGATCTAGCTTGACCTGTAATATATGGGCCGCAGCCTTCTTAGTAACCAGGATGGCCACCCCTCTCGAATATGTGGAGTATTCAGCGTGGAGTACCCTCATAATATTTGCTTTCTTTAGAGCCAGAACTTTAGAGCCCTGCAAGTGTGTTTCCTGCAGAAGGATAAAATGGGGCTTATACCTTTTAATAAAATCAAAGACGAGAGATCTCTTTACCTTTGAATTCAAGCCACGTACATTCCAAGACAGGAGGCTTATTCTATCCGCCATTTAAACTTAAAAAGGAAACTGACAGGATAGCAAGCAGAACGATATCTGAGCAACTGGTAAACCGTATACCCATCCTGGAGAGGGCAAGATACACAAGAAAATAAAAATAAAAAATATATATAGCAACAGCACACAGCACAAACAAATAAAACAAGTAAAACAAGTTAACCCTTCCCTTCCCACCCTGCACACAACCCCAACATGTTGTGCGCCTGAACCCCATAACTAGAAAAGCAGGTGACCTCGGGGGGTCACAGGTCAGCAGTAGTGGAATAATATCCACATAACAGTCTATAGCTTGTCTTGAAGGAGCTAAGGAGCATCCATGACAAAATCAACATATCCCTTAGGATCCCTCCGGTGCAAAGGGACAAATCAACCAGCGTAGCTGAAAGAAAAAACACCACAGGGAAAATAGCTGGTAGTGAAAATAGTCTGGCCAGGAGCAAGAGAAAAAAAATAAAAATAAAAAATAAAAAATTAAACAAATAAAAGGGGAAAAAAAATAAAAAAGGGGGGGAGGGGGGAACAAGGGTCCCAACAGAGACCAAAAACAAAATAAGTGTTTCTTTAAATGATCACAGGGACTACTTCACAGTCAGTCAGCTTGAAGAACTTCGTGGGACATCACACAGGAGAGACAGTGTCAGAAAATAATCATAGAGCCATCCTCCTCGGGAACGGAGAAGCAAGTGCAGGTCATGTATCACAGGTGTAAAGCAACTTAAGACTGTCAGCGGTGCGCAGCAGGGCTAGAACGCCCCCTGGTGTCCATCCAGCGTGAAGCCTCAATTGGAGCATTGAAAAAGAAAACTTTACCCCTGTCCACCACTCTCAATTTTGCCGGGTATAGCATACTGTATGCCAAGTGCATCTCTCGCAGCCTTTTCTTCACATGAACAAAGCTGGCCCTCTGCCTCTGCGTAGCTGCCGAAAAATCCGGGTATATTGAGATGCGATTACCGTTAAATTGCAGATCTCCCAAGGTGCGCGCTTCACGGAGGATACTTTCCCGGTCTCTAAAATGTAGTATTTTTGCTATCATAGGGCGAGGGTGGGAGCCAGGAGGGGGGGGTTTAGATGGAATTCTGTGCGCCCTTTCTATAGCGAATAGACGGGAGAACGTGGTGGTCGCCATATTTTCTTTAAGCCACAGTTCTAGGAAGTCCTCAGGTTGTTGTCCCTCTGCCTTTTCAGGAAAGCCTACAAAACGAAGGTTATTCCTCCTCTGACGGTCTTCCATTTCTCCCAGCTTGTCAGCGTGGGCGGCCACCTCTCTTTGTACAGTTTGTACTTTGCCGTCTAAGGGGCGAACTACATCTTCCAGGTCACTAATTCTATGCTCAGCCTCCGTGGCCCTTTCCCTGATATTCTGCACATCCTGCTTAAGGAATGACATTTCTGCCCTCACACTATCAATGTGCTCTGTTAGGGTGGATTGGCAGGTGTAAATTGCTTCCATGATCTGTTTCAGGGAGGGCTCTCCAGCTTCACCTGCTTGCCCAGGTTCCCTCACATCCTTCCTCGGCATTCTATCTAGAGAGGAGCTCCTTCTCAGTCCCTTAGAAGCGCGAGGTAGCTGGCTCACCTTTCCTGCATTAGAGGATCGTTCAGCTCCGCTGCGCTGGGCATTGCTGGGGCCCTGCGTCGCGTCCTCGTGGCCGCCGCCATCTTGGGATCCCCATGCAAAACGGGAGAGACGATCGGCGGCAGATTCCATAGGTGCTGGCCCGTATTTCACCATCCCTAACCGACCTACAAGCTCCAGGGAGTGTTCGGGCGTCGATGCTGCACAGGATCTGTGTCCCTGACACTCAGGATGTCTGTAGGAGTATTCGTCCCGGCCGGAGCTCCTTCACAGCGCTGTTCACATGTCGGCCGTTGGCTCCGCCCCCACAGTCGATTCATCTTTAATGCGACTCGCTAGAGACGTTTCTCTACCGATTGAAGACGCAGTTACCTTCCGGGACGCTCTTGATCATAAAATCAATATAGAACTGAAGAAAGCCTGCTCCACGACAGGAGCCGCTTGTAGGCCGGCTATCACCACAGCAGCAGTCGCTAAAACTATCGCTGCATAGGCAGCTAATTTTGAGAATCCCATTCTAGAAGGAGCCGACCAGGGGAAGATATTCTCCTCCCTGCAGGAAAATTAAGTTGGCTTACGGCTCCTGAGGGGGCGACTTCATGGCTGGGAAGAGCCTTATGGCTGAGACCCTGGATAGCGAAGGCAGCGTCAAAATCAACTGGTGCAAAATTCCATATGGCGGCTCAAGTGTATTCGGCACAAAGATGGACTCGGCCATCTCCAAGGTTACCGGGGGAAAGTCTGGGCTGATTTCTCCGATAGGAAAACCAGAGCCCCAGAAGGGCCCCGCTTACAGGCGTGATCTTCCTGTCAAGTACAGGGATGTTAGATCCTACCGCCCCGGCAGGGAATTTAGGAGGGACTGGAAGACTCGACCCTCCTTCATGTAGATACAGTAAGCCAATCACAGCTGGGGAACAGCAGAAGTCCTTTTTGAGGGTCCGTCTGCCCACCCAGCTCAGGTGAGCACCAGACTCAAGAGATTCGCTCGGATATGGGCAACTCGTATAACAGATCCATGAACACTATCCTCTATCAAGAACGGTCACAATTGGAAATTCATGGGCACATTGCCAGGGAACACATTCCAGCCTACCAAGTACTTCCGCACCAGAAAGGGAGGGGGTTTTATTCCCCTTTATTTCTGGTACAAAAAAAAAAAACAGGGATCTACGTCCAGTCTTGGACCTAAAGAATTTCAACAGACGATCAAAATAGAGGCCCTCAGATTGGAAAGGCCTTCAGTCCATTTTGTTGTCAGTGGACGTGGGAGACTGGATGCTATCTCTAGATTTTTCGGGCGTTTACCTTTACATCCCAGTTCATCTTACCTTCCAGAGGTCCCTTCGGTTCTCAATCGATCAATCCCATTTCCAATTTTGGTGCCCCCCATTCGGCATCGCCTCAGCACCCAGAGCATTCGGCAAGTTAGGGTGTTCCTAGGGGCAGAATAAAATACCAGGTTGTACCGGGTGCAACTCCCTCAAGAGAGGCTGAAGCCCTTGCTCCAGAAGATACAAAGTCTGCTATCATCCAGACGTCTAACTGTCAGAGCCTGCCTCAGTACCCAGGGGTCCATGTAGTCCAGAAGTAGTGACATCGGACGCCAGCCAGGGGTGATGGGGTCCACACTATCTAGACTGAGTAGCCCAAGGACAGTGGCATTTTCGGGCTCAGGGCATAGTGTCAAATATTTTAGAGCTCAGAGCAGCCTTTCAGGCCCTCCTGGCCATTGCGCCTCTTCTATAGAGGAAGAGTGTCCTGATCAGGATGGACAACAAGTAGCGGTGTCATGTATCCAGAGACAGGGGAGCATCAGGAGTCGCACGCTTCATAATGGAAGGGGCACAAGTGCACCTGTTAGATCTGTGGGGAGTATGCGTCCCAGCAACACAGAATTCGTTGGCCAACTACCTAAGCCGAGAGACACTTTCAAACACACGAACGGTCCCTGAACCAACATGTATTCTCCATTCTTACGAAAACTAGTACCAGAACCAGAAGTCGACCTAGCGGCCACGCCAAAGAACTCCAAGTGTCAGAGGTTCCTGTCCAGAGCCCACTTTCCATTACCTGAAGGGACAAACTGCCTAGTTCTTCCATGGAGCTGCGAGCTAGGGTACATTTTTCTTCCAACTTCTCGGATTACAAGATTCCTGTCCCGACTTCGGAAGTCCTCAGCTACAGTTATTGTACTAATACCGTTCCGGCTGAGGAGGCCATGGTTTACGACCCTGCTACAACTAGGTACGCGGCCTCAATACATCTTCCAGTAACCTGGGATCTCATACATCAGAGGCAATTCTTCCATCCAGCCCAGAGAAGCTGCATTTGCCAGCTTTGAAGCTGAGAGGGCTAGGTTAGGGGAACTCGGATACTCTCAGGAGGTAATATCAACCTTAGTACAAGCTCTAAGGAGCTCCACTGATGTCACCTATACTAGGATCTGGGAGAGGTTCGTGTCATCGCAGCAAAGACATTGGAATCCCATCTCAAATTCTTGAATTTCTTCAGTCAGGGTTTAACAAGGGCCCGGGCTTGGGTACCCTGAAGGTGCAAGTATCTGCCCTTTCAGCCATGACGGGTACTAGATGGGCTCTTCATCATCTGGTCACTCTGTTCCTCAGGGCCTACATAAGATCAGACCACCTAGGAGGCCAGCCTTTCCAACAGGGGATCTCTGTGTAGTACTCGAGGCCCTGTCCAATCCACCTTTTTCTCCATTCAACTTAGTCTCACCGTGGAACCTAGCTCTGAAGATGGCTTCCCGTATTGCTATCACCTCAGTTAAGAGGGCGCCGGAGATACAAGCACTTATGGCTATGGAACCCCTATTCAGTGTTCTTCCCTGACAGAGTGGTTCTGAAGCCCTCAGACCATTTTTATCCAAGGGTAACTTCCTCCTTTCATTATAACCAGGACATCGTCCTTTCGTCTTTTACTAATGAGAGGGGCGAGTCCCATGACTAGGATGTCAAGTCTACCATCTCCAGTTACGTCACAGCTACATCTCAGGAAGACGGATTCTCTCTTGATTATCCCACACGGGAGCAGACGAGGTCAGCCAGCTACCTCCCGTACCATTACCTCTTGGTTGTTAAAGCTATCAAGGAGACCTATTCCATCCAGCAACTTACGCCTCCTAGAGGGCATTAGGGCTCATTCGACAGGGGCAGAGGCCACTTCTTGGGCAGCATATTGCGGGACTTCACCGGAAACCATAGGCAGAGCAGCAACTTGGTCTTCCCAACACATCTGCATTTCTCACTACAGAGTGAATTCTGCTCTCCTGGCTACCGTCGACTTCGGCAGATCTGTTCTTAGAGCCAATTCCTCAGCGCTATAAAGAATAAATATTACTGTTTTCTTGCACCCTCCTGACTGGCGAGTTATATCCCAGTGTGTGCTGCCATGAATGCGTCAGGAAAAAGGAAAATTGTATACTCACCTTTCCGTAATTTTCCTTTCCTGACGCATCTTCATGGCAGCACACAGATGCCCACCCTGCTGTTTTATGATGATATATACAGAGAATGATGCGGGGCGTCTCCCCTTCAAATTTATAGCTAACCAATCCTGTCAGGTTGTGGGGGCGGAGTCACAACCCAGTGTGTGCTGCCATGAAGATGCGTCAGGAAAGGAAAATTACGGAAAGGTGAGTATACAATTTTCCGTTTTTTCTTCAGAAATTTGGCCTAAAATGTATACTGCTACATATCTTTGGTAAAAAAAAAAAAAAAATGTTGGATATTATTTAGTCTGGGTGAAAGTTATGGGGTCTACAAACTATGGTACCAATTACTGAAAATTGATGAATTTCATCACACCTAATGTACTGACAGCCTCTCTCATTTCTTGAGACCCCAACATGCCAGAAAAGTACAAATACCCCCCAAATTACCCCTTTTTGGAAAGAAGACATTCCAAGGTATTTAGAAAGAGGCCTGGTGAGTTTTTTTAAGTTGTAATTTTTTCCCACAATTCTTTGCAAAATCAAGATTTTTTTTTCCATCAAATTTTCATATTATTAGGTTATTTCTCACACACAGCATATGCATACCACAAATTACACCCCAAAACACATTCTGCTATTCCTCCCGAGTATGGCGGTACCCCATGTGTGAGACTTTTACACAGTGAGGCCACATACAGAGGCCCAACATGCAGGGAGCACCCAGGCCAATTCTGACATTTCTCTCCTACATGTAAAAATCATCATTTATTTGCTAGAAAATTACATAAAACCCCAAAACATGATATAAAGATACCTCACATGTGTGGTTTGAACACCGTTTTTATATGTGGGCGGGACTTGCGTATACGTTCGCTTCTGCATGCGAGCTCACGGGGACAGGGGCGCTGTATGCCCAGAGTATTGCAGAGTATGCCCAGAGTATGCCCAGAGTATGCCCAGAGTATTGCCAGAGTATGCTCAGAGTATTGCCAGAGTATGCCCAGAGTATTGCCAGAGTATGCCCAGAGTATTGCCAGAGTATGCCCAGAGTATTGCAGAGTATGCCCAGAGTATTGCAGAGTATGCCCAGAGTATGCCCAGAGTATTGCGGAGTATGCCCAGAGTATTGCGGAGTATGCCCAGAGTATTGCCCAGAGTATTGCCAGAGTATTGCCAGAGTATTGCAGAGTATGCCCAGAGTATTGCAGAGTATGCCCAGAGTATTGCCAGAGTATGCCCAGAGTATTGCCAGAGTATGCCCAGAGTATTGCCAGAGTATGCCCAGAGTATTGCAGAGTATGCCCAGAGTATTGCAGAGTATGCCCAGAGTATTGCCAGAGTATGCCCAGAGTATGCCAAGAGTATTGCCAGAGTATGCCCAGAGTATGCCCAGAGTATTGCAGAGTATGCCCAGAGTATTGCCAGAGTATTGCCAGAGTATGCCCAGAGTATGCCCAGAGTATGCCCAGAGTATTGCCAGAGTATTGCCCAGAGTATGCCCAGAGTATGCCCAGAGTATTGCCCAGAGTATGCCCAGAGTATTGCCCAGAGTATGCCCAGAGTATGCCCAGAGTATTGCCAGAGTATTGCCAGAGTATTGCCCGAGTATTGCAGAGTATGCCCAGCTGAGGTATTGCCGAGTATTGCAGAGTATTGCAGCAGGGATGGCTGAGCAGGGAGGGATGGATGAATGGATCTGTGACTACATTTGTCACAGATCCAGCCCGCAGCACTGCCGCTGCCATCCGCTCCCTCCCCTCTCCTCTCACACTGTACCGATCGATACAGAGAGAGGAGGGAGGAACCGGCGTCAGCACATGACGCCGCTTTGTTGACAAGTGATCGCGCCGTCATTGGACGGCGCGATCACGTGGTAAACCGCCGCTATCAGCGGCGATTTACCGTGATCCGTGATGCGCCGGGTCCTCTGGACCCGGCGGTCACGGATGTTCCCGTGTGCGCACCTCAGGGGGCGTGCGGGAGCGCGATTCTAAAAGGCCATAAATTAACGGCCACTTAGAATCAAGCAACCGCCCTATAGCCGTACTTTCGGTATAGGGCGGTTGCAAAGTGGTTAAACAACCACTTGAAAACCTGGCTTAAATCTTTAAGCCTCAAAAAATAGACGTGTCTAGCGGTGGTTTATTACACCTGGAGGATTTCAAGTTCAATCTACACTGGTTATGTGTCCCAGCTGGCTTCAGGATCTTTCATTATTGAATGGAGGTTGCCAATAGTGTCACGTTTCACATGAATCTTAAAGCTATTTCTACCTTGAATTTGTTGTCGATTAAAGATCTGTAACAAGATCTGAGGACTTTTTGAAGCAAGTACCTACCTTACCTTTGACTACCTGATTGTGGTGTGTGCCCTTGAACTCATTCGATATAGGATCATCGGCGATAAAACTATTTTGTTTTCTGACTATACATCGTCTTACATAATCCTTAACAACTGTCCTGAAGAAGCCCCACGGCGAAACGTGCGTCGGCGAATTTAGGGATTTTGTACACAGCGGTTTTCCCATGTATATGTATTATTGTTTTTTCTATATAATTGTTACTATGCATTTATACTGTTATGTTTATTGGTAATATTAAAATTTTTATTTTTTAACTACTTCCTTGGCCTCAAAGTCCGACCGTCAATATTGACCTGCTTAATTCCTTCACTATGGTAACCTATACCAATAGTAGTTGGCAAACTGTTGTGTCATTTGCTCACCGACTACAAAAACTGTCCCTCGGTACCCAGCTTGTCTAAAAACGTTTCTTTTACACTTTGCATGGCTCATTAGCAAATGTTACATTTGAATATGACTGAACAGAAAATATCAGATTCTCTATTTTTTATCACACTGCACCTGTACCTATATATTTTGTTTCTTCTTCATGACTTAAAGTAACTGACTAGCAGGATATGGGGGAAACCTTCCAACCCTTTAAGGCCTTGTGTCTCTACACTGAGGCTATTTGGAGCTGTCTGTGTGTAGCTTGGAATTGCACGTAAATCACAAACTGGTGGATTTACACTATTTGCATCAGCTGATACGGTGTATTCTCACTGGCAGATCAGGATTCTGCCCGACTGACAAATTTGCTGCCAAGTCCACATTGCCCAGTGAGGCCAAATTACAGAAGCAGCTCAGCCTAAGGTCAGCGTGAGCCGCCACCTGTATGACAGAGGCTGTTTTCAGAGTTTAACCTGGTATGAATATCTACTCACATCCTTAACTTGCCTGTGACACCAGAACACGCTTTGAAATCTTCCTGCCTTCAGTAAACAGATTCCCAAAGGCCATTTCTGCTGAAAATCTTCACGGTGCACATGAGTAAGGAGATGCAAAAGGGAGAGAACTGTATTTATTTACATAAGGTTGTAAAAGATTGTGATTGTTCAGTTTGAAATGATGCACAAATATTTACTCCATTTTCAGACATTAAAGTGGAGTTCCATCCAAAAGTGGAACTTCCGCTTTAAGTACTCCTCACCCCCTGGAATGCCACAATTGGGAGTGGGTACCTGGTTTTGAGAGGGACTTCCTGTCCCACTTCCTTCTTCCGTGTTCTGGCCACCTAGGTGGCTCTGTCTCTCTCTCTAGGTGACCCCTCTCTCCCTCCATGCAATCTTCTGGGACATGTCACAGGTCCCAGAAGATTGCCTGGCCCCTGACAGAGTGCAGAGTGACTCGCGCATGCACAGTGCGCACCCGGCTATAAAGCCACAAGCTGTCACAGCCAGGCACCCACGGTCATTATGCCGCAGAGAGGTGGGGGGAGGAGCGAGGCATCGGGCGGCCGCATCGCTGGACCGTAGCACAGGTGAGTGTCTGCTTATTAAAAGTCAGCAGCTACACTTTTTGTAGCTGCTGACTTTTAATAAACTTAACAACCAGTGGAACTCCTCTTTAAGGACTGGGCTTATGCATGAATCTGAATGTTCACTCTTAAATGATTATAATTGTTCAGGCTCGCTTTCAACTGATATATACAATGTTTAGATTTATTGCCCTCTTTAAGACTGATGCATTTGAAAGTCAAGATCAGAAGCCACCTGAAAAAAAAAAAAACTGCCTTGTCATTGGTCTGATCTTACACACTTCAAGATCCTGAGTGTGCATAAGAGTATCAAATAACAAACCACTGAAATAACATGAATGTAAATAACTACACAACTTTAATACTTTTATGCTTAAAATAGAAAACTCTGCTGCTAACAGGTCAGACCTCAGGTGAACTGTGACTCTTGACTAAGATGACACATACTGTATATACAACAAATGTGTGTGTATTATAAGGTATGATTTTACAGCATTACTGATTTAAAACAGAAATTGTATTGATACTGACTTTCCATAGGATTAGATCTTTATTCATACATTTTCCTTCTACTGTAGGAAATAGTAAAACACCTCTGATCGCTTCTTTTGTGTGCAAGTGGAAAACTGTTGCATGTAACACAAGCAAAAAATGGAATGTGGCATCTCACTACAGTAAGTGCCCTACTTACGAACCTTCAAGTTGCGAACTTTTAAAAAATGCCAACAAACCTTCAAGTTACAAACTTTTAAAGTCAACTCACGGAAGTAGCTCATGTGTCTGCCGGACATTGTCACATGCATGTACAGTACTATAGTGTACAGAATACAGCGTGGATTTAAAGCCCAAAATGTTCAGAAGAAAGCGTAAAAGCAGTGGTGATATAAGCACGAACTGCTAAGAAGCGCCAAGCAATAATAATGGTACCAAAAATGTAAACTTCAGAGATTGGAGTGAGATTGGAGTGAGGAGAAAAGATAGTAGCCGTCATTTGTTCTTATAACATGAATTGTATCAATCATCTGAACAAGGACAAAATCATGGAACATGTGAAGTTGCTGTGCAAATGATGTTGACAATAATATAAAAAAAGTGCAGAAAAGTAAAGGAGGAAAAGGAGAAACTTCTGTGTATGCAGAATCAATATCAATGTCAAGTCCAGCTCTGCCTAGTATTGATTCAAGAAAAGCTTAAAGCCTATATGAAGAAAAAACATAGTAAAGAATAAGAAGGTACATCATTTAATGTCAGCCATGGCCTTCACAACGTAAAAGTAAATGGTGAGGCAGTGAGTGCAGATATCATAGCTGCCCAGGAATTTCCTGCAACACTTTAAGAAATTATTGAGGAAGGTGCTTATTTACCTGAACAGGTTTTTAATGTAGATGAGAAAGAACTGTATTGGAAAAAGATGCCAGACGTTTCATCAGTAAGAAGGAAAAGTTGATAACAGGCTTTAAAGCAGCAAAAGACAGGCTTATGCAACATGAATTTCCGACAAGAAAAGTTTGATGTAAGCTTTTGGTCGGAAATTCAGACCATTGGACGCCTCATTGGACTTTTTCTGTCGGAATTTCTAACAGCAAAAATTTGAGAGCTGGTTCTCAAATTTTCAGACGGGAAAAGTTCTTGTCGGAAATTACAATCGTCTGAATGCAATTCTGACACGGAAACAAAAACATGCATGCTCGGAATCAATTTGACACATGCTCAGAATCATTGAACTTCATTTTTCTCGTCTCGTTGTAGTGTTCTACGTCACCGCTTTCTTGACGGTGGGAATTTTGTGTAACCGTGTGTGTATGCAACATTACTCTGTTGTTTGATGGCGATTTTTTATTCATCTCTCTGGTGCTGCGCCACCATCTCAGGTGAGGGAAACTGTCAACAAAGCCTTGCAGCTTCACAGCTGGTTTCCTACTGCCCCCGCGGCGACAGGGGAAGGAGGAGGGGGGCCAAACTCCGACTGAGTTCGCTGCGGCGAAGTCAGCAGGAGCAGGTACCTGCCAAAACCAGGTACCCGCTCCCCCCTGCCCCCCAAAAGGTGCCAAATGTAACAGCGGAGGAGGCATACAAGCAGAGCTTCCCCTTTAGGGTGGAGCTCCACGTTAAGGACTTCACACCACAATTCCAGTGTTCCGGGTGCGTTTCTTAATGCACATTCACACTGAAATCCACACTGCAAATATGATATTAACAATATATCATTTCTATTTTAGTGAATGTTACTTTGGGCCCCTAAATACAGGGGCGTGTCAGTGACTTCCATTTCAGTACTGCAGAAGGATGTGACTGCAGCTGGTGTTACACCATATCCCAATAACTGATGGGAATTTTATTACAGAAAAAACAACAGAAAATGGATTTACAAGGCTTACTGGCAGCATATCACCTATGCCTAAGGTATGGCAGAGCTCTGATAGTACATTTCCTTGTATATGATTTATTGTATAAACAACGATACTATATCATCATGTTCCATTTAGTTCATTATGAAAATACAAGCTAACACATGACAAGCCTACTCACCCATACCTCTCTGCCCTCCTGCTGTCATTAATACGGGTGTTTCCTTTCGCTGTGTTTTTCTTTCTCCTGGCTGTTATCTTTTTGGATGTAGTAAGTGTTAGATCATTTAATCAGATAAGCAAATATTAATCATTGGCTACAAATATACATCTGACCATGGGACCCTGACTGTGTGAAGGAGAAAAAGTTCAGTAGGTACTTTCGTTGTAAGACCTGATGTTGTAATTTTAGTGTGTGCCTGATGCTAGAAGAATTCCTGCTAAAATGTTTGTCCTCTTATTGATTCCTACTATAGTTTTGAAGTATCCTAAAACCCCCTCTCCTGTTTCATGTTATTCAGCAAGACGAGAAAAATAGAGAACCTGCTCTCTATTTTCTCATCGTGATTCTCTGCCGAGAAACCCGAGCGTGTGTATACTTAACTGTCTCCATGGAAACCCGCGCATGCTCGAAATGACTTTGACGTATGCGCATAGGTAGGGTGAAGCAAGATTGTGGCGACGGCATCGAATGTGACGAGCGCATCGAATGTGACGAGCGCATGCTCGTTATAGTCGATAACGTCACCGTGTTAGTGCCATTCGAAAGAATGGCAGTTCTTTTGAATCGTATGTCTGTACACTCGGCCAGCAAGAGATTCTTGCCAGGAATCTCGTCAGGAAAAAGTTTTTTTATCCTGATGAAAATCTGGGCCGTGCGTACAGGGCTTAAGTCTATACAGTCTTTACAGTGCACAAATATACTGTAAACTGACTTCAAAGTCCCTGTTCTGATTGTAACTTCACAATAAAAGCAACTAGAGCAGTGAGTGAGGGTTTTAAACCATTTTACTGTTTAGAATATGTAAATTATTTAAAGCGGAGTTCCAACCCAAAGTAGACGTTCTGCTTTAAGGACTCCTAACCCCCCGACATGCCACATTTGGCATATCATTTTTTTTTGGGAGGGGGGAGTCCCACTTTTGCTAGCGCGACTCAAGCAGAAGTTCTTTTCTCCCCCTACCTCCTTGCAATCTGCAATGCAGTGCACACCTGGCTGTGAAGCCGCAAGCTGTAACAGCCGGGTGCTCACACTTGTGATGCCGGCACCGGGGAGAGTCGGGGGAGGGAGCCGAGGGTTCGGGCGGCCACATCATAGGACAGGTGAGCATATGTTTATTAAAAGTCAGCAGCTACACTTTTTGTAGCTGCTGACTTTTAATAAACACAAAACCAACTCAAACTCTACTTTAACCTCCTGGCGGTATGATTATGACTGATTTTTGAATGTCAAAGCGATACATTGTTTTGCATGGAAATTTGGCATTTTTATTGTAGGTCTGTAACTCTTAGGAATAACTCACCTAAATCTGTCTAAACAAAATAGACATCCCGGGCATGCTAAAGTTTAAAACACAAAATCATGAATTATAATATAAAAAAATAATAATATAATGATAATAAACTTTGTTCAATAATGTGATCAAATCAAAAACACTGAAATGTGCTCAGTCGCAGAATAGTCGCTGTTGTCACTTTCAGTGTCTGATAACAAATTTTCCAACGATTCACCATCGCTCAATTCTGCAAGTGATTCTAATTCACTATTGCTGTTTTGTAGCTGGTCTAAAACCGATTTTGACGTAAAAGGGACGCTTTTTTGGATGCCAAGTTTCCAGGTAGAAAGAACAGTATATATAATATAACAGTACAGGCAGGGCAAAACTGACGTGAAATAATTTGATACAGTAATGTAATGTACAGATTACAGTGTATTGTGCATTTTGTCCTCTTTTGAATTTGCCACTGGGCTCCGCCCCCACGCTCAAAGGGAACGGAACACAGAATAGTAATACATCGGGTGGAGGATACAGCGGGAGAACATTGCAGGATCCTGGGGACGAGGTAAGTAACCTGTACCAGGATACTGCTATGCAATCCCGAGTGTGGCTCGGGGTTACCGCATTTGGTAATGAAAATTAACCCAGAGCCACACTCAGGAATACTGCTAGGGAGGTTAATATCTGTAGTGTGGGCCCAGGCGTGTTAACAAGATTTTATTCTAATCAGAACTACTTTTCCCTACATGCAAGTCTATAGAAATGCATAGAAAGTGAAATGCAGGTCAACTACAACTGCAATGAATTCTGAATGATCTCAGAATTGTCTCAAACTGATGTTAAATGCCACATTTGCCCATCAAAGCTCATCAACACAGGTCCTTAATGATTAAAGCCCATCCAGCTGTTTGTACATGCTGCAGCAGGGATATCCAAATACAAATCATTAGGATGATTGGGCAACAATAACTGAATTAAGGAACCAATATAGCAATTACTCAAATCAATCAAATCAACCTTGATCACGGATATATTCCATAAAGGTATATAAACAATTAATTTTTATGACAAATAGACATGTGCACAGCAAAAATTTTCATAATATTTTGTTCCGTTTCGCATTGTTCCGTAGGTTCGTACCGATTCGTAATTTCGTAAGATACCCGTTTTCCTGTTCGTTCCCGTTCGTATTTCGTACGACGTGTTTTTTTTGTATTCCGATTGTTTCGTATTTTGGTTACCGTTTTATTTTCGTGCATGCGGGATGATTAGTTATTCTGTTTAATTTATTGTCGTTTCTTGTTAGACAATCATTTTCGTGAATTTTCGTCATTTTGTACTTTCGTAAATACATTGTGGGATTCGTGGCACTTTCAACACGCGGCTCATCCATACTAACTATTGTTAAGCCCTGTACACTTGGTCAGACTTTTTTGCCAACAAACATAAAAACAAACGTTTTACGTTCCTTTTCAAAAAATCCGTTCGTTTGTAAGCTCCATCAGAAAACCATTTTTGGGTTCAAAAGTCTGGCCAACTGATCTCCCTTCAGACGAAAATCCACGGAAAAGTTTTTTGGGCTTTACTGTAATCGGCAGTCGGCACAATTCACTCACTGCCCATTCAAAAAAAATAATCAAGTACACAGGGGCGGACTGAAAACTCATGGGGCCCCCGGGCAATAGACTATGGGGCCCCTGAGCTTACAGATGGCCACCACTCCAGGAGGCAGTGCAGAGGTGGGGCAGCTAAAATCTTGGGATTTTCACATCAGAAGCATGTTGGTTTCAGACATATCAGGGACAGATGTGAAAAAAAAACATAGATTTTTACATACTGTCCCTGGTTTTACTGAGCCTGGCAACCCTGATGGGGCCCCCTAGTGACATGGGGCCCTCGGGCAATGCCCAGGTGACTCAATGGTCAGTCCCCCCCTGCAAGTACACAAATTTACAAACAGACCAAAAAAACTGATTTACAAAACACACAAATGAAAATATAAACATACGACTGAAAATACGAATAGAAAAAGGATTTAAAATACAGAATGCAAATCATTCTTTAGAGATATCATTACCGTTCTTTTGTCGTTTCCGTTTTGTCATATTTTCGTAAGATTGTCTTATCGTTCGTTCGTATTTGCGCTTGTTCGTAATGCGGCTCATTCGTAATCCCGTCGTTTTCGTATTTTGGTGCTTTCATTTTTTCGTATGTACACATTATTCTGCGGGTAAGAAAATTAACAAATTTGTACGAAAATACATTCGTTACGAACGGGAACGCACATATCTAATGACAAATTACAATGCCGATTTCCTCAGGACAGTTTGCCTGGAACCTATGTTCCGAAGCAAGATAAAGTCATTTAATTTCACTTATTGCTCAGGCAGGTGATACAATGTGAAACTCAACCTGCCTGGGTTTCTTTCCACTACCTACATTTTTGTTTTTGGTGTCAAATGATATCTTTACCTCTATTTGGTAACAATGCATAGACTAGAAGGACTGGTGTATACTCATATGAGCAAATTAGCTCATAAATTTCCATTTTATGCAGTGTCAGAAATATCATTATTTTTCCCAAAAATGTGTGTGACAAAAAATGTCACTGACAATCTAACATTTCTGATGAAATTTTGTCACAATACACAAGATCTGGTATTGTTTACTATGCTAGGGCTTATTTCTATATCCATCCATTCACAGGAAAGACCTGAATGTAGGGGGCTATTCTGGATCAATAAGACTAGCAATAAATATAGGTCAGATTACTGCTACGCTGCCACCCCTATATCGTATAAAGTGTACCTAGCCACTGCTATCACCCAATTGTGCTCCCACACATACATTATAATTTATTAAAATATGGTGATGCTCTTTTGGCTTATCAATAAACCATAAATAAAATAAAATGTGGTTGTGTATTATTATAAACATGTACGTATATGTGTTATCAATTGTACAATCCACCCGCTAGTTAAATATCAACATAAAATGAATGTTACCATTGTGTATAAATGCTATACATCATGCTTACACGTGGCAAAAACAATCCAGTGTCAACAATACACATCAAATCGTTATAGTGCAATATACAGGTACATCTCCAAAAATTTAAATATCATTAAAAAGTTTATTTATTTCAGTAATTTAATTCAAAAATTGAAACTCATATAATATATAGATTCATTACACACAAAGTGATATGTTTCAAGCATTTTTTATTTTTTTTGATGATTATGGCTTACAGCTAGTAAAAACCCAAAATGCAGTATCTCAGAAAATTTGAATATTACATAAAACCAATAAAAAAAAAAAAATGAAGGATTTTTAATATGGAAATGTTGGCTTACTGAAAAGTATGTCCATGTACAGTATGTCCATAGCTCATCACTGACTGTGGAAATTTCACACTTGACCTCATGCAACTTGGATTTCATGCCTCTCCACTCTTCCTCCAGACTGACTCCAAAACAAATTTGGCTAACTTTACCGTTTAGTTTTATTTAATTCACTAAAGTGTATTTTTTCCAAATATTTGCATTTGAAAGACTAATGCACAAATACAGTGTGACATAAAATATTGCAACGGCCGCCATTTTATTCTCTAGGGTCTCTGCTAATATATATAGTTTGTATTGTTCTAAGTTATTTTCTAGCAAAAAATACTGATCTTTAACTTGTAAACAACAAGTGTCAGAAAAAGGCCTGGTGATTAAACTCATTCAATATATGTTTTCCTTTATCACAGCTTCTAATTGGTCCATGAAGACCAGATTCTGGGGTAATTATACACATTGGACAATTGGAATCAAAAGCCTCTGGACAACCTTAGGAAAGGAGTGAAAGATAAAATGCATACATTTTTAGGCTGTTTGCATGTTTAATGGGCCAGAAACATAAACATCCTTTGAGAAGAATGTGAGCATATTAGTCAACTTGCTCCTCCAAGCTTTAAAAAAAAAAAAAAAGAATGCAATTTGGGCCTTGTTCACACCTGTGTGTTTTATGTTAATTGTAGGTGTTAAAATCCTGATTGCCGCATATTAGGTGCATATTTATGAAATCATACATTGTATAGAGTTTAATGGTAACACGCTTGAAACGCACCACTCAGATGTGAAACCGACCCTAAAGAATGGTCCGTGTTCCCCTTGTCAATTCAGTTAGCTTCTTAGTTTTCTCTTGCTAGGACAGGTTAGAACAGGAAAGGACAAATATGATTGGTTGTCTGAACAGACTCATGGACATAATGACAGATATCACACTGCACCATAATAATAGACACAACATTTTGATATGTTAAAGAAGTGTTAAACAAATGGATAGGTCTCAGTTCCCAAGAGATCACAGATCACTAAAACACACAGCTGCTGTTTCCTGCCTGTGATTTTTATCATTTGCCTCTCTGGACAGATCTTAGATTTCCTCCAATCTGATTACATTTTCACCTAAAAACAGTAGCGCAGTAGAGGAAACACATCACTAAAGTGGCCAAATAATGCTCACAATATCAGTCACCTCAGGGTGCATTCTGATAAAACAGGTATCAGTTGTATAGAATCCCTTGTTAATAACTGTCAGTTACATGAACTGTAATGTGCAATTTGAAGGCTCATCTCCAGAAAAGTCATTACATCTATACGTTGCTCTAAGAGCTATCGCCCCACTTCTCTATCGATATCGTACCAACAGCCAGTGTGTAAACTTAAGCTACAGACCCTCACATGAGAACAAATCCAAATAAAAGACCTTACTTCATGACCCTCTTTAAGACAGCAAGCAGGAAGCTGCACAAAAAGAATATGATTCCAGCAATTAAAGAACACTTTGTATAAATTATGACATTACTAATACCTGGGTGGTGCAGGGTCATTTTAAGGGATTAAGCTTAATAAAACTGCCATAATTACATGTCTATTTCTTGGAGATGGGAAATGACATTGAACTGTCAGGAGAAGTCAATCAAGCTGCAAAACACATTTCCCAAATTACTATAATTAAATAAGTGCCTATCACTCCCAAAGTGGAGTCATCTTTTTTTATTTCTAAGATGGGACTGTTTGAAGAGTGAGCCAAAAGATTTACAATAGCTCATTCATGTAAGAAATTTGATGAATAAATTGTAAAATTTCCAAATGGAATACAAAATAAAAGTCAAGAGATGAACTTTCAAAAAAGCTCATAATTTTTTTTTTGTTACTGATGACAGAGTCTGTGGAATGGTCCTATCTCTTGGACGGACAAACTAAAATGACTGGCCACTCCCGCAGATCCTTTCTTTCTTCCTCTATGTAAGAAACAGTCATGGCTAAAGAGGATGCACGTCTCTGAGCAGCTGTGCCTGGCATACACTTATACATAACTATTTTTATTTTCTGCACTGATTGTAGGGCTGCCATTGATCTAGTAGCTGAAGAAGTGCGCTGGCTCAAGTTGCATACCTTCTAGATTACTTAAAGCCTCACTTAATTAAAAAGCAAGATATTGTTTTAGAATGAGAAGCTGCTGAAATCACTAAATATAATCAATTAAAGAGCAACATTAACCTAAAAAAAATATTTGCTGTTTTTTGGCATATGAGAAATGTTAAGGCTCTTCTGCTAAAAATGCTTTTCTCTTTTACCTAACATTTTTTTTTCTATAGCACAGTGAGGTTTAGTGTATATTCCCAGCATCCATCGGATGCCAAAGCCTAGTTCTGGGATGGTGCATCTCCATTGAGCATGTGTGGGAGTAGGTAGCAAACATCATCACAGTTCTGTCCTACTGTCCTACTGTTAACAGAGGGAAAAGCTTCTAAAAAGATAACCCAGGTGTCCGTGGAGTGTCTAGAGAGTGTGCAGAGTCATGGTCATGGTGGACAGGACACACCAAGAGACATGTATGCCATATTGTATAGGCATTTTGTGCACTTGTTCTATAGTGCTGCCCCTTGCCCTGCTTTAGTTCTGCTTTAACATATTTTTCTACTATGATGGCAAAAAAGCTAAAATACAGTCCAGTAATCAACATAACCTGCTTGTTGTACTGCTTTAGTTTTGTAGAAAATCTCATGTAGAAGCAAAGCAGGAAAGTATTCATTGTATCATGGGAGCTGAGGAATGTTTACACGGTGGATACGTAATTAAATGTTTATACATGCACCAGGCAGTTTGTGGAATACAAATGCCAAACTTTTTTTTTTTTTTCACCAACAGAAAGGACTGTAATATAATGGGATAGCTAGTTTGACACACACGCTCAAAGAAAGACTAGCATATCAACGTCAATCTGTACATTTTGCACACAATTTCGCATATTTATTCAGTGAAGTATTATGGAACAATTATGAGCAAGCTGCATTGGTTGCCAGTCATGGGCAGATACCACTGGCCAGAAAACTAGGGGAATTGGATCAAGAATAGGCTGCAGTGCAGCTGAGGAAGCGGGGCAGTGTAGGAGCTGCCCAGGAAGGATGCCAAGTGAGGAACCCAATGGAGAGCACACAGGGCACCATGGGACAATGCCACTTATAATGACATCACATCTCCTCTGACTTTGCAGGAAGAGAACAACGGCAAAACCCCAAGCTCACATATCTACAGCAAGATAGTTTACTCAGACCCCATATGACAAGCAAATAGGTGCATTTTAGGGTGGGTGGCCTAGTACATTAGAGCTATACCAGAAAGAAAAACTGAAATTTAGGACAGGTGGATAGCATCAGCTATATGCATTTCATAGGTTTATTCTTAGTTTTGGACATCTGGAATTAGTGCCAGTGAAGTTTCCCATCACTCGGTTCTATTCCCAATTAGTAGAGTTAAGTGCAGGAACAACCTGCAAACCTTGGCAGTAACGGAGGGGGTCAGTTTATTTACATCCTCATACACGTGTTACCCTCAGAGGTTCAGAGGTTAACACACTACGAAGACCCCACAGATAGAGAAGGACTGTGGGTTGTATCCAGATGGTGAGTGTTTAATGCAAACAAAAATGTAATTTTCCTCTACTCCCAAAGCACAAACAGCTTGGATGACAGATATAATTTGTGCTATGAAACACCAACAACACAAAAATATTACTAATGAGAGTTGCCAAGAGCACAGAAAACAAGCTCAATGGGATGTAATTAGCCCCAGCAGCAGCAGCTACAGACTCAGCATGATCCTCTCTGAAGCAAGGAATTCTCATGGACTTCCACAGTCCAGAAATGGATGAATTATTGCCTCTGCATATACTCAACTGGGCACATATCCAAATTTTTACTGGGCCAATTTTAGTGTTATAATGCTAATTCATTAGTTATGTGTTTTCTTGATGTTAAAAAGGAATGGCATTTTATCTTTTTCCCGTTATTATAAAGGGTTTCCCAAACCTTAGTCAATCAGCTGTTGTACAGTCCGTGTCCCACATGGACAATTCATGTTCTGATTCCTCCTCTGCCTTTTAATTAATTAATTTATATGTGATTCCTTAGTGAAGGATAACAGTATTAATTAGAACATACAGTGTAATAAGAGTGTTACAGTTACAGCATAAGGTGATTATTTATTCTAATGCCGCGTACACACGACCGTTTTTAATGTCATATAAAAACTGACGTTTTTCTCGATGTGATTCTTGTCAAGCCTGCCTTGCATACACACGATTGTGAAAAAAAAATGCTCGAGCAAAGCACGGTGACGTACAACACGTACGACGGCACAATAAAGGGGAAGTTCCATTTGAATGGTGCCACCCTTTGGGCTGATTATGCAAATTTACCTCCTCATAACTTGCTTCTGAGCATGCATGTTTTTTCTCTGTCGTTAAAGCCTACACGTGACCGATTTTCACGACGAGAAAAAAGACAACGTGAAAAACAACGAGAAAAAATAGAGCAGGTTCTAAATTTTTAATGGCCATTTTCTCATTGAGAAAAATGCTTTGGAGCCTACACACGATGACCAATTTAAAAAATTGCATTTTTCTCATCATGAAAAACGGTTGTGTGTACGCAACATTAGGCTTAAATGCACCCATACACTCTCACACACACTACTGACTGCATTTACCAGAGTTTTCAAACTAAGGGAGTCTGTTTGATAAGCTTAGTAAATAAAGTAAAGTCGTGTTTACTTTGAAAATATATATATATATCTATATATATCTATACATATATATAGATATATATATCTATATATATATATATATATATTTGTGCACCTGTTTGGAAAAGGATGGATTCTTTTCCTAGTTTTTTTAATGATTGTATAGCTAAAATATATAACTTTCAGTATGTTGGACAATTCCTGCTGTGCATCTCTGTTGCTTTAATTGGTGGTTGGTTACATTATCTGAATATCTAGTGCAGACACTTAAGCCCTGTACACATGGGCTGAATGTTGGGGGACATTGGCCAGTTCAATAAAAACAATAAAAACATTTGGACCATGTGTATGGCAGCCGGTTCGACACAAGCAGGCCGAGCATGCTGGAAAACCAGCAGCCGACCAACTCCCGCTCAGCCCTCTCAGCCAATGGCTGAGAGTGCTGATTGAAGTGTTCTGGCGGGGAGACCGCCTCCCGTCAGAACACAACAGCTCAGTGGGGCAGATCAACGTCAGATTTCTCAAAAGAAATGAGGACATTTAAAGCAAAATCGAAGGATGAGGTAAGCGAAGGAGTACTGCACTAAGGTAAAGGAAGCTATTTAGGGAAAATATTTTTTACCTATACAACCCCTTTAAGTTGTTACTAAATCACGTAGGTGTGGTGGGACCTGATGTCCAGTTAGAACAGCCGTTTTCATCCAGAGTTGTGTGGAAGCCTACGGTTCCTCCAAGCAATGAACAATTTACACCTCTCAGATGAGCTACTACTTACATCAAAGGTCTTTTCATGTGACTTTAGGAGGTGACTCTTCCCACAGGCCACCAATGTAACCACTGATATAAAGGGGGACTTCTCCACTGACCATCAATATAAGAGGTCACTTTTCTGCTGAACGTGCACTACAATTTTTCCTGTTGGCATTTCTTTTTTGGCTATTATAATTTATATAATTTAATTTGTATTACTGGTAATATTATTAAAATATAGAGAATAATTCAGTGTCGAGTAAGCTATACAGTGCATTCCTTATTCTTTTAAATATTTTCTTATCATATATACAACTTACTGTTAATGCTAATGTATCCTGAGCTGTACATATAATAATTACTATCAGGGGTTCCTGAGACCTGAAAGTGGTTTTAAGTGTTCCTTCATGTTAAAAAGGTCAAAAAGGGTTAGAGTCTTGTGATGCTGCTACATTATGCAGACAAATGACTGGACAAGTATTTTACTGACCTTTATGGAAACTTTTCCTGATTAGTTTCTTACAGATGAGCAGTTGAGCAGCCGAGGTGACTTTCACAGCAGTGGGCACCAGGACTGCATCTACATAGGGAAATTCCACCATGTTATTTGAAGTAATTCCCAATATATTTGGGGAGAGATCGACGTTATTTCAGCCTTAAAAAATGATCTATGATTTATGATCTAAGTTAGCCAATAAAGGAAAACACTTAAACATTAATATGTTTACATTATTGGATGGCTAACAAGATACAACACTGTACCACTTTTTTAGGGAAAATAACAGCAAAAAAAAAAGAGAATCAACAATGAGGTTATGGTGTTGATATACTAAAAAAGATGGTCATCAGGACAAATAGCAAAATTGAATCTCACCAGCAGGGCAGAAATTACAATTTGACAGAAGTTTTAGACCCTTTCCATTACATACAAAACAAAAATAAAATGCTTTAAATACACTATAGTTGATTTAAAAAAATAAAGATCTGATTGTTGCTGTTGGTGACAATTAAAATGTTGCATTCATTCTCTTATTTTCATTTTTTTTTAAATTAGACTCTGTGACAGCAGAACCACACACAGACATTACAATTTGATCCTAAAAGCTCACCTTTTCATATGATAACTGAACTGTGATGTGTGAGGTGTGCTAATGTACTATTTGTCAGACTCCTCATCAGACTATATACGTTTGGAATGATTTTCCTTTGATTGAGTATATCATTCTTTAATCTCCATTCATTTTTCAAAATGCAATCAGAGAAAAAGACAAGGATATCTGTATTAGTACTGCAAGGAAATAATAAAAAAAATCACAAATGAAAATTACAATTGACTTTAGAAACTGCTGACAATAAAAAAAAATGTCTTAAATCTAAAATATATTTTTAGGAAATTCTTACTTTATATTGATAAATAAATGAGGACCTTATTGTATAAATGGTGATGTCAGGCAGATGTTATTGCTAACTAGGATTTCACTTATGTTTATATCATGTTCACATCCAGGTAAACATAAATAAAATAAAGCTGTCTGCGTAGAATGTGACATTTTGTGGGTGTTATACAAGAATAAACAAATAAATTGGCACAAATATCATTATCAGAATCTGGACAATGTAACTAAATATACAAGAACAAAAAAGAATTAAACAATATATATTTATCCAGCACATATATAGGATGTACATTAATAATAAACACCCTATTATGATGGAACAGTCCTCAAATATTAACTGGCTGCCGATGAATGGAGAAAGGCATTGTGCACTGGTGCAATCTGACCTGTCTTTACAACAAATTCACACACACACACAAGCAGCAGTAAGCCAAGTAAGATAATTAATACATGTTTTATAAAAAACAATCAGGAAAACATATAAAAATATATATATTTAAAAGATCTCCAAAATACAATTATTAGAATAAATATTGTTTCCGCATTATTGTAATTCTGAGAGAGAAAAAGAAACAGGAATAAAGACAGAGAACAACAAGAAGAAGAAAGAATAAGAGAGAGAGAAAGAAAGAAAGAGAGAATCTAACTTTACCTTGTGTGTCAATTTAGTTTTACACATACATTCTTTCTCCTGCAATAGTTATATTTTTATATTGTATAGTTATGTGACAAGAATTATTTGTCATCGAATATTTCCTCATATTCCTTTATAGTTAATAAAATAAAAATAGCTTTCGTTGGTTATACATTTACTGCTTACTATATGAACCTATAAGAAAGCTTACTATTTCACAAATCTCTTTAGACTGAAAAAAAAAAAAAAAATAGTAGAGTAGGAGAATAAATAAAAAAAGAAAATTCACAGTGAAAATTAACTGTGTAAAGCAAACAATCAACCTAATTTAGGATGATTTTCAAAAGAAGTGGAGAATATTCACAGTAAATAGTGGGAACATTCAACTATCCAATCCTATGTAGATGAAATAAGTGAACAGGAATTAGCTTTTCACAACATGGATAATTGAAGTGAATATTCACATAATTGATTTCTTTAGCAAATCAGCCTGATTGTATGTCAAGAAGATTGCTGACCATCAAAGTTCTTTTCCCTCCAGGTTGTTCCTGGCTAAAATACGAAAAGGTCAAGGTACAAGGTCAAACTCTTAAGATTTACACAACTTTCACACAAGATCCACACAATTCTAGATAAATGTGAAGACCCTGGGAGGAAATCGTTTGAATCTTGGGGAAAAAAAAACATTGATAAACTGACCTAGCAGTCTTCATGTGAAAGACTACAGAATCAAAACATTTCTGAGAGCGTCTTATTCAGCAAAGATTAAATCTTCCTAAACACAGTAAATTGCTCTAAATAAAGTTTTAGTTACAAAAGTGCAAATGACTTAAATGTTTCGGAACTAACAAAAATAAAAGTAAAACATTTTTTTTTTTTGCTATTAGAGAGAGTAATCAGAAGTTTCAGTGACTCTAACAGAAAGTTAAACACAAACTCATGTCCTTGGTGACAGAATCCCTTTACAACATTAATAGAAATAATACAAGATAAATGAGTGGACAGAATATTTTACCCCTTCCCCCCTTTACCACCAATCTCTGCATCTAGTAAACCCATCAGCTATACTGTGACTGCTGAATGTACTTTGCCCCTCAGCTGACCTTTTCTTTATAGGGAAGGGATGAAATTCTTCACTGTCTTGTACTGTGCCAGCCATTGATTAGTTCAGAAAGTTAGAATTTTAAGGCTGGCCATACATTTATTAAAACTAACTGAATGGATTCCCCCATCCACACAAGCAAGGTAGATGGAGGAATCCTTACCAGTGTGCTATTGTATTCTGACAGCAGGACTCCTCTGCTTTCAGAATACACTGATTAGTGCTGCACCCAATCAAACAAAAATTCTCCAATAAGTCTGTTCATGAGATGTCAGACATTAGATGGACTTTTCACAAATGGGAATGCCCATAAATGGATTGAAATATGGCTAGACCCTGCAGAATTAGTAAAATTCGATCTTCAATACATCTATTCCTAGCTTAAAGAGGAGGTCCAGCCCCCCCATGAAAAATTCAAAGTCAGCAGCTACAAATACTGCAGCTGCTGACTTTTAATATATGGACACTTGCATGTCCAGGGAGCCCGCAATGTCGGCACCCTAGACGATCTTCGGATCGGCTGTCAGGTGCAGCCACCGTCATTTGTGCTAAGGAAACCCGTTAGTGAAGCCTTCCGGCTTCACTGCTGGCTCCCTACTGCCAATGCGCGAAGCATGCTGCACTATATTAATTGGTTCGGCTTCAGAGGAAGGAGGAGGAAGCAGAACTTCCAAAAGGCGCGGCCGCGGCCCCATCTCCTGTAAGTAAGGAACGGTACCTGTCAAAAACAGGTACCAGTTTGACCCTCCACCCTGAAAGGTGGCAAATGTGGCACCGGGGGCGGGGGAGGAGACAGATAAGCGGAAGTTCCACTTTTGAGTGGAACTCCACTTTAAGTGATCCCTTTTATTGACTTAGGTTGCACACTTTCAGGACCTTCCAGATGTCCCTGCTTCACACAGTTCTGAAAATAGTCCTCAAACTCACATAATTTAAACACAAGGTAACAAAATGGAGCAATAAAGTTCAATAGTTAATAGTCTGTTGTCACTATCAGTGCTAGGCTGATGTGTGCCATAAATCCAGTTCACTGGTCTGCCCTGAAAGTAAGACCTGTTACATTTCTGTTGAGCACGTTCTTACATGCTGTAATGCATTGCATTGAGCTGTAGCTGTATAAGAACTACGTACAGCTGGGAAAAAGAAAGAGAAAAAATGAAAAAGAAGGCCCCGTACACACGACCAAGCTTCTTGGCAGAATCCAGCGAGAAGCTCGCTGGGAGACATATTCTGCCGAGGTTCTCGGTCGTGTGTACACTTTCGACGAGCGTCCTGTCGGGAAGCTCGTCGAGCCAAAATAGAGAGCATGCTCTCTATTTCCTCGTTGTTCAATGAGCACTTTGGCATTGACAAGCTTTTTCGACCGCTCATCGGGAACCTCGTCGGGCGGAACGATGAGTTTAGCCCGACGAGGTTCTCGGACGTGTGTACGCGGCCTAAGATGCATTTTAACACCACAGCTCATGTTCACAACCCACATTAGGGCATGCATTATGTGCACATTTCTGCTGGTCTGAACACCCTAATAGGCAGCTTGGAGGCTTGTATCCCTTATCTTTGTACACACAATGAGTGTACTAAAGATCAGATTATCATACGATCCCTTCAAAAGCGGTATTTTTCATACGGTTTTCTGATTGCGTGAACGGGCCTTAAAGTGGGAGCAAACTGCCATCTGACTTTAAACTATTAGTAAGCTTATAATAGGGCTTACCTAAAGGTAGTGTAAATATCCCCAAAACATTTAGGGCCAGATTCACAGAGCGATTACTCCTGTCTATCTCGCGTTAGACTGGAGTACTTTCGAATTACGCGCGTTTTTTCACTACTCTGAAACCTCAAACCATGAAATTACGGCTGCAGGCTTCAATCCGACTGGTTTACGTGTTCGTACGCCTTCTGATCTACGCTGCAATAAAATTGCGGCCGCTGGGTGGAGTTCCCGTCGTTTTCCGCGTCGGGGTATGCAAATGAGCTTTTGCCGACTATTCACGAAATTACGAACGTCTATCGCAATCTCTTACGGCATCTTTAGTCATCTTTTTGCTGTGTAAAACTATACCAGCTTTTTGCTGGTCTAATATTAGACAGCCCATGTTAAGTATGGCTGTCGTTCCCGCGTCGAATATCAACGTTTTCCGACGTCTTTTTTTATTTTTGACGTAAAACGTCTGGGAATAGGAATGTCCGTAAACGACACTACTCAAACAACGAATGACGTATCGACGTTATTTTGCGCAATGAACGGAGCATGCGCAGTTCGATCGCCGCGGGGACGTGCCTAATTTAAATGCTTCACGCCCCCTAATCGCGTATTTCGATTACGCGGCGAGAAATACACTACGCCGCCGTACCGTAAGGGACAAAATCTACCAGGATTCGTCGTACAGCCTGGTAAAATACGGCAGCGTAGTGTATCTCTGATACTCTGCGCCAATGTAATTGTATCTGAATCTGGCCCTTAGTGTTTAGGACATATCTACTGTACATGCAGCCAGTGACATCCCTGGCGCATGTGCTCTGAAGGAATGGCCACCCTGGGCCGCTCCTTCAGAGCCCTGTGGCGTAAACTGCAGCTGTGATGTCATCGCAGCTCCTGCCAGTCACACAGCTGGAGTCCACGTACCCAGAAGGAAGACAGGTGAAGACAGGAGCGTGGCATACTAGCACATTATGACATTACCTTTCAGGGTACAAAAAAACGGTTTACTACTGCTTTAAGAGTCCATGCACACTGGCTTAAAAATCGAGTTTTGTGTTTTTGCCTGTAGAAGCAGCTCAATGTTCTCCTATGTGTCCATGCACTTCAGGACCATTACAGGCGTATTCTGAGCTCAATGTTTAGGCTCCATGCACACTGGGTTTAAAAAAAACGTCTGTTCTATTGCCAATAAAAACGCTCATATAGAGCATTGTTGTAAAAAGTTTAGACGCGTTTAGGAGAGTTTTATGTTCTTGCTGCCAGTATGCTCCAATCAGAAATGCGAACCAGAAGAATTTTTTTTTCCTGCCTCTAAACATTGAGCTTAAAATATTCCTGTAAACAATAATGTACATGGACACACAGGATAACATTGAGCTGCTTCTACAGGCAGAACACAAAACTCCTGTAGAAGTTTTAAGCCAAAGTGCATGGAGCCTATTAGGTAGGGGAAAAAAAATGTTCTGGTTTGCCTTTTTGATTGGAGCTTTCTGGCAGAAAAAAAACGCTAAACAATCCTAAACTTGTCTAATCAATGTACAAAGCCAATGAGCATTTATTTATTTTTCTGCCAAGGGAACTGGTGTTTTTTTTTTAAGCCCAGCGTGTAACAAATATGTATAAGTCATCCAATAAACGTTGAGCTCACTATAATCGTCTTAATGTGCATTGACACATAGGGTAACATTGAGATGCTTCTACAGCCAGAACACAAAACTCCTGTAGAAGCAACGTTTTTAAAGCCAGTGTGCTTGGACCCTTAAGGCCCATACACACGATCAGAAAATCATACGAAAAATACAGCTTTTAAAGCGATCGTATGATAATCTGATAATACACAGTTTTCAAGAACCGATCATGACACGACATCATGACAATTCATATGAAATTATCCAAGCATAAAAAATGTTCTCACACAATACCAGATCGTACGATTTTGGTTTAATCAGTACAGTTGTCATCCGAAATTCCATTACAATACAAATACATTACAACACATTACATCACTTCCTATTTTTATTCTATCATATGAGAATTTTCATAACTTTAGTAACCTCTTCATTTTTGATATGAGATTAGCATGCAAAAAACAAACAAAACAAAAAAAAAGATGATCCTATAAGCTCATCGCTTTATAATTTTGGTGACCTCTTATTATTGAATTATTTATAAGGCTTGTAAATTGATAAAGCGCCTGCTCTTTAAATCTCAGGAATGATCCACTACCAACCATGCCGCAATCAGAATTGGATCGCGCAGATTACGGCAATAATACTAATTATAATAATAATAATTAGAGAAACGTAGAAGAGTGATGGTATAAAAAGACTATCTTGTCTGCACCATTATTTATACATATATATATATTTATATGTATATATATATATATATATATACAGTATATGTATTTTTTTTATTATTAATTTGTTTTACTGTTTTTTTTTTTTAAGAATAGATCTATGTTTTAATACACCTACTGTGGAGCCAAAACCTAGGGTCTATATATATATATTTGTTGTTTATTGATTTCTTTCCCGTTTTTTTTTTAAATAGATCTATGTTTATCCCAAATATGTTTAAATACACCTACTGTGGAGCCAAAACATATATATATATATATATATATATATATATATATATATATATATATATATATATATATATATATATATATATATAATACACCTACCGTGGAGCCAAAGCCTGAATCTATGTATATGTGTGTATATATATATATATATATATGCACAAATACACTATATATTGATTTTTTTTTAAATAAATCTATGTTTATCCCAACAATGTTTTAATACACCTACTGTGGAGCCAACACCTAGGGTCTATATATAAAGAGAGAGAGAGAGAGAGAGAGAGAGAGAGAGAGAGAGAGAGATACACTGTATATCTATATATTGATTTTTATAGATTTTTTTTTATTATTATAGAATAGATCTATGTTTATTCCAAATATGTTTGAATACACCTACTGTGGAGCCAAAACCTATGTGTATATATATATATATATATATATATAGAGAGAGAGAGAGAGAGAGAGAGAGAGAGAGAGAGAGAGAGAGAGAGAGAGAGAGAGAGAGAGATACACTGTATATCTATATATTGATTTTTATAGATTTTTTTTTATTATTATAGAATAGATCTATGTTTATTCCAAATATGTTTGAATACACCTACTGTGGAGCCAAAACCTATGTGTATATATATATATATATAGAGAGAGAGAGAGAGAGAGAGAGAGAGAGAGAGAGAGAGAGAGAGAGAGAGAGAAATAGAGAGAGAGACTGTATATCTATATATTGCTTTTTATAGATTTTTTGTATTATTATTTTTTAGAATAGATCTATGTTTATCCCAAATATGTTTTAATCCAGTATACTGTTGACTGTCTCCCTACCTCTATTCCGAACATCAAATACTCTTTCAGTAAAATAACTTTCTAAGATTATCTTTGACACTCAGCAATCTCATTAGTGCTGATTCATAAAAATTATATAAAAAAAATAGCTGTAAATTGGAGTTTGGCCATTATTAATCAATCGGATTTCTGATTCACATTCAAGAACAAACGAAATAAGGATGTGTGTCCTGTGCAGCGGGCGGCTCCGTGTTTAATTCTCTAGTTGTATTTGATCAGTCCCGATCCGTGTGCTGCGGTCCCTGTTGGGAATGGAATAGAGAACCCCCGGCCGGTGACCCGATAGACGGACGATCCCTGCACTGCGACCCGACCTCTCCCCCGGCAGCGCTCATTTCCCGGCCAATGGCAGAGCGGCGGGGTCGGATTTAGATCCTCCGAATTGCCGGCAGACACCGCACACTGCACGATCTTCAAAGATCTCCGCCCGATCAGAAGACTGGATGGGACCGCGTAGGTGACCGACGAGAAGGTATGTGGATAGGGATCCGACAAATACAGCAATTTCTCCCACCACTTAGATTACCCTCCTTCCAGTTTAGCTCTATGGAGAGTGCGATGCAATCCCCCGTGTGTGTGTGTGTGTGTGTGTACAGATTGTATGCTGACACTCCTAGCCGATCCTTATCGTACACATGGCAGCTTCCTACAAAATGGAATAAGGAGGTCAGTCCCTGGTCGCGACAGCCACATTATAGGATAGCCCGATATGTGTATTGGGGGGGGGGGGGGGGGGGGCTATAACAATGAAATAATAATAGTAGGACAGTCCATTGTCTGTACAGGGGGTATGCAGGGTCAAAGTCATATATCAAAGAAATATGTATTATTCATTGATATATTGTTTATTACTAGGAATTACTTGGTTCACACACTGATCACAAAGTTTAATAGGGTGCAGGTTCCACAATTCTGGGCAGCGCTCGGCTCTACACTAGATAATCTTCAATATCATATATGGTTATGAGGGAGCTGAGCTGGGGAGAATACTTGGGGGAGGGGGGGCAGGCCTGTAGTAGGTAGGTACAATGAGTAAAAGTCTGTTGTGTTGTGTGTTTGGTATACCCTGTCTATTTGAAGTACATAGGAGGTGCAGACCTGTAGTAGGTATGTCAGTAGGTAAGTGTCTCTATGCCTCTGTGCATTTGGGCTAACCTGTCCATTCTAAGGATATAATGGATAATGACAGTGGAGCCATTGCACACAATGCTGCTCTTTATTCTTATGTGTAAATGGCAGTGTATGCAGAGGTTGATTTACCAATGGAGAGAATTTTGTGAATATGGTGAAGATGGATTTTTGCTTGCATATCACTGAGGGATTAAAATGAACACAGATTCACCTTGATCATTATGCTATGTGCCCCATTACCCCCCTGGGGTAACTGGGCATTTGATAGGTTAACAGGGCACTTCATTGGGTAATGAGGCATTTCTTAGTGTAACAGGGCATCTCCTGAGGTAATAGGGCATGTATGGAGTTTAAAGGGCACCTCCTTAAGTAATGGGGCATTTCTTAAAGTAATGGCACCTACTAGAGTAATGGGGCAGTTTGTAGCGTAACAGGGCACCTCCTTGGGTAAAGGGGCCATTCATATGGTAACAGAGCACCTACTAGGGTAATGGGGGCAGTTCATAGGAACAGGGCACCTCCTAGGGTAATGGAGCAGTTCATAGGATAACAGGGCTTTTAGGACGTTAACAGGGTATCTCCTAGGGTAAAGGGGTATGCATGGAGGCAACAGGGCACTTCCTAAAGTAATTGGACATTTATTGGTGTAACAGGGCACCTCCTGAGGTAATGTATGGAGGGTAAACAGGCACCTCCTAAAGTATTATTATTATACAGGATTTATATAGCGCCAACCATTTGCACAGCGCTTTACAACATGAGGGCACACAGTACAGTTATAACACAATTCAATACAGGAGGAATCACAGGGCCATGCTCATTAGAGCTTACAATCTAGTAATTAGTGTTGCTCACGAATATTCGCATTGCGAATATTCTTTACGAATATTGCATATTCGAGTATTCGTGAAAAACTTATTTTTTCAAATTTATTTTTAAAACAGATCACATCCTAGTGATCTCCATCGACGTCTTAAAGCATTGCTGGTATGATTAGAGACCCTGGGCCGAGTAGCTGAGGCGATCCCTTTATGTTGCCGAATATTCGCAATGCGAATATTCGTATTACGAATATTCGCGAATACTTTCTCTGCCCTTCTTTTGCATCAGACCTGTGTATTGCGATCTTAGAGCTTAGCATTGTGCTTCCTACAGGAAATGATCTCCGTTTTTGCGTGTTGTTCGCGCGCATGCGCAGACGAGAATTTCGCAATCAATTTCGCATTCGCGAAATTTCGCATTTGCATTAGCAACATTTTTTTTTGATAAAATATCACGAATATTCGATATTAACGAATATTTCACAAATATTCTTCTATATATTCGTGAAATATCGCAAAATCGAATATGGCGTATTCCGCTCAACACTGCTAGTAATGGGGCATTTCCTAAAGTACTGGCACCTACTAGGGCATTGGGACATTTTGTAGGGTAACAGGGCACCTTCTGGGGTATTCTGGCATGTACGGGGGTAATAGGGCACCTCCTGGAGTAAAGGGCTATGCATGGAGGTAACAGAGCACCCCCCTGAAAAAAAATCAAACATTTCTTGGTGTAACAGGCCACCTGCTGTAACAAAAGGGGCATTTATGAAGGCAACAGGGTATCTCTTAGGGTAAAGGGGAATTTCTTAGGGTAATTGGGCACCTCCCAGGGGATGGGGATGTTTAAGGCTGCATTCAAGTCTGAGCGTAGCATTTTCGGTAGTTTTTTTGGCTTTTTCACACGTATTTGCGCATTTGCATACAGCGTTGTCCGACGTTTTTGAACTTCAACATTTTTTTCTTTAGCCAATAGGAAAAATGATCATCTCTTTCATCACTTGTTGCTATGTTTGTAGATTTTTTTATCTTCTGCCTAGGTGAAATGTTCTATTGATTAAAGCGACAAAACGCCTGTAGAAACGCTCATTGTCGCGCTAGACGCTTGAATCGAGCGTTTCCATTACTTTCTATGGGAATACAAACATTCTAAAATGCCCAAATCTGCCCGATTCACACGACAAAAAAGGGTCCGGAACTTGTTTGAGCTGCAGGCGTTTTGGAGTGGAGGTGTGAACCATGTCCATTGAGAATAATGTATTTTTTCCCCTCTAGCGTTTTGGAGCTTCATGCTTCAGGCGACAAAACGCTCAGGTGTGAATGCGGCCTTAGAGTAACAGAACACTCCCTTGGGAAATGAAGCATTTATTGGACATTTCTTAGAGTAACAGGGCACCACCAGAAGTAAAGGGGCATGTATAAAGAAAACAATTCACCTGCAGGATAATGAGACATTTCTTAAAAGAAAAAGCCCCTCCCGGGGTAAAGGGGCATGTATGAGTATAACAGGGCGCCTCCTGGGATTAAGGGGCATGTATGAGGATATAATGAAGCAGCACAGTAAGTTGATAAGGCATTTTTTAAAGCAACTCCTGTGGTAACGGGGCATTTGTAACAGGGCACCACTTGTGGTAATGGGTCATGTATGAGGCAACAGGGCACATTAAGGGTGAAATGGCCAATTATTAGGGTAACAGGGTAAAACTGTTTCAGGGTGGTACATGTGTAGGTCTGGGAGAGGTATGAAGTGTGGGGAGGACTTGAGACAGCCTCTCTGGGGGGGGGGGGGGGGGGGTAAAACTTCTCTGGGAGAAGGGAATGCTGGAAGCAGAGAGAGAAGGAAAATAGAAAACAAGAAATGATGGCTAGAAAGTCAAGAGACAGACCATTGGAGAGTGACTATCAGAGATGCAGAGAGTCAGAAGGTTTGAGGCATGCACATAGAGACAGACTGTGAGAGATACAAAGAGGTCAGAGAGACTGAGAGTTGCAGAGAGTCAGGAAAAGGACAGCCTGTTAAAACTGCAGAGTCAGAAATAGATAGCCTATCAGAGCTGCAGAGAGTCTGAAAGAGACAGCCTGTCAGAGCTGCAGAGAGTCAGAAAGAGACAACCCGTCAGAGCTGCAGAGAGTCAGACCGTCAGAGCTGCAGAGTCAAAAAGAGATAACCGATCAGAGCTGCAGAGAGTCAGAAAGAGACAGCCGATCAGAGCTGGAGAGAGTCAGAAAGAGACAGCCCGTCAGAGCTGCAGAGAGTCAGAAAGAGACAGCCCGTCAGAGCTGCAGAGAGTCAGAAAGAGACAGCCCATCAGAACTGCAGAGAGACAGAAAGAGACAGCCCGTCAGAGCTGCAGAGTCAGAAAGAGACAGCCCGTCAGAACTGCAGAGAGTCAGAAAGAGACAGCCCATCAGAACTGCAGAGAGTCAGAAAGAGACAGCCCGTCAGAACTGCAGAGAGTCAGAAAGAGACAGCCCGTCAGAACTGCAGAGAGTCAGAAAGAGACAGCCCGTCAGAGCGGCAGAGAGTCAGAAAGAGACAGCCCATCAGAGCTGGAGAGTCAGAAAGAGACAGCCTGTCAGAGCTGCAGAGAGTCAGAAATAGACAGCCCGTCAGAGCTGCAGAGTCAGAAAGAGACAGCCTGTCAGAGCTGCAGAGAGTCAGAAAGAGACAGCTCATCAGAGCTGCAGAGAGTCAGAAAGAGACAGCACATCAGAGCTGCAGAGAGTCAGAAAGAGACAACCCGTCAGAGCTGCAGAGAGTCAGAAAGAGACAGCCCGTTAGGGCTGCAGAGAGTCAGAAAGAGACAGCCCGTTAGGGCTGCAGAGAGTCAGAAAGAGACAGCCCATCGGAGCTGCAGAGAGTCAGAAAGAGACAGCCCATCAGAGCTGCAGAGAGTCAGAAAGAGACAGCCTGTCAGAGCTGCAGAGTCAGAAAGAGACAGGCTGTCAGAGCTGCAGAGTCAAGAAAAAAGATAGCTTGCCAGAGATACAGAGTCAGGAAAGAGACAGCCCGTCAGAGCTGCAGAGAGTCAGAAAGAGACAGCCCATCAGAACTGCAGAGTCAAAAAGAGACAGCCTGTCATAGCTGCAGAGAGTCAGAAAAGACACAACCTGTCAAAGCTGCAGAGAGTAAAGAAAGAGACAGTCGGTCAGAACTGCAGAGAGTCAGAAAGAGACAGCCTGTCAAAGCTGCAGAGAGTCAGGAGTGAGTAGAGAGACAGAATGTGATAGGTGCAGAGAGTAAGGAGAGACTGAGCGGTGCAGAGAGTGAGGAGAGAGACAGACTGTCAGAGATCCAGCAAGAGGGAAGAGAGTGCAGACAGAGGTGTGTAGGAGGCAGGCACAGAGGTAATGAGACAGCCCCCTCCCTACATTCACACAATGTTATCCGGGAGAAATCACACAGCACTCTGATTGACAGCTGGAGACTCCTAAAAAGGGAATTGCTATGAAGTTTATATAGAGGGGAGTGGAGAGGACAGCACAGAGTCACCCGGAACCCCCAGCATGCACTGCCAGGCCGAGCTGCGGCTCTCCTCCCCAGGACAAATCAAGGCTGCCAGGCGGCGATACAAATCTTTTATGATCGATGAGATTCTATCCAAGGAGACGTGCGATTACTTTGAGAAGCTTTCACTGTATTCTGTGTGTCCTTCCCTGCTGGTCCGACCCAAACCCCTGCATTCGTGCCCCGGTGAGTGCCTGCTGAACTATATACACATACCACACTCTGCCCAGTCCAACTTACTCTGCCCATAGTGTTAGAGAAACAGTGCCTGGGGACATCTATCAACTGCAGACACTGAGATCCTCTTCTGCCTGTCTGGATGTTTCCACCTCTCTGCTTACTTCTTATGTTGGTACTTTACACATAGAGGTGCATTTTTTTTGGAGGGGGATAAAAGGTGACAACAGGCAACAGTGTATGACAACTGTATACAGAGACAAGCAGACTCTGCGCTATGAACACACACCGTCTAGAGACAATATTGTACCCATATGATTTATTTGATCTGTTGCTGCACCATGGTACACATCCTGCCATGAATAATGTCATTTTGGCTGATGTATACTTGATGTAATCTGCTATATTGTGTAATACAGGTGTCAGCAACCTAAGGCATGTGAACTACCACAGTGGGCACACAAAGCCCATTTCAGTAGCACCAGAAGACTGATAGTCACATGTCACCAAAATTATTTGAGATTTAATATTAAAACATAACTGTAGTAAAGTATTATCTAGTCTGTAGTGACACTGAAGTTTTTGTTCTAGTAATTAGATAAACAAAAAATTATTAGATGAAAAAAAAAATTAACAGTAATATTCTGCATGCGCATGCTCCTTGCTGGGCAGCTGCATGCCCAACAGCTTTTACACATTACAGACTTTGAGCGAAGCTTTTCTTGATCAGTCTGGAAAACTTGGGGGAACAAATCTGTGTTTACCTCTTAGTGGATGGAGATTGAGGAGTTTAAAATACACCAGATTGAGCTCAAAACTTCTTCACTTTGGACATTTAAATGTAACCAGCAGCATCCGTCATGGCCTGTTGGGAGAGAATAGTTAATGACTATGACTTGCTATTAACAGTACAACTGTGAGTGCAAATATTTAAAAATAAAAACTATGGCTACACTATTGTTCACCGGCATGTTGGTCCCATGCTTGTAAATTGACACCTAATGTGGAAGGGGTTGCAGCCTCCTGGTGTGGATGGGATAGAGTCATAACACATCAATGAGACTTTCTAAGTCACTTTACTTTCTAAGTAATTTCTAAGTTACACCCCCCCCCCCCCACCTCTCAGCTGAGAGGAAACCATTGTAAAAATGACTCAAGAAATCACATACACTTTGGGGTTGATTTACTAAAGGCAACTAGATTGTGAACTTTGCAGTTGCTCCAGAGCTTAGTAAATGAGGTAAAGCTTCATTTTACAAAGAACAACCAATTACATGTATGGTAAATAGAAAAACAGCATTGCACATGACTGGATGATGGAAGCCAGCAGAGCTCTCCCTCGTTTACTCTCTTCAAGCTTTGGAGCAAAAGCACTTTCAAAAGTGCACAGTAAATCAACTTTGTATTAATATTTGTATTAAATAATTAATTTGTATTAGGGTGATAACTGAAATTTGGAACAGCACACATATTTATTATTATCTGCTTGGATGACATTATGCTGAGTCCTTGGTGTAGTTTTACCTGTCTGGAGGAGGGGTCCCTGCCTTGGATCACATTTAATGGTAGCACTATAACACTTTGAAGTGTCAGTGCCTGATGTCCCTGCTCTACGGCAGCTGGCTTCCCTACTATTGTATATTATATACAGTGCACATCATCTGGAGGTTTATAAGATCAGATTATTTTCTGGCTTTGCAAGGTGTTCTTTGACTTTGTTTGCTAAAAATTTAACAGCACGTCAATATAACAATATGGTAAAGTACTGCACAAATATTTAATACCTTCATATACTCTAATCGACACACACATAATGGAGGAACCATTCATGAAAACTGTAGCAGGACTACTGACCCCAGCAACCATATAAGGGGGACGACTACAAAAGATAAAACTTGACTGGATAATATAGGCCATATTTGACAGTTCTACAATTATTACATCCAGTGTTCTCTTATCGTGGTTTCGTTTTATCTCTGACAAGTATGTCTTCCCCAACAACAAACCCTTATGCCTTTAACTAACATTAACTGACATTAATTAATTTACATTTTAATTATGCTTTATTGTTTTCTGATACAGTTTAATTGCAATCAATTTTAAGAAGCAAAAGTACCCCTTGACTTTATATGAAGCACTTATATGAAAAACCCCTCTTTGAGATATAGATTATGTGTATGTATATATATATATATATATATATATATATATATATATATATATATATATATATATATATATTGTTTGTGTGGGTTTTGTATACAGAAACTAATCAATGGCTTTAATATAAATTATATATATATATATATATATATATATTATAAAATCTTCTGGACAAACAATTGTCATGTTCTTGTACATATATTTATTATAGATCATAGTTGAATATATAGTTGAGTCTCTTATTTCTTACTGGTGACTGCAATGCCTGTATGTCACTTGTGTTTTTAAGATGTCATTTTTGTTTTCTGGATCATAAGATAAATGTGACGTAAAAGTGTGCATTCTGACTATATATACACTCTACCTGTACAAATGTCAAAAGTCCAACCCTACAATTTAATTGTAATCTCACTGTTGGTTTCAGTCTAGACTCAAACCCCAAATATTATTCCACTGGTGGGTTCTGTCTAAGGTGCAAATCTGGTAATTATGTAAAGAAGAAAAAAAAATGGACTGTTTTGTCTTTTTCCGCTGTTTCTTTGCAAAAGTCTCTGATCTATTAAGAATGCATTACTGTGAGTCAGGGACCTTAGAGTGTATGCTTCTTGAGGGTAGGGACTGATGTGATTGTACAATGTATCGGTAAAACGCTGCGTAAATTGACGGCGCTATATGAGTACCTGAAATAAATAAAATAATATTAAAAATCCATAAAGTAAATGAATGATTGAGAGAGAAAAAAGACTAAGTTGCATAGCACAACACTGAAAACAAGACCAATAATAAAGTAACAAACCCGAGAGGGATTTTCATTATCTTCATGTATTCATAAAGGTCTAGTTATTAACAGTGGAAATTCACTTTTATCCTCTTATTTTTGGAATTTACAAAACAACTTTAAATTCAGCTCATTTGCAGCATAATTTATCCAATAGGAAAACAGGCCAGAAAACCTGGCGAAAACCTTGTCAAGTGTTGAAAAAACAATTACACCTCCCACACATAATTTATCGATGGATGCAGGCGAGGGAAAAAAAAAACATTTTGGTTTATAGATTTTTTTTAATTATTTAGCAAGTCTAATAATTTTATGACATTACACATCATCTAGAATTTTTATAAACTGAAACTTTTTTTTACAAAGCGAGGTACAATTACATAAATGCAGCTATGATACCAAATTTTATACAAAGTACATTTTCAAAGAACGACAGAGAACTGAATGAAAGGTTTATATAGTCAGGAGAGCAGGAAAGGTCACACAAAGTTGTGTATGAGACACATATGACAGTTTTACAGGCGAGATATAAAAAAAGTGAGGCAAACCAAATAATACAGAGAGAACTCCCCCTCCCTCCCACAGAAGTGTATGTATGATATATATAGGATCCATTCACATGATGACCATATACATTTTAATTTGGCAGCCAAAGACCCTTTTATTTTATAGATATTCATTCACAGAATCTGATCATTTCTTCTCTAGAGCTAACGCTCTATTTTCTTGCACAGAATGCTGGGAGAGGTCAGGCGGAGGATGTAGACTGGTGGAGGGCTGCTGAAACATATTTATGGGCTGAGCATTTTATGAGACTTGTTGAATGAAAAGAGACTTTTGGACAGTAAAAACCATCAGTGTACAATTGGGCTTTTGTGTGAGGAAACATTTGTGTATTTTCACAATGCAGCCTGTCAAAGCAATGAATGGTTGGCATGGACTAGAAGTTCACAATACTGGACAGTTTTATTGTCATTATGTCCAGCTGACAGAGATCTGCTACAGGGTTACACCAACATTATGGCAGCAGAAAGAAATACTTTAATGGCTGACAGATAAGAACTGTTTTAGGGAATCATTCAGAACTTTGATTGTTTCCTTTGACATAAAACATTAGTGAAGAGATATTAGGAAAAACAAATAAACGCTGTATAAGATAAAAGCATCAAAACTAAAACTGAAAATCTTGTAAACTGTACAGTATTAACATCTTGTCTCGCCAATGTGAAAAAGGTTTAACATCAGATAAGACAATTAAAATTTTTGTTTTATAATAATTAAAGTGTAGAATTTTTTCAAACATGACTTTGTTATAAAATCATCACCAATTTGCAAAAATAGCCAAATTTAGAGAATTCATTCTAATCTGAGAATTGAACAACGAAACTAGATACGAATGTGTTCATATGTTATCTTCCATGGGATCTCCTAACTTGACACAACATATACAAATGTCATCACTGGAGCATTGCCCTTCCTGATATCAATGACAGTGTTAACAATTTTGATTAGTTATTGAAAGATGACTTAAAGTAAATATTTACATAATAAAAATATTGCAAATCCAGAATGTCACTAACTAGACAAATACAATTTTTTGCTGACTTTTTGACTCCAGATTACTTTTACAGTTAAGAATTTAACTCTATTTGCCACTATTGTAAAGAATATTCTGAAGCAAATGGACTGCTTTCTGCAACATAAGGCACAACAATGGTCTCCCATAATTTGCTTTAAATAATGAAGCAAAATATCTAGCTGCAGTGTATACAAAATGAAATATATTTGCATTGGTATATAATGAGTTATATAAACATTAATATGTATTTGTTGCCAAAAAGAAGTAGAAACAAATCATGCAGATTCTTCTATATACAATTTTTTTATTTTTTAAAAACACAGAACTAATATCAAAGTAAAATATCCCTAACTGATGTTTCAATAGTATTTCTCTCATTTATAAGATAAAATATGTTTTATATATATTGATATCATGCATTTTTCCAAATGTAATTCTATACAAATAAATTAAAATAATGTGATTCTTACTGGAAACAATATAACTAACATATGCAGTCTGTTGAGGGTAATATTCTGCACTTTATTACTATATTCTTCATGCCATTTATTTCCCATTTCATACAAAGAGCTTTGTTAAATAATTTTAACTAATCCATCACAGTGGAAAAATTTATTTATTAACATAAGTGATACGTTTCTTACCAATAAAATCTGCAAAGATCCCAACATACCCGAATCCACCAGAATCCTCTTGTAAGAATATGCGAGTGCAATACTCTTCATTGCCGATAATCATAACTTTGATAAATACAATCGGGTATCACTCCCTAAATTATTAGAACGTGATATTTTACACTTCTCTAGTCCTAAATTCAACTGTGTATTTATATTTCTACAAAAGAAAGTACTACAGCTTCTCTACGCATTATCATATATTCATATTCGAAATGCCTTCTTCTGATGTATTTGTTGGCAATCTACATTTAAAACAAATAGATAAAAGGACACTGAGAACTTTGATTGGAAAAATTAAGACACATTAATAAATATTGTGAAGAAGCAGTAATTCTTAACTATAAGCATACAAACGTTACACAAACATAATATTTACCAGTAAACTCAGTGGAATTAGAAGACGTGTCTGCTTCTATGTAATGTCAGCTCTTTTAATTACTCATTTGCCCTTAAATCCTTCATATTATGCAGACAGTCATCATATAGATTACAAAAACTGCGTTCAGTCTGGAATAAAACTGATTGCCATATGACAGAAACAGAATAAATTCAAAATGTATCAATTTGTTAGTGAATAATATTAGAATAGTAATAAACTTCTTTAAAATACTGTAAATTGTGTGAATAAGATCCATGCAATGATAATAAAGCATAATATATGTATTTATATTAAAGAACAAAGGTAATAATTTTAATATTCATAAAATATGAATCAAGCAGATCCATATTTCAGGAATGACCATCGTATGTTTCCCAATTAAACCTAATTCTAACCTTTAAACCTTAAGCCAGTGAGGATAAAAGTGAAGTATCGTTTCTGGATTTAGTTGCACATTATGAAAGATTTTTATTCTATTGTAGAATTCCTTTCTACAAAATATAAAATACTGTAAATGATAAAATTTTCTCACAGCAATATTTAATGTGAAGTTTACAAATGTGAAGTAACAAATATGAGATCCTTCTGTCAGTGGCAGCTGCTGGCTGGCACTGTTTTGTTCTTATAATGAACTGCAGACCGTACAGAGATGTGTTCCCATACAACATGTCCTAAAAAAAACTTTGATTTGTGTCACCCACTGGGTAGGGTATGGAGGGCAGCAATTCTTGGAGACTTATATCACGTTATTTATTTCCACTATCTTGTGAGCAGTGAACTCTGATTTTAGTCCATTATTAGGAGATTTAGAGCACTACCCCTTGGGAGGACAGAGAAGACATGGTACAGTATAAAGTCTGTTTTAAAATTTTATGGGGCTGAAAACAACACAGGCTTCTATTTCTATAACTGCATCAATGGGCTGCAAATTAGTCTGTTCCACAAAAGTGCACTTCGCAGGTTATCCAAATCCTCCACCCCTAACAACAGCTACAAGTGCCGAAAATATGACAATCCCAAAAGTGGCTGCTTTAACTTAAAATGTATTTGCACATAATTGGGTGTCCAAAATCAACACAAGTTGACTTTGATACATGCAAAATATAACCCAATTATGAGGCCATCCATACACAAGCAAACTTATCAATCACAATAAAAGATCTGCCAACTGCTTTAGTTATTGTCCTCAAGCTACCAACATCCACATTTATCCCCACGCACTTTAAAAAGACAGTTGCCTGTTAGCATTGTTAATGAAGGGTGATCAGTAAATACAGAGTAGGGGGATGGGACTGCAATTACTTCAAGGACATACCAAATTGAATAAAATCACAATTTATTAAAGTTACAAGGGTACATAAAACAATATTATACAATACATGAACAGCTTTATGGTCATTCAAGACGTGTTATTGTAGCTCCTATAGTTGTTCCCACATCGTAATCCTACATGTTCCGCCTTATGGCTTCCTCAGGGACAAATGTGGTTTTGTGGCTACTATATGAATGAACAGAAAGCCATTTACCAACAATACCTGTAATGTTATATCAACACTGTACATAACTTATATAACAATACATTTAATACATGAATGCAACTTATCCATTGGCAAGATTTCCCTAAACAGAATTATACCTCAATGATAGAAAGTAAAATCCAGTTATTGCCAAGCACACAGAAATAGGAGTCTGTTCATGTATTGTATAATATTGTTTTTATGTGCCCTTGTAACTTTAATAAATTGTGATTTTATTCAATTTGGTATGCCCTTATACTAATTGCACCTATACAGTCCCATCCCCCTACTCTATTTTCTATATCCCTATGTGAATGTTAGTGCTTTCACACATTATTTTTTTAATTCTGGACCACCTAACTACATATAGAAGGGTGATCAGTATTTACACAAAGACATTTTCAGTCATGTTGGAAAATCCTTCCAATACTGCAGAATTCCTTATCACTCCAAGCTCAGGTCACAGACACATCAGACAGTTTTTTTCAGTATCTAAACAATCAGACATCCTTTGGATCAATAATCAACAAGGCTAGGTACATTATAACTGTTTTAGGAAAACACATACAATTTCTGTAAAACGAGTGTTTCCTCCTACACTATCACATATACAGTACGACAGACACAGACCATCTGACTGCCGATGGTCGGGAACTATTGTTTGGATTGGTTCATTTGTACAAAGTAGTCAGCAGAGAGTTTAACCAGTACATTAAAGATCATTTGATTGATATATCCTATTATACTGTAAAGCCCTGTACACACGGTACACCGATGGACTGTTTTCATTGGACAAACCGATCGTGTGTGGGCCCCATATTTCTTTTTTTTCCAAACAGAACATGTTTTAAATTTTTCCTATGGATAAAGAACCGATAGAAAAAAACAATCGTCTGTGTGGAAGTCCATCGGACAAAAATCCACGCATGCTTAGAATCAAGTAGACGCATCCTCGGAAGCATTGAACTTCATTTTTTTTGGCTTGTCGTAGTGCTGAACGTCACCGCGTTTTAGCACGATCGGATTTTTGAACGATTGTGTGTAGGCAAGACTGATGAAAGTCAGCTTCATCGGACATCCGACGAAAAAGTCCATTGGATTCGATTTCATCAGATATCCGATCGTGTGTACAGGGCTCGGTTCACATTGAGGCGGCTTCAAAGTCACCCAACTCTGAAGCTGCACAGCTCAACTTCAGCGTGGCTTGCAAATGACTTCTTTAATAGAAGTCAATGCAAGCTGCCCCGAAGTCACCCCCAAGTAGTACAGGGACCTTTTTCTAAGTTGGAGCGTCTTGAATCGCTCCAATTAAAACAATTTCATTGCACTGAATGGAGCGCGACTTGTCTGACAGGTCGCCCCAGTGTGAACCAAGCCTAAGGGGTTGATATACTAAGGGAAAATAGACTGTTTACTTTGAAAGTGTAGTTGCACTCTGCAAGGGAATTATCCCCACAGCTTAGTGAATATGTTAAAGCTTCACTTTGAAAAAAATACCCAATCACACGCAAGGACAAAAATTTTTTTTTGCTTGCACATGATTGGATAATGGAAGTCAAAAGAGCTTCATATTTACTAATCTTTGGAGCAAATCTCCTTGCAACTGCACTTGCAAAGTGAACCGCCTGCTTGCTTTCAGTAAATCAACTGTGCCCAATCTAAGGCCTCCCTGATTGCATACAAATTGAAAATGTTTAAGTTTAACCTCATATTGTTACATATTACATGGTTTAAATTAAATTTAAAGGAAAATTGTACAATAAAATGGTATAATGTTTGGCAAGCCTTAGTTAAATTATTGTCAAAGATGCTCAGATCAATAGTGGATACCAAAATAGTACATATGTGTCATGTCCTAATGATCTGAAATACTATTGGGGAGATTAATACTGGACTTTATAGGCACTGAGATACACAAAGTTAAAATTGTAATATATTTATTACCTATTTGAATGTAAAAAATAGAAAGTATGTCTGCTTTTTGTTCTTCTAAATTCAATTTGTATTAAAAAAAATATTGAAATGTTAACTTTGTGTATCTCAGTGCCTATAAAGTCCAGTATTAATCTTCCCAAATAGTATCTCAGATCAGTAGTGGAATCAGCATGTGCGTGCTCAGCCAAGGTATAAAAAAAAATTGAAGGCTACACTGCAGCCCTTATCAGTCATATATCACCAGGTCAAGCAACTAATGTGATTATTTAAGCCTAGTACACACAATGAGATTATCAGACAAAATGATCGTCTCCATATCAAAAAGAAATAGGTTACTAAAGTACTAAAATTCTCGTACGACAGAAAAAAAATTCAGAAGTAATGTAATGTGTTGTAGTGTATTTGTATCCTATTTTTGAACGCAAAAACTTACAATCTGGTACCGTACGAGAATATTTTTTGTTTTTGTCTCTTCGGAAAACTTTGGGCGAAAGTTGTGTACCAACGATCAGATTATTGCATGCAGTGTTTTTTGTATGATAATCTGATCGTGTGTATCGGGCTTTACACTTCTATTAGCCAGTGGGGTCAAGGAAATCATGCAAGCTTAAAATACAGCGAGGTACATATCACTATGTGAAACAAGCTCCAACAAAATTAGGAACTTTGACCTCACCAAATCTAAAGCATTGAGGCAACTAGAATCCGATAATAGAATAGATAAATGGCAATGATAACTTCTAAAACAAACACCATAAAATTCAATAAAAAAAATTAAGACACATTGCAGAGGAAAACCTGAATAATTTATCAACTATACAGAGCTAATATCTCAGATATACAAGTCAAACATAAAAACACAGACAGAAAATATACTGCTAGTTACTAGGGGGCTCTGCTAGAGAACTGACATGTCGTTATAATAATACTCAAGGACACCAACTTGCCGCATTCACCATAATAAACTGTTTTTTGTTTCTGGTTTTAAAAGTGTCCATTCTATGAAAGAAAACAGTTTAATTGTGCTGAATTGATGTGTACACATTTGCATTATTAATGCTTGGAAATGCACATTTATTTGTTGTCACAATTAAGCAGACTACCAGCATACCAGCTTTTGCAACCAGTAATGTGCCATCTTACAAACAATCAGGTTTTAAAAATTGTTCCTATGTATGTATGTATGTTGCAGCCACATGTCATATTTAAGACCTCTTCTGTTTTATTTATTATAATAAAGTCCAAGAATGGCTAAAAACATCAGTTTCTGGAATGATAGACAAAACCTGATGTTATAAGATTCATGTTTACGCTTCTAGATTTCCCCCTGTGTTCAGAGGTGTACATCCCTACCTGTATGCATGCATATGCTTGGATCTGGATTTACCACCATACAGCTTCATCCTGTCATTGATTTACATAAGCGGCAGTACGCAACAGCTGTGACTCCCGGGCACAGAAATACAGCTGATATTTACACTGTATGGCCCTCTACGCCCATATACATGAGCCCTGATTGTCCACTATTTCTAACAGTACCATTTATTTTGCTAAATCATGAAGGGGGGGGGGAGAATTACATGACACAGAGGCAGGAAACCAAAGAACTGATTAGAGCTTTTTAACTTAAAGCGGAGGTTTACCCTAAATATACTATGGGGTCAATTCACAAAGCTTTATTTTCAGATTGCGAGTGTTATTTTAACGATTTTGCACGTTATTGAAGCTAGTTCAATTCACTAAACGATTTAACGCTTTGAAAAATCATCAAATAACGTTTCCCTACACAGAACCGATATTTTAAGGTGTGGATCCTTATTAAAGAGTCAAATCGTTATTTTAAAGAGTCAAATCGTTATTTTAAAGAGTCAAATCGTTAAATATGTACAGAAGTGCAATTCACAAAGATTTTTTTGACAGTTATCAATCGTTAAGCAATCGTTAAATTAACACCTCCCTCAGGGTGGCGTTATGACATTTCCCAGGCGATATTTTGTTGTTAGAGGAAGCTTTTGGCGATTTTTGTAGTGTAGTGTAGTGTTGGGCAAGATAGAACCATGCTCTATTTGAACTTAAAATTATCTAGAGGCGAAGAAGAACATGTTAGAATGTTGTTCAGATTTATAAACGTGTATTCCGTTCACATACTATTTTGGATGACTTTTCTGAAACCCAGGTGATAGCTAAATTCCGATTATCATCTCCCATGATTTATTCTCTGTATGAGGAAATACACATGGCTTTAGAAAAGCACACACTAGAAGTTTTGCACATCACATGCTCAATCTCCATGTGTATTGCTTGTGTCTCCCTCTCTCTCTCTGTATCTGCTCTTTTCCACATGCAGCTGTTCTCCTCCCCTTCTGCTCCCAGAATGCATCTCTCCAGCATTATTTAACGATCTTAAGAGTTATTTTAACGTCCCGAATCTTAATAATAACGTCTGAGTAGTTAGAATAACGTTTGGATAAAGAGTCAGTTGAAAACCATAACGATTATGTTAAATAACGATTATAGCTTTCGTGAATACCATGTTTGCTAGCGTTAAATAAGGAGTGCTAATTTAACACCTGAAGAAAACCAATAACGTTTCTCTTTGTGAATTGACCCCAATGTCCCATGTGATCCAGCATACTGGCGTATGTTCCACTTACTGTGTAATCCTTAATTTTCATTTATTTCCCCCACGGTGGACGGCGCAGGCTCCGTATTTCTCCGAGCCCTATTTCGGATTTTTCCGGAGGGCGTGACGCGCCACAGGACTCGGAGAAATACGGCACCTGCGCAGTCAGCTCCTAGGTCTGTGCGCAGGCGCCGTATAGCAACGGAAATACCCGAGTCCTAAATCGGCTATTTTCGGAAGCCGTGACGGGCTATATAAATGCCATCCACCGAGGGGAAAATAAATGAAAATTAAGGATTACACAGTAAGTGGACCATTAAAAAAAAAACAGCATACTGGCTCCTTAATCAAGGATTATATGCTGACGCCAGTATGCTGGATCACATGGGACATAGTAGATTTAGGGTGAACCTCCGCTTTAAATAGTCATGTAACTTTTACTAGGTGATCAGTGTTTACTTCAAACATCCGATAACGTGTGAGGAAGTTCATAAATTTCAAATTGAGTTTCACACGATTGGGTGGTTGAAGTACCTAGAAGTTCCTGGGCAAATGAGAAATCCTTCTATCTTTGGAAATAAAGAACGCTTTCTAGCTGTCAGCATGCATTTCTTAGTCTTCAGCAAAATCTTGTGATTATATACCATTAAAATTTGTCTTGGTGGAGGTTTTAAAATGTATACTTTGTATACAATTTATATATGATAAACTATATTAAACCTAAATACAGGATCTAAGGCATCCCAAAAGCTTGCATATATTTAATTAGCTTGTTAGCCAACAAAGGGTATCACTTAAATTTAACCAGTAAAGGGCAGGGCTGGACTGAGACCAAAAATTGGCCCTGGACTTCATCCAGACCGGCCCACTTTAAGCTTGCAAACAAGCACAAAAACATTATATAAACTATACGCAATTGTGCAAAAAAACATAAGTAGCATAACATAAGGAGTCCTCACTCACCTCTTTTATTATTTCACTTATTCTTCTCTGTATTTTTTCTCATCCTTCTCACATCACTGCATGAAGTGGAGGGCGAGCTGCGCAGCCATTACTTTGACAGGCTGTCACTGAAACCGGCCCACTGAGCCATCAGCCCAGCGGGAAACTCCCTGTAGTTCCTATGGTCAGTACATGCCTGTTAAGGGTATAATTTCTATGCCACACTTGCTCCGTACAATATCAGAAAAACAAATTTCCTTTTTTTTAATGCCATTATTTAGCAAGTGTATTTGAACTATTCATACAGGCTGATTTACTGAAGGAATGGAGAATCTGCACTTTAAAGGTGAACGTTTAGTTAGCTTAACGTGGTAATAAACACAAAAGCAACATTTATTATATTGTGGATTACCAATTATTTTATGTGATGGCTGCATTACTTTTATTTTTAGACTTTATTTCCTTTATTTTCACCTGGTGATCTGACCAGTAAGTCTGTTGTTTTTCAACAGAACAGACTCTTTTGTAGATGTAGCAGCTACAGCGTTGAGACAAAACATTTACTACTGACAGAGGTGCTTACAGTGATCAGCTTGTATTAATTTATGTAAAACCTTTACCCCAAAAACTGTTTACAAAGTGTGAGGTGAAGTTCAGCTTCAGTTTGTTAGTGTACCTAAATCTGCTAGTACATGTAACACTCCCCTCTCTCCCAGACTGACAATGTTGCCATCTACTGTTCTCCTTGATCCAGAGTGGGGGCACTCTAATACAAGAGGTGTTTTACTGGTTTGATCACTAGTTAAAAAAAGAGGGGGGGGGGGGGAAGGAAAGCAGCCACCACATCCAATGATTGGAAAGCTGCTATATATTACAGTTTTGGTTTTAAAACCGCTTTAAGGTTGAGCTGCATTCACTTCAATGATCCAATTTTGCTAGTTCATTTGCACATGATTGGGTATTCAAATTAAAAAAAACATTCCCATATTTACTAAGCTATATAAACATTCTTTACTGCTCTAGTATATAAATCCCATATATTCAACACTTCTACCCTTATAGTTAATAATTCCTTGATGTTTTTTATAGTTAAAATACATTTTCTATAAATCTTTGAATTAGATATGAATTTAATTTTCTTTACAGTGTCACAGAGAAGCTGTTTGTGTTTTAAAGTAACAGAAAACCAACCCACTGGGAACCATGTAGTATACAAATACAGTGTTTTTGCCACCTCAGTCACTGGCTGTTCTCACTACTAATCCCCAGTGGGCAGATCTTGCATATGAGGTTTATATGCTATAAAACAATTCATTTTTTGAACTGCCAATATTAGACTTACAACCATGTTAAGGAGTTGGCCTATTCCAAAGACACACACAACTTAACAATCATATTGCTGAACACAGATCTTCTGATGACCTGAAATTTCAGGAAAATGACCACAATGAAGTTCACATTTCTATAATGCAATGCATATGGTATATTTAGTGCCTTCTGCTCCGTACATTCTGGTGTAGTGAAACCGGATCTCATCCAAATGTCAGCAAATCAAGTCACAGGCACAATTCTAATTGTATATCCAGAATAAGGTGCTAACAAGTGAACACCCCCCCATAATATACTGTGAGTTGTCAGTCTGGTTGACAGGCACGTATAATGATGTCCGGTCGGGCACACAAAGAAATGCTAATTGAGGATTTAAGTGTGACTGTGGCAGTGCTAGAGATAGAGAAGCAGGTGTGTGTGTGTCAGCACATCTATATACGTATAATGAAATGAAATTATGAAATACATCTTTATCTTATGGGGTGGAAGATGGTCAGTATATGAGTAGATAGGATTTCATCCTCTTTATTTTACGTTATGTGCAAATCTACACTCATTTCACTATGCACCAGGGAAGTCACAATTCATCTTCTAATAAGACCCTTTCGCACTGAGCCGCCCATGGCATCGGAGGTAAAACGCCGCTATTTTTACAGCCGATGCTATGGGTGGATTTGCGGCGCATTTCAGCTGCTAGCAGGGCACTTTTAGCCCCTGCTAGTGGGCAAGAAAGGGTTAAAACTGCCCGCAATGCGCTGCTAAAACTGCGCTGTCCCATTGATTTCAATGGACAGGAGCGGTAAACACACCGCTCCAAAGATGCGGCTAGCGGGACTTTTTTTTACTGTCCTGCTAGCGCAACACTCCAGTGTGAAAGCCCTCAGGCTTTCACACTGCAGACAATGGAGCAGCTGTTTGAGGGTGGATTGCAGGCGCTCTTTTTAATGCTATAGTGCCTGAAATACGCCCTCAGTGTGAAAGGGGTCTTAGTCTTACATTAAAGTGGAACACCAACCTATCACTTATGTACACTGTTGATATACAAATATCCAGACTGGTTTACCTACCAAAATATTTTTAATTCTGTTTAGCCTTGCTTGTGTTTCATATTCTCCTACCACACTATATAGGAGGGTAACTTCACCATTTACAGCAGGAGTAGGCAACCTCGGCCCTCTACCTGTGGTGAAACGACAAGTCCCATGAGACATTGCAAGACCCTGACAATCACAGGTATGACTCGCAGAGGCATGATGGGATTTGTAATTTCAAAACAGCTGGAGTGTCAAGGTTTCCTACCCCTGATTTACAGCATATAGTGCTACACCTTCCTGTGTCACCTCCACAAAGCTCATTGTTTTATAAATGAACATCATGTGTATCACCACATTAGTGAGGTCCTCCACCTGTGTTCTTAATCCTGTAAGCGAACTAAAATTCAGCTCCTTCATCCCCCAATTCCTGAAACATGACAGCACTCAAAGTCCTATTGATTACAACTGTGTAACTTCTGACTATTGGTCTGACAACTAAGTTAAAATAAAGACAGATTTCCAGTAAATATGCTAGAAGTATTTAAAAAATGTTTTATGAATGCCCAGTTGGACTCAAGGATTGGTTTTATATTTAATTTGTGTTCAATAAAACAAAAGATGTTACAAAGTTATAGGAGTTATAGGGAGGATAAGCATCCCTCCAGATAAGAAGCATTTCCATACAGCAGTTATGATATGGCTGATGTATACTGCACACCCCTCTGAGAGGAAAAAAACATAGTAATCATGCCTGTTGCATCCCGTCTATTGGATCATCTGAAGCCCGGTGACTAGACCTGCTTTTGTAGTTTTGGTATTTGTTGCTGTGCAGAGTAATAACAATATAACAGCTCTGCTTACCAAAATGATTTTCATATTTTTTTAAGGACATTTAAGGCTTTTAAGAAGTAGACAATTTTAATAAATACCCTACATGTATTTTTTCTTATAGGCAAATTAAAAGAAAAAAAATTGCCACTGTTAGTATGCTTAACCTCTCTGGCGATACGATTATTTTAGGTGCTGAAAGCGTTAGCATTATTTTGCATGGAATTTTGGCGTTTTATATTGTAGGCCTGCAATTCTTAGGAATAACTCACTTAAATTTGTCCAAACAAGAGTCTAGTAGACATCCCGGGTATAATAAAAATTGAAACACAAAATTATAAATTATAATATAATAAAAAAAAAAAATTATAACAAATAATATAATAATAATAATAAAAATGATTACTTTCAGTGTTTGATGACGAATTTCCCCACAAATCACTATCACTCAATTCTGCAAGTGATTCAAATTTATTATCACTGTTTTTTAGCTGGTCTAAAACCACTTTTGACATAAAGGGACACTTTTTGGTTGCTATGGACAATCTCCAGTTTCCAGGCAGAAAGAACAGTTTTTATTATATAAACGTGCATGTAGGACACTGGGCAGACCATTAGGGACAAAGAGGGTGTGTATTTATTTTATACAGTACTGTAATCTATAAGATTACTGTATGTATTGTGTGTATTTACTTTTTTGAATTTGGCGCCGATCTCCACCCCGTGCGTCGTAACGTCGCAGGAAACTAAGCTTGGCGGCACAAGGGCACTGTGAATCAAGCAAGGAGGACACAGCGGGGAAACATCACAGCATCCAGGGACAAGGTAAGTAAACACTGCCTGTGGACACTGCAAGGTGATCCCGAGTCTGGCTCGGGGTTACCACTTTTGGTGCTAAAATTCCACCCCGAGCCAGACTCGGGAATACCGCTGAGGGGGTTAATGCATAATTCATTTTAATAACTAATACTAAGTTACATTACTGTGGAGTAGGCTTTAATACTTTATACACATATATATATATATATATTTATATAATACTGGTAAATGGCTAGACTTTTTCTTATACTAAGCTTCAAGTTCATTGTCTCTAATCTGCTGAGGATTAAACATTGCTATTAAATTTATTGCATCTATAAAAGTACACCCCAGGGTAATCAGTGAGAGGTATAATGTCACTTTTTACACAATAGCTTGATGAAGAAAGGCATCTAGACATTTATAGAGCCAGTATTTATTTAGACTTTAAAGTTGTATTGTTTCCTTGTTTATGTCCTGACATTATACTGTGTAATGGCCTGGAAGTGCCGAATCAACAAAATCATACGTATATTGTAATGTTACCTCTTTTAAATGTTTTCTTTAAAATAAATGAATGTACATTAGTCATCAAACTAAGTAGCCTAAACATATTTCCCTGTATTATAAAACTAGAGCCTAATTAACTAAAATGCTAATTAACCTACCTAATGTAATCCATAAATCTAAAACCTCATTACATATTAATAATAAAATGAGATGCTACATTCAGTTATTTGTATTGGTGCCATAGGGAACATAATAACAAAGTCTTCTACAAATCACAAGTGCTTGTTAATACACAGAGAGATTTTCCAGCTTGGTGGGAAACTTCTGTTTAGATGAGCAATGATAGGGTAAGCAAGATGTCTTGCTATCTATACCCTGCCTGTGGTTGGCTGTACACAATTTGAGAAACAAAAACAACGTTGCCGATTTGAGTTTTCTTTGTGGTTATTTGGCACACTGGTGTAGTAATGGGCACTTTACACTATTCATAGCAGTTTTAATTTTACAAAAAGTTATTTTAACACACTGGAAGATCTATTCATGACTGATAGTTGATTGAACCCTTTTCAACTGAGAAAAGGAAAGAAAGTATCCACACTGTGAATCTTTATCTACTGTATTTATTTGTCTGCTACATTGGGAAGAAAAAGGAGGTCGCTCCCAACACTGTCTAAATGATTTGAGGATTCGTAGATGTTATGGTGCCCTTGCTTTACTTAAAGCCATCTGCCTACCTGTCTAGGCCATTTTATTTAGATATATACAAAAAATGTGTTGTGCTGTTTCCTTTAATCCACCAAATAGTTAACGATACTTAAACATATATACATAATGTGCAATAAATCAATAAATAACTTAAAGTCCTACTTAATATAATTAAAAGATTCCACTGTGAAAAAACTAAATTGCAGCCACCAGCTCCAGTGCTCCAACCACCAACACACACGGCTGTTTAACAGAAGCCCAGACCTCAACACACAGGAGGTATTACAGCACTTTATAAAGCAATCCTCAGATCCCAGATGGATGGATGGCTCTCGCTCTCATTGTAAATGGTAGTGACAGCATATTGCACAATATACCTCATATGTAAACAAAGAGCAAATAGAACATCATGGTGTAGTATTTCCCAATTAGTTTTTTGTTTTTTAATTAAAGACACAGACTCACAAGAGAAAAGAAAAGTTAGATTGCAAAACTACCGTTGTTCGTCCGGACAGAAGTAATGACACCACTAAGCTTTACCCTACGCATTTTATCCTACAAAACATTTTTCAGGGGCATTGGATGCTCCTGGAGGATGTTCCAGCAGCGGTAGGTTTGCGATCTGTCATGTCTCTTATTTTATTCTGTGTTCAAATATTGGTGAGTGCTGTACAGTAGTTTTCATAATTTTGAGTGATATTTAAGCACTTTGCAATTCTGTATATAATTACTCACTCTTTATTTGGGATACAAACATGTAATTCTTACATTTCCTCAAAAATAAAATCACTTTTGCCAATCAATATATCTTTTCTTCTTACCAAGAAAACAGGTGTATGTTTCGGAGCTGATTTACGAAAGCAAAATAGACTGCACTTTGGAGGGAATTTTCTCCAGAGCTTAGTAACTGGAGTGAAGCTTCACTTTGCAAAGAATACTCAATCACAGGCAAAGGAAATACATTTGCTTGCACATGATTGGATGATGGAAGTCAAAAGAGCATCCCCCATTTACTAAGCTCTGGAGCAAATCCCAGAGTCCAATTGCACTTGCCAAGTGTACAGTCTATTTGCCTTTACTAAATCAACTCCACAGTTCCAGGAAGAAGGAAAGTTTGTTACTATAACAGGGACTTTTTTTTTTGAGTGGATCAGGAATCACACCAATCATACTAGATCTTTTATTTAATTTTTTTTTTTTACCAGGATCTAAGGATTCTCTTAGGACACGCATTGTGGTTGCTTTAATAAATGAGTGGAAACTGTTTGCTTGGGAACACAAATGTTCATTTAGCTAAGTAAATAAGGTGAAGTTGTGTAATTTTGAAACATGTGCAAAAGAAATAAAAAAAATAACTGCACAATTTAATATCTGTGGTAAAGCATAGCTCAACCTTATTCGCTTAGTAGCAAAGTAAGTAATCTCTTTGCTAAGTGAACAGTGTCTATTATGTCAATAAATCAACCCCATAGTAAATAAAATGATTTTATATTTATATTTAATTTTAGCAGCAATTGTTCATGTCGTTTTCAATGTACATAAACATAATTTTAACCACCTTACCCATCTTTTTAATTTTTTTTACATTTTATAGCTATAATAATTTATATATATATATATATATATTTATATATATATATATATATATATATATATAAATTAATTATATATATAAATATATATAGATATACATCTATCTATATACAGTTGTGCTCATAAGTTTACATTTTCTGGCAGAATTTATGATTTCTATGAATGATAAGCTATTTATTATCAATCAACTGTGTTTACTCTTTTTAAATCATAATCACCACAGAAACCACCCAAATGACCCTGATCAAAAGTTTACATACCCTGGTGAGTTTGGCCTGATAATATGCACAGAAGTTGACACAAAGGGGTTTGAATGGCTATTAAAGGCAACCATCCTCACCTGTGATCTGTTTGCTTGTAATTAGTGTGTTTGTGTATAAAAGGTCAATGCGTTTCTGGACTCCTACCAGAACCTTGCGTCATTCATCCAGTGCTGCACTGACATTTCTGGATTCTGAGTCTTTGGGAAAGCAAAATAATTGTCAAAGGGATATAAAAATATGTCCAAAGAATTAGGAATGCCAATCAGCCGTGTTCAAACTCTAGTCAAGAAGTGGAAAATGGTCAGGTAGACCAAATAACATTTCAGCCACAACTGCCAGGAAAATTGTGTTTGGGATGCAAAGAAAAACCCACAAATAACTTCAGATGAAATACAGGACTCTCTGAAAACATGTGGTGTGGCTGTTTCAAGATGCACAATAAGGAGGCACTTGAAGAAAGATGGGCTGCATGGTCGAGTCACCAGAAGAAAGCCATTACTATGCAAATGACATAAATTATCCCACTTACAATACGCCAAACAGCACAGAGACAAGCCTCAAACCTTCTGTACAAAGTCATTTGGAGTGAAGAGACCACAATTTTGCTTTTTGGCCACAACCATAAATGCTTAATTTGGAGAGGAGTCAACAAGGCCTATGATGAAAGGTACACCATTGCTACTGTGAAACACGGAGGTGGATCGCTGATGTTTTGGGGATGTATTAGCTAAAAAATCACAGGAAATTTGGTCAAATGGCAAGATGAATGCAGTATGTTATCAAAAAATACTGGAAAAACATTTGCATTCATCAGCCAGGAAGCTGCGCATGGAACGTACTTGAACATTCCAACTTGACAGTGATCCAAAACACTAAGGCCAAGTCGACCTGTCATTGGCTACAGCAGAATAAAGTGAAGGTTCTGGAGTGGCCATCTTAGTCTCCTGACCTCAATATCATTAAGCCACTCTGGGGAGATCTCAAAACATGATGTTCATGCAAGACAGCCCAAGAATTTACAGGAACTGGAGGCTTTTTGCCAAGAGGAATGGACAGCTTTACCATCTGAGAAGATAAAGAGCCTCATCCACAAATACCACAAAAGACTTTAAGCATTGATGTTAAAGGGGGAAATACACGGTATTAAGAACTGGGGTATGTAAACTTTTGATCAGGGTAAACTGGGTAGTTTCTGTTGTAATTATGTTTTAAAAAAAGTAAACACAGTTAATTGATAATAAATAGCTTCCGCCAAACACTAACCATGAGTGAAAGAAAAGTTTTTGTGTTGTCATTCATATTCTCTGAAAAATGGCCAAGAAATCATAAATTTAGAGTATGTAAACTTATGAGCACAACTGTAGTGTGTGTGTGTATATATATATATATATATATATATATATATATATATATATATATAATGTCTTGCATGTGTATTATACATGGCAATTGCATATACATTTCTACATATTTTAGTAAGACAGTAAGAGGCAATTATGATTTTTTTTTTACTTTGGTTAGTGGAAAGAAGACTATAACACAGCAGTACCGTGTTGATAATTACAGTAAAAAACACAGGGCACTATAAAGCAAAATGGTACAATGTAGCTTGAATTGAATACCCGGACAGATGCAGTCTCTCTATATATATATATATATATATATATTAATATATATATATATATATATATATATACAGTATATATATATATATATATATATAATTGCAGTTAGCATTGGCTGAAATGGATGACTACCATTTTGATGAATGTGCCCAAGTGTCAGATATTGTGATAGAGTAATGTAATTTATATTACAGCTGGCACATTGCGGTGCGCTCACTATGTGCTCTGTGCCCGGCATTAGAGCTGGGAAAGGAATGGAGACAGATCATCATATTCTGTGTGTGGAGATGGTCACAGCGGCTCCTTTCATCTCTGTAGAAGGGACGGTTCCCAGAGGCCACTACGCAGCTACAACAACTGCAGAATTCCCCCTGCAGCATATGAAGGCAGTGCCAACCAGGAACACTGTGCCCTCGTTTAACAAGCACACTATATTATGGGATTAGTCCTGTATACTGATCAGGGTAGATAATATAAAAATAATGATCGGGTTATCTGTGACAGAAGGATTTTCATACAGTTACAGGAATGGATTAGAAATATCTCACAGAAACTTTCCCAAGTTTTCCTCTTATGTTTATTTCCATTATTGTCAAACCCCTCCTGCCAGTAATATGCTGTGCCATGTACCTTTGAAAATGTAAGTCCCACAAGGCATTGCTTAAGTAAAATCCATATTTGTATTGGCAATATGTGTAGGTTTTTTGAAGTGATCCTGCCAAGAAATGGGCATCATCAGTAAAATCTATCTGGCAGTGGGTTTTCTCAAGCCTGTTTTCATAATGCAATTTTTTTCACATCTTTGCATCCAAAGTTAATTGAGTGAGCACACTTAATAACCACGTGCATGTAAAGGAACACTTAGAAAACAACATATGTACAGCCCCACCTGCACGTTATTAGGAGTGCACGATCGAACAATGTATTAAATCATACTTAAACAGGTAACAAGTATTGATCAGCATCTCTACAACTTTGTAAGAAAACACAGCTTCAATAGAAAACCTTTAGCACTAGAGCGTGCGGAACACCTCATTTGATTTGCACAGGAATCACACCACATTCCTGTGCACATCACATGCGATGTCTGTGCGGTGCGATTTGAGCCATACATTTTGTATTGCTCCAACTGCATCGCATCTGCACCAAAATGCCGCAGGACCCTTTTTATTTCTACACCTGAACTGTATTGCATGGGTGTTCAATGGCAATCGCACTATGTTTTGATCTGTTTAGGGTGTCATTAATATAACATTTGACACCCGCAGCAGATCGCATGGATGCCATGTGATTGCAATGTTGTATGAGAAACGCACAGGATTTGCTGCATTTCCCACATCGCACTAGTGTGAACCACATTAGCTTAGATATCTGCTTCATGTGGGTCATCCATTACAAGCTATTGACATTTCATTTCATTGAATCATGCAATACCCCCTTTTATATCTAAGCCTAAATGCTTCTATGGCCCCAATTTTTTTTTTTAGGTTTTCTACTATGAAAGAAATGTAATCACAATGTTGCAGCAGTGCAGACTGATATTTATACTAGAAACCCCGGTGAGCTCTTGCCTACCTGTGCATTCTGCGTGATTATATTATGTAATCAAAACAGCTCTGTCCATTTTACTCCTGCTGGACTACAGAACACCTCTCACTATGTCATGGGGGGGGGTGTAGTCCTAACAAACCTCCTGTCCTAGGGTCATAAGTTGCTTCTTCGTGGATAAAGTGCAATGAGCACTGTCAGTATAAGACAGGAAGTGCGTTATTGACAGGATCAATAATAAGTAGTAAACTGCAATATACAACCCCTAATTCCAAAAAAGTTGGTATGCTGTGAAAAATATACATAAAAACAGAATATTGTACAGTGATTTGAAAATCTCATAAACCCATAATTTATTTACATTTGAAAAAAAAAAAAAAAAAAGTTTAAACCTAGAAAAGGTACAATTTAAAAAAAAAAGGATAAGGTAATTTTGACATTGATGGCAGCAACACTCCTCAAAAAAGTTGGGACAGGGAAACCTTTAGCATGGTGTAGCATCCCCTCTTTTGTTAACACTGGAAACATCTAGGAACTGAAGAAACTGCTGGAGTTTTGGGAGAGGAATATTCTCCCATTCATGCCTGATATAGGATTCTAATATTTAAAATGTTACTTTAAGGATTGATGAACCTCTGCCCATCTTTACATCTGAGACACTCTGATTCTCTAAGATGCTCTTTTTATACCCAATCATGTTACTGACCTGTTGCCAATTAACCCAAATAGTTACAGTAGGTGACGCTATATTGTGTCAATCTGGCTCCCTTTCTCAGCGAGATTGACCACCTACGAGCCCCATCGCGCGAGCCAGCGCCAAACCTGCTTGCCACGATGGGGACAATGCCGTCATAGAAGCGACAGGGATCCGACTTGGATTCCCGCCAATTCTACATGTGGCGTTTGGTATGAATCCTGAGGGGGAACTCCTCGCCAGATTTAAAAAAAAAAATCTGGCATGGGATCCCCCCCAGGAGCATACCAGACCCTTAGGTCTGGTATGGATTGTAAGGAGACCCCCCCTATACCGAAAAAATGGCGTGGGGGTCCCCCCACAATCCATACCAGACCCGTATCCAAAGCACGCCGCCCAGCCGGTCAGGAAAGGGGTGGGGACGAGCGAGCGACCCCCCCTCCTGAGCCGTACCAGGCTGCATGCCCTCAACATGGGGGGGGGGTCAGGTGCTCTGGGGCAGGGGGGCACCCAGATTCTGATAAGCCTCCTGCCCGCATACCCCGACAACCAACGGCCAGGGTTGTCGGGAAGAGGCCCTGTCCTCATCAACATGGGGACAGGGTGCTCTGGGGTGGGGGGGGGCCGCACCCCCTGCCCCAGAGCACCTGACCCCCCCATGTTGAGGGCATGCAGCCTGGTACGGCTCAGGAGGGGGGGCGCTCGCTCGTCCCCACCCCTTTCCTGACCGGCCGGGCGGCATGCTTTGGATACAGGTCTGGTATGGATTGTGGGGAGATCCCCCACACCGTTTTTTCGGCGTGGGGGGTCTCCTTACAACCCATACCAGACCTAAGGGCCTGGTATGCTCCTGGGGGGGGGAGTTCCCCCTCAGGATTCATACCAAACGCCGCGTGTAGAATTGGCGGGAATCCAAGTCGGATCCCCGTCGCTTCTATGACGCGCTCGCTGGAATGTGCTTTTACTATTCCAGCGAGTGCGAGATGTCGGCACCCTGTCGCCGAGAATCAGCGCGATGCTGTCATGCTAAAAACACATTCTCGGCGGCAGGTACTGTACAAAAAGTTCTTTCAGCTTTTCCTTGTCAGTACCACTTACATTGACAGCTTTTTGTTGCCCTGTCCCAACTTTTTTGAGATGTACTGCTGACATAAATTCCAAGATTACCATTATTTTTTCTTAAAATGGTACATTTTCTCAGTCTAAACAATGTTTTCTATTGTGAAGAGTCTTTTAGTTCTTAGCATTTTAGTTCTTAGGTTTTGATACACCTTAATGTGAAATTGTAATGCTAATTTAATCTCAAATTATCTCAATAATAATAATCTTCAAATATCCCACTACAAGCAGCAAACGGCGTAAACATAGTAAAAATTGTTTAAATTTAAATTTTTTGCTACAAAATTACTTGGAACCCACAAACATTATAAATACATTGTTTTAAAGCAGAAACTCTAGAGAATGAAATGGTGATCATTGCAATATTTTATGTCACATGGTATATTTTGTATAACGTGAAAGATGATGTTATGCAGAGTAAATAGATACCCAACATGCTTTAAAATTGCGCTTGTGAAATGACGAAAGTCTACGGTACTTTAAAATCGACACTTTAAAAATGTTTACAGGTTACCCGTTTAGAGTTGCAGAGGGGGTCTAGTGTTAAAATTATTGATCTCACTTTAACCACTTCAATACCAGGCACTTACGCACCTTCCTGCCCTAGCCAATTTTCAGCTTTCAGCAGCGCTGTCGCAATTTGAATGACAATTGCACGGTCATGCTACACTGTACCCAAATTAAATTTTTATCATTTTGTTTACCGAAATAGAGCTTTCTTTTGGTGGTATTTGATCACCTCTGCGATTTTTACGCAACAACTTATTCAATTATTCACTGATATGGCTGCACTGATGGGCACTGATAAGGCGGCACTGACGGACACCAATGAGGTGGCACTGATGATGGTCACTGATAGGCGGCACTGATGGTCACTGATAGGCGGCATGGGTATGCGGCACTGAAGGGCACTTATGGGTGGCACTGATGGGCACTTATGGGTGGCACTGATATGTGGCACTAGTGGGCACTGATAGGTGAGCATGGATTGGCACTGAGAGGTAGCACTGATACTGATAGTGGCATTGCTGGGCATCACTTGTTTTATGTTGTGCCCATGTTGCCAGTCAGTGCCCATTTGTGTCACATGGTATTAGTTACCCCAATTTTTTGTATAACGTGAAAGATGATGTTATGCAGAGTAAATAGATACCCAACATGCTTTAAAATTGCGGCACTGATGGGCACTCATGGGCAGCACTGGGAACTCATAGGCGGCACAGAATGGCACTCATGGGTGGCACTGATGGTTACTTATGGGTGGCACAGATGGGCACTGATAGGTGGGCACTGGGCATGGATTGGCACTGAGGGGTGGCACTGATAGACACTGTGGGGTGGCACTGATGGACACTGAGGGTTGGCACTGAACAATCTATGTTTCCAGTCAGTGCCCATGTGTGGGCACTGACTGGCACCCTTCTTTTTTTTACTGGCATGTTTGTTTTAAAAAAAATCCTGATTTTTTTTCTGCCCCTTTTATTTTACTTTTGCCCTGCCAGTGTGGGCACTCCCTGGTGATCTAGTGTGGGCATCCGAGGGGGGGCTTCGCTGATAAACAATCAGCGTGAACCCCCCCTGCCAGGAGAGCCGCCGATCGGCTCTTCTCTACTCGCGTCTGTCAGACGCGAGTGAGGAAGAGCCGTGGGCGGCTCTTCCTGTTTACATCGTGATCAGCCGTGATTGGACACGGCTGATCACGTGGTAGCGAGCCTCCACCGGAGACTCGTTACCGAGATCGGTGATGCAGGGTGTCAGACTGACACCCCGCATCAGCGATCGCCGCGCTGCACACCCCCACGGGCGCGCGCGGCTAGAAATCGTGCAGGACATTTGAGAACGTCTAGTCACGATTTTATAACCACTTCCCGGCCGTAAATCTGCTATTGGCCGGGCAGGAAGTGGTTAATGATCATGGCAATACCTCACATGTGTGATTTGCATGCATACATTTTTACTTTTTATATATTTTTTTATCTTACAGAGAACTGGCCATAGTAAAAAATGATACAGGTGTACCCTGTTATGGCAGCTAGCTGCTGCCATAACACTGATATTTAACTTTGAAGTAATTACATATTTTTACTATGGACAGGTTGTCAATTAATGTGTAACTTGGATGAAAGGTGTGTGAATTTCAGGTAAAAACATTGATAAATAGACCCTGCAAGCTAATTTATTACAAGCATTTATATAGTGCCAATGATTTGCACAGCCCTTTACACATTCACTAAAGTCCCTGTCCTCAAGGAGCTTACAATCTAAGGTCCGTAACTCACATACACATACTAGGGCCAGTTTAAACAGGAGCCAATTAACTTACCAGCATGTCTTTGGAGTGTGGGAAGCAAAGAGAGGATAGTGAGTAAATCCATACAAGTATAGGTAGAACATACACAATGTTTCCTGGCTGGGATTCAAACCAATGCCCCAACTGCTGCAAGACAGAAGTGCTAACTAGTAAACTACTGGGAAGCTGACAAAGAATGTAAAAAATACATTTCACACATGACCTTCTCTGGCAGATCACAGGCAAGCTGGTGTTCACAGTTGGATGGGGCTAAAAGGTCAACACCACCTGTACACTGAGCTGTCAAATACAGGCACTATATAACAATGTAGACAATGGTTACTGAGTGTGGTCAAGGCAAAGGCATAGTGTCAGAAGCTGCAGGTCTGATGTGAAAATCTTCCACTGAGCTCCTCTGCTGCTGCTGGATTTGATACGCCATGACATTGACTCTTTGTAGCACAATGTCAATGCTGGAAGTAAAGGCAGATACTCCCACGCAACAGAAGGGATAGCAACATGAGAGTGTGGCCATCTCCACAGCAAATACTAGATGTAATGATAGCCTTAGAGGCAATAAGAAATGTTAATGTATTTCTGGGAGTTTCTTGGCAGGTTTCCCTATCAGGACAGATTAATGAGGAATAGGTAGCAGAACGGGAACTGTTTCTTTCTGTGCCATAGCATGTCAGTTATTAGCATGTAGAGCTGTATGTGAGGGACATATTCACTTCTCAGTGTCAGAAACCTTCATCTGGACTGTCCAGCAATGAATTCCCGGCACAGGTCATTGATGGATTGGACTGAGATTCTACATTACTTAAAATGGAGCTTGTCAGGTGCAGCGGTACTACATACACCAAGTCTAAATTATCTTTGTACTCCATGGGCCAGATTCAGGTACAACGGCATATTTTTTGGCCGGCGTAGTGCATCTCAAATGCGCTACGACGACGTAAAACAGGGAGCACAGAACAGTATTCTCAAAGCCGTTGTACCAGCGTAGTGTAAATTGGCCGGCGTAAGCCCGCCTAATTCAAAGTAGGCAGGTAGTGGTCGTGCTTCATTTAAATTAACCGTGACCCCATGTAAATGAGCGGCAAATCGAACGGCGCATGCTCAGAATCACGTCGAATAGAATGCCTAAGATACACGTCGAACACTGCCTACGACGTGAACGTCACAGCCCCATTCACCTACGACTTACGTAAACAACGTAAAAACGACGGCTGTTCCGACGTCCATACCTTGCATGGGATGCGCCACCTTTTTGGTGGTTTATCTTTACGCCGGAAAAACGCCTTCGGTAAACGTCGTAGATTACTGCGTCGGGCGTACGTACATTCGTGAATCGGCGTATCTTGCTCATTTGCATATTTATAATAGGAACGCCGAATGCGTTCAGCGTAAATATGCACCCAAGATACGACGGCGTAGGAGACTTACGTCGGTCGTATCTTGGCAAAACTCAGGCGATTTAAAGAATCAGCGCATAGATACGACGGCGCACATTTGGACTTACAACGGCATTTCAGTAGATACGTCGGTGTAAGTCTTTGTGAATCTGGGCCCATATGTATAAATATAATATAAATATAATATACAGTGAGCGGAAAAATAATTTAATCCCCTGCTGATTTTGTTCATTTGCCCACTGAAGAAAAATGATCGAACAATAAATTTTATAGTAGGTTTATTTAAACAGTGAGAGACAGAACAACAAAAATATCCAGAAAACCGTATTTTGAAAAAGTTATAATTTGCATTTTGTTGAATGAAATAAGTATTTGATCCCCATCAATCAGCAAGATTTCTGCCTCCCCAGTGTATTTTATTCAGGTAATGAGCTGAGATTAGGAGCACACTTCTAAAGGATATTCTCCTAATTTCAGCTTGTTGTCTGTAAAAAAGACACCTGTCCACAGAAACAATCAATCAGATTCCAATCTGTCCACCATGGCCAAGACCAAGGAGCGATCCAAGGATGTCAAGGACAAGATTGTAGACCTACATAACGCTAACAAGGGTTTTGCCACCAAGTAGAGTCATGTTTTGCGAAGGGGTCAAATATAAATTTCACTCATTAAATTGCAAATCAATTTATAACTTTTTTAAATGAATTTTTCTGTATTTTGTTGTTGTTATTCTGTCTCTCACTGTTAAAATAAACCTACAATTAACATTATAGACTGATATTTTTTTTGTCAGTGGGCAAACGTACAAAATCAGCAGCGGATCAAATACCTTTTTCCCTTACTGTACTAAAATAACTGTAAAAATAACATAGTTTTCCTTTACAAAAGGTGCAAAACACTTCCAGTAGAGGGTCTCAGCTCCCAACAGCCAATAAAAAACTATTAGAGGCTGAACCATTGGCAAGTTTATATATTTTAGGATTGGTTTTGGGCTGTCAGATTTCTGTACTATATGTTCCAAAATAGCGAGCATGCAAGGTTGTCTCCATAGAACCCTATAAAGAAAAGGCGACACCTGAATCTGAATATTGGGGCAGCAAGAAAGAACTTCAGAACAACAAAGGCAGCATGTCAATTAGGTCTTAGGTCAACTTACATGAAATGTATTATCAAAAATAGTCCTTAGTATCTGTTATAGGTTATTACACCTTTCTCATTTCACTGTTAAAGGGAAGGCGCAGCTTATATTGTGTTTTCAAATATTATAAACAGCCTATTCTATAGAATAAAGATAAAGTGAATGGCACATCACAAACTCTTTTGCGTTTTCAAAGTGATCCTCCTTTGAGCCAATTCATTACATCTTCTAAGCCTATAAAAGTCAAAGGACCAGCAATGCAGATTTTCTGCCAACTTATAAGAGATGACACCAGGACCAGTGAAGTGTTTATGTCATTCAATTCTCAGAAATGGTCACAGAGAGTATAGTGTCCTACTTTAACTGCCCACCCACCAACACGCAACACAAATATAAACACTGGGGAAGTAGCAGGGAGATAGGAAATCCTACATACAGTGCAGAAAATAAGTATTTGAATACCCTGCTATTTTGCAAGTTCTCCCACTTGGAAATCATGGAGGGGTCTGAAATTGTTATCGTAGGTGCATGTCCACTGTGAGAGACATAATCAAAAATAAAAAATCCAGAAATCACAATGTATGATTTTTTTAACTATTTATTTGTATGATACAGCTGCAAATAAGTATTTGAACACCTGAGAAAATCAATGTTAATATTTGGTACAGTAGCCTTTGTTTGCAATTACAGAGGTCAGACGTTTCTTGTAGTTCTTCACCAGGTTTGCACACACTGGAGGAGGGATTTTGGCCCACTCCTCCACACAGATCTTCTCTAGATCAGTCAGGTTTCTGGGCTGTCGCTGAGAAACACAGAGTTTGAGCTCCCTCCAAAGATTCTCTATTGGGTTTAGGTCTGGAAACTGGCTAGGCCACGCCAGAACCTTGATATGCTTCTTACAGAGCCACTCCTTGTTTATCCTGGCTCTGTGCTTCGGGTCATTGTCATGTTGGAAGACCCAGCCTCGACCCATCTTCAAAGCTCTAACTGAGGGAAGGAGGTTGTTGCCCAAAATCTCGGAATACATGGCCCCGGTCATCCTCTCCTTAATACAGTGCAGTCGCCCTGTCCCATGTGCAGAAAAACACCCCCAAAGCATGATGCTACCACCCCCATGCTTCACAGTAGGGATGGTGTTCTTGGGATGGTACTCATCATTCTTCTTAGTGGAATTATGACCAAAAAGTTCTATTTTGGTCTCATCTGACCACATGACTTTCTCCCATGACTCCTCTGGATCATCCAAATGGTCATTGGCAAACTTAAGACGGGCCTTGACATGTGCTGGTTTAAGCAGGGGAACCTTCCGTGCCATGCATGATTTCAAACCATGACGACCAACAGTAACCTTGGAAACGGTGGTCCCAGCTCTTTTTAGGTCATTGACCAGCTCCTCCCGTGTAGTCCTGGGCTGATTTCTCACCTTTCTTAGGATCATTGAGACCCCACGAGGTGAGATTTTGCATGGAGCCCCAGTCCGAGGGAGATTGACAGTCATGTTTAGCTTCTTCCATTTTCTAATGATTGCTCCAACAGTGGACCTTTTTTCACCAAGCTGCTTGGCAATTTCCCCGTAGCCCTTTCCAGCCTTGTGGAGGTGCACAATTTTGTCTCTAGTGTCTTTGGACAGCTCTTTGGTCTTGGCCATGTTAGTAGTTGGATTCTTACTGACCTCAAACAGGTGCATCTAATTTAGCATAATAAATGGAGTGGAGGTGGACATTTTAAAGGCAGACTAACAGGTCTTTGAGGGTCAGAATTCTAGCTGATAGACAGGTGTTCAAATACTTCTTTGCAGCTGTATCATACAAATAAATAGTTAAAAAATCATAAATTGTGATTTCTGGAATTTTTTTTTGGATTATGTCTCTCACAGTGGACATGCACCTACGATGACAATTTCAGACCCCTCCATGATTTCCAAGTGGGAGAACTTGCAAAATAGCAGGGTGTTCAAATACTTATTTTCTGCACTGTAGTTAGTCAGGTTGAAAAAAGACATTTAGTTTAACCAATAGAAAACAGTATACAAATAGAAAACTTTGATATACCCGTACACAATCCTATATCCAAAATTGTTCCACAGGATGTAAAAAACCCAAACAAGCATGATCTAATGTGCTCCAGTGGGGGAATAAAATCATTATTGATCCCCCCCAGTAGGCAATTGGATATTCCCTGGTTCAAACAGTCCCAGGTGTTATTACCTATACATTTTGATACCCCATTACATTTTTAGCATTTAGGAATTAAATGTGCATTTATTTATTTATTATTCCTACAAAAGCCTGCAAAGCTTTGCATTGCAGGCTCCAGCAGACACGTCTTCCATCTTTCTTGCCCGTACCTCTGTACAAGCTCTCTTTTAAAAAGCTAGAGGAAGTGTCAATGGACTATGGAGTGCTCATCAGTGCCCTCGTAGTCAATTAAGAACTGCAAGCCGTCTGCCATGGTGGTGAACTGTACTGTTCTTAATTCACAGATCACTGAATGAATGACATGGCCATGCGGACAGAGTCCTGCACAGTGGCACCGATTTTTAAATGTGACAGTGGCTGCAGGAGAAAGGAACCCCCGTCCAATGTCACAGGGTAAGGGATGAGGGAGATGAGCACTGCAAGCACTTGAACATGATGCATGCTAAATACAGGTGTAACATGTAACAGGTGTGAACTTGTTCTTTAATTCAGCTCCTTTATTTTATTATCAACACATTCAAGAGTGTAGAAGCTTGGATAAATGTACCATATTGATAGTGCAGAGACCAGGCTACATTATCACGCTTCAGTCAAAAGAATAGATGAATGCCTTTAACCACTTCAATACCCAGCCATATACAATTGACGGCCTGGGATGGGATTTACCATCCTAAGTGGCCGTCAATTGACGGCCTGGGTATTGCAGGCAAATATCTGGATGATGCCTGCAGCCAGAGGCATCATCCAGATATCCTCTTCTTCAGCCGGCGATTCTGCACAATGTAAGAATGATCATAGCGGCGGTTCCGCCGCTTGATCGTTCTTACAGGCCGCGGGAGGGGACATCCCCCCCCTCCCGCCGCCATCCGGTGCTTCTCCGGCTTACCTGTACCTTCGGGGGCCCGGAGAACGAATCGTCGGCGGCGGCAGGAAGCATAGAGATGACTGGTGACCAGATGGTCACCAGTCATCTCTATGACCGTCGGAGGACCCGGGCGCGATCTGATGACGTCACGCCCGGGTCCCCGTATGTAAACAAAGCCGCAATTGCGGCTGTAAGTCACCATTCATGAGATCGGTGAATTTTTTTTCACCGATCTCATGGTTTCCAGCCTGGAGGTGAGATGTGAGGTCTTATTGACCCCACATCTCTCCATAAAGAGGACCTGTCACACACATTTCCTATTACAAGGGATGTTTACATTCCTTGTAATAGGAATAAAAGTGGAAAAAAAAAAAATGAAAAAAAGTGTAAAAATAAATAAAATATAAGTAAAAAAAAATAATAAAAGATAAAAAAAAAAATTAAAACGCCCCTGTCCCCGATAGCTCGAGTGCAGAAGCGAACGCACACGCAAGTCCCGCCGACATATGTAAACGCCGTTTAAACCACACATGTGAGGTATCGCCGCGTGCGTTAGAGTGCCAGCAACTAATCTAGCACTAGATCTCCTCTGTAAATCTAAACTGTAACCTGTAAAAAATAAATAAAGCGTTGCCTATGGAGATTTTTAAGTACCGAAGTTTGGCGCCATTCCATGAGTGTGCGCATAATTAAAGCGTGACATGTTGGGTCTCTTTTTACTCGGTGTAACATAATCTTTCACATAATACAAAAAAATTGGGCTAACTTTAGTGTTTTGTTATTTTTTTAATTCATAAAACAATTTTTTTTCCCTAGGGTGTCTGCTAAAAAAAACATATATAATGTTTGGGGGTACTGTGTAATTTTCTAGCAAAAGAATGATGATTATTACATGTAGGAGAGAAGTGTCAGAATAGGCCCGGTATGGAGGTGGTATAAAAGCCTAGTATTGAAGCGGTTAATAAGTGAACATGTGAGTAAACTGATATGTACAGGTCCCATAGTCACCAGAAGAAGTACGCGTTGGCTGCTCTGGAGGTAATAGAAGCCCAAACATACAACACATGGGCTGATTAATGTAGATTTTTACACAGAAGAATAGTGTTCAATTAGGAAAAAATAAGCCTTTCACCTCTGCCATCCTAATGAAACCGCACTAACAGTTTTCCTCACTACTGTTTAATTATGAAAATCCTAATGACAAGTTTATTATATTCAATCAAGAAAATTTAATTATAACTTTACCATATTTAATTATAAAGATCGAGCTATGCATGTATTATTATTTAATGATGACAAGCCGTGGTAGAAAAATAATTTGCATTAAAGCTGCTTTTCTTATTTGGAAATGGGCTCTGCTTACCATGCAGGTGTCGACACGCTGGAAACCCTGGCACGTAGTTTGTAACAGAGATCAACAAAGTTCCTATATAATCAGAGCATGTAAATACGTGGGCCGAAACATTTTGTCATGTACCAAATTTAATGAGTTCTAAATATAAAGGTGCTTTTTATACCCATGACTTCTCACAAATAAGTCAAAGGGCCAGATTCAGAGAGAGATTATCGTAGCGTATCAGAAATACACTACGCCGCCGTTTTTTACCTGGCTCTACGTGGAATCCAGGTAGATTTTGTCCAGTAAACGACGGCGGCGTAGTGTATTTCTCCCGTCGCAATCCATATACGCGAGTAGGGGGCGTGAAGCATTTAAAATAGGCGCGTTCCGGCGGCGATCGAACTGCGCATGCTCCGTTCGCAAATTTCCCGCCGTGCATTGCGCGAAAATACGTCGTTACGTCATTCGCTGTTTGAGTAGCGTCGTTTACGGACATTTCTATTCCCGAACGACTTACGTAAAAAAAAAAAAAAAATATTAAATTTGACGCGGGAACGACGGCCATACTTAACATGGGCTACGCACCGTTAGACCAGCAAAAAGCTGGTCTAACCGTACGTAAAAAAAAATAGACGTAAGCGATTGCGAAGACCGCTCGTATCTTCGTGGATCGCCGTAAAAACTCATTTGCATATCCCGACGCATCAAAACGACGCAAACTCCTCCCAGCGGCCGCAAAAATATCGCAGCGTAGATCCGAAGGCTTACGAAGACGTAAGCCTCTCGGATTGAAGCCCGAAGCCGCCGTATCATGGTTTGAGGATTCAAACTAGTGATACGGCGCGCGAAATTTGAAATTACTCCTGTCTAACACCAGTTAGACAGGCGTAATTGCTCTATGAATCTGGGCCAAAGTTTCTATTTAAAACAGAACTACAAGAAATATTACCTAGTTATTGACTTGTACCCAAAAATGTATCTTCAATAAGGTTTTAAAACCATCAATCTTTACTTAAAAGTATTATTTTTATTATCACAGGGCTTAAAAAGTTATCTCATTGCATACAAATAAGAAATATCAATACACCATCAAATTATTTATATCACCCATTTTAAGCAATCCACTATTTTATAGGATAATGTGACAACATATACAACAGGGTATCACAGTCCTTCTTATATATATTAGTGTTATGCATTTCATGGAGCAACATCTGCTTCCTCAGGCATTATAATCAGAGTAGGGCTCCTTAACCACTTCAGCCCCGGAGGATTTGGCTGCAAAAAGACCGGGCCACTTTTTGCGATTCGGCACTGCGTCGCTTTAACTGACAATTTCCCGGTCGTGCGACGTGGCTCCCAAACAAAATTGACGTTTTTCCCCCCAAAAATAGAGCTTTCTTTTCATGGTATTTGATCACATCTGTGGTTTTTATTTTTTGCGCTATAAACAAAAAAAGAGCAACAATTTTGAAAAAAAATGCAATATTTTTTACTTTTTGCTATAATAAATATCCCCAAAAAATATATAATTTTTTTCCCCTCAGTTTAGGCCGATATATATTCTTCTACATATTTTTGGTAAAAACAACACACTGATTGTGGGTTCAATGAGTTGTAGGACCACACTGCAAATAAGTAGTAAACACACATCAGTTTTGGTAAATGTTCTACTTTTTTTCCAAAAAGGGATCAGGCCTTTAAATATTAGATGCCAAGAACCTGCTTTCATTTCTTTCCCATGCAAGGAGCTAAGAGCCTTTGCCTGTTATGTAGGCATCCTAGGTAAGATGGTGGCAAGGGAAGGCTAGGAACCTCAACCACAGGAAATGGTAAGATAGTGACCATGGGCATTCATAGGAGAATCTCCAAAGAAAGCATCTAATAGCCTTACCTAAGTTTGGAAATCCTATCAACAATGTGCTTTTACCTTAATTTTTTTTTTTTTAGCTCAAGTGTTACTTTAGAAAATACATCAGGAAAAAATAGGTATGATTTTGGAAAGTGTAAAGAAGGGTCAGGTAATATGATTTCTTGTTTGAATTCGGGTGTAAAGTTAACAGCTGTTAGTAATGAAAAAAAAAATGCTTTTCCATCTATCCACTCCTATTGCTTGAATTTTCACTTACAAAGCTCTACATTTCTGCAATGAGTTGGACTTGGTGGGAAATCAGCTAGGTGACAATTGTGAAAATCATTTACAAATATTGAGTATTATTTGGAGGTGATGGCAGAACTTGACAGTAAAGTAATTGGACACAAAGGAGAGGAGAAGCAGCAATGTTTACACTAGCAGTTAATTATCTGTGACTAATCCGGGAAACACACAGGAACTTGTTCACAAAGGAATTCTCAGGACAAGATGATACTGAATATACTGTGCATGAAATAAGATGTAATAACTGTCCATAATTATATCAAATATGTTTGTAAATAGAGATGAGGTTAGGGTTTGTGGAAAATCCAATGTGTTCAAAATGAGCTGTTAATGTGGAATATAGCCAGACTGAATTCAATGCCCTTTGAACTTATGTTAGCTGGCTAAGAAGTGCCAATAATAGAGGTGTTATGTGCCAGCTACCTCACCCTAAAAGAGTAGGTTTCCACCAGTCATTTGTCAGTGCATTTGCAAGTTGTTTAGGGCAATGTTTTTTCCATTTTTTTCATTCACGGTACTCTTAACAAGTACTTTCAGTTTCAAGGCACCAAAGTCTAAATAAGCAGTCCCACTACCTTAGAAAAGTTTTGATCAGAGTCTAGGGGTCAGCGGTGTAGGGGTTAGGAGTAAGGCCACAAGGATTCCTGTGTGATTTGAGTGCAGTGCTCTTTCAGCTTATTCATGTAAAAAGGCACTACAACCATATTGGATGGTACATGGGTACCATGCGATCTAGTGCAGGCAAGCACACTGCATGTGCCAGCTACGTTTGGGGTGTTATTAACTTTACACTGACACCTGCTGCAGAGCACAGATACAGTGCGTTTTGAACACAGTGCAGGAAACACACACAAAACTGGCACTCAGGTAGAGTCTTAAGCTGGCCATACACAGTTCACATCTCAGCCGGTTCCTGCTGCAGTGCAGTGCTCCTGTATCCTGCAAGCACAGCTGGCGGCTTCAGGATACAGTTGCACTAACAGGTCAATGCAAAACCTGACTGTCAGATCAGGAGCTGCAGAATGAATCTGACAAGCGAGTGACTGCTGGGCTTAGGATCCTTTACGCTTGCACATCATGAACGGGAAGGATGGGGGGCAGCTTGGCATCTTTGCCCTAGGTGCTGGATGACCTTGTCCCGGCACTGATTGGGATACAGTGGCTTCGTGGACACAGCCACTGCTCCCAGTTTGACATCCGTGTGGGTAGGGGTCCCTGAATTCACAGTGCATTCAGGGACCCACAGCATTTTGAAAAAGCACCTTTTACTATACATACTGACACGCTCATGTGCCAAAATTCAAGTTCTGTGATCTATATAGTTGTATATAAAATGCACTATTTATATTTTAAAACCAGTATAAAGAAATAGTAGTGGTTACAAAAAACACACTTGTGGGTTTAGCTAATATTTTTTTTTTCTCCTTTAACGGGGCGTGGCGGGATGTGTGTCTTATGCCTTTATACTTTTGCTAATAGGTGTCATTCGTATTCATAGCAACAAGTTTGGTGGTATGGTAGGGGAAGATTGTTGCTATACAGTGGTATACTTTGCTCTAATGCACTAAACTACTGTGAATTGCAGTGTGGTGGGCTACATATTCTTTTGTATCTCTCATGTAGGGATGAGCTTCGAGTTCGAGTAGAACTCATGTTCGACTCGAACATTGCCTGTTCGCCGAACAGCAAACTATTTGGGGTGTTCGCGGCAAGCTCGTGTGAACTTTAGAACCCTGTTAAAGTCTATGGGACTCGAACGTTTGAAATCTAAAGTGCTAATTTTAAAGGCTAATATGCAAGTTATTGTCCTAAAAAGTGTATGGGGACCCGGGTTCTGCCCCAGTTTTTTTGGCAGCAGTGATTTTAATTGAAATTAAACAATAAAAGTGAAATATTCCTTTAAATTTCGTACCTAGGGGGGGGGGGGGTGTATAGTATGCCTGTAAAGTAGCGCTTGTTTCCCATGCTTAGAACTGTCCCTGCACAAAGTGTCATTTCTGAAGGAAAAAAAGTAATTTAAAATCACTCGCGGCTATAATGAATTGCCGGCTTCTGGCAATACAGAGATAAGTCATTCATAAAAAAAAAAAAAATGTGTGGGGGTCCATGGCATTTGTTTTTTTAATTTGGGGTGGAGTTCCCCTTAAAATCCATACCAGACCTGAAGGGCCTGGTAATTGAATTTGGGGGGACCCCCACGCATTCTTTTTTTATGAATGACTTTTCTCTGTATTGCTGGTATCCGACAATACATTATAGCCACGAGTGATTTTAAATGACTTTTTTCCTACATAAATTACATTTTGTGCAGGGACAGTTCTAAGCACAGGAAACAAGTGCTACTTTACAGGCATACTATACACCCCCCTAGGTAGTAAATTTAAAGGAATATTTCAATTTTACTGTTTTACTTTAAGCATTATTAAAATCACTGCTCCTGAAAAAACTGACCCAGGTCCCCAAACACTCCCCTGGGGCATGACCCGGGTCCCCAAACACTTTTTAGAACAATAACTTGCATATTAGCCTTTAAAATTAGTACTTTAGATTTCAAACGTTCGAGTCCCATAGACTTTAACAGGGTTCTAAAGCTCACACAAACTTTTGGTCTGTTCGCAGGTTCTGATGAGAACTGAACCCAGGGGTGTTCGGCTCATCCCTACTCTCATGTGTTTACAATTCAGAGACTGAAATTATTACTTTTTTTGTGCATCAACAACTACTGTATCTTGCTAAGCCCTGTCCTTTGTTGGGGCACTTCATCGCATACTTCTGCAGTAAAGAAGTGTGCACCAAAGCACCCTAAATGTATTCCCCCCTATTGCCATAGATGCCATTAAATGTAGGCACTCCCCTTTATTAATTATGTCAGACAGGCCTAAAGAGAAAGGCAAAGATTCTGCACACCAAGGTAGTAGGGACAAGTAGGTTCTGAAGAACAACGGGTCAGGACTCACCATCTACATGCAGGGCATATGTTCCATTTATATCTCAGTGTGGCCATTAATGTACAGCCATGATGCTGCTACAGACTATATACTTTCTGTTTAACTTCTTGGCGCAGAGCGCATGTAAATATGCTGCCGTTTTGTGGTTGGGTCTTGGTGCCGAGTTTATTTGCGTGCAATAGCACCAACAGTGCTGTGCCAAGAGTGTGCGTCCTGCATAATGACTGTCGGCTCACAGAAGTTTTTAATGTTTGCTGTGCCTTAAAGTTTTTTGGCCATTTCTGATGTTCTGGCACTTTAACCACTTAAGACCCGGACCAAAATGCAGGTAAAGGACCTTGCCCCTTTTTGCGATTCGGCACTGCGTCGTTTTAACTGACAATTGTGCGGTCATGCGACGTGGCTCCCAAACAAAATTGGCGTCCTTTTTTCCCCACAAATAGAGCTTTATTTTGGTGGTATTTGATCACCTCTGCGGTTTTTATTTTTTGCGCTATAAACAAAAATAGAGCGACAATTTAAAAAAAATGCAATATTTTTTACTTTTTGCTATAATAAATATCCCCCAAAAATATATAAAAAAACATTTTTTTTCCTCAGTTTAGGCCGATACGTATTCTTCTACCTATACAACAAGTGATATTGTTTGCGCTGTGGTGGTGATGCCTAAAGGGTGATGGGAAAGGGGAAGTGAAGTAGTAAACTAGGTGAATACAATAAGTGACAAAAATGTATAAATATATAGAAAAAATTCTATAAAACACAATGTGAACAAAGTAACAGTAAATAACAGTGACCGTGTCATCTATGAAGATGTGTGGTGGACATAATAGAATGCATGGTCAAACTCAGTCCTGCAGACAAAACCAAATAAAAGAAGAGAGTCCAACTTAATCATGCAACTCGGTGCAGCAAGTGAAATCTGGTGTGAAGTCAAAAGGAGATGTTCCAGCAGCCAAATGAGTGAAGGTGCAATGGAGGATTCCAAAACGTGCAGCCCACACCTCTAGTGATCCTATCAGCTTACCTCAAGGCTATCTGATATAGCCAGAAAGATAGGGCATCAAACTCTTGATGAATGGAAGCCTCAAATCCGATGGTGCATGGAAGGGGAAAGTACAAAAAAACAAACATAGAGTAGTCCTGTCACCACTGGAGGGATTCCTGCTAGCAATCAAAAGATGTGCACTTACACAGAGTGGTGAAAGGGGGTGCCTATCTCCACGAGCAGCGAGCTCGTCAGGTGCTGCTCTGCTGCCGCTGTTTGGCTAGATGTTGATCCGCCGATACTCAAACGATGGTGTTTGAAACAAAAATAGGAGGGCACATCGCATAATACCGCAAAATAAAGATTTAATAAACAAAGCACAAAATAAAAACTCACATAAAGTCAGCTGAGGCGGTCATACATCCACGAGCAGCGAGCTCGTCTACCGTCCGTCAGGTGTAAAGGGTCCAGTGCTCCAATCCCGACGCGTATTCGTCACACCACGTGACTTCATCAGGGGATAGCACTTAGATACTGGTCTGAGTTTAAATAGGGTCTGCTAAACTTCACTTCCCCTTTCCCATCACCCTTTAGGCATCACCACCACAGCGCAAACAATATCACTTGTTGTATACCTTTTATTGTCCATTTGGATAGACCTATTCTTTGTTTGCTGCAGTATACCTCCCGTGCCCCTTTCCCACGGCCCCTTTCCCACGGTCCAATCCCTTTTCACCCATTTCAGCGCAGGAGTTTCACCTATCACTTCGTATTCTTCTACCTATTTTTGGTAAAAAAAATCGCAATAAGCGTTAATAGGTTGGTTTTCGCAAAATTTATAGCGTTTACAAAATAAGGGATAGTTTTATTGCATTTTTTTTTTTTTTTACTACTAATAGCGGCCATTAGCGATTTTTTTCGTGACTGCGACATTATGGCGGACACTTCAGACAATTTTGACACATTTTTGGGACAATTGTCATTTTCACAGCAAAAAATGCATTTAAATTGCATTGTTTACTGTGGAAATGACAGTTGCAGTTTGGGAGTTAACCACAGGGGGCGCTGTGACTTTGAGTGTTCCCTGTGTGTGTGTTTACAACTGTAGGGGTGTGTGGCTGTAGGTGTGATGTCATCGATCGCGTTTACACACGGCTCTCCTCGTTCTTCAGCTCCAGGGATGGATCGCTGCACTGCAGCGGTGATCGGGTCCGCAAGTCCCGCGGTCCCGGTCCTGGAGCTTCGGACCGGGTCACGGGGGCGCGCCGCGGGCGCGCGCCCGTGACCCACGGCTGGGTACTAAAACCAACGTATATATACGTTGATGTGCCCAGCCGTGCCATTCTGCCGACGTATATGTGCAGTAGGCGGTCCTTAAGTGGTTAAAGGTGCCACACAATGTCTCCACAGCTTGCCTTCAGCTATCAAGTTTCTAATGATTACTTCAGGGTAATTCACTCAAAAATTATGTAGCTATTGTTTTTCTGATTTATTTCAAGATAAAATGCGCCTTGAGTGAGTGAATAACTTGTATAGCGCTACAAATGCTAACTGAATCGACTCAAAGCGCTTGGCATCCATTCCTTGCATTAGCCTTCAGAATAGGTGGGTCTTGAGTTTTTTCCTGAAGGCCTGGTGATTCCCTTTCATTCTGATATTTGTTGGTAGTGCGTTCCACAGTCGTGGTCCTTGGACTGCAAATCTTCGTTCTCCTTTAGTCTTGTAATTAGTCTAGATTTTGGTTAGTTGATCGAAGAACGCGATTGGGGTAGTAAAATTTTATTTTCTCACATAAATATTGGGGGGCGATTCCATGTACACATTTTTGTGTTAGGCAGAGGGCCTTAAATGTGACTCAATCCTTTACGGCCAGCCAGTGGAGTGACCTCAGGGAGGGGGTAAATGATTCCCATGGTTATTTTCCCGTTACCAGTCTTGCCTCTTCCTTTTATATTTTGGCGTAATTAAGCGGCTTACATACTATCTAGCCACTGAACAATATTTGTGTCTCTCAGATAATAAATACTTACATTACAAAATGTTCTGGTGTATGATAAAAAAAATTGTAAATGTAAAAAAAAGGGAAAAATGATTCAGTAATAAGGAAAAGTTTATGATTCCTCTTTCTGCCATTGAAAATAAAGTTGAAGAGTCTTTACAAATCATTCACATTAATCTACATAACTGAAATGAGGGTGCAATGTGTAAAATGCAGCATAAATTGTTGATGCTATATAAATACCTGTAGTAAATACATAAATCTAAGAATTGGTAAAAAAAACCTTACTGCTTTGAGGAAGTGTTTGAGACTTCATAGAGTAATTGGACTGTTTTTATCTCCACCCGAAGAACTGAGTTTTGAAATACAATGATGTGGGCCCCAGCCTGTTAGTGTGGGATTCCATTTCTACTTTGGCTGAAGATTGTTTGGCAATGATGTCATTACAGTGTCAGCTCCATCCACCCTACAGCAAGGATCCCGCAGAGTCTCCTGTCACATCACCAGCGTTCAGATAAAGACTTAATGATTATTCCACCTTTTCTGCATTTTGTAAAGAAATGCCGTAGAGAAAATTCCTCTCGTTCACATTTAGGCATGAAACTGGAATGAGTGACAATAGTTGATTGGAATAACTCCACTAATCCAGAAAACTGTCTGTCTACTTTCACTGTGTTATAAAATACATAGACTCCCACTGCTAAACTCGGGTTCTGAAAACGCTGGCGGCTTGGCTGTCATTCTAATCCAAGGGGCTTTAATATTTTGAATCATTTGTCTGGAAAAAGTATGCAGGAGTTCTGACTTCACTTGCTTCATGCTGTTCCAAGTCAGGACTTCCAAGTCAGAGAAAGATAGCCAGGCAAGTAGCATTTCTAAAAGGAGGTCAGCCATTGCAACCCGTATGTTCATTCAGTACAGTTTCAATTGCAAAAAGCATCTGTCTTTTATAGCTTCTTTAGATGTTTGGTAAAGTCACACATAGCTGTGACAACTGAGGATTTCTGAGGATATCAAAGATAGTGGTAAAAATTGTTCAGGAGAATTACACTGGCTATATGCCAATATAAACTTTTTGAATTTGTGTCACAGAACCTTTCGTAGCAGACTGTTCTTTCTCTTCTCAGATTCTACAGTTACATGCTGTGACCACAGATCTCTCTACATAGATATTGTCTGCATATGGCTGTTTTTCTGTCTTTTTTTATTTAAACTTATACTTATGCACATTCAGAATATGTAAATACTTTAGTGTGGATAGCCTGGGCACATGTTATCCTAAGTGGTGGTAAAGGCAGAAGTTTTTTTTATCTGCATGCATTCTAGGCATGCAGGTAAAAAACCCTTCTTAGTGCAGCCTCCCCCTTATACTCACCTGAACCTGATCTCGATCCAGCAATGTGCATGAAAGCTGAAGCTTGCTTGGCTCTCTTACGTCTCATTGGCTTAGAAACACCCGTGGGAGCCATTGGCTTCAGTTGCTGTCAATCACAGCCAGTGAGGAGGGAGCAGGGGTGTGGCCGAGCAGTGCTCTGTGTGTCTTATGCACAGACAGAGCTGGCTCGGGAGTGAGCCAGCACAAGTGTCCCCATAGCAAGCAGCTTGCTATGGTGGGCACATGGCAGAGGACCTGAGAAGAAGAGGATATGGGCTGCTTTGTGCAAAACCATTGCACAGAGCAGGCAAGTATAACATGTTTATTTTTTATTTTTTTAAATGAACCTTTAGAATTCCTTTAAGGAATCATTACACATATGTATTCTATGGATAATTGTGCTTAACCGCAGATCTGGGAATAGTGGTGTTTGTCAGCTTTCATACTGCAACTCCCTCCCATCCCCTGCAAACATCCGAACTGCTGCAGGAATCTGCTTTTCCACAATAAAAATTCCAATTTATAAAAACAGAATTTCTGGAAGCTCCTTCCACCAACTCCTATTCATGTTTAAAATTTGATGTGCTGGGGAAATCTCCTTCCACCAGCTCCTATATTTGTAAATTCGATGTGCCGCTGGAAGGGAGGGGGGCTCTTCTCATTCTATTGTTTCAGGCTGCATTATGAATGACACTTCTAGAAGCATAATACAGAAAAACAGAGAACACTCACTGCACATTCAGTGATTATTTTCCTAGCGCCAGCCCAGTGTTTGTTGGCTGCTGTCTGCACTAATCTGCCAAGGGATGACATCCATTAATCTCCCATTTTCCCCTTACCTTCTTTTGCAGAACAGGTAGTATTTGCCTGGGAGGGAGGTGTACAGTTCTCACAGTGACATATTAACCTGTGCAGTCCCAGAGAAGCCGCTGTGAGCCTGGCAGGTTATCATTTTCCTTCAGTACAACTAGCAGGAAAAAGTTTATGTTCCCTTTTCTGGCCACCCAGATCCTACGAGTCTGAGCCTGGAGGTGCACAGCTTTACAGCACACAGCCAACAGAAAACCACTGTGGTGAGCAATTCACTTCAAGGTCTTGATTAATTAAGGCAGCTGTTCATTTATCAAAGCCGTAGAGTTGACAGTGTTATTAGTGGCTTTTTAATTATACACGTGGAAGTTCTATGAACCTCATGAAGCTCAAGGAAGTTTCCCCTTCGCTTTCTCTCCATGGAAATGAGCTGTAAGTGAGGCACTCTTAATAGATAAAGCACTAAGAATATTAACTGCAACACTACAATAACATTTGATATACTCTACATCATGGCTCAAATTTTCAAGTCCTAAGCTACTAGCCAAGCCTCAAAGGTTACTCGCCACCAGTGCCCCACTCAATCCCTACTTTGCCCGCCCCTAATTCTGCCCCTAGACACGCCCTCAAATTATCTCATGAAATTTGAATTAAATGTTTTATGCAAAAATAAGTTAGTGCAGCCTCACCTGTGCCCACCATTGCAGCCACACTGTGCACCCACCATTGCAGCCACACTGTGCCCACTATTGCAGCCACACTGTGCCCACTATTGCAGCCCCACTGTGCCCATTACAGCCTTACGGTGCCTATTACAGCCTTACGGTGCACGTTGCAGCCCCACTGTGTCTGTTGCCACCATACTGTGCCCGTTGCAGCCATACTGTGCCCGTTGCAGCTTCCCACTGCAGCCATACTGTGCCCATTGCAGCCATACTGTGTCAATTGCAACCTCGCCTGGGCTGAGGAATGCATGGCTGGAGGAAGCGGAGAGCTGTGTGATAGCACGCTGTTAACCGAACTTACATTATGATTGTCTCCGCTCTGCTGGAAAATGAGGACTTGCGAGCTGGGCTGCCTTCCTAGGGAAGCATGGAGGAACAGGAGAGCCGTGGGATAGCATGCTGTTACCGGCGCTTACATTATGATTGTCTCCGCTCTGCTTGACACAGCGCTGCCTCCTCCTGACCTGCGCCTGTGATAGATAGAACACATCGCAGCAGTGGACCGGCGTTCTATCTATCACAAGCGCAGGTCAGGAGGAGGCGGGGCTTGTCGAGCAGAGCGGATACAATCTCAATGTAAGCGCCGGTAACAGTGTGCTATCCCATGGCTCTCCTCTTCCTCCATGCTCCCGATCAACCCCGCCGACTGTGCTCTCCCCCCCCTCCCAGGAAGGCAGCCCAGCTCGCAAGACCTAATTTTCCACTCGCAAAATGCGAGTAGACGAGTGAAAAATTTAAGGGCTGCTCTACATAGGGAGTTATTTACGAAAGGCAAATCCACTTTGCACTACAAGTGCAAACTACAAGTGCAAAGTGCACTTGAAATTGCACTGAAAGTACACTTGGAAGTGCAGTCGCTGTAAATCTGAGGGGTAGATCTGAAATGAGGGGAAGCTCTGCTGATTTTATCATCCAATCATGTGCAAGCTAAAATGCTGCTTTTTATTTTCCTTGCATGACCCCCTTGGATCTACAGCGACTGCACTTCCAAGTGCACTTTCAGTGCACTTTGCACTTGTAGTGCAAAGTGGATTTTCCTTTTGTAAATAACCCCCATAGTGTTTTTCACCACATAATGCTGGATGGCTACTGTGATTCAGTGATACTATTATTATAATTATCACTGAGTCTTATGAGATTTCACCAGCCTGTCATATCAAGTAACCAAATCATTGAAATCTCTCCTACAACAAACTACACCAGCAGAATTTAGAGAGTAACCAAAAGCAAACTTGTTTTTAGTTTTGGAAAGAGTGGGGAGAGAACTGATCACCTGTCATTTTTTATTGTTATGGAGATGTCCCCACTATATTTGTCCTGTTTACCGTTATCGTCAAAAGTGAAAGTAAAAGAAAATCCCAGATTTTGGGATGACCCCAAAACCGGATTAGAGAGAGAAATCTTCCAATGGACACTAGTGCTGGTAACAGCTTGGGATTCACTCACTTTGGAGAGATTTCCTCTTACGTCCTGCTTTCTATATAAGACAGGAAGTGAAGGGAAATCTCCCCTATGGGACACAGATTTAAAAAAACTGACAGAAGTTATAATCTTTCTTTTCTCTATCCATATTGTAAAAAAATATATATTTTCTTTTAGTTCTGCCTTAAGTCTGATTCACTACTCTGTTGGGGTGGGCATGTTGCCTACCTTGTATGTGTGTTTGTTTTCGGTGTTAAAAAAATCAATAAAAAGAATAAAAAAATAAAAAAAGTCTGATTCACTAAATTTAACAAATATTTACTGAGCTTTAGGAATGCCCTGACACCCGATTTACAAAAGAAAAAAAGGCTGTCATATCTTGTATAACGATGAAATACAAGAAATTGGGTTGTAGATCGGATAGCTATGTGGAAAAAAATATATAAACATTATATCTACAATACTTATTCTAAATTCATTAATAAAGCTGACCTTGCACTGGAAGAAAGGGCAGCTTTATTAGCCATGCTGCCACCTCCCCAGGTCAAATGCTGAAGTTGTTAAAAAAAAAAAGGTCCATTAGAAAAGCAAAAACGTTAATAAGTATACTTACCTTACCTGGTTTCCATACTGCAGGGGGTGACCTTATCAATTTCGACAAGATCCAGGGAATGCTAAATACCTTAAATCTTGCGAGAAGACCCTCCAGCACAATGCAATAATTAGAATACTCAGTATTCTCCTGGATCTTGTCAAAGGGATGGGTACCTCACCCTCACCTAGTGGGCAGAGATGGAAGGTAGAGTGCATTCTTAGTGCAAGGTCAAAGGCAATAGCTATTTTTTAGTTGTGGCACTTACTAAAGCTAACTTGTCATGGGGGTATGTATTATTTATGTTGTTAATATTGTAGGAACATTTCTTTGTACATCACACCTATAACGGGGTTTTCAATTGTGTTTCATCTTTCTTAATAGGCTCATCTCCGCTCAGGTCATACCCATTGCTCTCCGTCATCACCCGGCAGCCCAATGTTGTATCCCACTTGGTCTCTTCACCTTCATCCTCGCACATTCCTTTGCTCTCCCCTACACATCTCTCTTCACCTTGTGCACGCTCTGAGACTCCCGCCAGTGAAGCTCCCCAAAGTAGTGAGTCTGAGATTGAGCAGGCAACCACTCGTGTGAAAAAGCCACGGCGCAGCAGAACTATCTTCACTGAAATGCAACTCATGGGCCTGGAGAAGAAGTTCCAGAAACAGAAGTATCTCTCAACTCCAGACCGGTGAGTCAAAGGTGGTTGCAAAAATGTGTACTAACTGTGCAGCTTCTCAAGTGCCTTCTGAGATTTAAGGGTCAAATTACATGAGATGAGGGTTGGATGAGTGCTGGGGTTTTTTCAGATATGACTCAGACCTGGATCAGGCATTTAAAGATAGTAGGTATTCTTAAAGATTCCCTAAACTTGCTCCTAGAGTAGGGTGACCAGACATCCCCAGTTTCAGGGGACAGTCCCCTGATTGAGGACATTGTCCCCAGACCAAGTCTGTCCCTGGTTTTGTCCCCGGATTGGATTTAATAAGGGGCAGGGGCAATTTCAAAGACAATCAGTGCAGAATAAAAAAAAAAAACGTGAATTGCACACCCCCGCTCCGCCGTGCCTACTAGCATAGGGGGGTTGTATTTTTTCCATTATTTGTGCCCCTTTCTGATGATCATGTGTTGGTTGAAGCGGAGGGAATATTTCTTCAGTTTCGGGCGCATTCCCTTTCAGCTTCGCTCGTTCTTCTGCCTTGGCTCAAATCCTGGCCAGCCACCTGCCTATCTCCTTGCCTTTCCTGGCGGAATGATCTTCCTCCGCTCCCCATCCAGTAGTAGCCGGGGCCCGGAGAGTAAGGCTCCATTAACACCTGAGCGTTTTGTCGCCTGAAGCACGACGCTCAGATACGCTGGAGGGGAGAAATAACATTAATCTCTATGGAGATGGTTCACATCTCCACGCCAAACACCGAAATGCCAATCGCGTGAAGCTAAAACAAGTCCCGGACCCTTTTTTTCAGGCGGCTTCGGCGTTCAGCATAATAGCCGACAATGACCTGTTAAAAAAACATGGTTAAAAACGACGCGTTTTGTCGCGGCAAATCGCGGTACAAAATGCCGCAATTTGTCGTGGCAAATCGCGGTACAAAACGTCGCACTAAGGTGTGAATGCAGCCTTAGACTTGAGAGGCTGTGAGGCGGGGGCGGCAACGGGCAGAGAGTCACTGATTGCTGCCATTACTTGTAAAGAAAAAATATGTCCCCGGATTTAATTTTAAAAATCTGGTCACCTTATCCTAGAGTCAAAAAAATTAAGGGGTGTTACATAACTGCCCCTCATTTCCTGCCTGACCAGCACTGAGACTTGCAGAGTACTCCTCCCATTCCCTCTTGATGCCATTGAGGAGCAAGTAGAAGAAATATTTGATTTCTGACACTAGTTGCATATAATGGATCATGAGAGACTTCAGGACATTACAGATTTTATTCTTTCCCTACATCTAATAGGGCAGAGCTAACAAGTGTTATAATGTGGCTTTAACCTCTTAAGGACTGCCCGCCAGCATTGTACTACAAACAGGCAGTCCTTACAGGTACAGCAACATACATGTACGCCTCTGGCCCTTTTCAGGTACAGGTCGCACATACAAGGACAGCAAAGCAGGGAGAAGGAACAAAGAGATTTTTTAGTAAAAAGCAGTACATAATTCACCCATTAATATTTTTAGGCGCACACTTAGACCCTTGATTTCCCCAAGATGGGAACGCCTTCCAATCTAGTGTCATTAGTACAGTGACAGTGTATAGTGTTATCATTGGTGACTGTATTAGTGTCACTGGTGATGTCAGTGTCAGTTAGGGAGTTCCCACCCAGTGTCAGATTGTCATCCGCACCACCACAGTCCCACTATAAGTGTTTTATAGCAAAAAGTAAAACATTTTTTTTTTTTATTAATATAATAAAAGATAAAATCCAGTGGTGATCAAATACCACCAAATGAAAGCTCTGCTTGTGTAAAAAAAATGATAGACATTTTGCTTGGGTATACCATTGCAAGTACCAGCAAAAGTGCAAATAGCAAAAAAATGCCCTGGTCATGAAAGGGGTAAAACCTTCCAAAGTGTTAAATAAATTAGTGAAACCAAAAACTGATCTTGCACAAGGGTCCTTTTCTGACTACATACACGACTGTTTGAGTGAATATTCTTAGGCTGCGTACACACGATCGAACATGTCCACTAAAACTGGTCCGCAGACCAGTTTCAGCGGACATGTTCGATCGTGTGTACGGCCTATCGGACAGTTTTCCAGCAGACAAAAGTTTCTTAACATGCTTAGAAACTTGTCCGCTGGAAACCTGTCCATCGGACAGGTTCGATGGTTAGTACTCCCAACCATCGGACCAAAATCCCGCTCATGCGTCGAATTGATTTGACGCATGCTTGGAAGCATTAAACTTCCTTTTTTCAGCACGTCGGTGTGTTCTACGTCGCCGCGTTCTGATCCGTGGGGATTTTGGTCCGATGGTGTGTACGCACATCAGACCAAAGGACCACTTCAGACATGTCCGATGAAAACGGTCTGTCGGACCTGTTTCATCGGACATGTCTGATTGTGTGTATGCGGCCTTAGAGAGTGGGGGTTGATTTACTAAAACTGGAGAATTTAGTGCAGCTGTAGTCTGTAGCCAATCAGCTTCAACGTCAGCTTGTTTAATTCAGCTTTGAGAAAAAAATAAATGGTTTCTTTGCAGAGCTGCACTAGATTTTGCACTCTTCAGTTTTAGTAAATCAATGCCAGTGTACTGTGGTCTAAGGCCTGGTTCACACTACAGTCCATTAAATATGGTTTCCTATGAGTCAATTTCACATCTGTGCATATTATTAAAAGGGTCGGGGACTTTTTTCTGTTTTTTGATTCCATAGCCTTCAATAGATCCAAAACGTGTATTGAAAAATGCAAAATGTACCTGGAATATGCAAACTGCAATATGCATAGGTGTGAACCAAGCCTTAAGCTAACGCTTCCTTCTCTTACATAGTGCCCATTATACAGCCACTTCTTTACAGCTCAAGTACATGTAAGCCTTAAAAAGACAATCATACCTCTGAGATAACTTCTATACATAAATCTATTTTGTGGTGTGCGCTTATACAGCACAATCAAGCATGGAACATATTAGTGAACAAAACCCTGCTCTCCCGAGACACAATGACAAAGCCCCCAGGAGGGAAAAACATGTCAGCGCTGTGGTTTGCAGAAGAGTGACGTCTGAGGTCGCTTCCTACTTCTATCTTGTGTAGGTCAGTCGGGAGAGCGGGGGTTCTGTTTACCTATATGTTTGACACTCTCTGGATGAGCTTGCTTTGATGCCAGTACCCCTATTCCTGAAGACCAAGAGAAAACTTCTCCTTCCTGCTTACAGCGGTGCTCTAAGTTTAGTTCAGATCACAATCAAATATGGAGATCAAGTCTTAGAAAATTATCTATTTGTGAAGTTACAACACATGCAACAGGTGCAACAGTTGTTTCAGCCAAGCTTCTTGAGGTGATCGTACTGCTTGGGCCTTGAAGAAGGGGGGTACACCCTGAAGGCCTGTCCTAAAAATATGGATGTTAGTGCAAATAAATAAAAAAGTATCTTGGACAGTACTCAATTGTTTTATTTAGCCAAGCTTCTCACACTTAGGCCTGGTTCACACAGGTATGATTTGAGATGCGATTGGAGATGTCAAATCGCATCTCAAATCGGCGGCATATGCCGGCAATGGCACCGTCCTAATCGGTGCGACGCCGCATCTGCGACGCTGCACCGATTTCAAAAAGTAGTTCCTGTACTACTTTTTGCGAATTTCGGGCCTTAATTTACATTGACATATGTGCAGAACCCTGCACAGATATCTCTGAAATCAAGGCCGAAATCAGGACTGCCAACGGGAGTGAAATCGTGCGAGTTCAGCTGAACCTGGGCTGAAAGCTATTTGTACCTTTAGTTGTTCATATATATGGGAAGAGCATCTGCTGGTCTTGCCGTTTTTTTTCTTATGTCTATGGTACCAGAACAGAGACTTAACTGTTCTGAATAGGAATGCAATTGATCAGACCAATCTATAAACCTTGACCAATTGCTACTGTTGCACTGCAGATAAGCTCCAGAGCTGTGTGCCTCTATCCTCATTTACTGTGCTATAAACCTATGTTTGGCTGTGCCAAGTGTAAAAGTTTATAAAGTGGTCTAAAGAAACTTCTATCTTGAGTCTTTGGGCATCCTAAAGTTGGTCTCCCTATCTAGTCCCCCCCCCCCCCCCCATGAAATTACCTTTCTTAGCAAATAAGAGATACAAGCTCAATTTTACAGTGATAAAAAATTACTTACATATAGCAACAGAAAAAATAAATTAGGTTAGGCAGACTGAAACAAGCATGTTACAGTTTCCCATCTACAAACTGTTAAAAGTGCAACACCAATGAACAAAGTTTACTTTTCATCGTTTGCAGAAGATGAAGGTTTTTTTTTATGCCGTGGAAATGATCACTTTGCTCACCTTATTTTTGTGCGTAAAGGAAAACAGAACCACAAAACATATTATGCTATTCGTCAGCTCTCCAGCTTCAATCAGACATGTAAAATCACAAGCAGTGATCTAAAGAGCTACCCATGGATTTAGAACAGAACATTCTGTGCTACAGCAGTAGGCACATAGAGATATATAAGAAGCTCTGCAGACAATAAATGATCCTATTCATTTTTATTGAGAAGGGCTTTTAAAATAAGCAATTTCTCTGCTCTGTCCCAAATGCTTTGTTGGCCTGGCGGGTCCAGCTGTTTCAGGCTTAAATGCTACCCCAGCTGCACAGCACTGTCAGCAGACACAATGGGCAAATCCTCTATATGGTCTTGGCATCTGAGTTGGCACAAGCATGGGTGAGATCAATCGCTTCGCCTATTATCCAGATGCTGAAGATCAGAAGCATTTAGGCAAACAGAAAGAAATAGCTCTGGACTGAGACATTCATCTCATAGACATTAAAATGTCAGCTGAAACCATTAAGAGGCTCAGTGAAACGTCTGTGGGTAACAGAGAGACGGACCCGTCGCTTGTAGTCCAGCCAGATATTAACAGCATAACAGACGAAAGAAACTTTAGTCTCATAGCTAACCAAGAAATGTGTGAATTTTTACAGAGAGACATTTAATGGTTTTGGGTGACGTTTATAAGGTCATCAGAGATATCTTCCAAAGCATGATGGTAGAAGGGTTGTCCCCCTTGATTATATCTGCTTCTAATCTCCCAAATGAATGCCCCTTCCCCCTGTAATGGAGCAGTATTGTACAGAAATTTTGCTGGTCACCAAATAAAACCTTGCAAATATATTTTTATATTTGGCTTAGTTGGTAGCGTTTAAGCTTTATAGTTGCTTTATAGTTGCTACCAAGTTTGTGAACATTCACAATGAATAGATACTTTGTAACAACCAACTAATCAGCTGTGCATACCTATTCAGACTAAGTTTATTACCTAATGCTGGATTTTCATATGCTTTTTTCAGCCTGGACTTGGCTCAGTCTCTGGGTCTGACACAGCTGCAGGTCAAGACGTGGTATCAGAATCGCAGGATGAAATGGAAAAAAATTGTAAGTTCACTTCTTTGTCTCTTAACTAAGTTTATTTTTTTTTAATTGACATGCATTAAGCAAGTAAAGAAGAATATTGCTAAAAGCAGGACAATATTCTTTTGATTGAGGCATGTACAAAGCCAATTTTAGTATTAAAGTGATTATAAAGTGGTGTTCCGACCCCCACAAAAAAAAAAAAAAAAAGCCAGCAGCTACACATACTGCAGCTGCTGGCTTTTAATAATAGGACACTTACCTGTCCTGAAGTCCAGCGATGTCGGCTCCATTGCGGGTAAAGGGAACCCAGCAGTGTAGCCTTTCGGCTTCACACTGGGAACCCTACTGCACATGCACGAGGCCCGCTCCTCTCTCCTATTTTCCACTGGCGGCCCAGTCTCCCGAGGGTGGAAAAGATATCCTGTCCCCCCTCCCCCTGAAAGGTGCCAATTGTGGCACCGGTGGAGGGGGGGGGGGATCAGATGAGCAGAATTTCCACTTTTGGGTGGAACTCGGCTTTAAAGGTTCCTTTTTTTAAATAAAATAATAGGAATGTCATACTTATCTGCTCTGTGCAAGGTTTTTCACAGAGCAACCCCCATCCTCTTCTCCTGGCTCCTCCTCTTCGGTGAGTGCCTCCAAAGGAAGTAGCTTCCTATGGGGGCACTCATGTGGGCTCGCTCCCAAACCACCCTGTCTGCATCTATTGACACAGACTAGGCGGCTTGGCCCTGCGTCGCAGCATTTGATTGACAGCAGCAGGAGCCAATGCTGCTATCAATCAGCTCAGGGAGGAGAGACAGAACTGGGAGAGCGTCGCCTCTCATGCACAACGCTGGATCGTGACTGGGCTTAGGTAAGCATAACGGGGGGCGGGGGGGGGGGCGCAAGGATGCATAAAATGCATTAAGGTAAAAAACCTTTAGGCCTTAGAACCACTTTAGGAGGGCATGAACCAAAAATTATGTGGACTCCCCAACAGAATTCAAGAAACAAGAGCAGTAGATAATATAAGACCCGAGAATATAAAGGTCAGAGTATTATGTGTGCAAGGCAACAGAGTATGGTGGCATTAACAAGAAATCCATTTATTACTATTATGTAAGTCTAAGTATACTGTACTAAGGTAAAATGTAAGTAACTTATATTTTTAAATGACCATAACCATACTCTATGGGGTTGATTTACTAAAACTGGAGAGTGCAAAATCTGGTGCAGCTGTGTATGGTAGACAATGTTGCTTATCTGTTACTGTGGGTAACACAGTTTTTTTGTGACGTCAATATGGCAGCTCTCTAGATGCTAGGTGCTAGATGGTAAAATCCTTTGTTGCAAAACATTTAGGATTGTTCTTGCCTGTATGTAAGAATTTGAATCTTTGTTTTCACCAGGTGCTTAAGGGAGGCCAGGAGGCCCCCACCAAGCCAAAAGGACGTCCAAAGAAGAATTCCATCCCAACTTCTGAAGAAATTGAAGCAGAGGAGAGGCTACACAGACTGGCAGAGGACACACAGATGAAGGCAGAAGATAATGGGAATAAGGTCCAAGAGGCAGAAGAGGATGACAAAACTGTGGAAGAAAATGAACAGGAAGAGACCCAGAATCCAGAAACTCCATCGCCACCTCTGCCTTGTACATCAATAGAGGCCCCACCAAACGAACGAGAATCCTCAAGATAAAAGAGGACAGGACAATAATAAATGGTACAATGTGGCTTAGGGAGCCCTTGGAAGTTCTGAAGTGTGTTCTATGAACTTATCATAGACACAGGCCCGGATCATTACTGAGATCCTCCCTCCATCCTTCCATTTAGAAAGGAAAAGGTTAAAGCTGCTACGCAGGAGGGAGTAGAACAGAGAATCTCTGTGACTAACGGGGGCTGCGCAGACGAGACTGGGAATTTTTGCTGTGTTTGAAAACAATTGGACAGTGTATATATAGTTTTCTTTATTTTTGTGCCAACAACTGTAGTGAAAAAGGGTGAAAAAAAAAAGCCAGGCGGCCTGAAAGAGGCTGATTTTCCCAGTGTGACCCACTGGTGGATGCTTTAATTCTAAGTGCCTTTCTTGCATGCTACATGTTTTTAAGCACGTGGATGTGTTCATTCAGAGATATTGCAATTTAAATACTTCAAGCATGTTGGTCATATGTTATTGACAAACCACTATCAATAAGAACACTGGAAGAAAAGACATAATGTACTGTGTACAGAGAAAAGACCAGTGTGTTTGTGCTGTTCTGACTTATAAAAAGATAACACCCAGCAATCAGAACATGGTCACATGAAAGAAATCCGATTCTATTTTCTTATTTAGATTGGCCAGCAATCATGGAGGGCCTCTCTGATTGGATATGACAATAAATGCATTGTTTTGGAATACTTTCACATTACATAGCTGTTGGTAAATTGAAAGTGATTTTTCTATTGTATATTCAGACTGTTACATGTTTTGCCAGTTTAAGAGTTGCCATAGTCTACATTTTCACATAGTTGTAGCCTAACAACATTAGTTAACTTCTGTCAAGAGAAAACTACTGTGTTGTTTGAAGTTACATAAGCACACAAATGTCAAACGATTTTTTGTTAATGATTTACATGCAACAACACTTGCATTATATCTTCTGTGTTTCTGTGGTTTTCAGCATGGCCTCAATAAATTAGCAAAGCTGTTTACATTCTCTGGCCGTACATACAGGCCAGAATTACTGGGAGGAGTTTATCCGAAAAAATTAAAGTAGAAGTGGAGCTGTTGCCCGCAACATCATAACCTGATTCCTTGTTTTGTTTTTCTAGTGAAGGTCTAAGAAGGAAAGGTGATACCTGGTTGTTTGACATAGCCAATAACTTTGCTCCTGCTTTCATAAAACCAATGTTAAGCCCCATACACACGGTAGGACTTTTTGACAACAAACAATCCTACCGTGTGTACGCTCCATCGGACAAACTTTTTCAGCTTTCATCGGACAAAAGTTCGCTCTGCAAACAGACAAACTTTTCGGGAACAAAAGTCCTACGGTGCAAAGTCCTATTGTGTGTACAGAAATCCATCAGACTTTTGTCCGAAGTACATGCCCATAAACAATGTTAAACTCAACCAACAATAGCAGAAGTTGACCAAAGGGTGGCGGTGTTTTGGGAAAGTTGGCAGAAAAGTCCTGTGGTGTGTATGCTATGGGTGTGCCCAGCCAACTCCCTTCGGACAAAAATCCACGGAAAAGTTTGTTTGAAGTCCGACCGTGTGTATGAGGCTTTACTGTGTTAGACAGATCTAACTCACACACACACACAGAGCAAAGCAGTCTCTCTGCTGGGTGGATGATTTTTGGGCCTTAAGGAAAATTTTTTATAAAGATAAATCAAGAGACTTGCTTTTTACACAACTTTTAAGTTGGTACATTTTGAATGCTTTTTCTGCATTGTGTAAACCCACACGTTTTCTGTGCACAAAAAGGTGTCACATCGTCATTACCACCTTGTTGAAATATAGTAAACCCTTTGCAAAAGGATGATATGCTAGAGCTAATATTTCTCTGAAAGTGAGATATGGGTTTTGATTTTTATAAATGGGCCCCAATCGATGCAGAGAGAAAGAGCTGTGCAAGTGCAAGTCATATGGTGGGTTCAAAAACATTACAACGCTCCCAAAAATGCCTACACAGAGGATCAGGTACAGGTAAAGACTAACTGGAAAAGATCCATCTATAGAAAGGAGTATAATCCTTGCTACATTTATTTCATTTACTACGACCATCTTTTGGTCTTTCCTTCTGCAACATCCCAGATGCATGCTGCTTTTATTTTTTATTTTTTGCTTGGCAAATGTTACATGTGAAGAGTTCTGAGGATTTCCCTGCACTCATGTTAGAGAGAGCATTTTATATATTACCAACAATAACTAATCTTGAGTTAAAGTTTATTCTTTAGTTATGAATAGTTAGACCCTTTATCAAGTTTTTAATCCTATATGTGTCCCTGCTGGGAAGATTCACCCCCTATTTGAACTGGTGACCATTGCCACCAAGAAAATAAAATAAAAATGGAAATCCACATTTTAAGGAGTTGTTCCAAAAAAAAGTAGTAAGGAAATATCTTTCTCTGAGGACATTCGTTCCTGGGAAAACTCTCTAAGGCCTTGTACACACAAGCAAATGAATCTGTTCAAATCGGTCGGACCGACCGTTTTGAACAGATTTGTCTGCTGGCTGTTTTGGTTTGATCGCTGTACACACGATCAAACCAAAATCCCCGCCAGCAGACAGCGCGGTGACATGGCGATGATGTTGACGCCGCCACGTCACCGCACCAGGAAGTAAATCACTTCCGCGCATGAGTCGAATCCATTCGACGCATGTGCGGGCAGATATGTCTGCTGGTTAGCGTACTAACCAGCAGACATATCACTCCGACGGGTTCCCAGCAGACCGATTTTAAAGCAGGCTTTAAAATCTGTCTGCTGGGAAAATCCGTTGGCTCTCCCGTACACACGATCGAATCTGTCTGCTGGGACGGTCTGTCAGACCATTTCCAGCAGACAGATTAGATCGTGTGTACGTGGCCTAAGAGGGCAAAAATGATTTTTACCTTTCTAAAACAAAAAAAGTTGCAGCCATGCACTTTTTTTGTTTAATAAATAAAAGGCTTCCCTTTCTTGCAAAGATAACATTTATTAAAGGAAAAGTAGTGTGTATAAAAAAATGAACATTCCTACTCACCTCTATGCTGCAGCATCAGTGGGATTCTGCAGCTGTCCCCATTTGGCACTAATCCCAAGAACTGGCGGATCACATAATCGCTGATCTCCAAGTTCTTGGTTAGTTCTGAGCAGAGAGTGGTGACTGCCAGTCACCACTCTCTCCTCTGCACCTCTAGCACTCACTGGAGTGTCAGGCAGGATATGAGGTAGGCGCAGCTGGTTTTAAATCTCAGCCGAGTGCTGAAAGCCAGAGCCAGCTGTCAATCAGGCAGCTGGGTAGATCCCGAAAATATGGCTGAGATCCTTCCAGAGCCTGGAGTGGCTCTGTGATGTCGGCTGAAAAGTACATGCACTCCTATGACCCACAGAGAACAAGATACTATTAAAGATACTATACTTTATACCAAGCTATCCCTTTACATTTTTCTCTAACAAAATGCTAAAAAAAAAATACAATCTCCTTAAGAGAGGATTTTCTGGTGAGTCTTTACCTAGAGAACAGGGGATCTGATCTTTGCACGAGTGACAACATTTACATAAATGTTGTACAAGGGTCACATGCAGATAGAGAGGTTGTCAGGCCATATCTAACGTGGAGATAAGTGTAAGATTTTAGATGAAATGATTAGTTGATTTACTAAAGGGAACAAGACTGTGCACTTTGCAAGTGCAGTAGCACCCATTTTCCCTAAAGGTTATTAAATCTGTTTGTAAAGAATACACAATCCGATACAAAATTGCTTGCACGTGATTATATAATATAAATCAACAGAGCCTACCACGTTCACTGAGGTCTGTTGAAAATGGGTGCAACTGCACTTGTAAAGTGCTCAGTCAATTTGCTGTTAGTACCCAAATGATCACATGCAAACCCAATTCCAAAAAAGTTGGGACACTGTAAAATCTTCATAAAAACAGATTGTAATGATTAGCAAATCTCATAAACCCAGTATTTATTCACAAAAGAAAGTGGAAAACATTAAATCTGAAAAACTGAGAAAAAGTAACATTTTAAGAAATAAATAAGGTAATTTTGAAATTGATGGCAGCAAGAGCATCTTCGAGAATCAGAGCGATAGGTAAAAATTCACCGATCTGGGCAAAAAACTGTCTAAAATTTGTTCCTAATGTAAAATTGCAAAGACTTTAAATATATCGTCATCCACATTAAATATTATCATCAAAAGATTCTGGGAATCTCAAGAAATGTCTGTATGCAAGGGACAAGGCCAAACGCAATACTGAATACCCATGAACTTCAGGCCCTCAGACGGCACTGCATTAAAAAAAAAAAAGACATGATTCTGTGATGGACCTCACTGCATTGGGCTCATAAACGCTCCCAAAAGTCACTGTCACTGTCTGCAAGGTAAAGCTCTATCATGCATAGAAAAAGCCATATCTGAACATGATCCAGAAACGCCACCGTCTTCTCTGAGCCAAAGCTCATTTAAAATGATCTGTTTTGAGTCAGTTGCATTTTTCATAGTTCTGCATGCTGAATTTTTGGGGTGGTAAAAAAAAAAAGGAACCAAAAACATACCTCCTTATTGGAATTAAAGGAAAATCTGTGGTTGCATTTTTGGTTCTTTTTTTTTCCACAGTTGCAAAACGGACCTAAAAAGCAGAAAAAAATGCATATGCATTTTACCGTATTTTTTAAATGGAGCAGTGTCAAAGTCGCCTTAGGCCCCTTTTACATGAGCGGACGAACGGTCCGCTAATTACAAGTCCTTTTACGGACTTGTAATGTGTCCCTTTGGGAGCGATCCGTTAGCGGATGATGCATCCGCTAACGTCCGCCTAAGATCCGCATCCGTCTGGATCCGTTTTGCGGACAGAAGAAAACCCTATTTTTCTTCCGTCCGGTGGATCGGATCGGATGCAAACGGACAGACGATTCCCCATAGGGGATAGCGGAGGAGAGACAGGGCGGTCCCTGCACAGTGTGCGGGGACCGCCCTTTCCGCCAACAGCTCAGCGGGACCCCCCGCTGAGCCGACGGACACACACGGAGCGGACCGAAAAACGGACCGCTCCGTGTAAAAGAGGCCCTAGTGTGTATAAAAAAAGGCAGTTTACACATCTGGAAAGGCACCATCAATGCTGAAAGATATATCCAGGTATAGAGTAGCGAATGCTCAGACAAGAATGGGAAAACATTCCTCTTCCAAAACTCCAGAAACTGGACTTAGTTCCCAGACATTTACAGAGTGTTGTTTAAAGAAGAGGGGATGCTACATTGTGGTAAACATGCCCCTGTCCCAACTTTTCTGGACCAGGAGTTGTATTTTGGCAGCTTTCTGTTGCCCTATTCCAATTTATTTAAGACGTGTTCTTACCATCAATTTCAAACTTACCCTATTTTTTATATATATTTACATATATTTATATACATTGAATAAATTAACTATTTGTAAATCATTATATTCTGTTTTTATGTACATTTTACACAGCATGTCAACTTTCTTATAATTGGGGATGTATATAAAGTAGTTCCCGTCTCTATTCTGGAATATTATAGGCAACGCTATGCCTACTCTATTGTGTTCTAGGTTCTCTGTCTTCCTCAGTTTCCTATGGAAAGTGTTTATGTGTTTTGAAAACTTTACTAACAATAAGAGCCGGTTCACACAGGGGCAACACGACTTGCAGCACGACTTTGGGAGGCAACTTGGACACGACTTGAGTATGAATCATCAGGCAACTTACAAGGCAACTTCAAGTCGCCTCCAGGACAGGAGGATTTCCAGTGGCCAATCAAACAACAATCAGCTCTGTGGGAGGGAGGGGGGAGGGAAGGGTTTGCCTGAGAAATGTATGTTCTCTTGCTGTATTGTTGTTTCAGTTAAGACAGTGATCAGACTTCTGAGGCAACTTCCATTGAAATCAATGGGTACAAGTTGCCTACAAGTTGCGTAGAAGTCGGATTGAAGTAGTACAGGAACCTTTTCTGAAGACGGCTCCATTCACTTCCATTCATTTTCTCAACCACACGACTTGGGATGACTTGGGGCAACTTCAAGTCGGATCCCAGGTCGCCCCTGTGTTAAGCGGCTCTAACTGTCAACAATAATGTTACCAAATACATATTGTTTAGTACAGAAAAGAGTGACAACTCCTGAATAGTATGATATATAATGACAGAGAACAGATATGGTTAAGAAAACTGGTCCAACAGTAGGAACATTCTGCATTACATGTCGTCTCACATCTCAGGGATACTGACTGATCTGCCATAATAATACTCGTGGGGGCTACTGGGACAATGTCTCAGACTCTTGTTTCTGCCAAAAAATAAATTTGGAGTAAGATTTATAATAAAAAAATAAAGTATCTATTTTTAAAATAAAATTAGAAGAGAAATATTTAGAGCTTGTGTGTGTTTGTTGTGTAATATCTGTAATAACTAATCAGTGAAGTAAACATTTTGTTTCCAACAAAGGATATCATTTCATTCTCATATATACAGTATGGTTTACAAAACTCTAAGCTACCACTGATGGAAGTAGGAGGCATGTTATTTGAATTATTACTCTTAGTAATTGATAGCTGTCAATTTCACAGGTTGCAACACAATATCAGTTTAAATATGTTATTTTGGCATTTTGATTTACCTCTGAGACAAATTCAAGAAATAGAATTTATGGACTGGCTGGTAGGGACAAGTAGGAAAACAATTATATACCTCTTATTGCAATTTTCAGCACAGTATTTACAAGAATTGTACTAAGAGAAATATGAAGGCTTCATTTGATAATCTTCTTATGAAGATGCCAGAAATCAGCATCTGGAACTGATCTGCACTACAAGCATAGACAAAGATTCAAAGAACAGAGTATCATAAGAAAGTCCACAGAGATTCAACAAATATAATAAATCAGTCAATCAAAAAAACTCCCATGACTAACTTGTAGCTAGGCATATTTAGAGAGGTGCACTCTTTTTGGTACAAAACAACGAGAAAACCTTAGAGAGCAAGGCCATAGGCCGGGTACACACGACCAAGGAACTCGACGGGCGAAACACATAGTTTTCCACGTCAAATTCCTTGTTCGGCTGTTGAGAAACTCGTCGAGCCAAAATTTCTCATTCCTGTCGAGGTAAAAGAAGACATGCTCTCTTTTTGGCTCGACGAGTTTCTCGACAGTTTTCTTTGCGAAAAGTGTACACACGACCGGTTTTCTCGGCAGAATACGTCTCCCATCAAGTTTCTTGATGGATTCTGCCGAGAAAACCACTCGTGTGTATGCGGCCATAGTGTAGTAGCTTCTTTAATGTGAAAATAAAATAAAAGTATCATGCTTGCAAGCAGAGATCCTATACAGAGCGCATATAAGCAGCACATCCTGACACCTGTCCATAGCCACTTGAAACCAAGGATACTGGGATCAGGAGAGATAGGGATGTCAGCTCCGACATTTGCACACTACGTACCACTTATGTTTTATCCTCTCTCCTCACATGTTGGCCTCCTGACTAATGCGTTTCAGGGACATTTTCCTTCCTCAACTGGTTGGACTATTTATTTTTTAATCAATTTACCGTACTTACTATGAACAGATGAACCGCAAAAGTAATAATAAAAGTATTCATTTATATAACAATACAATTTTTTTTACTTTATTGTCATTTTGTAATATGCTCATTTTGTTACATTCCTGCTGCAGCAAAGGAGGCTAGCTTTCCCATCCACCCAGCAGTAAGTAAATCCGAAACCATGTCTAAACCCACTGCATTGAATATATTATCAAAGAAAATGAATCCATAGCAATTGCAGCTGGATTCTCCAAAAGCAATGACAATCAAATATCAAAAGAGAAACCTTATTAAATATAAATATGTATTTATTTATTATGGTTTTTATTTTGATATCTGATTGTTAGTGCTTTTTGAGAATCCAGATGCAATTACAGTGTACCAATATACAGTATAACATTCTAATAGCTTTTTTTTGCCTTTTTGTTTTCAATAATTTTAATTAGCACATTTCAGGTTATACATATTAACCAGGTACAAACATTTACCTTTTTTTCTTTTTTTTTAATAAGTGATGACAAAGCTTCTGTTCTCAGCTGCACGAGGGGCTTAGAGAGGTTAGTGAGGAGATTCCTTATGGTGATGGGGTGGCAGCAGCATCTTGAACAGAGCACAGACACAGTCCAATGTAAAATGCAGAGGCAGAAATATGCTGTGAGCAGCTGGGCAAGGGGGCATGTCAGTAGTAGGATGGGGGGGGGGGGGGTATAGGGAGGTGTCGGCAGACGTCTGACCATCCTTCCAAGTAGATTGCAAAGAAGCAAACTGACCATGTTCGCATAGATGTGCTTCCATGCCCTGGTGTGGTCAGTTTAAAACAGGAAAGCAAAGGGACTGACAGAATCACCAGCAATTTCACACAAAGAAGCAATGCAAAGAGAACAGGACACTTTTTAATACAAGTACATGTTAACACAGACACATCAGAAATATGAAATGCTAGGGTAACATACACTTTAACACATTTTGGATGCTTTTTTATCATGTTCTTAGGATTAGGCAACCAGCATGTGAGTGAGTAAGAAACTTATATAGCGCAACACATGCAAACTGAATCACCTCTGGGCGCTTGGTGTGCATTTCAGAAGAGATGGGTTTTGATCTTTCTTCTGAAGGCCAAGTGGTTCACCTCCAAGCGGATGCTGGTTGGTAAAGCGTTCCATAGTCTAGGTCCTTGGACCGCAAATCTTCTTTCTCTTTTGGACTTGTATCTGGCTTTGGGTATCTGGAGTAGATTTTGGTTGGTGGATCGCAGAACGCGATTGGGGTTGTGAGCTTTTAGTTTTTCGCATAGATATTGGGGGGCATTTCCTAGAATACACTTATGCGTAAGACAGAGTGCTTTGAAAGTGATTCTGTCTTTTACTGGCAACCAGTGAAGGGATCATTGATGTCTTGTCAGGACCTTTTATCACTAATAATAAACCTTCAGTCCAGCAGTGAGTACTATGGACTTGATTTATTTGATGTATATTATGACTTGGTGACCATTAAAAAGGGTGTTGAACTTATAGCGGTAGTAAAGTCATCTTTGCAGACCTACAACCTGTGCCGCAGGGTTTTATTCTGAGCACAAATTACCTTAAAACTAAACCCTCCAGCGGCACGCTGTCATCGCTGACTAGGCTTGCATCTTCATTTCATCTTCCTTCTGGGTTCGCGGGGTCCAGCCATCTGACTGGCTGGACCGCGATGTTGTCACTCCCGCACATGCGCGAGGAGTTATGGTTTCTGGCACAGACCCCTGAAGGAACAGTACACCGCAGAGCGCATGCACCCGTGATGTCATGGGCTGCTGCTCTGTAGAGTTTCTCTTTAACGTGCATCTGTATTATAAGCTTACCTGTAGATAAAAGTACCAGAAACAACTTTACTTCCACTTTAACTTTTTTACTAAGAGTGCTATTTTTTGTGTAAAACTAGGCAAAGTAAAAAGCAAACATGACATGCAAAGTTTTTTATACATTTTCTAATGCCTTTTTATTGCTGTTTGCATCTGAATCTCTACATGAATATGCCCAATCAGTGTAGTGGGAAACACTGTCCTCATTATTGCCCTATGCTGAGCACCTACACAAATCTATTTTTTATCCTGTTTTATTTTAATCTGTATACAGAAAGCTATAGTCAGAAGAACTTGAATCTCATTTTAATAATCACTCCTACGTGTATCACGAGTTTGTGGTTTAAATCCTGCTGGGGTGTTAATAAATGCTCATGATTTATATGCCTATTATCTATGAAATAAGTTAAATAAACAGCTTATTGATATTTACGGTTTTCAAGGGCAGGGTGTGATGATAAAAGAAAGGACCAGCCTTATACTCAATATCCAGCCTCACCTTGAAGCTCTGTTAAAACTTGTGTATAAGCTTCTACAACAACAGTGCCACTATTGTGCTCATCTAAGATGGGTCGAGAATGCCATGGGAGTGCACCAGATCAGAGGAATCATTGTTGTTTTTGGTGGTTCAATTAAATATATCAAAATGTGCCTGCAACACTAAATTACAATTATTAAATTGATGTACTTCAGGAGTGATGCCAAAGATTAAATGCAGATCAATTAAAGAATCCAAGAAAAGCAGGTAATACGCTCATGTGGAATCCCAGCAAAAGTACAATACTGATACTAATCCTTCCTTCCAGGGGCCCATAAAACTACTTAGGTACTTGGGGTCCCAGAGGGGAAAAAAACAGACACTTTGGGGTCTTATGCTGCGTACACACAATCATTTTTCGGGTTGTAAAAAACAAAAAAAATTTTTTTTTCAACCCGATCTTTAAAAAGACCTTGCCTACACACGAGCGTGAAAAAAAAATGCTCTAGCAAAGCGCGGTGACATACAAAACGTACGACGGCACTATAAATGGGAAGTTCCATGCGGATGACGCCACCCTTTGGGCTGCTTTTGCTGATTTTGTGTTAGTAAAAGACGATTTGCGCTTTTCTGTCTGTTACAGCGTGATGAATGTGCTTACTCCTTTACGAATGGTAGTTTTACCAGAACGAGCGCTCCCGTCTCATAACTTGCTTCTGAGCATGCACTTATTTTTGCAAGTTGTTAAAGCCCACACACGACCCATTTTTTACAACACGAAAAACAGGAAATAACTAACAATTGGTGTCTCAACATTTAGGGGTCTCAGACCATGATACATTGACATTTGGAACTCCTAGAACAATTGAATGCTCTTGTATGATTTTTAAAATTGTCACACTGATTTTCAGGGCATCCCAGAAATGAAAGACACTGACATTTGGAGGGCTCAAAACAAAGACACGCTGACACTTGGGAGGTCCCAGAACGACACTTTGAAATCCCAGAACAATGACACACTGATAATTGGGGTTCCCGAAACAATGCAATGTAAAGGTGTCAGTAAAGCGACACATTGACACTTGGGGGTCCTAGCACAATTGCAAAGTGACACTTGGGGGTCTGAGCAGTATTACACAATAATCTATAAGGGACCCTGGAACAGTGACATGCTGAAACTTGGGGATCGTAGACAAATGACAAAGTGACACTTGATGGTCCCAAACAATGAAACTTGGGAGTGACACACTATGGGGTTGATTTACTAAAGGCAAACAGACTGCGCATGTTGCAAGGTGCATTTGTACTCTGAAAGAGCAGTTGCTCCAGAGCTTAGTAAGTGAGCAGAAGTTCTGCTGATTTCCTTCATCAAATCATGTACAAGCAAAAAGGCTGTTTTTTTTCCTTCCTTGCACAGGATTCGGTATTTTTTGCAAAGTGAAACTGTACCTCATTTCCGCTCTGGAGCAACTGCACTTTGCAAAGTGCACAGTCTATTTGCCCTTAGTAAATCAACCCCAAAATCCTGAAAGGTTCTAAAACATTGACACGCTGACACTCAAGGCTCCCTGTTCAAAGACACATTGACACTCAGGGTTACCAGCACAAGGACACACTGGTATTTGGAGCTCCCGGAAAAACAACACACTTAAGGGTTCCGATACAATGACATTTAGGGGTCCAAGAACAATGACAACCTGACACTTGGGGGTCCCAAAACAATTACACACTGACACTTGGGGTCCTAGAACAATGACACTTGGAACATTCATAACAATGACACACTGACAGTAGAGGGTCCCAGAACAATGACATACTGACTCTTGGAGGTCCCAGAACAATGACACACTGACACTGAGGGGGGTCCAGTACCAGGTTACACTTGGGGGTCCCAGAACGATGCACATTGACACTTGGGGGTTTAAAAACAGTGACAGTTGGGGATTACAGAACAATTACCGATACTTGAGGGTCTGAGAACAATAGTACACAGACAATCGAGTGTCTCAGAATAAGACACACTTATACTTGGGGGTCTTAGGACAATGACACAATGTCACTTTAGGTTTCAGGAACAATGACACACTGACACCTTGGTGTCCCAGAACAATGATAATTGGGGCTCTTAGAACTTGGGGGTTCAGGAACAATGACACACTGGGGGTTCAGGAACAATGACGCTTTGGGGTCCCAGAACAATTACACACTGACACTCAGGGGTCCCAATAAAGGGACACTGATACATGGGGGTCCCAGAACAGTGGCACACCGACACTTGGGAGGTGCAAGAATTATGGCACACCGACACTCAGGGGCCTCAGAACAAATGCACACTTAGATTTAGGAGACCCAGAACAATGACACTTGGGGTCCCTGAACAATGCCCCCCCCCCCCCCCAATATATAGTAAACTTTAACTTTGAGCCCTTTGTTACTAAAGTACGTTTATAAATGTCTCTGTATCCAAATAGGTTAAAACAGGCTTGGAATTGATGATTTCTGACAGTGATTGTTTTTTGTATAAAAATGATCTGGGCAGCTTTAGAGCTGCCAGATTGCTTGTACAGGACTCTGATAACCTGTAAAGGCTTTTAGGGTATATCCTATAGATTATTTTGGGTACCATAGTTTTTTTACAATTTCATGGGTGCAGTCAACTTTAAAGCTTGACATGCTTGGAATCTGTTTACTTAAAGCAACCTCGTCTTTTATATTTTACCAAAAACATGGGTATTATACTGTGTTTGGTGGCATTCAAATAAATGTTTGTGTGTTTTCCCCCCTAAAATTACATGTTTAAATAACCACTTCAGTCCTGGTAAAATTAACTGCTCAATGACCAGGCCATTTTTTGCGATTTGGCACTGCGTTGGCGTTAACTGACAATTGCGCGGTCGTGCAACAATGTACCACAAATAGAGCTTTCTTTTGGTGGTATTTGATCATCTCTGCGTTTTTTATTTTTCGTGCTATAAACAAAAAAAGAGCGTAAATTTTGAAAAAAAATAACACAATATTTTGTACTTTTTGCTATAATAAATATCCCCAATTATTAAAAAAAAAAAGCGATTTTTTTTCTCAGTTATGGACGATATGTATTCTTCTACATGTTTTTGGTAATAAAAATCGCAATAAGCGTATATTGATTGTTTTGAGCAAAAGTAGGAGATCGTTTTACATTTTTATTATTATTATTTGGCACTTTGACACATTTTTGGGACCATTGGCATTTATACAGCAATCAGTACAATAAAAAAAATGTCAGTAACAGGGAAGGGCTTAACACTAGGGGTGATCAATTGGGTAATTGTGTTCCCTCACTGTGTTCTATCTGTAGGGGGATGAGACTGACCTAGAAGAAATGAAAGATCGTGGTTCCTAGCTATTAGGAACTCACAATCAGTCTTTCTTCACAGAACAGGGACGTGTGTGTTTACACACACACGTCCCTGTTCTGCCTCTCGTGCCTGCGATCGCTCACAGCCGGCAGTCATCGCAACTGCTGGTCACGAGCATTGGCACCCCTGCGATGCAGCGAGCGCACATGCTTGCTATCCCACTTAAAGGGACCGACGTACAGCTACAACGGTTTGCGGGATTATGCCGGCCTTCCGTCATATAACAACGGCTGCTGGTTGGCAAGTAGTAACAGCTGCACAAATATATTGCAACATAAAGAATTACAACTGCCATTATTTTATTCTAGAAGGCCTCTGCTTTCAGAAAATTGTATGGGGGTTGAAAATCATTTTCCAGCATTTGAAATATAAAAATTTGCCCTGCTAGAAAAATGGTTACAGGAAGTTGAATAAGTTGCAGAATTAACAGGTAAAAATAAAGGGGGAAAAAAGCCTAATAAAAGAAAGCTAATGTGGCCAACACTTCTATGACCCCGTACACACGATAGGTTAAACCGATGAGAACGGTCTGATGGACCGTTTTCATTGGACCAAACCGATCGTGTGTGGGCGCCATCGGTTAGTTATCCATCGGTTAAAAAAAGGGAACTTGTTTTAAATTTAACCGATGGATTCCTAACCGATAGGTCAAAACCGATCGTTAGTAGGCACGACCATCGGTTAAAAATCCATGCATGCTCAGAATCAAGTCGATGCATGCTTGGAAGCATTGAACGTAATTTTTCTCAGCACGTCGTTGTGTTTTACGTCACCGCGTTCTGACACGATCGTTTTTTTAACCGATGGTGTGTGGACGCGACTGTCCATCAGTCAGCTTCATCGGTTAACCGATGAAAACGGTCCATCAGACCGTTCTCATCGGATGGACTGATCGTGTGTACGCGGCATAAGAAGCTGCAGTATCCTCCTTTTTTGGGGGGTTTAGATACACTTTAAATAAGCCAGCTAGTTCATATTTTGCATAATACAGGGAGTGCAGAATTATTAGGCAAGTTGTATTTTTGAGGATTAATTTTATTATTGAACAACAACCATGTTCTCAATGAACCCAAAAAACTCATTAATATCAAAGATGAATATTTTTGGAAGTAGTTTTTAGTTTGTTTTTTGTTTTAGCTATTTTAGGGGGATATCTGTGTGTGCAGGTGACTATTACTGTGCATAATTATTAGGCAACTTAACAAAAAACAAATATATACCCATTTCAATTATTTATTTTTACCAGTGAAACCAATATAACATCTCAACATTCACAAATATACATTTCTGACATTCAAAAACAAAACAAAAACAAATCAGTGACCAATATAGCCACCTTTCTTTGCAAGGACACTCATGCAGCCTGCCATCCATGGATTCTGTCAGTGTTTTGATCTGTTCACCATCAACATTGCGTGCAGCAGCAACCACAGCCTCCCAGACACTGTTCAGAGAGGTGTACTCTTTTCCCTCCTTGTAAATCTCACATTTGATGATGGACCACAGGTTCTCAATAGGGTTCAGATCACGTGAACAAGGAGGCCATGTCATTAGTTTTTCTTCTTTTATACCCTTTCTTGCCAGCCACGCTGTGGAGTACTTGGACGCGTGTGATGGAGCATTGTCCTGCATGAAAATCATGTTTTTCTTGAAGGATGCAGACTTCTTCCTGTACCACTGCTTGAAGAAGGTGTCTTCCAGAAACTGGCAGTAGGACTGGGAGTTGAGCTTGACTCCATCCTCAACCCGAAAAGGCCCCACAAGCTCATCTTTGACGATACCAGCCCAAACCAGTACTCCACCTCCACCTTGCTGGCGTCTGAGTCGGACTGGAGCTCTCTGCCCTTTACCAATCCAGCCACGGACCCATCCATCTGGCCCATCAAGACGCACTCTCATTTCTTCAGTCCATAAAACCTTAGAAAAATCAGTCTTGAGATATTTCTTGGCCCAGTCTTGACGTTTCAGCTTGTGTATCTTGTTCAGTGGTGGTCGTCTTTCAGCCTTTCTTACCTTGGCCATGTCTCTGAGTATTGCACACCTTGTGCTTTTTGGCACTCCAGTGATGTTGCAGCTCTGAAATATGGCGAAACTGGTGGCAAGTGGCATCTTGGCAGCTGCACGCTTGACTTTTCTCAGTTCATGGGCAGTTATTTTGCGCCTTGGTTTTTCCACATGCTTCTTGCGACCCTGTTGACTATTTTGAATGAAACGCTTGATTGTTCGATGATCACGCTTCAGAAGCTTTGCAATTTTAAGAGTGCTGCATCCCTCTGCAAGATATCTCACTATTTTTGACTTTTCTGAGCCTGTCAAGTCCTTCTTTTGACCCATTTTGCCAAAGGAAAGGAAGTTGCCTAATAATTATGCACACCTGATATAGGGTGTTGATGTCATTAGACCACACCCCTTCTCATTACAGAGATGCACATCACCTAATATGCTTAATTGGTAGTAGGCTTTCAAGCCTATACAGCTTGGAGTAAGACAACATGCATAAAGAGGATGATGTGGTCAAAATACTAATTTGCCTAATAATTCTGCACTCCCTGTATATCTCTCAAGCTGAAAAATTAACTTGCGCTAAGAATAAAAACATAATATACTGTAACAATAATAGAGCACATTAAAATACTTTGCATTGATTTAACTTTTTCCACAAGCCAAGAACATTGGCTTTAAAATGTATGAATCAGTAAGATAAATGTTACATATTAATTTTATAATCCTATAAACTCCTGTAGACTTGAAAAGAAGAACACTTCATTCTTTTGCATGAATTTATTTGGCCCATCTTGAACAGCTCATTTTGCAATAATTGTTTTAATTAACCCTTGTGCTGCACAGAGGCAGACTAAGTGTACAAGATCGTTCCAAGTTCAGAAAGTCCAGAGAACATGGCAGCAGAAACTAAAGATTTAGCAGTTAACTGGTTAAGACCCGGACCATTATGCAGGTTAAGGACCTGGCCCCTTTTTGCGATTCAGCACTGTGTCGCTTTAACTGATAATTGCTTGGTCGTGTGACGTGGCTCCCAAACAAAATTGGCGTCCTTTTTTCCCACAAATAGGGCATTTTTTGGAGGTATTTCATCACCTCTGCGGTTTTATTTTTTGCGCTATAAACAAAAATAGAGCGACAGTTTTGAAAACAAACAGAATTTTTTACTTTTTTGCTATTTTTTGCTATAATAAATACCCAATAAAAAAAAAGAAAAATTCTCAGTTTAGTCCAATAGTAAAAAATATTGCATTTTTTTCGAACTTTTTGCTATAATAAATATCCCCAAAAAATGATATAAAAAAAAATGTTTCCTCAGTTTAGGTCGATACGTATTATTCTACCTATTTTTGGTTAAAAAAAAAATGCAATAAGCGTTTATCCATTGGTTTGCGCAAAAGTTATAACGTTTACAAAATAGGGGATAGTTTTATTGCATTTTTATTAATATTTTTTTTTACTACTAATGGCGGCGATCAGCAATTTTTTTTCGTAACTGCGACATTATGGCGGACACATCGAACACTTTTGACACATTTGTGCAATAAGAATGCTCGGATTACTATGAAACTGACAATAGCAGTAAAGGGGTTAACCACTAGGGGGTGCTGTAGGGGTTAAGTGTGACCTTATGCGTGTTTCTTACTGTAGGTGGGTGGGGCTGGACATGTGTCACTGATCTTCATTCCCTATATCAGGGAACAGACGATCACTGACACTGCCACAGAGAAGAACGAGGAAGGTTTGTTTACGCTCTCCTCTCCCCGTTCTTCAGCGCCTGTGACCCGATCACAGCGATTGGAGGCACGGTCACGGGTCGTGAGCTCTCCGGCAGCAGCGTGCTCGCGACCCATGGCTGGGCTCTTTAAGGGGACGTATATATATACGTCCATGTGCCCAGCTGTGCCATTCTGTCGACGTATATAGTCGTGCGGTGGTCTTTAAGTGGTTAAAAAATAAGAAACAGCATTATGAGGTAGAGAAACACACTTTAAAAAACAACATTTTTTCAAATGCTATCACCACCCTAAACTGAGACCTGTAAAGGCAAATTGAACAGACAGAATGTGGAGGCTGTCATGCTGATCATTCATTCATATGCTTCAATAGTTACTGACTTAGCAAGCAAAAAATAAGTTCTGATTTCACTTCTTTCTGAATAGGAATGCTTTTTTGAGGTTGGAGACCTAACGTTGAACTACAGGAAGATCTCAAATACACGAATTAATGCAGCTCTGTAACATTTTTTGCTGCAGCTGCCTATATACACATATGCAGTGACCGGGCATTAGGCTAGGTTCACATCTGTACTGGTAGTTCCCGCTGCAGGTCCACACCTGTTCCCGAAGCCGCAACCAACCGCACATAAAAAGTGCTAGATGTGTGCAGATCAATAGCAAACGAAAAAATTCTCCTGCGCTCTGGTATTTCCTACTCTGGGGTGGCGTGGTCCAATTAAAAGGTATCTTCAAAAATCTTGCAGCCCTCCTCAGAAACGTGGGAATTCATATAACTAGAAAAAGAAAAAAAGAATGGAGGGCGCACCGACCTAGTGTGATACCGTATAACAGGGTTTTTATTAAAATAATTAAAATCAATAGTTATACTCCCAAAAATGAGTTGTAAACCACGCCTTGACAGACAGCACAGCAAATGTACAGCAACACCACTAGTACACGGTGACTACTCCAATCGAATGGTATCTGACCGGTAGTATGGCTGACGCGCTTCGGGGGCGTTCCCCTTTCCTCAGAGCCTTGGTGGTCTGCAGTTGCTCCCTCATAGTGAAACTTGCGGGTATATATATATATATACACACATAACTGGGCATGTGCTGGAAGGTCAGGGCCAAAGGCCACCCCTCCTTCAAAGGGAACTCCCACCAGACACACTCCCTTCCTTCTAGCCACTCCTATAATCTACAGTGTGGTTAAGAGTTTTTCCACAGGGGCTAACCTTAATAATTGGTGGGACCCCTTATAGCATAGTGCATCGATGGATTAGAGCACGCATATATGGTATTCTTATATATATGTGTATGTATATGGGAGGTTGGAGAGGGAAGAGTCAGGGCAAGATGTATGCTTTATTGCGGATTATTATCAAACACACCTGTAGAGTAATAGCTACCTTATCTGCCAGGGGGTAGTTTTCCTCCATGAAGCTGGGTCCTCTCTATCCATATTGAAGTGCGCTGAAGGGCACGCCCGCTCAAGCCGGAAGTAAGTGCGTTCCATCCCTCGGATGGGCCGGAATTGTCACTACCGCTTCTGCGCGTGCGCGTGATGTGCAGGGCACCACACACAGCGACAGCCTAACGTGCGCCTGTCCTCCACAGGAAGTAGATGCGTTCCAGCCCTCATCACTGTCGATGCGTGCGGTGCGCCGCACATCACGTGCACGCGCAGAAGCTGTAGTGACGTTTACGGCCCATCCGAGGGCTGTAATGCACTTACTTCCGGCTTGAACGGGTGTGCGCTTCAGCGCACGCCAATATGGATAGAGAGGACCCAGCTGCATTGAGGAAAACGACCCCCCGGCAGATAAGGTAGCTATTACAAATCTGGTATAAACAAATCTTGTATTTTTAATTGCAAGCAGTGCAAAAACCTGAATTTGACTAGGTATCAGCCTCTTGCAGTCCTTGTACAGCAGAGCTCAGACAGAGAAACACAAGAAACCAATCATTTTGTGTGCTGACAAAAAGACTTAGGGCCAGATTCAGCAAAGGTTACGCTGGCGGATCGAGTGATCCGCCAGCGTAACAGTGGCTTTGAGCCGGCGTTTCTGTTTTCTGTAACCAGAAAACAAGAAACGCCGGGTTGAAGTTCCGATGCGGTGAGCGTAACTGAGTTTCGCCATCGCATCGTTACTTCAACTTAAAAATGGCGCCGGGGGCGTTCCCGCCGATTTACGCTCAAAAAATATGTTAATGAGCGGAAATCGGCAATTCACGATCGAAATCCGGCGCGACGCAGTGACGTTACGACGTTTCCGGACGGGATACGCGGCGCATAGTTATACCTACATGGGGCTGGCGTATCCTATGTTAGGTATAGGCATCGTCATCGCGTCGGGAAAAAAAAAAAAAAACGTCGCTTGCGTAAAACGGTCATGAATGGGAATGTGACGTCATTGACGTTCATTCACAGATTTTGGAGCATGCGCACGGGGATGTTTTGACACTCGACGCATGCGCAGTACGTCGGCGGCGGGATCGCGCGTAGTTAGCATACTACACGCCCCGTACCCGCCCAATTTGAATTCCGCCGGCTCATTTGTGATGCGCTGCCGCAACTTTAGGAGCAAGTGCTTCATGAATGACAGCACTTGCTCCTAAAAAATCGGCAGCGCAACGCAAATGAGAAGCGTTACTCCAGAGCAAAGATGCTCTGGACTACGTGAATCTGGCCCTTACCGTATATACTTGAGTATAAGCTGACCCGAATATAAGCCTAAGCACCTAATTTTACCACAAAAACTGGGAACTTATTGACTCGAGTATAAGCCTAGGGTGTCCACCTGCATGCCTCACTATGTCCATGTGCATGCCTCACTGTGTCCATGCCTCACTGTGCCCATGCCTCGACTTACGTTTAACATAGGGGTATATAGAAGGGGTGCCCGGCTTTGAAAAATCAGTGCTCCCCGGGCGTAGGTCCTCCAGACAGCAAACTTTGCAGACTTGTAGAGGAGAGGGCTATATTTGTGCCAAGATACAGCTGGCCAGTACCGGGTCCCCAAAGTTACCAGAGAAATTACCATTTAACATGGGAGTCTATAGAAGGGGTGCCCGATTTAGAAAAATCTGTGCTCCCCGGCCGTAGGTCCCCCCGGACAACAAACTTTGCACACTTATAGAGGATATATGTGTGCCCAGTTTGGGGTCCAGGGGCCCTACGGACGGCCGGTACCGGGTCCCCAAAGTCTGGAAGATCAGGCGCAAAAACGTGACTCGAGTATAAGCCAAGGGGGGCATTTTCAGCACAAAAAATGTGCTGAAAATGTGCTGAAAAAAACTCGAGTATATACGGTAACCTAATATCTTCCGGTATACGCCAGTTCAACAGGAACCAGACATCATTTGGTCAGTGTGTACAGTTGTCCTTCCGACAGTTGCTGGTCTCAAGACAGTTTTTTGTCAAAGAGACATGCTTAAAAAACAGCATCCAATCAGCGCTGGCAGCCAATGTCTGCACAATTTTAGATGTGTACTGAGCCTAAGGGCATCTAGTGATGCAACAATTTACTGCATAGAACAGCTCCATATAAAAAGGCACACATTTAGAAAAACTGCATCTTTACATTACCTTTTAAAAGGTTATCAATTTATTTGTGTGGCGCTACACCCGTAGAAGCCACTGGATAGGATGAGTCCTCTGTTCTTTGCCTTTACCTTCTCATTAACCTAAACTCTACTGACACACCAGGTTGAGTGTGCAAATGTACAATATCACAGGAATTCAATGAAAGTAATACTTAGTACCCAATAGAAGGGCTATAGCAAAGAAAACAGGCACCAAACCAGTTAGCAAAGCCAAACTTATTTATCATACAAAGTGATTGACAGTAGAGACTAGGCATAAGATGACAGGATATGTTCCTTTACTGGCTATCATTGGGGGCCTCTAAGAGCGTCAGTGCACCTAACGACAGTTCAATTTAACCTGCATGCAGTATAGTGTAGGTATGGTATAGTCTCGGCACAGGTGCAAGGTAGATGTGGTTCAGATGTGGTAAATATTCGGTATAATGCGGAATAGGTGCGGTCTAGGTTTGAAATAAGTGTGGTACAATGTGCAATGTGAATTAATTATGGACGGTTACCCTTGGTATCCTGCTTTTAGTGTCTCTCCTTGCTAGCAGTATGAGTAATGGGCAAATAGCCATTTCACAAGTCCCCAGGATGCTGTAGTGACCTCTCACTATAGAGTGGGTCATCTCGGTTCCTCCCCAAAAGCTTCCAGTGATCAGCGGTGAGAAGCAGAGAGTGAGTGGATGCTCCAGTCTCCCTGTGGAAGCAGTGCAGGGGGCAGTGCTGCACTGCACCTGGATGTCCTCACACACAGTCTCAGGCTTGGATCTCCTCTGATATAGTTTATCACAGCCTTGTGAATGGTCACTGATTACGATATAAATGTCACCGACAGGGAAGGGGTTACCACTAGGGGGAGATCAAGGGGTTTAGTGTGGGTTCTCTAGGTGTGTTCTAACTGTGAGGAGATTGGACTGACTGGGGGAGAAGACAGATCGTGGTTCCTACACAATCTGTTTCTCCTCCTGACAGGACAGGAATTTGTGTGTGTTTACACACACAAATCCTCATTTCTGCTCTTGTGCATGCAATCACGGGTGGGCAGCGTAGATCGCACTCACCGTCCACGTGCATCAAGTCCCCTGCCGTGCAGAGGGTGGGCGCACACACGCCTTCCATGGCTCTTAAAGGTGCTGCAGTATATATACAGCGATTCGTGCAGCAGAGCCATTCTGCCGCCGTATATATACAGAAGCCGATCAGGAAGCAGTTAACAGACACAGACCCTGAAGCCCCTCACCACGCAAAAGTGAGAAATCTAGGTGATATATACACTGTCAACAGTTCTGCCAGCCACTGCCGCACAGTTATATAATTTTTCCTCAAAGAAGTGGAATTGCTCTTTTAAATATAGGCAAACATGAAAGTGTTTACTATTTTTGATCCTTTTATAGCTTTTTATTTACAGAGGTGAAATGACTGAGGGCATGCGTGTTTCAATTCAAAGCAGTAAACACAACAGTGGATTGCAAATAATGGCAAACACAACCTGGGTCATAAACATCCCTGTGGGTGCCTGTTCCCATTCTGAAATGTTAATTATTACACTGTCAATAATGATTGATACATCTGTGGTTTATGAAACCGCCCAGATATGCAAGCTTTAAATACTGCACAAGGCTTGGAAAAGTTCATGCTGCTTAGGCTAATAGTTTTCAATTAAAAAAATAATATTAGTCTGAATTGATTGGGCATCAAGAGTTGATAGTAGAAGTACCAAACCACAGAGGTGCTACAATAGTAAGACCCCGAGTAATGTCAAGTTTGTGTGTGTTCTCTAAATTAACCGCTTCCCATCCCAGCCATAGAAATATGACAGCCGCAAGGTGGCTCTAACATCCCGGGTGACCGTCATATGACGTCCTTGGCTTCCCATGCCCCCCGTGTCACTCGGGAGCCGCTGCACGTGCCCGGTGGCCGTGATGTCAGTAGTTATGTGTGTAAAAACACAGATCCACTTCCTGTCAGGGGAAAGGAGACCGATCGTGTGTTTCTTGTATAAAGGGACATTGATCATTCTCCTCCCCCAGTCAGTCCCCTCCCCCCACAGTTAGAATTACTCCCTAGGTAACACATTTAACCCCTTGATCGCCCCCTAGTGTTAACACCTTCCCTGCCAGTCACATTAATACAGTAATCAGTGCATTTTTATAACACTGATCACTCTATAATTGTCAATGGTCCCAAAATAGTGTCAAAAATGTCCGATATGTCCGCCGCAATATCACAGTCTCGATAAAAAATAAAATAAAATCACAGATCACCGCTATTACTAGTAAAAAAAAATTAATAATAAAAATGCCATAAATCTATCCCCTATTTTGTAGACACTATGGGCCAGATTCACATACACTTAATGTTGCGCTGCGTAATTGAAATACTCTACGCTGCCGTATTTTTCCAGGCTCTACACCGTATCCTGGTAGATTTTTGCCCGTACGCTACGGCGGCGTAGTCTATTTCTCGCCGCGTAATCGAAATACGCGATTAGGGGGCGTGAAGCATTTAAATTAAGCGTGTCCCCGCGGCGATCGAACTGCGCATGCTCCGTTCAGAAATTTCCCGCCGTGCATTGCGCGAAATCACGTCGTTACGTCATTCGTTGTTTGAGTAGTGTCGTTTACGAACATTCCTATTCCCGGACGACTTACGTAAAAAATAATAAAAGACGTCGGAAAACGTAGAAATTCAACGCGGGAACGACGGCCATACTTAACATGGGCTGTCTAATATTAGAGCAGCAAAAAGCTGGTATAGTGTTACGCAAATAAAAAATGACTAAAGGTGCCGTAAGAGATTGCGATTGAAGATCGTAATTTAGGGGATCGCCGGCAAAAGATCATTTGCATACCCCGACGTGGAAAACGACGGGAAGTCCACCCAGTGGCCGCAATTTTATTGCAGCGTAGATCTGAAGGCGTACAAACACGTAAAAGCAAAAAAGACCGCGCTATAAAACCCCTCCCCCCCAAACCAGCAGGCTGCAGCAAGCGTGTGATAAACAAAAAAGACAATAGAACATAAAAAGCCGCGCCACATAAATGATCATCAATATTATTGCAACAGAATCAGTGATAATATAGCATTTTGCCACTAAAGTCCATTAAAGTCCATTTTAGGAATTGGTTCCCAAAGGAGATCCTCTGTTTAGTGTCACCAAATGAAAAACACTCCAAGGGTGCACCCACCACCAAGTGAATGAGCAGCTTACCAGAGGTCAAACGTAAACCAGCGTCTGACTATAACCCAGTCAACGGCCTTTGATATCCCTGTGGTTCCTAGGATCTCCAGAGTTGGTTTGAACGGGACGGAACACCTCTTAAACTCAGAGTAAAGAAAAGGAGCACATAGCGTAACTCCGTTGGCGAAATTTTAATAAGATAATAAAAATGTACTTACACAGCACACGATATAAACAGGCATAAAAACAAATGTTGCCGGCCGGCATGTAGGAGCCCTCCTCCCCAACACGTAATCCAGTCAAATTGAAGCCCGCAGCCGTCTATTCATGGTTTGAGGTTTTCGACTAGCTAAAAAACGCGCGTAATTTGAAATTACTCCAGTCTAACACCAGTTAGACAGGCGTAGTGGCTCTCTGAATCTGGCCCTATAACTTTTGCGCAAACCAATCAATATACACTTATCGCAATTTTTTTTTACCAAATATACACTGAAGAATATAGATCGGCCTAAGCTGAGGAAGAATTTATTTATTTTTGTGTTTATTTTAAAATTGTCGGTCTTTTTTTGGTTTATAGTGCAAAAAAATAAAAACTGCAGAGATGATCAAATACCACCAAAAGAAAGCTCTATTTGTGGGAATTTTTTTTATCAATATTTCATATGGGTACAGTGTTGCATGACCGCGCAATTGTCATCAAAATATTATAAACTATAAGAAAAGAGCTTTTAAAAAATATAAAAATGAAGGAACACTAGTGTCATTACAAAGATTATAACAGAATATGTAAAAAGGAAATCAAGGATGCAAAAACTTAAAACAAATGACAGATTGCAAAAGATAGTAGGACAAACCCCCCCAAAAAATTCAAATATATTAATAGTAAAATGGTCAGGTCTGAGCATGTAGGCCCTTTACAAAATAATCTAGAGTGGGTGACTGGGGACAAAGAGAAGGTTAATTTATTAAATACTTTCTGTATACAAAGTAGCATGGGGGAGCTCATGTCCATATTGGGGGTTGTTGTGACACACCCCCAAATGATCCACAATGGCTCAAAAGTGATACAGTCCAGAAATATTTAGAAAGAAAAAAGGTGGATAAAGCACCTGAACCAGATGGCATACACCCACGGATCCTAAAAGATTTGAGCTATGTAATTTCAAAGCCATTGCATCTAATTTTCAGGGACTCATTAATGACAGGAACAGTACCACTGGATTGGCGCAGGGCCAATGTGGTGCCTATATTTAAAAAGGAAACAAAGTCTTTACCAAGTAACTATAGACCTATTAGTTTAACTTCTATAGTTGGGAAGATACTAGAGAGATTAATAAAATACCACAGACGAGTTCTTGCTGGAAAAAAAATAATTTTAAGCAACAGACAGCATGGATTCATGAAAGACAGAAGTTGTCAGACAATCCTGATCTCTTTTTATAAAGAGGTAAGTAAAACCCTGGACAGAGGGGTTCAATACAGTTCCCCACACATGGCTAATTTGTAAGGTAAAGTCTACAGGATTGGAAATATCAGTTTGTAAATGGATAGAAAACTGTTTAAAAGACAGAATTCATGGTTAATGATTCTTACTCTAAATGGTCTAAGGTTATCAGTGGTGTACCCCAAGATTCAGTGTTGGGACCCTTATTTTTTATAAATAATATTGGGTCTGGGGTCAAAAGTTACATTCCTCTCTTTGCAGATGACACTAAGCTATGCAGTGGAATAACGTCCTCACAGGATGTCTCCAATTTACAAGCCGACCTCAATGCTCGAACTGTTGATAAATGTAAAGTTATGCACTTGGGGGCTAAGAATATACATACATCATATATACTAGGGGAAGTACAACTGGGGGGATCCGCAGTGGAGAAGGAGCTGGGGGTTTTGGTAGATCATAAGCTTAATGATGGCATGCAATGCCAAGCTGCGGTTTCCAAATCAATCAAAGTCCTTTTAAGTCATATTAAGAGTGGTATGGACTCCAGAGAGATATATACTTTTGCCCCCATTCAAATCATTAGTAAGACCTCTTCTGGAATATGCAGTTCAGTTTTGGGCACCAGTTCTCAAAAAGGATATTGGGGAACTGGAGAAAGTACAGAGAAGGGCAACCAAACTAATAAGAGGCATGTGGGGAGCTCAGCTATGAGGAAAGATTAGAAGAACTGAATTTATTTACTCTGGAGAAGAGGAGATTAAGGGGGATATGATCAACATGTACAAATATATAAGGGGTCCATATAGTGAACTTGGTGTTCAGTTATTCACTTTATGGTCAACACTGAGGACAAGGGGGCACTCTTTACGTCTAGAGGAAAAGAGATTTCATCTCCAAATATGGAAAGGTTTCTTCACAGTAAGAGCTGTAAAAATGTGGAATAGACTCCCTGCAGAGGTGGTTCTGGCCAGCTCCGTAGATTGCTTTAAGAAAGGCCTGGATTCTTTCATAAATGTACATAATATAACTGGGTACTAACATTTATAAGAAAAGTTGATCCAGATAAAATTGGATCGCCTCTCGGGGGATCAGGAAGGAATTTTCTCCACTGCTGTAGCAAATTGGATCATGCTCTGCTGGTGTTTTTTTTGCCTTCCTCTGGATCAACTGTGGGCATAGAATTCGTTATTTGGGATTGTATGATTTTTTTTTTATGGTTGAACTGCATGGACTTGTGTCTTTTTTCAACCTGACTATGTACGGCGCTGAAAGCTGAAAATTGGTCTGGGCAGGAAGGAGGTGAAAATGCACTGTATTGAAGTGTTTATGAAGGGCAGACCACAGCAATGACCACACCAACTAACTAAACAGTCCCCACGGAATCTGAAGTTAAACTATTTTAAAAGTAATGTAGATCAAAGTGCACCATTATTATGTATATAAACTATTACAAAACCACTATAATATCTTCTTTGTGATTATTAAATTGTAACTTGGCTCAAATCCCTATCTGCATTCATACATATTTAACTGTATATAAAGATTCTAATTATTTAGCTCCAAAGTGGTAATTATGTCCTAACTGGAATATCTATCTCTCTTCCACACCTTTGTTTTTTTCCGGCCCAAAGGAAGGGGTGTCTCCTCCACCAAAAGAAAGGAAACTAAGCTGCAACCTAGATCCATTTGTAGTCAAGACCACATAAGGGACACTGCCCTTAATGTGATCACTCTTATCTGGCAATAGGTTGAGTCCTGCAAAAATAGAGATATTGGGCCTAGCAACTAACATTGTGTCCCACTCAGGAAATAGACCAATTTGAGACTATTAAGAAACTTAATTTGTTTGCCGTAAGTTGACCTACAAATATTTATTTGATAAAGACAGAAAAAGAAAAGATAAAGACAAAAAACTTAGGGATCAATGGAAAACTTTCTCAGTGAGGGACTTTCAGGCACAAAGACCTCACGGATCTCTTGTAGGAGAATGAAAGATATGATCAGCAACTACAGACCCCACAAATTATGGATAGGGATGTAATCCCCAATGTTTATACAGACAACAACTCTTAGGCCTCGTACACACGATCGGACATATCCGATGAAAACGGTCCGCGGACCATTTCCATCGGATATGTCCGATCGGGAGTTTGATCCAATGGCGTGTACACACCATCGGATCAAATTCCCCGCCGCCGGACGGCGCGGTGACGCGGCGGTGACGTTGTCACCGCCACGTCACCGCACCAGGAAGTTAAACACTTCCGCGCATGCGCCAAATCCATTCGGCGGCGGCGCGGCGGCGGTGGGGGACGACATGTCTGCTGGTAAGTGTACTAACCAGCAGACATGTCGGGCGGACAGATTCCACCGGATGGATTTCAAAGCATGCTTTGAAATCTGTCGGGTGGAGAAATCTGTCCGCTAGCCCATACACACGAGCGGAGATGTCTGCTGAAACGGTCCATCGGACCGTTTTCAGCGGACATATCCCCTCGTGTGTACGAGGCCTTATACCTCTATGAAAAAGAAATCTGAGAAATTTCCCCCATTGCAAACAAATCCTAATATCTGGGCATTTGTTACTTACACAGGTTAGAAAAGAAATAGAAAGATTACAAATTTATCCTCATAATGTGGACAATCTCCTCTTTAGAAACAGGCCTTACAAAAACTCTGCTAACAAGAGGAAATCGTCATTAAACCAACGGACAAAGGAGGAAACATTGCCCAATATATTGCCATGTGTATAAAAATCCTAGACAGTGAAGATTGGTATAAAAGGATCCCCCTAGAACATGTTAGTAAATTTCAGGATGAATTTAATTTACTTATTTTGGACTCCTGTCATCAAGGAGTGATTACCAAAGATCTATATGAGGCTCTCCTTGTTAAATATCCTGTCACACCCACCTTCTACTCCTTACCTAAAATGCACAACGATCCGGTGTGTCCCCATGGAAGATCTATTATATCTGGGAATTGAGCTTATACTGAACAAGCTAGTCAACTAGTCGATAAATATCTTCATCCTCATGTCATGTCACTTCCTTCCTATGTTCAAGATACACCGGATCTTTTGCAACATATACAAAACAGCCAAGTACTTACTGGTACCATCTTAGTGGCCATTGATATCAAAGCTCTTTATAGCAGTATTCTGCACTCCTCAGGTCTGTCAGTCATACAAGATTTTTTAAGTGAGAGAACACAGGTCGTTCAGCAAGTTCATCCTCTCCATATTGGAACTCATCTTAACACGTAATGTCTTTACCTTTAATGACTCCCACTATCTCAAGGTACAAGAGATTGCGATAGGGACTTCCTGTGCCCCATCGTATGCCAACCTGTACCTGGGGGGGGGGGGGGGGGGACGGACCGTATGCTGTTCTCTGAGGAAAAATACATCAAATATTAGGATTCCATTTTAATGTGGAACCGCAATAAAAGGATTTTTAATAACAGCTTACCTGTAAAATCCTTTTCTTGAAGTACATCACGGGACACAGAGCGCATAGCCATTACATATGGGTTATATGGGTACCTTCAGGTGTGGACACTGGTGTAATCAACTTCACAGGAAGTTCCTCCCTATATAACCCCCTCCCACTGAGAGTGCTTCAGTTTTGTAGCAAGCAATTTCTCCGAGGTTACACAATGTTCCCCAAAAGAGGGGTGGGAGCTCTGTGTCCCGTGATGTACTTCAAGAAAAGGATTTTACAGGTAAGCTGTTATTAAAAATCCTTTTTTCTTTATCGTACATCACGGGACACAGAGCGCATAGCCATTACATATGGGATGTCCCAAAGCAATGCTCCATGAAGGGAGGGAGACCGTAAGGCCAAAAATAGCCAAACAAAAAAACATTATCAGGAGGTAAAATAGCTCCACCAACAGAAAAAAAGGGGGCGTGAACCGGGCCAGAGGATTCTATACTGCTGCCCGTAGGACCGCCTGCCCAAATGCTGCGTCCGTAGCCTTTGTGACGTCCAACTTATAAAATTTAGTAAACGTATGTACGGAAGACCAGGTTGCCGCTTTGCAAACCTGTGCTATAGAGATCTGATGGTGTGCCGCCCAAGAGGCACTCATGGCCCTCGTAGAATGGGCTTTAACTGATAAGGGAGGTGGAACGCGCTTCAGACCATAGGCCTGAAAAATCAGCTGCTTAATCCACCTAGCCAAGGAAGACTTGGCAGCCGGCTGACCCTTCTTGGGGCCATCCGGAAGAACGAAAAGCACATCTGTTTTCCGAATCTTCTCTGTAGCCTTGAGATAAACCCTCATGGCTCGGACCACGTCCAAAGTATGAAGCAGTCTTTCCTCTCTGGACTGGGGAGTAGGAAAGAAGGATGGTAGGACTAGGTCCCGATTCAAGTGAAAACTGGATATGACCTTAGGAAGGAAAGAAGGTTGAGGCCGCAGAACCACTCTGTCCTTATGCAGAATCAGGTACGGTTCCCTGCAAGACAAGGCTGCCAGCTCGGAGACCCTTCTGGCCGAAGCCATAGGCACCAAGAAAACCAACTTTCGGGTTAGCAGCACAAGAGGGATTTCTGTCAGAGGTTCAAACGGCTGCTTTTGTAAAGCTGACAAGACCAGATTTAAATTCCAGGGGCAGAGGGGAGCTCTAATAGGGGGATTCACATGCAAGACCCCCTGCAAGAAGGTTTTCACAAGCGAATGCGTGGCCAAAGGCCTTTGAAACCATATCGATAAGGCAGACACCTGCCCCTTTAGAGTACTAAGAGCCAACCCCTTGTCAACGCAAACCTGGAGGAATCGCAAGATCCTGTCAATAAAAAACTTGCGAGGATGCCCTCCTTGAGACTCGCACCACTCCACATAGGTCCTCCAGACTCTGTAATAGATATTTCTAGAGACTGGCTTTCTAGCCTGAATTAACGTAGATATGACTTGGGCTGAGAGGCCTCTGCCCTTAAGAATTAGGGATTCAGCCGCCAAGCCATCAAATTTAGCTGCTGTGAAGCAGGGTGGTAGATCGGGCCCTGAGACAGCAGATCTGGGCGCAGGGGGAGTGGCCACGGTGCCCCTACTGACATCCTCACGATGAGTGCGTACCAAGCCCTTCTGGGCCAGGCTGGGGCCACCAGGATCACCGGCCTGCGCTCCACCCTGATCCTAGCGTACAAGGCGGGGAATCATCTGTAGTGGAGGGAACGCATACAGGAGAGAAAACTGGTGCCAGGGGCAAACCAACGCATCGGTCCCGTAGGCCGAGGGGTCCCTGGCTCGGGATACGAATTTGTCCAATTTCTTGTTGAATCTTGTTGCCATGATGTCCACATCGGGAACTCCGAATCTTTGGCAAATCTCTTGGAATACCTGGGGGTGAAGAGACCACTCTCCCGGGAGTAACTGTTGACGACTCAAAAAATCTGCTTGAGAATTGTCTATCCCTGGGATGAACACTGCTGAGATGCAGGGTACATGGGCTTCGGCCCATGAGAAAATCAGGTTTACTTCCCTTTGAGCCGCTAGGCTCCTTGTGCCCCCCTGGTGGTTTATATATGCCACCGCCGTGGCATTGTCGGACTGTATCCTTACTGGCAGATCCTGCAGGGGAAGAGTCCAGGCGACCAGGGCCAACCGAGCAGCTCTGATCTCTAGGACATTGATGGGAAGCAGACTTTCTGCCTCTGACCACTATCCCTGCTGGGTCTATTTTCCTAAGATTGCCCCCCAACCTGTTAGGCTGGCATCTGTGGTTACTATTTTCCACGTGATGGGGCAAAAGGTTTTCCCTTTTGACAATTTTTGAGGGACCAGCCACCAGTACAGGCTGCGCCTGACTCCTGGGGAAAGACCTAATGGACGGTCTAATGCCTGTATGGACCTGTTCCAAGCAGAGAGAATAGCTGCCTGGAGAACTCTGGTATGGATCTGGGCATAGGGCACTGCTTCGAAGGCGGCTACCATCTTTCCCAGCAGTCGCATGCATAGGCGAATAGTCGGCCTCTTTTTGCCTAGGACTATTTGAATTGTTTGAGTCAATGACCTGATCTTTTCTTGAGGTAAAAATATCCTCTGGCATTCTGTATCTAACCGAAGGCCTAAATATTCCAACTGTCTTGTGGGTTGCAACCTCGATTTTCCTTGGTTCACAACCCACCCGAATTCTTGTAGATGCCGAACTGTGCGGACTACTGCATGATTGAGGTTGGAAGCTGATCTGTCGATAACCAGGAGATCGTCCAGGTATGCCAGGACCAAAATGCCTTCTGTCCTTAGGACGGCTAGCACCGGGGCTAACACCTTTGTGAATACCCGCGGAGCTGTTGCCAACCCGAAAGGGAGGGCTACGAACTGGAAATGACTTTGATCTATCATAAAACGAAGAAACTTGTGATGTGCTGGGTAGATCGGCACATGCAGATATGCATCCTTTATGTCTATAGATGCTAGAAAGTCGCCTTGATGCAGGCTGGCTGTCACTGAACGTATGGAATCCATACGAAAGGTCTGAATCTTTAGAAAGCGATTTAGGCGTTTGAGGTCTAGGATAGGCCTGACGTCGCCATTGGGTTTTGGTATAATAAAAAGGTTGGAGTAGAATCCCAGACCCCTTTCTTGGGTTGGTACTTCTACAATTACTCCTTGGAGCAAGAGGCGATCCAACGCCTTTACGAGAGAGGCCCTCTTTAACGGGTCGCTTGGAAGACTTGACCCCTGAAAATGAGGAGGGGGGATTTCTTGAAACTCTAGTTTGTAGCCTGTGGCTACCACGGACCGAACCCAAGAGTCGGGAATTCTGGCCTTCCAGACTTCGGAGAAAAACTGAAGTCTTCCCCCCACCCAAGAGAGTGGGGGCGCCCCTTCATGAATCTGACTTGATGACTGGTTTAGCCGGCTTGCGAGACCAGGGCCTCTTGTTTGCCGCGGCTTGTCCCTGTGGGCGGCTATTAACTGCTGAACGCCCGGGAGGCCGTCGATACTGACAGGAAGTCGAAAGGGGCCGAGCCTGCAAAGGCCTGTCGTTTAAACGCGGGCCCACGCGGTCTTTTCTTGACCGGTAAGGAAGAACTTTTACCACTTGATATGGTTTGGATATATTTATCTAGGTCTTCACCGAATAGTCTTCCCCCATGAAAGGGAAACCCTGCTAAAAGCTTTTTGCAGGGTGCCTCTGCTGACCAGTTCTTTAGCCACAAAAGACGACGCATGTGAACCACCAGCAGAGATAACCGGGATGCCTGTTGGATGGAGTCCTTAATAGCATCTACTGCAAAGCAGAGAGCCCTAGGGAATTCTGCTAATTCACGAGTTTGCTGAGCCGGCATGTCCTTTAATATCTGTTTTGCCTGATCCTTTAAGGCCTGACAAACGCCAATGGCTGCCACCGCTGGCTGAACCATGGCACCTACTGTGGTGAAAGAAGCCTACAGTAGGGAATTCTAATCTTTTGTCGACCGGATCCTTGAACATCTGGACATTTTCAACCGGACAGGTCAGGGATTTATTCACGCAGGAAATGGCCGCGTCCACTGTGGGGAGTGCCCATTTCTTTAAAAATTCCTCTTCCATAGGATAGAGAATAGAGAACCTCTTAGGAGGGATAAAGATCCTATCAGGTCGAGCCCAATCCTGGTAAATCACGCTCCGCAGAAGGGGGTGAATCGGAAAAGACACACAAGTTAATGGAGCCTTTAAAGAACCCAATGAGGATACCACAGGGGCTACTAGTTCTGGCACTGGAAGTTTAAAAGCAGTGCGAACCATATCGGTCAAAGACTGGATCCACAGGCTCTCCGCTTGAGAGGCCGAAAAATATTCATCTACAGTGGAACCCTCCATGTCTGAACCGTCGGGACTTGGGTCTGCTTGATCCCCTTGTGGGTCCCGTTCCTCCGAAGAGGAGACCTCCGCATCTGAAAACACCAAACTAGGTGAGGGGGATCTAGCCCGTTTGCTACTTGGCAAAGGGCAGGCAAACAAAGCAGTTAACCTTTTCTCTAGCCCACCCAGGGTGGTCGCTAGCATTTCTTCCGTTACGTAAACGGGAATGGGTGGATCGGGGGCTGCCTCTGCCCCCAGCACCCCCAATGGCTCTTGTACTATGCTACTCGGTGGTCTAACTGGTGAGGGTGGGGCCGTTGAAGCCTGGCCCAAATCCTCTGACCCCGATGGAGACCCCTTTTGTTTCTTGGCACCTTTTGCAGCCTTGGCTGGTCCTGATCCCTTTGCACAACCTTGAGTCACCCCTATAGCCAACACCTGACTGTTGTAGCTAGGAGTAATTAATATGAGAACAGGCTGAGGAAAATGAAAAATTTTGTATATATATATATATATATATATATATATATATATATATATATTTTTTTTTTTCCAAAAAATTTTTTTTTTTTTTTTTTTACCCGCCTGGGAGGTGGCAATACTGAGGAAAACCTGTGAGTATTGCAACACCAATGCCCGTTAGCCGGAGTCCAAGGTTGACTCAGATACTGCTGGATCTAAGGCTGAGTCCCTTTAACCACTTAAGACCCGGACCAATACGCTGGCAAATGACCCAAGGGGTTTTTGCGATTCGGCACTGCGTCGCTTTAACAGACAATTGCGCGGTCGTGCGACGTGGCTCCCAAACAAAATTCGCGTCCTTTTTTTCCCACAAATAGAGCTTTCTTTTGGTGGTATTTGATCCCCTCTGCGATTTTTATTTTTTGCGCTATATACAAAAATAGAGCGACATTTTTGAAAAAAAATCAATATTTTTTACTTTTTGTTATAATAAAAAACCAATAAACTAAATTTTAGTCAAACATTTAGGCCAAAATTTATTTAGCCACATGTCTTTAGTAAAAAAAAAATCGCATTAAAAAAAAATTAGCTACCTAGGGGGAACAGCGACACTAATACAGCGATCAGAAAAATGATCGCTTAGTGACGCTGGCAATAGGGAGTGAAAGGGTTAACTAGGGCAGTGATCAAGGGGTTAAAACTTTATTGGGGGGGGTGGGGGGGGCTACCCTGACACTAACACTGACTGACTGTCACACTGTCTGTCACACTGACACTAAATACAGTAATCATACATGTATGATTACTGCATTCAGTGACACTGTGACAGGGGGGAGGGGGGGGGCGATCGCGGGGGTTAAATGTGTTTGTGTGTGTGTCAGTGTGCTGTTTGGTGCAGGACTTACTTGTTCTGTAGTGATCTCTCCTCAGCGGCGCTTGAAACAAACGCCGAGGGAGAGATCACGTCGCTTCCTCCTTCCTGTGTTTACACAGGAGGAGGAAGTGACAGGTCAGGCGGGCGCACGCATTGGCTGGGAGCGATCCGGAGGGGGCGGATGAAAACGGATAGCCGCCCCCCACTTGTCGGATCGCTCCTGCAGCCGCGCGGACTGCCGCATGTACGGGGGGGGGGTCCGATCGGACCCCCGATCCCCCCCAAGGCACCAACGTATATATACGTTGATGTGCCCGTCGGTGCCATTCTGCCGACGTAAATGTACATGCGGCGGTCCTTAAGTGGTTAAGCAAAAAAACTCTTTTTTTTTTTCTGGTCAATAGTGGAACTAAGTCCTAGACCTGAAGATCCACAAACCCCCACTGGGTGTCACTGTGGCCAAAAGACCCAGCTGCGCGCTCTGTGTCCTTCTTCCTCTGCTTCCAGGAGGGAAAAGACCAGCCAGAGAGAAACGTTTTACTTTTAACTGACCCTGACGCTGCTGGCCCGCCCCCCCAACGCACGCTGACACGCTATAAAAGGCGGCGTGCGCGCGCCCCCGCGCGCGCACCCCCCCCCCCACGCTGAACAACATGGAGGAAGCAGAGAGCAGAGGAAAAGCATGGACCAGCGCCAGCAGCACCAACAGACACCAGGTAAGCACTAATCCTTACTATAGTGCACACAGAGAGGAAGGTGTCCCCATAGGCTTCCTAAGAAACAGGAGTTTTCACCAGCAATTCCCTCTTTATAGTACGTGGGGCTGCAGTATCAATGCTAACAGGCAGACCTGGGGTGAGTAGCAAATATATATCTTAAACAAGTATACATATATCTACATGTTATCTGGGTAAACATTAGTACATCCCATCCTGCCTAAAAAGACATAGTGGAGATAGTGGCTGATGCACAAGCATACCATTAGCCAACCCAGAACCCCCAGGGGGATACCTACTGTCGAACCAAGTCCCGCAGGTTCCCTCTTACCTGCTCCACGCCGCAGGGTATTGCAAACTGCAAGAGGCCCAATCTTCTCCCATCTCCGTGGGTATTGTCTCGGACCTTCAGGGACCGGGGTCCTGTGTTTAAGGAACCCACACCCCTGGACCTATATAGCATCCTGGCATCAGTAGCGTTTAGTCCTGGGAGAGACCAAGGCACTGGAGCCCAGAATCCAGCCCTCCAAGGAGAGGCATTATAGGCAACACCCCACGCAGGCAGGGCCCGGGTACCGTACTCCTTGGCTTTGAAGCACTTCGGACGGATCCGGCTAGCTATCCTGGGTTCCCGAGACCTCCGAGGGACAGCTAGACGTGACCAACACCTAAGACACTGGCGAAAAAACTGAAGCACTCTCAGTGGGAGGGGGTTATATAGGGAGGAACTTCCTGTGAAGTTGATTACACCAGTGTCCACACCTGAAGGTACCCATATAACCCATATGTAATGGCTATGCGCTCTGTGTCCCGTGATGTACGATAAAGAAATATAGATGACGTCCCGATGCTTTGGACTGGTTCCACTAATGATTTGGCTAACTTCATGCTTGACTTAGGCCACAATGAATTTTATTTAAAATTCACTATGCAAAGCAGGCAATCTATCCCCTTTCTGTGATTGTAGATGATGGAAACATCAGTACTACCCTGTACTGCAAGGAGACAGCAGGGAATACCCTCCTACACGCTAGAAGTTTTTATCCTACCCCTCTTATTAATAGTTGAATTGGAGATGATAACGCTCTAAAAACTGCTGATCCCTTGGCTTTGCTTCCGTCCCACTAAACCAAAAAGTGCTGGCTATGCACAGGTGCATTGGATAGAAGATGATCCTGGACTGCCGCACTCCTTAAAAACAATGGCCCAGATTCATAAAGCAATTACGCCTGTCTAACTGGTGTTAGACAGGAGTAATTTCAAATTTTGCGCGCCGTATCACTAGTTTGAATCCTCAAACCATGATACGGCGGCTTCGGGCTTCGATCCGAGAGGCTTACGTCTTCGTAAGCCTTCGGATCTACGCTGCGATATTTTTGGCGGCCGCTGGGAGGAGTTTGCGTCGTTTTGATGCGTCGGGATATGCAAATGTGTTTTTACGGCGATCCACGAAGATACGAGCGGTCTTCGCAATCGCTTACGTCTGTTTTTTTTACGTACTGTTAGACCAGCTTTTTGCTGGTCTAACGGTGCGTAGCCCATGTTAAGTATGGCCGTCGTTCCCGCGTCGAATTTAATTTTTTTTTAATTTTTTTACGTAACTCGTTCGGGAATAGAAATGTCCGTAAACGACGCTACTCAAACAACGAATGACGTAACGACGTGATTTCGCGCAATGCACGGCGGGAAATTTGCGAACGGAGCATGCGCAGTTCGATCACCGCGGGAACGCGCCTATTTTAAATCCTTCACGCCCCCTACTCACGTAGATGGATTGCGACGGGAGAAATACACTACGCCGCCGTCGTTTACTGAACAAAATCTACCTGGATTCCACGTAGAGCCAGGTAAAAAACGGCGGCGTAGTGTATTTCTGATACGCTACGAGAATCTAATTCTCTATGAATCTGGGCCAATGTCTTTATTGTACAAATGAAATAAAAAAAAACAACCAAAGTGATGCAGTCAAAATGAAGTGAACAACAGGAAAAAGGTGGCTGACATGTTTCACATCATGTGATGCTTACCCGTAGCTTACTAAAATAAGTTTATCTTGGTCTCCTCACAGGACATTGTTTTCCAGTAATCCATGTCATTAGTCTGCTTGTCTTCAGCAAACTGTTTGCTGGCTTTCTTATGCATTATCTATAGAAGAGGCTTCCTTCCGGGACGACAGTCAAGCACACCAATTTGCTGCAGTGTGCCGTGTATGGTCTGAGCACTGACAGGCTGACCCCAACCCCTTCAACCTCTGCAGGCAGCACTCATAAATGTATTTCCCAAAGACAGCCTCTGGATGTGACGCTAAGCATGTGCACTCAACTTCTTTGGTTGACCATGGTGAGGCCTGTTCTGAGTGAAACCTGTCCTGATAAACCACTGTATGGTCTTGGCCACCGTGCTGCAGCTCAGTTTTAAGGTCTTGGCAATCTTCTTATAGCCTAGGACTTTTTATGTAGAGCAACAATTCTTTTTTTCAGATCCTCAGAGTTCTTTGCCATGAGGTGCCATGTTGAACTTTCAGTGACCAGTTTGAGAGGGTGCTCCCCATTCACATCTGAGACCTTGTAACACTAGCGATTTACATGACACCGGGGAGGGAAAATAGCTAATTGGGCCCAATTTTTACATTTTCACTTAGGGGTGTACTCACTTTTTTTGTCAACGGTTTAGACATTAATGTCTGTGTGATGAGTTATTTTGAGGGGACAGAAAATTTACACCGTTATACACTCACTACTTTACATTGTAGAAACGTGTAATTTCTTCAGTGTTGTCCCATGAAAAGATATAATAAAATATTTACAAAAATGTGAGGGGTGTACTCACTTTTGTGAGATACTGTGTGTGTGTATAAACCAGACTAACTGCCTACAGGTTCTAGGGGACGTAGGGGCGTATGACAAGTCACGTCACTGATGCACCCATGGTACCTTTGACGTCTATTTGGCCTTTTTGTCGAGTTTATGTCACGTGACCTTTCGACCGTCCCATCATTGGAAGCTCAATCCGGATTGGCTAGATGTTGGGCATCCCCACCCTATCCCTCATGGCGAGACCTGGAGCGCAGGATGACGTGACACTCCACGCCTCTGTCGGGATAGATTAATTTCCATTTGGCCGGTTCTGATTCTTATGCAATTTAGGGGGACGTGTTTTCTGTGCCTCTTTCCTCTCTCCTCATTTGGTGTGATAACAAGGTTTGGATTGCACGCCGCCGGCTGTGCTTCCGGCCATGCCATGCTGGGGGGGCAAATCCTCTCATTTTTACTTTTTGGGTTCAGCTTATAAATACATGGCAATGTGGGGAGGCAGGGATATGCCCCAGTTGAAGTCCCATAGAGATGAAACGCATTGGTCCAGGTCTCTCTGCTTCCCACATTGCTTTTACTTATCGTGATCACTTTTTATATCAGATTTTATCTTGTTATCGCATCTGTCATTAGATGTATGGCATTTCGTTTTAATAATTCCCCTTGGTTTACCTGCACCATTTGGAGCCTTTCTGCTTTTTATCCTTGTGTGGGCGCTTTGATGAACGTCTACTACAAACACCATCTATATATATCAATCTCATAGGTGATGCTAAAGCTCAAACGTACGCTCGCATGTGCATATATGTGTGTGTGTGTGTGTGTATTGTAACGTTTGGGGGCTATAGCTCAGCAGGGATTCAGTGCTTAAACCGTTGGTTTGAAGAAAAAGGGGTTTTATTTACAGAAAAGCAAAACAAAGCTTTCTCAGCATGACAGAAAACTATAACTTAAAAGTCCGCTTGGCTCCAGCGTCAACAAAAAAGTCTGCTTATTTCCAGCACAAAACAGTGAAAGCAAAAGACATACGGTTTGTGGGAAGACAAGTCCTCATCCCCTGCACTTCAAAATTCCTCACTGTGCAGCTAGCAGATAGTGGTGCCGTATAGCACCCGTCCAGGACCCAACCCCGGCGTCCTGTACAGTATATATATATATATATATATATATATATATATATATATATATATATATGTGTGTATATATATATATATATATATATATATATATATACACACACACACACACACACACACACACACACACACACACACACAGCAGAGCCAGTCCAAGATTCTTCCAATCTTCCCACTAGCACAGTAAAAGAGAGGTGTGGAAACACTTCTCTTGTGGCAGAGCCAGTCAGAGGGAGATCTTTCCTATCTCACTACCAGCACACTGAGTGATAAGGCTATTGTGCATGGGGTGATTAGGGTGTACCCAGGCACACCCAGCACACCCTGTGCACACACCTATGATTTATATATACATACACATACATTCCTACATATACAATCCTACAGCTGATCCAGTGGAAGGCAAAAAAAAAAAATAACAAAGCTTGATCCAATTTGCTCTAGCAGGGGAAAAAAATTATTCCTGATCCTCCAAGAGGCAATCCAATATTTATTTGCTGAATCAACTTCAGCTATAATACCTATACATGTTAGTATCCATGTACATTTAGGAAAGGATCCAGGCCTTTCTTAAAACAAGTTACTGAGCTGGCTAGAACCACCTCTGGAGGGAGTCGATTTCACATAAGTACAGAGAGTAGGAGAAATGTACCTGTTTATTGGTGAAAGGTGTTTGAGTGTCTTATAAGCTTGAATAATACAGAGAAAAGTCCCTATATTTTTATCTTTCTCCTACATCCATTTTCTGTTGATGTTTGTTACATTTTGAGGCTATGAAACTGCATGTAACCGTTCTACATCATGTAAAACAACCAAAAATATCTCTAAAATTCATATAGTACTGAATTAATTTTATATTAAAGCTTTTGTAAGTCGAAAAGATAACATCCCAGATTGGCTGGGAAAACCCTGCAAGGCAGACAGTTTTTTCGAGCCCTGAAGGTACATGCCAAGTTTTTTTATACATCCTTTCTTAAAATTCTATTTTGTAGTTTGTTTGCTCATTAATTAACAATATATAACCTGGGTTCAATGTTATCAGTAACTAGTTAAACCTTCGAAGATGATCAATGCATGACTGTGATCTGTTCTAAGAAATAATAATGGGCATACGCTATCATGTTTGCATAAAATGCTGATTGGCAGGTACATGCAGGTAAACAATGTAGTTGTTCTGTGCTTGCTCTTCTAAGGGTTGAACACAAAAGCGACCACACAGTTCTGACTCATTCTGGTCATTAGTTTCAATGTAATGCATAGGATCTAAATTTGCAATCTTCAAGCACTGGGGAGCCATCAGCGGGAGACTGATCTATATGAGACATGTATGAAGTAAGTGTAGCCATATAGTGCACTTGTTACAAAAACAGTACTGTCCGTGATACTTTGTTTATTTTCACTAATATCAAAATTTTCAGGACAAGTTTTCAAAGCGTACCTCCCTCTTTAAGGTCAAAGCAGTACTAATATGCAAAGTTTTTAGCAGAATGTTAATAAAAAAAACACACACAAACAATTATAAAGTAAAGTGATGAGCGCAACTAGACTAAACTAAGGAGAGCAAACAATCCTAAAGTAAACAAGTGAGCACCGCTAAAGTGCAGAATAGTCAAAGTTCAAATGAATTCCAAAATAAAACAAGTGTAGTGTTCCAAATAAGTGCGATCCAGTGAAGCAAATGGTGTGTATCAACCAGTGAAGAGGCTTCTATCCATGTAGGCACTGAGACAATCCAGATGAGGCTTCAATGATAAACATGCTTACAGAGCGCTTACCTTCCAGAAGGAATAAAGGGGCATCAACACAATCACCGATGGTGCTGTAGATAACCGTCTCTGGTGGGAACCTTTAGCCAAATCTTGCCGCAATCAGGGTCCGTTCACCGTGGAATTGAAGCATTGAAGGATGTGGGAGGAGCTACGCACACCAACAACGGACGCTGGATCCGTATGAGGAGGAAAAACATCTAAGTCTGAGCGGCGAACAGGATGTCTGTTTTTTGATGGTCTAATATGCCCAGAGGATTCGTGAGTGCGCCTTCAGATTGAGGCTTATTGTGTGAATCCCATTTTTTCTTTATAATTGCGCAATGAGGTCTTTTTTCATCTTTGTCTTTCATGTTTAAAATGACTGTGGATGGCTATACACTGTGTCAGTGAAACGGCTACTAGTAAGCTGTGAGGCTGAGTCCACCTGTCATCATTCAAGATAATTACATCAGTACTGTGTTTTTTTCCCATGCACAGAGTAGTGGTGGAGGATTGCACTAAGAAGTTTTTTTTTTTTCTTTTTTTTCGTTTGTTGGAACTTCATACTGATTATTATGATTTATCATTGGTGTATGGTTTTGCATCACATAAGTTAATATCTAGCGCATATTATATATATTTTTATTTATCACTTTTGGTTTGGTTCACCACACATATGCTGCAGTATTATTTGGTTATTTTTGTGATGTCATATTAGTTACTTATTTATTAGCGCTGTAGTACATATATTTTTTGCAATGTATGGCAAGGGTCCTCAAACTTTTTAAACAGGGGGCCAGTTCACGGTCCATCAGACTGTTGGGGGGCTAAGCTATAGTTTAAAAAAAATAAGAACAAATTCCTATGCACACTGCACAAAAAACGTTTTAATCAACATAAACTTATTAGTATTTGGCAGAATCGCATTATCACAGACTCCCCCCCCCCCCTCCCCATCACAGATTCCTCTTCATGACAGACTCCTCTCCATCACAGATCCCCCTTCACAGATTCCTCTCCATGACAGAGTCCCACCATTACAGATCCCTCCGTCACAGACTCCTATCCATCAGGGATCCCTCCATCACAGACACACACTCCTCTCTATCACAAATTCCTCTTCATCACAGACTCCTTCCCCATCAGACTACTCTCTATTACAAACTGACCCCCCATCACAGAGCCCTTTACTGTCAATTTCGCAGCTCTATTCTAGCGGCCGAGAAAGGGTTAAAACCACTAAAAAGCGCCTCTACAGAGGCGCTTTGCCGGCGATATAGCCACGGTGCCCATTGATTTCAATGGGCAGGAGCGGTGGAGGAGCGATATACACAACACTCCTTCACCACACCAAACATTCTCCTAGCGGGACTTTTTTTTACCGTCCTGTTAGCGCACCGCTCCAGTGTGATAGCGCTCGGGGCTTTCACACTGGAGACAGCCGTGGCCGATTCAGGTCGCTTTGCATGCACCATTTTTAGCGTTATAGCACCTGCAAAGGGAGCCAGTGTGAAAGGGGTCTAAATGTATGATTTTGTTATTGATGTAACATTTTCAAGCCCTGTACAACATATGTATGTCATTTTTTTCATGTTTTTCTGTACATAGAAAGCAGAGTGTGCAAGCTACAGTAGTTGACCGAATTTTTTTTTTTTTTTTTTTATGGAATTTTTTATCTGGGAACACATGTGCATTTATTATTTTAATTGCATTTATTATTTTTCCGCATAACTCCATTTGTGTTTAAAAAAAAAAAAAAAACATTACCCTCTGGGTGATCTATGTACATTGAAAGGATTATAACGATTGCTTCTCACACTTATTGGATTTGTGATAACTTTTTATACTTTTTAAACATCATGTTGTGATGTATACCAGATTTTGGTTTCAATGGTGTTTATTAAAGAAATTTCAAGTATACAAAGTTATGCATTACATTCACAAGATTTGTTTAACAATATAACATTAGGCCTGCAGGAGCAGTATATTACGGCCCAAGTTGTACAAACAAACAGCGTTGGGCACAACCACATTGCCAGGTCCAGCAATGAACAAACTTTGCAGGTCAAATCTGTGTCCTCTAGGGACACATACTACCCTGGACAAGAGCTGCTCTCGCAGGAGGCCCCCCGACACTAGGGGGCTCCTCCCCACCCAGATTAGCAGGGGGAGGGGGCCCATCCCCTAGGCCGAGCAGACCCCAAGTCCATCTGTCAAATCCAACAACAAACCTTTCAAATTATACTTATATAAAATGGTAAGAAAGGGAGTAAGTGGACAGGTAAGAGACAATAGAAAGTCAAGAAGAAGGTGATAGAATACCTGAGAGTAGGGGGGGGGGGGGTCTCGGTCCTGCACTCGCAAGGCTGATTAGAGATATACTAAAGCGTGATCCTGTTAGGGTTATTAGCAAGGTATGAAATCCATGGATCCCACACTTTACCAAATAATTCCATCTTGTCTTGCGCCAGCGCTGATAATCTTTCATTTAGCATCAACCAGGTAAGTTTCCGTTTGAACTGGTCGAATGGGAGAGCTGCAGTCTTCCAATTTCTGGCTATTGTTATCCGCGCCAAAATAAACATGAAGGAAATTAGCTGTCTAGTGGATTTCGAGGCATCTGTAACTCTGCCCCCCAGTAGTGCTTGTTTTTCTGTTTTCCGCAAATTGGTCTGGGTGAGTGAGTAAATAAAGTTATAGATCCTAATCCAGAACCTTGGAGCATGTCCACCAAATATGATGGACAGTGCCCCTCTGGCCACATCCCCTAAAGCACAGGGGGGATGCACCAGATACAAAGGTAGCTAGCCTAGTAGGCACCATATACCATCGGAAGAGGACTTTATAGTTTGCCTCTATTATGGAGGTATTGATGAGAGATCGTGATGCCGTTGTGGCCAATGAGTGCCAATCTGCTAGATCCAGGTCTATCTGCAGATCTGTCTCCCATTGGGTCATATAGGCCAGCTTCTTCAAATCACCCATCAACAGCATGTATACCGAGGATATATGACCCTTCATCTTGTCATACTGTCTACACAACTGTTCCATAGGTGTGAGTGATTGTATGTCACTCCTACGGGCCAAGGTCTGTATATAGTGTGCAATCTGAGTATATCTATAACTTTCTCTAGGAGGCATGTCATATTTATCCTTCATTACTTGTACTGTTAGCATTCCCTTAGAGTCATATAGGTCGGCTATATGCAGCAGACCCTTATTGGTCCACCACTGGAATGCTAGGGGAACAAGGCCCGGGGCAAATGTTCTGTTCTCCAACAGCGGAGCTAAGGGAGAATGGGGCGATTTTAAGGGTCGGGTGCGAGATACCCTGTCCCATAAATCTATCGAGAAGGACAGAGAAGGGCACAATATTAGCGGTCTCTCTTTAGGCGTAAGCCATAGTATGTGTGAGACAGGCCTGGGGCGACAGGAATGCGCTTCCATGGCCATCCATATCGCTGGGGCCTTCTGTGAGTGAAATCTGGCCAGTTGTGCCAGTTGTGCAGCATAAAAATATTTCTGCACATCGGGTAGACCTAGTCCCCCTCTAGATTTAGGTGCATACAAAGTGCTTTTATTAACCCTGGGTCTCTTGTTCCCCCATATATATCTGAGCAGTGTTCTTTGAAATTTTTTGAGATCTAATCGATCCAGTGCTACTGGTAGTGTACGAAACAGGTATAATAACCTAGGTAATACATTCATTCTGACAGAGTGGAGTCTGCCGAACCACGATGGAGGATGTATCTGCCATTTAGCCATGTCATCAGTCAATCGCTTAAATATAGTTGGGTAGTTGGCCTTATACAATGTCCTATATGATGCGGTCAGATGGACCCCCAAATAAGAAAGAGCTACCGGTTCCCAACCAAAGCTGAACGACTGCTCCAGCGCTGTCCGAGTACGTTCGGGTAGCGATAGATTCAGAGCTCTGGACTTGCTATGGTTAATTTTTAATCCTGAGATCTCTGAGAACGGCCGTATTATGTCAAAGAGATTGGGCAGGGAGGTAATCTGTGCAGTCATTGTCATCAACAAATCATCAGCAAAGAGCAAACATTTGTGCTCATAACCCCCGCAAACAATCCCCTTGACGTCTGGACTCGAACCGATCTTAATCGCTAGCGGCTCAATTACAAGAGCAAATAACAACGGAGACAATGGGCACCCCTGCTGAGTTCCCCTTCTGATCGCAAAAGATTGAGAGGAGTATCCCCGAAGCATCAGAAGAGCACTCGGAGCATCATATAGTGATCTCAACAGGCCCAAAAAGCGCTGCCCAAAACCATAACGAGTCAAGACATCAAATAAGAAGTCCCAGGAGACTGAGTCGAACGCCTTCTGGATATCCAATGAGAGCAACATCCCTCTCCTCACTTCACCGCCATCCCAGTTAGATTGAACCGCCGATATTAGATTAATCAGCCTACGCGTCTGATCTGATGCTTGTCTGTTGGGTACAAAGCACGCCTGATCGGGATGGATGTATCGCGAAAGGAAGGTGTTCAGTCTCTGCGCTAAGATTTTAGTCAATATTTTGAGATCCACATTAATTAATGAAATCGGACGGTAGTTGGCGCAGTTGCCATGGTCCTTACCCGGTTTAGGGATCACATTAATATAGGCTACATTCTCATAGTCGGGAAGCTTATTGTCCTGTCTCAGGGCATTATAATATGAACAAAGGTAAGGGGTAAGCACGTCCTGGTATTTCCTGTAATAAAACCCCGGAAAGCCGTCGGGTCCCAGGGCCTTATTGGGGTGTAGTGACTTTATTGCCCAGCCGACTTCAGATTCTGTGATCACCTTGTCCATCAGATCAGCGTGATCTTGGGATAATTTGGGCAGTTGAATGTCTCTAAAAAATTCTTCAATTTTGGAGGTGTCAAGTCCAGTCGGTTGACTATACAGTCTGGCAAAGTATTTGTAGAATTCCCGTACTATCTTATCAGGATTCTGGGTGTATGCCCCTGTCGACAGGCGCAGTTTGGGTAACGCTGGCGAGTATGGCCGAGGAACTAATTTTCTAGCTAGCATAGTAGTTGGTTTATCTCCCATAGTATAGAATTTGTGTTTGGACCAGCTGATATATTTCTCGGCACTCGTGGTTAAACTAAGGTTAAGTGCAAGTCTAGCTTTGTCTATTGCATGTCTTAAATCTACCGTGGGGTGACTGGCCTGTTTGCCCATTAATTCTTCTAAGGTGGCCTCCAGGCGCTTAATTTCCTGATCCCGAACTCGCTTCGCCCTAGCTGCAGTTTGTATCAACTTGCCACGAACCGTAGCCTTATGCGCCGCCCATAATATTGCCGGTGATTCTACTGACGATTTATTGCTCTCAAAGTAGTCTTGTATGTCCTGCTCTATTTCTGCGCATATTACAGGGTCTTTTAATAAACTGATATTGAGTCTCCAAGGTGAGGGCTTAGCCTTAGACCAGAGGCCAGTGGTGGACATTTTAATTGGTGAGTGGTCCGACCAGGGGGTGTTAAGTATCTTTACATTCAGTACGTAGGGGAGTAGAGAAGTGCGTATTAAATGGTGGTCTATCCTGGAATAGCTACCCCCCCTGTCTTTAATGATTGATATTGGTGTGAACGGAGTCCGCTTAGAGAAGCAGATAGCCACTCCACACTTTTTTTCTGCACCCCCTGCTAAGTAGAATTGCGGATATCGAGCACTGAGATAGCGGGGTGCAGAAGTCTTTGAAAAGTGGGTCTCCTGCAATAAAAGTACATCAGCCTTCTGTTTGTGATAAAACTGAAAGGCCTTCGTCCTTTTGACTGGGGAATTAAACCCGTGAACATTATGACTTAAGACAGTGTAATCAGTGGAATGAGAGGTAGCCATCGTGGTAGGGCAGAGCACTCTTACCTTGTATAGCCAGTGCACTGGTCACGTCCATCAAGACAGGCTTCGATCTCCTGAGGTATCTGTGGATCGGGTATTATGTTGACCGAGGTGCAGGACCGAGAGAAGTGGGAAGGGGGGGAGGAAAGATAAGAAAGAGATACGTTAGTGAAAATAAAAACAAAGGAGCAAGAAAAACATTATTAGGCCTAAAGCCCAACGATCCAACCCCAAGGTCGGTAAGAGTCAAATCGGTGGAAGCACTGGGGATAACCCCCACCGGAATCACATTCCGGTCTATAGTACGCGAGGGTACCATCCTCCAAGGAGGGTGCGTAGTCTCGCAGGTGGGTGGCATGGGTGACCACCCCGACCAAGGCATCTAAGTAACTCAAACAGATTGACTAACTGGAGCATATAACCAACAAATAAGAACATAATGTAAAAAATTCGGAGAAAAAATAAAGTATTTGGCACGTGTATAAGAATAACTGTAGGAGCCAATACTCTAGTTCTGCATTGCTCAGAGGAATCAGCCAAGTTAGAGTAAATCAGGTCAGGTGTTCCGGCGAGATCCTCGAGCTCGGGAGCGGTTAGTATCTTGCCAGAGCGGTGAGAGAGGGCGTTGACGGCCATCCTGACGCTGGGGGGACGAAACTGGGGAATCACGGGTTATGATCCCCAGGCTGAGTAGAAGATCTTCTCCCGATTGGAATGTGGTGAACGAGTGAGACTTCCCTTTGAAAGTGAAAGAAAGTCTGAATGGGAAGGACCAGCGATACTTAATCTGCTTGTCCACCAGTTGTTGCAGCAGGGGGCGCAGATTTCTGCGCTTTTGCACAGTGGAGGGTGCAAGGTCCGTAAACAACTGAATAGGTGATTCGTAAAGTTTCAGATCTTGTCGATTCCTGGCTGCTAACATCAGTCTTTCTTTAATGCGATAATAATGCGGTTTTACTATCACGTCTCGTGGGAGGCCATCAGATCTGGGGGCTGCCAGTGCGCGATGAATACGGTCAATTTCCATCTGGTGCGGAGCTATATCTGGTATCAATTCATGCATGATGTCCCTCATGGCACTTTCCAAATCAGTATGTGTTTCAGGTAGGCCCCGCACACGCACATTGTACCTCCTTGAACGGTTCTCCAAGTCTTCTATTTTCGTGTAGGCCTCCTCCAACCTTTCCTGAAGATCTGTAATCATATTGGCATTTTGATTGACTTTTTTAACGGTACTATCAACCTTAGTCTCAATTAGGTCAAAGCGTTCCCCAAGGCCATGAATGTCCTTCTTAAGACCTGTTGTTATTATGGTGCAAGCCTTAGAGAGTTCCTGCTGAAGCATGGTGGAAAACCTGGCCAGCAAGACTGCGTCAGGAGAGTAGTGCAGGAGCTGGGCAAAAAGGGGGGCTTGGACCTCCTGGCTAGGTTGGCTAAATAAGGCCTCAGTGATGTCTGCCATATTTCTGTCCATGGAGGAGGCTGGGGAGTGTGCTGAGTCCGGCCTGCCTGCGTAGAGGAGAGGGGACTGTGAATGTGGCGGCGACGCTGCCTCTCCTTGCTGGATCGCCTCTGCTTCTTCCGAAGATTGTGAGAACGGGTCTGGGAAAGTCACCTTACCCTCATGAGTAGTGCCGCTCCCTGATCTAGCTGCCACGCTGCCGCGTGTGTCGGGACGACCAAACGCCATGTTGGAATGACCCGGGGAAGGACCCGTTCCCTTCTCGGCTTTAGGCTGCTTGTGCCGTCCCCGCTTTGGCTGCCCGCGTGCTCTCCGGTTCATAACCAAGTTGGGGCTTCGGCTGGTTGGGTCTCAAACTCCGCCGTCGGGTCGTATGCTTGCTTGTCTTGGTTGGGGTGCCGGGAGCTTACTCAGAGCACATTATCCTCCGAGGTCCCACGCATGCGCACCCTGTTAGTAATGTCTTTAATCATGTCTTTTTGTACATCATATATGCCCGATCGTACTCCAGATCTCTTAAGGGACTACATGCCACCTGGTGAGGAGGGTATGTGGATTTGTTAAGATGGAGATCAAGCACACTCTGGTTTGAGGCTTGAGAGAACGAGTCTATGAGATCTAGGGAAATGTCTGTTCCTGAATTAAATGCGGGGGTCAGCCTCCTCTGTAGTGGGAAGGGGGACTTCAAATATGTTCACAGGTGGAGAGGCCCGACAGTTGGGGATTTATAGTGTCTCTGATAGACTGTCTCCCAGCACCCCTCAGCCCCCCAGGCAGTCCAGTGTGGGTAGTATAAATGGTATATAGCAAGGGGTGGCTGGGACTGTTAATAGAAGAGGGCCTGTGTTCAGTTCGGTGGTTTCAGGTGGAGCAAGATGGCCGCTATTAGGAGGCTAGGCCGGATGCGCAGACTGACCTGATGCTTTTTGTAGGGCACAGTAGCCACAGCTGTGGTGTCCAGAGGCCGTTGTCGGAAGGATCAGGCACTGTGATGGCTGGGAGGCCGAGGATCTGCACTGGAGCCGCCGCTGGGTGAAGCAAGATGGCCGCCGCCTCCAGGACTAGGCCGAAGCCGCGGTCTTTCCTAATACAGCCGTCCGGGCGAGGAGAACGGCGGCGGCTTCGGACGGCGGCTGACAGAACAAGAGGCTCCGGGGACCAGGGAGACACTCGCTGACGTCGCTCTCAGCTAGGGATGGACCGTGGCGCTCTGGGCATCCGGGTATAGAGGGTGTTGAGGGCGTCCCGGGCCCGAAGATGGTGGCGGACCTCTGGCCTAGTCGAGGCCACAATCACCGGCAGCAAGGCGGCCAAATCCTGGGATTCCAGCTGGGATCGGTGCAGGAGCAGTCCCGGAGGGGACAGGGCAAAAATTTGTGTGCTTTTGAGGCGAAGACAGGCTCGGATGGCCCTGTATACCAGATTTTAAATAAATCTTCCATGTTTGATCTGCACCTATTTGCTTTTTCTGACGTCCTTCTTCTTGGATTCTGGTAAGAACATCTTCTCTTGGGAATCATCCATTGGACCTACTTCTGGGATCTACTCATCGTCTGGTTTCTTCCTGGCTGGTACAACTCTGGAATAACACGTTTAAGCTTGTTTGACCCACTGCCATATGGTATGTGTGTTCACCTTACCTGGTAAGAGTACCCACCTGTTTCAACGCATTTGGAGTCTCTTATGTCTAGGGATGAGCTTCGTGTTCGACTCGAACATTGTCTGTTCGTACGTTCGACGAAATTCAAACAAAAGCGGTCGTTCGCGCCAAATTCGAGTGACGCAAAACGGTCTGTAATTCACTGCGGCATTGCGCGCTGATGGTTGGCCAAGCATGCTGTATGTCCTGCATGCTTGGCCAATCACAGCGCGCAAAAAACGAAAAGAGCCATAATTGGCCAAAGCCTGGGTGAGTCTTTAAAATATCATTCTAATTTTTGTACAGTAGCTTTATAACATACACATGTATGGCCTCGTACACACGATCAAATCTGTCTGCTGGAAACGGTCTGCTAGACCGTTTCAGCAGACAGATTCGATCGTGTGTACGGGCAAACAGACGGATTTGGCCACCCGACAGATTTCAAAGCATGCTTTGAAATCTGTCGGCTGGGAACCCGTCCGCCCGACATGTCTGCTGGTTAGTATGCCAACCAGCAGACATGTCTTCTCGCACACGCGCCGAATGATTTCGACGCATGCGCGGAAGTGTTTTACTTCCTGGTGCGGTGACGTGGCGGAGTCAACGTCACCGCCATGTCACCGACACGTCAGCGCGCTGTCTGCTGGCGGGGATTTTGGTTTGCTCGTGTGTACACGCGAGCAAACCAAAATGCCAGCAGACAGATCTGTTCAAATCGGTCGGTCCGACCGATTTGAACAGATAGATTTGATAGTGTGTACGGGGCCTATGTGTTTCCTGAATAATAACTCTAAACAGTGATTGTTTTCATTCCTTTCTTAAAGCAAGGGTACAAGTCCATTAAAGCTGGCCATACACTAATAGATTTTAGAACAAACATTCTTATGATCATTCCTATGAACATTTGCCCAAAAATTCTCAGTATATTCGAAAGCACTTGAAAATGTAAATAGCTTTTTTTGATATTTGATATTTTTGATATTGGAACAAATGTAATTTCTTGAACGAAAACCATATACAGAGTTTGAAATTTTTTCACAAAAGTATTTTCATCGTGCTCTTCCAATTTTCTTGTCACTGTGGTCGAAATTCAACTATTTCGGCCCACTAATAATTAGAAAATCTAACAAATATGTTTAAAACATGGGCATCCGCTCCATAGGGCAAGGGGGGGGGGGCAATTGACCCCCCCTGGAAAATCAAGAAGATGTTGAAGAGTCTAGTGGCCGTGAGCTGTCTAAGCAGTCTCGGGCTGGATGTCACACAGGCACAGCGAGCAGAGTGAAGCCGCCTCCCCCTCCGGTGTTATGTGTACACAGGGGGAGGGAACCTGCTGTGCCTGTGCCGCGCTGATGACTAATCTGAGGTACTGAATGGGATGGGGGAGGGGGGTCCGTCTGTAGTGAAGGGGGTTTGTGCTGAATTGAGGGGTCTGTGTGGAATGGGGGGGGTCTGTGCTGAAGGGGGGGTCCATCTGTGCTGAAGGGGGGTCTGTACATTCTCTAGGCTATATTTATATGGGCGTGGAGTGAAGCTGAATTATCCCAAGAGCTATTGAATACTGCCAGCTGACCACGTTATCGGTAAAGCGCCACTAAAAAGCGGTGCTTTACCATCGTTTTAGCTGTGCTATTCAGCCACTAGCGGGTCGCTTTTAACCCCGTTAGCGTTTTAAGAAAGGGTTAAATGCGACTGTGTATCACCGCTGCCGAAGCGCCCCCCTCTGAAAAAATTTCAGCGGACGTCCATGGTTTAAAATGAAACATTTCTAAAGAATATTTACTTGTGTACCACTAACTTTTTTTGATATATTATAAGAATGTCTAATCTGTAATTTGATGCCTTGGAGATTTTTTCATCTTTCCTTGGCTTCGTTATGCACATTAATACAAATTTTTACCTGAGGTGCCCAAACTTTCGATCCCCACTGTATGTGCAGGTAATATTAGTCATAATACACACAAAAAATATAGTATTTATTTTTCTTAACAATGTACACTAGAACTAAGGTGAAGCCCTATGAAGCATTCTGAGTGAGTTTGGCCTCTGCAGTGACCTGAATCTACTTAAGTTTCTGCATCCTATATCTGTTTTGTCAGGAAATTTTGAGATTTGTTATGATGACAGCCAAGCGCATTAAAATTACTAATTGTCAATGTAATAGATACAAGGGAATAGATACAAAAGGTAAACAAATACAAGACATGTGAGAACAGGCGGATGTAAAGCTTCCATTTATCGTAATGGCAGAACATTAGTCAGCAAAATGGAATTACTCAACTTCAGGAAAACAACTTCACTATCCATCAAAGTATTGGAAAGGCTTCACAATAAGGAGGCATGTACTGCAGAGTTCAGGAATCTGTAACTCAATCATTATTATAATTAAAGTAAAATGAAACTGCTTCTAGAACCTTGTAATAAACCTCCATAAGGGTCAACAGCGCATAAAGATGTGTATGTGTTGTGGGTTATGAAAGGTAGAAAGGAAGAAATGGAGCACAGTAACGAAGAAAGAAGAAAGAAAGGGAGAAGGCGAGAAAAGAAGGAAAAAAAAATCAGAAGGAAGGAAGGTGGTTGGAGAAAGGGAAGCAATGAAGGATAGGAGGGAGAGGGGGGGGAGGCAAGAAGGAAGAATGAGGAAGTAAAGGAAGGTAAGAAAAAAGGAGGGTAAGGAATGTAGAAAGAAAGGATGGAAAGATATAAAAGGAAGAAAGGATGGAAGGTTGGAAGAAAGAGCAAAGAAGACGGGAGTAAAAAAAAGGAGGGGGGGGAGGGATGGAAAAAGGGAGGATAGAAGGGAACGAGGAACACCTTGCAAGTGTTCTAAACCAACCTTTTTCTAAACCAAGGCAAAATGACTAAAAATGGTCTCATATTCCCCAAAAATTGCCAACAAGCTGGAAGGTGGATAAAGCCTTTTTATTACACAAAGCCACATGTCTTTTTTTTTGTTGCAGCACTAAATCCTTGGGCATAGTGTGGGCCAGCCCGGCCCCCATTCTAACAACCAATAATGTCATCGCTTGATAGGGAGGACGTTGCATGCCTGCATAGCATCCTTGTAGGGGTAAAAGAAAAAGTGGGAGAAATGCCTAGAGGAAAGGATGACCATTATTTAAGAAATGCCCCTCTTGGAACTTTTTAAAACAACCGGCGGTTTCTCGCAAAGATCAGGCCAGATATGCCGAGCTATATGGGGACCTCCAGCTACATTAGGATTGGTCTACTTTTATAGGATGCATTATTTCTAGATATGCCGGAGAGTAGAAAAAAAATGTCCAAAGGTATGTACTACAAAACTGCTGTTCTTTTTGGTACTGAGTGGCAGTGAGATTTTCCATATTTTCAAATTTTGGTCTGCCAAACAGATTGGAAGGGTGATAGACTGCTTCCACAGGGTTGAAACACACAACTAAGCTGGAGAACCAATTGCTTTACTCTTTCCCAAAATGGACATATTTTCAGACAGCTCCAAAAAATGTGTAGGAAGGAGCCCTCTGTCAAAGAAGATCTCCAACACAGGTTGGAAATGCTGGGAAAAATCTGATAGAGAGTGACCGACACCCTGTACCATCAAGATAAAATCTTGTAGCTCTGTTCTTGAAATTTGTTGGCAATAAAGGACTTATTTAGAAATAGAACAACTTTGTCGATTTAGGCTGAAGAATATGTCACCTCTAAATCTCTTTCCCATTTATGAATGTAAGGCGGAGTTCCCACTAGCTGCTGCAGCAGGGGTTTTTGCTTGAATGTGAACCTGAAACAGAACCAAAGACACACAAGACCCTTTTCCAGTGCAGACTGTGGCCACCCTGGAGATGTGGAATCGGCTCCATTGAGAGCTGGTTACAGTCACCTGTCATGCAAACTGAATGCGGGGAAACCCTCATCCTATAAGTGTGAACCCAGCCTTAGGGGGAACATAGTCCAGTTGAGGGTACCAAAAGCTGGTATATCGGAGACAAAAAATTAGGTAGGAATACTGTTTTGTTACAACATTTAAAAAAAATGGTTGTGTCCCAAAGGCCTTTGCGAAAATGACAGGTCTGAAATGCTGACCATATATCTATGGGAGGATCTAACAATGATGACTGGCCAAAAGTAATAACCATCTGGAAGATGATACAAAATGCATAAGATTACATTTGCCTGTGCCTGGTCAATATGTTTGTTGAGCATTCCCAGATACTGTACAAACAGTACACAGTAAACATGCAGCCGCTGTGTCTGTATCCACTTCTATAGGCTGCCTGCATTCAGCTTTGAGGTGGATGTAGATATACAGAGCAAAAAGTAGCTCAACGTGGAGGACAAGCCTCAAGCCCGCCTAAATGATCCCTAAGTGAGATCATATAAGTAGGTATCTCTCTCCTATTCTTTGAGTATATTATTATTAAAGTAGAATTAAACCCAAAAACAAAAAACGTCATATGTTTCAGCTCACCAATCCTTATATGTGGTGGGGGCATTAGTTTTCTTTATTTAGGCTATTTTTCCTTTATTTTCACCTAGTGATCTGGCCATTAACACACCTCCTGTCTTAAGGTTCCCCCAATCTGGATAGAGGAGCAGCATAGATACCTTTGGACTTTAGCACTGTCAGCCTGGGGAGAGGGTAGAAGTTTGGGGGGAGGGGAGATACAGGGCCAGATTCACAGAGCCCTTACTCCTGTCTAACTGGTGTTAGACTGGAGAAATTTTAAATTACGCGCGTTTTTTAGCTAGTCGGAAACCTCAAACCATGAATAGACGGCTGCGAGCTTCAATTCGACAGGATTACGTGTTCGTACGCCTTCGGATCTACGCTGCAATAAAATTGCGGCCACTGGGTGGACTTCCCGTCGTTTTCCGCGTCGAGGTATGCTAATGAGCTTTTGCCGGCGTTTCCCGAAATTACGATCTTCAATCGCAATCTCTTACGGCATCTTTAGTCATCTTTTTTTTGCGTAACACTATACCAGCTTGTTGCTGGTCTAATATTAAACAGCCCATGTTAAGTATGGCCGTCGTTCGCGAGTCGAATTTCTACGTTTTCCGACGTCTTTTATTATTTTTTACGTAAGTCGTCCGGGAATAGTAATGTTCGTAAACGACGCTACTCAAACAACGAATGACGTAACGACATGATTTTGCGCAATGCACGGCGGAAATTTCTGAACGGAGCATGCGCAGTTCGATCGCCGCGGGGACGCGCTTAATTTAAATGCTTCACGCCCCCTAATCGCGTATTTCGATTATGCGGCGAGAAATAGACTACGCCACCGTAGTGTACGGGCAAAAATCTACCAGAATTCGGTGTAGAGCCTGGTAAAATACGGCAGCGCAGAGTATTTCGATTATGCAGCGCAATATTAAGTGTATCTGAATCTGGCCCACAGATTTTACATAAATTATTGAATGCTTACTATTGTAAGAACCCCTGACAGTGGTAAATGGTTTGCCTTAATCCTCTAACTTCCATTTTTTCTGGACAGCTTGATGTCTAATAACTAATTTACTGGCTGAATCACAGTGTTAAAATAATGGAAAAAAATATTTAAAAGAAGCTAATGCAGCCAGATTAAATACTGGTCCTATATAACAATATAAATAATAATTTCTAAGTGGTGAATTTGATCAATATTGGTTAAAGAGTAAAAGTGGTTGTAAACCTAGTTACACCACTTTTACCTACAGACAAGCCTATAATAAGGCTTACCTGTAGATCCTGGAAATATCTCCTAAACCTGCACGGTTTAGGAGATATTTACCATATATGCTTGGGCTGAAGTCATCAGCGCATGCGCACTGAAGAAAGGGCACGATCGTGCTGTTTCTAAGGGGCTCACGCCGTGACCGGCAGCTCCCGCACGCATATTTGGGAGTGAAGTCATGCGACTCCGACCGATCACAGACCATTATGCTTTTACTTTGCAGGGGAACAAAGAGGAAGTAAAACCCATTAGGGTTTACTTCCTCTTTAAGGAGTAGCAATTTTACCTATAAAAATAACAAAACAAAATAAAAACTACATCTCTGGAGTACAGAACATCTACAAATATGAAACAACTGGGTTGAGGACCTGCTGTATACAAGTTCTCATTTGGCGCCTACCTCTGACATACCTCTGCTAATCTTTGTTTGGCAAAGGGCTTCACTTTTACTACAGCAGGATGGCCAGCAATAAGGTCCTCTGTGGTTATTAATAGAAGTTGAGTCATGTAGAGACCTTGCCAGAGCACAGGAATGCTGACATTCCCAAAAGGGGTATCAAAATGCCAAAACCAGCTATTGACTACTCTGGAACGCCAGGAATATGCTACAGTCAATGTACGAGTATCTTTCAGAAGATCTACTGTACATTGAATATTAAAGTATAGCTAAAGGCAAACTTTTTTAAGTTTTGGATAGAGTGCAGGGGGATTAGAACAGTTGTCAGTTTTTATTGCTGTCTGTGATCCGTTAGGGAGATTCACCCTCACTATTTGTCCTGTTTACCATTATCATTGAAAGTGAAAGTAAAAGAATATTCACAATTTTGGGTTATCCCCCAGAAGGTAATAGAGGTGAAATCTACAAATTGGGACACTAGTTCTGTTGAACTGTGGGTCTCCAAGGAATTATGTTAATTTGTAGGGATTTCCTCTCACCTTCTGTTTGGCTATGGGATAGGAAGTTAAGGGAAGTCTCTGAAATAGGACACGGATGGCGAAGAAAAAATCCAACAGGGGTCATAACCCTACCTTACTCTATCCAAAACTTTTTTGGGGCTACAAAATAACTTAGAAATCCCAAACATTATATATATATATATATATATATATATATATATATATATATATATATATATATATATATTAGCAGAGGCCCAATTGAAGAAGATGATGGATGTTGCAATTATTTATGTCACACAGTATTTACGCAGAGGTATTTCGAATGCAATTTTTAGGGAAAAAATACACTTTAATTAATTTTATTGAGCACAATATAATACCAATTTCTTTGTAAAATATAAAATATGATGAAAAAAGGCAAGTGTAGCGCCAAAAGTGAAATCACTCCACGTGTGAGGTGAGTGTTGGGGGCAGGGACAAAAGTGTCCAACTTTCTACTGGAAGTGTCCCTTATTCAAAAAGGAAAAAATAAAATAACAAAGGTGTATATATATATATATCACTACAGGTGATAATTATCCTAACCACACAAAAATGTGAACATATGCGTGATCATAAACATACATAAAGTGTGAACCAGGGCCACAGGTTTGTTCAAACTTGGGCCAGAAAAAAGTGTTACTCTGCAATCACAATAATAACATTCCAAATAAATAAAATATATAAATCAAATATATAAAAAAATAACCCAAGGTGTAGGGTTGCGAGCAAAGATAAGTCCTCTGGACATACAGCACTTGTTATAGTCCTAAAGGCCACAGAGATTAAATATGGATCAAAGAGATGGCAATCATGGGAAGAAGAAGATGTACATCCTCACAATCTGTGGATCGTGTTGATGTCACTTTCTCTCTCAGTGAACACAGTTGAATTCATATACTTCAGAGAATCAAAATCTCGGCAACAGGAAAAAGATAAAATACCCTTACCAGATTCTGTGGACCCGTGACTCACCGTACGGTGGAGGGTCTCAAAGGCATGGACAGATTGAAGGCTGTCTTCCCTTATTCTCTGTGTGATGTCATCAGCGGACTTTCCAGATCTAAGAGGCTTCCAAAAGGTTCCAAATAGTGCTCGCAATCCAGGGTGTAAAATAAAATAATCTCCGTGGACCCAAAGAGTGATGTGACTAATCAATGGGTTAACATGCCCAAAAAAGGAGAGAAAAAACTCTCATAGTGTAAAAAAGTAACAAACTTTAATTAAAAATTTCTTAAATAGGCATTCCCACTGCAATGTATCTCACTCCAATCCAAAAAATAAAAAAAACAGGTCACAATAAAGCTCTACAACACAGAAGGTAAATGTACAATCGCTCTACTATGCCAATGGAATGGGTAGGAGTGTGTAAACAAGGAGTGTGCAAGAAATTGGGGGTGAACCCAGCGTACCCGACCGGTTTCGTCTCCTTTAGACTTCTACTGGGGTGAATTCTCCCCGTTCTTCAGCTCCGGGGACTGATTGCGGGACTCCAGTGGCGATCGGGTCCGCGGGTCCCGTGGTCGCGGTCACGGAGCATCAGACCGGGTCGTGGGCGCGCGCCCGCGACCCACGGCTGGGCACTTAAAGAGGATATACCTGTGCCCAGCAGTGCCATTCTGCCGACGTATATGTGCAGGAGGCGGTCCTTAAGTGGTTAATGTTGCTATATGCCTTTTGGAAGACTCCTGGACCAATTTTTATTTTTTATTGAGAGAAGAATGTCCAGTTCTTGGTAATGTCACTTTTGAGCCATATTTTTTCCACTTGTTGGTGGCCATCTTCATTGTATTCCATTGTATATCTAATGCCTTGGAAATTTGTTGTACCTTCTCCTGAACTTCAAACAATGAGATCACTTTAGTTTACTGGTCAACAAAAAAGAAAGAATATTTGTAATAAAAGGCAGAAGCCTAGGATGCATACTTCTAGACTTTCGGAAAGGAATATCAGACTGAATAAGTATGTCTCCATCAAGGATCAACCAGTAAACAGCTGGGGGTTGGAGCAGAGTACCATTAACCCATGAATGCAGTGAAAAGGGAGAACAAAAATAAAACTTCCTTCTAAAGTGCAATCTAGGGAGAGAGGACTTACATCAAAAGGTGAAACAGAGATGTAGTCTGAAAACAAATATATGTTTGTGTGTGTGTATCTAGTATATAGTCCCACAAGCGCCTCTGGATAAACAGGTTACCAGGTAGGGGAACTCTGTATAGTAATAGAGTGCGGTGTCTGTTGATCTTCCAGGGAAGTAACAAATTGGATATTTCCTTAAAATTATGGAGGGGAATTGTAATAGAGAACAAACCCTCACAGTGAAAAGAGGTACAGTCAGGTCCATAAATATTGGGACATCGACACAATTCTAGTCTTTTTGGCTCTATACACCACAAAAATGGATTTTAAATGAAACAAACAATATGTGCTTTAACTGCAGACTTTCAGCTTTAATTTGAGGATATTTACATCCAAATCAGGTGAAGGGTGTAGGAATTACAACAGTTTGTATATGTGCCTCCCACATTTTAAGGGACCAAAAAGTAATGGGACAATTGGCTGCTTAGCTGTTCCATGACCATGTGTGTTATTCCCTCATTATCCCATTTACAAGGAGCAAATAAAAGGTTCAGAGTTCATTTCAAGTGTGCTATTTGCATTTGGAATCTGTTGCTGTCAACTCTCAATATGAGATCCAGAGCTGTTACTATCAGTGAAGCAAGCCATCATTAGGCTGAAAAAACAAAACACACCCATCAGAGAGATAGTAAAAACATTAGGTGTGGCCAAATCGACTGTTTGGAACATCCTTAAAAAGAGAGAACGCACTGGTGAGCTCAGCAACACCAAAAGACCCGGAAGAATTATTTTCCTGGTGAAGAAAACACCCTTCACAACAGTTGGCCAGATCAAGAACACTCTCCAGGAGGTAGGTGTATGTGTGTCAAAGTCAACAATCAAGAGAAGACTTCACCAGAGTAAATACAGAGGGTTCACCACAAGATGTAAACCATGGGTGAGCCTCAAAAACAGGAAGGCCAGATTAGAGTTTGCCAAATAACATCTAAAAAAGCCTTCACAGTTCTGGAACAACATCCTATGGACAGATGAGACCAAAATCAACTTGTACCAGAGCGATGGGAAGAGAAGAGTATGGAGAAGGAAAGGAACTGCTCATGATCCAATGCATACCACCTCATCAATAAAGCATGGTGGTTCTCTTGTATTTATTGATGATGTGACTGCTGACAAAAGCAGCAGGATGAATTCTGAAGTGTTTCAGGCAATATTATTATGCTCATATTCAGCCAGATGCTCCAGAACTCATTGGACGGCACTTCACAGTGCAGATGGACAATGACCCGAATCATACTGCGAAAGCAACCAGAGTTTTTTAAGGGAAAGAAGTGGAATGTTGTGCAATGGCCAAGTCAATCACCTGACCTGAATCCGATTGAGCATTCACTTGCTGAAGACAAAACTGAAGGGAAAATGCCCCAAGAACAAGCAGGAACTGAAGACAGTTGCAGTAGAGGCATGACAGAGCATCACCAGGGATGAACCCCAGCGTCTGGTGATGTCTATGCATTCCAGACTTCAGGCTGTAATTGATTGCAAAGGGTTTGCAACCAAGTGATAAAAAGTGAAAGTTTGATTTATGATTGTTAATCTGTCCCATTACTTTTGGTCCCTTAAAAAGTGGGAGGCACATATACAAACTGTTGTAATTCCTACACCGTTCACCTGATTTGGATGTAAATACCCTCAAATTAAATCTGAAAGTCTGTAGTTAAAGCACATCTTATTTGTTTCATCCATTGTGGTGGTGTATCGAGCCAAAAAGATTAGAATTGTGTCGCTGTGGACCTGACTGTAAGGTTAGTTGCAGGGATTCAGAAACAAGAGTGCATAAACTATGAGCCCGCTAATGCCTTCCGGCTTAAGGGAACTGACCAGTAGTAAAATATTGTCAGGTCAAGAGTATAGTTGATGGCAAAACAGTTCAAAAGTGCTACATAGGTAGACAGTTCAAATATAAATAGCATATACCAGGAATAGGACTGTAGGCAGAGTGAGCTGGCTGGTACATATTGTGTACCACTGCAGATGTCAGGAGGGCAACAAGGACTGGTGCATAGATGGAGGAGATCAGGGGAGGTCAAAATTAACAGTCTGAGAGTCTGATAACACAGAAGGATAAGGCAGCAGCATAGTGTTGACAAGCTGAGTAGATCAGAATCCAAACAGTACAGAATCACAGTGGAAAAAGCAGGGTCAGAGCAAGCCAGGACATACATGGTAATCAACAGAGTAAATACAGGCTGGATCAGGCAAGAGAACACCAGGTAACATCTGCTATCATGCATACTGGTGATGTGTGCAACAGGTGCGTTAAGCATGGGCAGCAAGGCTCTAGCCATTCACTGATGTTTCAAGGTAAAGCTATCTCAGGTTTTTCTCAGCCTTAGGCCTCGTACACACGAGGCAATCTATTTGTTCAAATCGGTCGGACTGACCGATTTGAACAAATCTGTCTGATAGGATTTTGGTTTGCTCGCGTGTACACACGAGCAAACCAAAATCCCCGCCAGCAGACGGCGCGCTGACGTGTCGGTGATGTGGCGGTGACGTTGACGCCGCCACGTCACCGCACCAGGAAGTAAAACACTTCCGCGCTTGCGCCGAATCCATTCGGCGGCGGTGCGGGACGACATGTCTGCTGGTAAGTGTACTAACCAGCAGACATGTCGGGCGGATGGATTCCCACCCGATAGATTTCAAAGCATGCTTTGAAATCTGTCGGGTGGCCAAATCCTTCGGCTCGGCCGTACACACGATCGAATCTGTCTGCTGGGACGGTCTAGCAGACCGTTTCCAGCAGACAGATTTGATCGTGTGTACGAGGCCTTAAAGAGCCAGCCCAAGTCTTAGTACCGATATTATCCCACCTTCTTCAAGGGGTAGCTCTTGCACCTCCAGCCTTACTTGTATGACAAAGTCAAGAGGTAACAGAGAGCCTGACACAGGAGGATTAGGCAGAAGCATAGTCTAGATGAGCAATCCGTGAGTAATGGTAATCCACAGAGCAAAGACAATCTGAGACCTACCATAAAGCAGGAGCCCAATGACTTGAATATTGATTATGACCTCACTTGTCTTCCAGGTGCTGCAATTTTCTAATATGGTGATATATTTTGACATGTTTGTTTCTGTATTGTCTGTGAGTTGACTTAAAATAAAGCATTGAAAAAAAAGCAGAAGCCCAAAATGAGAATCAGGAGGTTTGCACATCTCACTGTTATGTTATCACCAAACAGACGCTTTCCCTAAAGGACAAGTCAATAATACACTGTTTTAATGTATAATCTATGTCCAAATAACATGTGCCACAGTGTCCTGCACATATGAACAGACATAGCTGCCATGCAAGATACTATCTTAGAAGCTTCTATGAGGCCAGCACAGCTACATTGAAGGGCTTTATGAATAAGCATATAAAGCTGTAAAACCGAAGAATTTTGAATAAAATTAGATGAATCTGCTTTAGAAGATGTGATGCATTCAGACATGGTTTCATAAATTAAAGTTACTTCTGGAAAAGGACAGAGAGTTGTTCTACTTACCTCAAACTGAGTGGTATCTGAGCATAAATCCAAAGTGATAGGTTGTCTATTAAGATGAAGAAATGGAGATGCCACAGATTGCCATATTCACCAATCTATCTATTTAAAAAATATCCCACAGCTGTAGGCTGTGCAGTTTCTAAAGTGCCAATAGGCTCTGAGGGAAATGTTTTCCAAAGTTCTGAAAGTTTCAGTCTCGGGTAGTGAAGCCAGACAAGCAGTTGCAAAAGGACAAACCTTTATATATGTAGTACCCTGTAGTGTAGGCAGGGATGATCCTCACAAATTTACTTGCCAGGAGTAGGGATGAGCCGAACATACCCCCGTTCGGTTCGCTCCAGAACCGACGAACAGACCGACCGTTGGCGCAAATATTTAGAACCCCATTGAAGTCTATGGGACTCGAACGTTCGAATTCAAAAAAGCTAATTTTAAAGACCAATATTCAAGTTATTGATGGACCCGGGTCTTGCCCCAGGGAACATGTATCAATGGAAAAAAAAGTTTTAAAAACGGACGTTTTTTCAGTATCAGCCATTTTAATGATGCTTAAAGTTAAAAAAAAAAAAAATCCTTTTAAATATGGTACCTGCCCGGTGTCTATAGTAGTGGCACGTGTTTAGAAATGTCCCTGCACAACATGAGAGGACTATAAAAAAAAAGTAATTTCATACTGCTTGCGGCTTAAATGTAATGTTTGGTCCTGCAATATGGATAAAAATCAGTGAAAAATATTAGCATGAGTTTCCCCGCCACCACTCCCCCCAGGTCATTACTAGAACTAGTGCCGATCCTGACCTCCCTGGGGCCCTAAGCAAAATGACATGGCACATTAAAAATGAGAAGCGGGGGGGCGCTGACGACAGTGACATGTCACATTAAAGAAAGTTGAGAAGTGGGGGGAGGGGCTGTTCTGCTGTCGGAAATGACTCAGCCAGCGAGTTTAGAAGCGGGTGAGGGGGCGAAAATGACTTCTCACCAGGCGGGGCCTCTAGTAATTTGGGGGGCCCTTTGCAGCTTTGCGGGACCCTAAGCGGCTTGCATAGTGAGCCTATAGCGAGGATCGGCCCTGACAACACCGTCTGGCCCTATATACTTTGAACAGCAGTATACAGGCATTGCAAACAAGATAGGGACTATAGGTTTCTTAAGTAGAATCAGAACCATGTCATACTTTGATGCTGAATATTGCACAATTTCCTAAAGAGACCCTCAACAAACTACATGACACTTGTGCCTGATGAGTCCACTCAGTGCCGTCTGCATCATGGGCCCCTGGGCAAAGTAATGCTCTGGGGCCCCTACAATGGAGACAGTGCATGTAAACAGAAATCAAGTAGGTAGAAGTCAGGGGCTATCTAGGGTGTAGATAGGGTTGCCACCTCATCCCTTTAAAACCGAACACATATGAATTCCACAGGTTCTATGGCTAATTTAATGCAGATAAGGCAGCCATGTGAGTTTAATTATCACCTTAATCAGCCACAGAACCTGTGTAATTAATATGTGTTCGGTTTTAAAGGGATGAGGTGGCAACCCTAGCTGTAGAGGGGTCAGAGTGCTGGGGGATAACTGGGATGTAGAGGGGCAGCCCGGGCTTCCCCAATTTTGGGGCAGCCTGGGCTCAAGGACCAGCTGCTTTGGGGAAAGGGCAGGGGCCCCCCATGCAGCTGGGGCCCCCGGGCAGTGCCCATGTGTGCCCTCTCAATAAGACAGCCCTGAGGCCACTGATGTTCCAGTGGTGGTGGCCCGTGAGACTGTCCATACAGGCTTGGCCCCCCAAAAGTGCACGTGCTGTGTGGCAACAATATGTCAATTATTTTAGGGGTGGGGGGTGGGCATTACAATGCCAGATCTTGGCTCAATAAATTCTTTTTTGGGGAAATTACAATTTTAGAATTTTGGGGGGTTGCCATCCGGGGCCCCCTTTGAACAAATTCTGTGAAGAACTCCTGTTCTCTGAAGCCCTCCATTATGTATGCAAGTTAAAATATTGAGAAAAAAAACAAATGTCAGTGAAGCCTCAGCTTTATCCCCATAGCTTTATCCCCACTGTTGATCACAATGTCCAAAGATCAAGTTTCTTATCGTCGTACTGCGCAATCGTTTTTCCGACATATTATACCGACGGCGTACTACTTAACTCACGCAATATCCCTTTATACACTGCGCATGCGTGCAGCTCCGCATATAGCCCCGCCTATGATGATCGTTCGAGTGATTGCCACGCCCCTTTTCATTCGTTCGATGCAAGAGTCAGAAGACATGATGGAGGGAAGACAGCAAGCTGCAACCAGCCAGGAGAAAGGACAGGCACGCCCCAGGAGGAGCAGGAGTTACAAAGCCACCAACATGAGCTTCGAAGAGATGGTGGAGATGGTGTCTGTCCTTCAAAAGCAGGACTATGACGGCAAGAAAGGCCCGTACAAGAACCCAAACAAACTGAAGGCACAGATAATGGCGAAGGTGCGGAGGACTCTCCGTGCAAAATTCGGGGTGCAGAGGTCCAGTGAGCAGCTGCGGAAGCGATGGTGTGATTTGAAAATCAGAGAGCCGGAACAGATGAGGAGAATTAGAAGAGTTCTCCGGCAACGTAAGCAAATTTCATGTGTACTCTGAATATTTGTTTTAATTCTTTTGCGTCATTTGGTTTTCTTTCAGGTTGGGTATGTAGACAGTACAAGAATAGATGTTTCAAGGTTTATGTTTGTGGGTATAATACTTTTTTTTTTTTTTTTAAATGTGTATTTTATGTGTCTACTCGAGAGAGGAGCCTGACCTACCTCACACACGCACACCCAGACCTACGTGTGTGTGTGTGTGTGTCAGTGTACACACACACTGACATAACCTGCATACACCAACACTGACCACTACCATACACTGACCAAACAACACTACACTGACCACAACGCTGACCACTACACAACACTGACCATTACACAACACTGACCACTACACAACACTGACCACTACACAACACTGACCACTACACAACACTGACCACTACACAACACTGACCAAACCACACTACAATGACCACTACACAACACTGACCAAACCACACTACACTGACCACTACACAACACTGACCACTACACAATACTGACCACTACACAACACTGACCACTACACAACACTGATCAAACCACACTACACTGACCAAACCACACTACACTGACCACTACACAACACTGACCACTACACAACACTGACCAAACCACACTACACTGACCACTACACAACACTGACCACTACACAACACTGAACACCACACTACACTGACCACTACACAACACTGATGACTACACAACACTGCCTAAACCACACTACACTGACCACTACACAACACTGACCACTACACAACACTGACCAAACCACACTACACTGACCACTACACAACACTGACCACTACACAACACTGACCAAACCACACTACACTGACCACTACACAACACTGACCACTACACAACACTGAACATTACACAACACTGACCAAACCACACTACACTGACCACTACACAACACTGACCACTACACAACACTGACCACAGTACACTGCACTAACCACTAACAGACTACACTACACTGACCAGACATACACTATCACTGACGTCACCTACCTCAGCTGTGGTGTGCGGCGCCGGCACGCCCAATGTGCCCATCATAGCCATGCAACCAGGGAGGAGGGAGACTCAGGAGAGGAGAGCCGCCGAGCAGGGATGTGGCGTGGTGTGCCCATCACACATATTCAGCCAGAGGAGGAGACTCAGCACTGCAGCAGAGCCGTAGAGAGCTGCCAAGCGGCATTGTACTTCCCGCCTTCTAAGCTTGCGGTGCCTAATGATGGACGTCACGCGTCCCCCGCAGGCCCGGATTGGACCATAGGGACGTCCATCATAGGCGCTGCTGCACATTCCAGAAGGCGGGACCTGCTGTGTCTTCCGGACCTACAGGCTCAGAAAAAGAATGGTCCCTCCCTGTTTGGCAAACATTGCGGCGGCGGCGCTCGGGGCTAACAATGCACTTCTTCATGCCCCAGACTCGTGGCTTTTCGGACACCCATTTGGGGCTCCAGCCCCCCTAGCCAGGGCCTAACGACGCCTCTGCCAATGGGGCAGAGGGACTCCCTATAAGGGAGTGAGAGGATCTAGCCCGCTCAACCATCCCCGTCAGTCCTTCGCCTCTCTTTTTAGAGACCACGTGGTCGAAGTGCGTGCATGTTAACCCAATTTCGAGTGCGTGTAAGTGTGGTTGTTTTTGTGGGAGGGGGGGTGGGCGTACTAAGCGCAAGCTTACCTCGCATAGCACACCCACCGGGAGCCGGGCTGAGACCACCAAACTCAACTTACATGTCGCTGAGCACGGTATCCGAACCTCTAGCTGCAAAGGTGAATGGCTTGTTGTCAGCGCAGTGCCTATTGCGTCGACCCACCGCAGCTCCCCAATACTTGGTTGTTGATTGTATTTAAGAATTTCTTATGTGAGACCAATTTTTTATTGCATGTAGATGTCTTTTTAACTAGATTTAAATAATCATACTTAAGTCATTATACAGTAAAAGGAGAGTATGCTCAGCGCAGAAGTTGATTACACATATGCACACAGTAGCACAATGGTTGGCATGGCCGATCCGCCCTATAGGCTCGATATGCAAGCCGCTTAGGGCCCGGCAAATCTACGAAGGGCCTCCCAAATAACTAGAGTCCACGCCTATTAAGAAGTAATTTTCGCCCCCTCACCCTGCTTCTCAACTTGATGACTGCATGGGAGAAGAGACAAGAAGTCAGCACCCCTTGCTTCTCAATGTAATGTAAGATGTCATTTCCGACAGCACAACACCCCCTCCCCCCACTTCTCAACTTTCTTTAATGTGACATGTCACTGGTGTCAGCACCCCCAGCTTCACATTTTTAATGTGCCCGGTCATTTAGCTTTGAGCCCCAGGGAGGTCATGATCGGCACTGAGTGTTGCTCACAACAACAACCTAGTTAGCGTGTCACACAGAGGTGATCCAGTGTATACTTGTTGTTTTTCCACTTACAAAACTTGTCCAAAGATAGAACAATTGCAGCAGCTTCCGTAGTGGAGAAAATCCATAGTTAAGCTTAGAAGGATTGTAAAAGCAGACAATTGTACTACACTTTTTAAAAAGGATGATTGATATTCCACGTTCAGGCCTCTAATCTTTTTAATTCATCCATCCCTTTTTTTACAATCTCATAGGCTGCAATCAAGCAGCAGCAGTGGAGCCTACCAACCCCACACAGTGCCAAGCCCCACCCTCGCCGGATGTGCAGGAAGTGCAAAATGACAGCACATCAGGTCAGTGTCATACAGCACAGCTTCAGTTAATACATGTAGGCCTGCATAATTTTAATACATGTTTTGTCACAAATTTCAGGTGGACAAGCTGTTGGTGGTGGCTTACACACTTCCAGTGCCCAGGTGCTCATTGGACAGATAATGTCCTTCAGGGCACGAATTGAGGACGTGAACATAGCCCTGGACAAGATGAAAATGGAGAATGTCAAGGTGGACCAAGACCTGAAGAACATTCTTGATGTTCTGGGGAGGGTTTAAAAAAAACAACAAAAAAATAAATAAATAAAGAAATGTACAAAATATATATATTATATATATATATATATATATATATACTGTATATATATATATATATATATATATATATATATATATATATATATATATATATATATGTATATATATATAAATATATAATAAAAAAATGACATGTTTAAGTGTGATCCAATAAATATTTTAGGATACTAAAGATTCTCTGGCTTCTTATTATATCAATGCTGCCTAAAAGAACAAATGTAGATTTGTGTTGTTTCCATTGAGAATGCTGAGTATCAGATGTGGAAAATAGAACACTGGTCTTGCTCAGATCTCCAGCAAGAATCTGATGTATGTGGGTACCATTTTTTTTATTTTATCCGGGGTAGCATACCATTGTGTTTAAAGCTTATAAGACGTTTCCTGAAATCTTATACCAATAGAACAGTTATAGGCAAAAATACAGGCACGTTTCCATTGCTTATCAGTGAAGCTTGTTTTAATCGCCTTTTTCCATTGTACTCGTATTCCGTAGGGTACCCCCCCCCCCCTCTTTCTAGTTGGAGCCATGAGTACGTGAGGGAGGTTGCTCTAGGTACCGGAGCTCCAGCGAAGCAAATTTGTTGCAACTTTTAATCTTGCACAGTATTTTAGCAGCACTTTTTTGAACTCGTGTTTTTTAAAAAAAAAATGTTTCTGCTTAAAATAAAAAAAAACAGTAAAGTTAGCCCAATGTTTTTGCATAGTATGAAAGATGAAGTTACGCTGAGTAAATAGATACCTAACATGTCACCCTTCAAACTTGCACATGCGCTTGGAATTGCGCCAAACTTCGCTACTTGAAAAACCCCATAGGTGATGTATTGCAAGGTATAGGAGTATTGGGGTATTGTGGAGTATTGAGGTTATTGTGGATTAAGGGGGGTATTGCACAATATGGGGGGTATTGCAGACTGTGGGGCGTATTGCAGTGTGTGGGGGGTATTGCAGAGTGTGGGGGGGGGGGTATTGCAGAGTGTGGGGGGGGTATTGCAGAGTGTGGGGGGTATTGCAGACAGTATGGGGGGTGGTATTGCAGAGTGTGGTGTTGTATTGTAGGCATTGCAGACAGTATGGGGGGTATTGCAGAGTATGGGGGGTAATATTGCAGAGTATGGGGGGTAATATTGCAGAGTATGGGGGTTAATATTGCAGAGTATGGGGGGTAATACTGCAGAGTATTGCGCAGGGAGGGATGGCTGGATCTGTGACTGCATTTGTCACAGATCCAGCCAACAGTGCTGGATCATTACACAGGACCCAGTGGCGATCCTTATCTCGCTGGGGCCCCAAGCAAAATGACATGGCACATTAAAAATGAGATGCGGGTGGGGGGGGGGGGGAAACTGACGACAGTGACAGGTCACATTAAAGAAAGTTGAGAAGCAGGGTGAGGGGGTGTTCTGCTGTCAGAAATGACTCAGCCAGCGAGTTTAGAAGCGGGGTGAGGGGGCGAAAATGACTTCTTACCAGGCGGGGACTCTAATACTTTGGGGGTCCTTCACGTCTTTGCGGGGCCCTAAGCGGCTTGCATAGTGAGCCTATAGTGAGGATTGGCCCTGAAAATACCCTTTTTCGCCTATATACTTTGAAGAGCAGTATACAGGCGGTGCTAACAAGATAGGGAATGCAGGTTTCTTAAGTATAATCAGAACCATGTCATACCTTGCTCCTGCATATTGCACAATTTCCTAAAGAGACCCTCAACAAACTACATGACTCTTGTGCCTGATGAGGCCACTGATGTTCCAGTGCTGGTGGCCCGTGACACTGTCCATACAGGCTTTGTCCCCCAAAGTGCACGTGCTGTGTGTTAACAATGGGCCAGATTCAGGTAGAGTTAGGCTGGAGTATCTGTGATACTCCAGCCTAACTGTCGCTATAAGCCGGCGTTTTTGTTTTCTGTAACCAGAAAACAAGAAACGCCGGGTTGGAGTTCCGATGCGAGCAGCGTAATTGAATTTCGCCATCGCATCGTTACTTCAACTTAAAAATGGCGCCGGGGGCGTTCCCGCTGATTAACGCTGAAAAAATATGTTAATCAGCGGGAGTCGGAAATTCACGATCGTTTTCGGGCGCGACGCAGTGACTTTACGACGTTTCCGGAAGCGATACGCGACGTAAAGATAAAGCAGCCCCCTAGTGGAGTATCCTATGTTAAGTATAGCCGTCGTCATCGCGTCGGGAAAAAAAAAAATCGCGTCGCTTGCGTAAAACATTCATGAATGGGGATGTGATGTCATTGACGTTCACTGACAGAATTTGTAGCATGCGCACTGGGATGCATTGACACTCGACGCATGCGCAGTACGTTCGCCGCGGGATCGCGCATAGTTTAAATAATACACGCCCCGTACCCGCCCAATTTGAATTCCGCCGGCTCATTTGCGATGCGCTGCCGCAACTTTAGGAGCAAGTGCTTCATGAATAACAGCACTTGCTCCTAAAATTTCGGCAGAGTAATGTAAATGAGAAGCGTTACTCCAGAGCAAAGATGCTCTCATCTACCTGAATCTGGCCCAATATGTCTATTACTTAAGGGGTGGGGGGGGACATTACAATGCCAGATCTTGCCACAATAAATTATTTTTATGGGGAAGTAAAATTACAGAGAAAAGGGGGGGTGCCATCCGTGGCCTCCTTTTAACAAGTCCTGTGCAGAACTCCTGTTCTATGAAGGCTTTCATTATTTGTGCAAGTCAAAATTTAGCCAACAACATTAATGTCATTCAAGCATTAGCTTTATACCCATAACTAACCCACAAACTCATGCACTGATCATAAAGTTCAAAACTCATTTTTCTTCCCGTCGTACTGCGCGATCGTGCACGCGACGTGATCTACCGCCGGCGAACGGCGTAACTCACGCGATTATCCCTTCATACACTGCGCATGCGGGAAGCTCCGCGTGTATCTCCGCCTATGACGATCGTTGTACCAATTGTCACGCCCCCTTTCCGGTCGGTCACTGCACTTCACTGAAGGCATGATGGAGGCCCAGGAGGAAAGTGTCAGAGAGGAAGTTGCAACCTCAAGTGTGGAGAGAGGGCAGGCACACCCCAGGAGGAGCAGGAAACCAGCCAGCAGTCTCAGGTTTGTGGAGCTTGTGGAGATGGTGGCAATTCTAGAGCAATATGACTATGATGGCCAACTAGGGCCTAACAGGAAGCCAAAAAATCGAAAGGGGAAGATTATGGTGCAGAGGACTCTCTGTGATCAATTTGGGATACAGAGGTCAAAGGCCCAGTTACGTAATAAGTGGTCAGATCTGAAAAGGAGAAATCCAGAGGAGATGGAGAAAATTAAAAAATTCATCATAAGATGTAAGTACATTTCATGTGTACTCTGAGTATTTAATTTTTATTATTTTGCGGCATTTGTGGTATTTATTTCAGGTTGTGTATATACACGGTTCAAAAAAAGATGTTTCAAGGTTCATGTTTGTGGGCATAATATTTGGTTGGTCATTCCATTTCAGTTCTTTTTCTGTGACAACTACTTTTTATTGAATGTACAGTTGTATTCAAAATTATTCAACCCCCACTGAAATTGATTGTTTTGCCCAGTTTCACACTGATTTTGATCATCCTGACATTGTCCTTACAATTAAATCAAACAGGCACGTGTAGGTCAGACAAATATAACATAACATTTACAATGAAATAACCACAAATGTCTTTTCTGTGCTCACATCATTATCAGTTTTATTCAACCCCCAATTGACATGCAATCTTTTACAGTTATAACAGATTCTAAACTTGAAGCATAACTTGACACAAGTGTCTTGCAGCGATCTACGGTTTTCTTCGCCCATTTGTCATGGGCAAAAGCATCACGCTCAGTCACATTCCTAGCCTTGCGCAATTCAACTGCTTTCTTTAAGGCCGCGTACACACGATCAAATCTGTCTGCTGTAAACGGTCTGCTAGACCGTCCCAGCAGACAGATTTGATCGTGTGTACGGGCGAGCCGATGGATTTGGCCACCCCGACAGATTTCAAAGCATGCTTTGAAATCTATCGGGTGGGAACCCGTCCGCCCGACATGTCTGCTGGTTAGTACACTTACCAGCAGACATGTCGTCTCGCACCGGCGCCGAATGGATTCGGCGCATGCGCGGAAGTGTTTTACTTCCTGGTGCGGTGACGTGGCGGCGTCAACGTCACCGCCACGTCACCAACAAGTCAGCGCGCCGTCTGCTGGCGGGGATTTTGGTTTGCTCGTGTGTACACGCGAGCAAACCAAAATCCAAAGAGACAGATTTGAACAAATGAATTGCCTCGTGTGTACGAGGCCTTAGTCCCACCAGAGGTTATCAATCGGATTTAAATCTGGTGACTGCGATGGTCATTCCAAAATATTCCAGCCTTTAATCTGCAACCATGCTCTGGTGGACTTGGAGGTATGCTTGGGATCATTGTCCTGTTTAAAGGTCCAACATCTACCAAGCCTCAGGTTTGTGACGGACTGCATCACATTGTTATCCACTATCCAGGGCCGTCTTAATAGCATCATGGGACCCTGGGCAAAGAAATGCTCTGAGGCCCCTACAACGATGACAGTGCAGGTAAACAGACATCAAGTAGGTAGGAGGCAGACTGCCTCCCCTGTGTATCTATCACTCCCAGTGCCATCATGGGCAATTTCGGGGCAGCGTGGGCTCAAGGACTAGCTGCTTTGGGGAAAGTGCAGGGGCCCCCATGCAGTTGGGGCCCCTGGGCAGTGCCCAGGCGTGCCCTCTCATTAAGACAGCCCTGCCACTATCTCCTGTTACTGAAGAGAATGCATGGTACCTTGCAGACGCTGAAGCTTCCCTGTACCTGCAGAAGCAAAACAGCCCCAAAGCATGATTGACCCCCCCACCATGCTTCACAGTAGGCAAGGTGTTCTTTTCATCATAGGCCTTGTTCTTCCACCTCCAAACATAGCGTTGATCCATGGGCCCAAACACTTCTAATTTTGTTTCATCAGTCCAGAGAACACAATCCCAAAACTTCTGTGGTTTGTGCACATGATTTTTGCATACTGCAGTTGAATAATCTTATGCCGCGTACACACGATCACTTTTTGTGATGAAAAAAAACGTCATTTTATGTGACGAAACAAAACGACGTTTTTCAAACTTCATTTTCAAAAACGACATTGCATACACACCATCGTTTTTCCACAATGCTCTTCCAAAGCGCGGTTATGTAAGACACTTTCGACGGCACTCTGTTCCATTGAAGCTCCGTCTCATAACTTGCTTCTAAGCATGCGCGGGTTTAAAAACGTCGTTTTAAACGACGTTTTGCCCACACACGGTCACTTTTTATGACACAAAAAACGACATTTTGAAAAACGACACAAAAAATTCAAGCATGTTGGAATTTTTTTTTGGTCGTTTTTTTTGAAGACATAAACTACGTTTTGCCCACACACGATCATTTTAAATGACATTTTTTAAAACGTCGTTTTTTTTTCATCACAAAAAGTGATCGTGTGTACGCGGCATTATTCTTTGGAGACAGCAAGTGGGTGCGCCTGGGAGTTCTGGCATGGAGGCCTTCATTATGCAGTGCAAGCCGTATTGTTTTAGCAAAAACTTCAGTGCCCGCATCTGAGAAATCTTTTCTCAGTTCCTCAGCAGTCACAAGGGTACTTTTCTCCACTCTACGCTTCAGGTAGCGCACATTAGTTGAAGTCAGCATCTTCTATCTGCCACGAACAGGTAGCGTTTCAACAGTGCCCTTTGCCTTTACTTTGCGAATGATGCTTCCCATGGTGTCTCTTGGTATGTTTAACATCTTTGCAATCTTCTTATAGCCATTGCCCTTCCTGTGAAGAGTAATCACCTCTCCTCTTGTCTTCCCGGACCATTCCCTTTGACTTCACCATGTTTGTAACCACACTAGTAAATCTCTCTAATGGCCCATACACACGATCCGAATATCGGCCGACGGATCGTACAACTTTTTTCGCTTAATAATCGCGAGTAAAATAAAATAGGTTATTAAACTCACGAAAATTATCGTGCGATAGAAAAAAATGATCGGAAGTGATGTCATGTGTTGTAATGTATTTGTATATTTGTATTGTATTGCCGGACGATGGCTGTACTGACTAAACGAAAATCGTACGATCTGACATCGTACGAGGAAAATTTTCGAGCTTGTCCGATCGAATAATATCGGATGAACGGTCGTGATCGGCTGTCGAAAGTAGTGTACACACGATCCGAAAATCGTACGATCCATCATCGGACGATCGTTTTCGTCCGATATTCGGATCGTGTGTATGGGCCATAAGGAGCCGACTATCAAAGTCATTTAAAAGCTGCCTGATTGGTTCCTTTTTAGGCTTTATTGCAGCTCCCTGACATCCACAGGTGTTTTCAAGACCTGATTGAAAACACTTCAATGAACCTCGTTTCCTCAGAGAAGTAGTCTTTAAGGGCCTGAATAATTGTGTAAATGAAGAATTCACAAAAGAACCATTTACGTTTTAGCACCCTCACCCCGCTTCTCAACTCGCTGGCTGCATGGGAGAAGAGGCAATAAGTCAGCAACCCTTCCTTCGCAATTACATGTAAGATGTCATTTTCTAAAGCAGAACACCACCTCCCCCCACTTCGCAACTTTCTTTAATGTGACATGTCACTGTCGTCAGCGTCCCCCGCTTCTCTTTTTTCAAGTGTTATGTCATTTTCCTTCTGGCCACAGGGAGGTAATGATTGGCACTGAGCGTTGGCCATAAGAATAAAGCAGTTAGGGTGTCACACAGAGGTGATCCAGTGTATGCTTGTTGGTTTTCCATGTAGGAAATGGATAGAATCCTGTGTTAAGCATAGAAGGATTGCAAAAACAGACAATTGTACCACACTTTTCAAAAAGAATGATTGATATTCCTCTTTTAGGCCTCTAATCTTTTAGATTTATGTATCCCTTTTTTTTTACAATCTCATAGGGGACAAGGAAGCTGCTTTGCTGCAAACGCCAGAGACAAGACCCACACAAGACCCACCCTCGACGGTTGTGCAGGAATTGCAGAAACCAGGCACATCAGGTCAGTGTCCTACAGCACAGCTGCAGGTAATACATGTAGGCCTACATAATTTTAATACATGTTTTTGTTCCCATATTTCAGGAGGTGTCGGAGGTGTTGGTGGCACGGTCGACACCAACAGTGCCAATGGCATTATTGGGGAGCTAAAGACATGCCTCTCTGACCTCGAGGAAACAAAGTTCTTGAAAACGTCTTAAATATAAAAAAAAAATGACAACAAAAAATGAAGAGTCTGGTAGAGGACCTGGGCAGGGATTGAAATAAAACATAAAAAAAAAAAAAATTGAATACGATGTAATTTACAATAAATATAAATAAACACTTTTTACGTGTGAGAGAATAAATAATTTTGGTTAATGAACAATGTCTGGCTTATTATTATATCTGTTATATCCTCGGTGTTGTGAGGGACACAAGACTCTGGTCTGGAACAATGGATGTTTATTTCAGTACAGGCTGTACACTGTAAAATCCATCTCAGGACATTACAGGTTGTATGCTTCCTACATGTGGTCTCTCTAAGATGGCTACTATGCCACTTGACCCTTGTCATCACTGCTGGGTGATGCCAGCCTTAAAGTTCAAGTAGATGTCGAACCCTTCAGGTATAACAATATAAATGCTGTCTAAAATAAGAAATCTATGTTTGTGGTGTTGACATTGACAATGATGTGTATTTAGTAAAGGGAAATAAACAGGACACTATGATAACATAGGAGAAAGCTAGAATGAACTCAAATGATAAAAGAATCCAACCAAGAAAATTACTGAAACAGGGCCATACAATTTTGGCCTTGGGTACTGATGGCAGTGTCACAACACTGCAACCCCGCACAGATACTATAATTGGACCGCTGAAAAGACCCACATGTAAAGTATTTCATAAAAAATTGTTATTAGATGCCCCTGCAGTGCCATCTTAAGAGCATTATAGGCCCCCGGGCAATACAGTGCACTGGGGCCCTGTCTACACAACCACGCTCAAGAATTTACTGCCAAAAATCATGAAATTTACTGGCAAAACCACAATTTTTTTATTGGCACTGCAAAAAAGTACCTAAAATTACAGTTTTACAAATTTCTTCATTGGCATGAAGGTTAGGTTACTGTAACCCAGCCTAATCAGAGTTTTCTCTTGCATCAGAGTCTGCAGGATTCCCCCTTACAGTGAAAGGGAACTCTTATGTAAAGGGGAACACTGCAGATCATGATGTAAGGGGGAACTCTGATGTGGAGGGGGGCTCTGGTAACCAGACACCACCTTATATCAGAATCCACTGCTTTCTCTTAACATCAGAGTTCCCACTTACATCACGGTCCTCAGACTGAGTTCCCCCTAGCACTGTAAGGGGGAATCCTGCAGACTCTGATGTAAAGGGGAACCACCTTCCGTAGAGTAAATACACTAAGGTAAGGGGGGGCACTAATATTTTTGTATTCACTCCCCCTTTTCATCAGCAACCACCCGCCTTTAGACTGGCCTGGTGGTGCTATCACTGACCTCCTCTCAGGTGCACCATGCAAGGCTCAGTCAGATGGCTCCAGCTTGGCTGCTCTGGTTTTATCCTATAGTCCTTTTATCCATGTCTGACTTCTCCTGTGACCCCCATCCCAGCGGCGCTCCCACTCTTAACTCCTCTCCAGACTCTTCCTCAGAGACTGTAGACACGATACAGTTCTACAGTTCTGACCCGCCGTTCTCCACCATTTTTTACTGGGGTCGCTGGGCAGCCGATGGGGGCCCCCCAGGCAAGTGGGGCCCCCGGGCAACTTCCCAGTGTGCCCAATGGAAAAGACAGTCCTGTGCCCCTGTTACACAGGGGCAGCAAAATTAGGCCTTAGGCACAACACAACACGGCAACCCCTCCCAATAACCTTAATTTGTGCGCAACAAGGAGCCACGTGCAAAGTATTGCATCATAAATTTGTATCAGACGCCCCATTTTTGAAAGGGGCAGAAACATTAGTCCTTAGGCACTGGTGGCGGAGCCCAGAAATACAACATTTCTGTGCCTCGTCCTCCTCCTCCTCCTTCTCCTCCTCCTCTCTCCTATCAGGCACCCAGGTAGAGTCAGTGCCCTCATCATCACTGTCAAAAAACTGGCAATATGCTCCAGCTGGGGGAACATCATCACTGCCAGATTGCTGTCCCTCTCGGCCACCCCCTCTCCCTGGGATCACATCAATGCCTTCCTCTATCTCAGTTCCATCATCGGAGTCTTCAAAACTCTGCGCATCTTCCTGCAGCATGTACCCAACACTGTGTTGAAACAGTTCGGGGGACTCCTCAGGAGGACATGGTGGTACTAGGGAAGTATTGTGTGAAGCCATTGTGCAGAGGGAAGAGGACGCCTTGGCAGCTGCTTTGCCAGATAAACTTCGATCAGTGTGTGAGAGAGGATGAGGAGGATGAGGACGGCTTGGTCATCCACTCTACTAATTCCTCTGCATGTTGGGGTTCAACACGGCCAGCTCCCAAAAAGAAGGACGAGCGGGCACGGCCACGGCCACGTGTTGAAGAGGATGCACCACATCCACTACCAGCGTTACCTCTACATGCAGAGCCTGCTTGCCCTTGTGACTCTCTGCCTCTCTTTGTTCTCCTTCCAGACATATTGATATATATACCAGCACACGTACAGTGGCACTATCTGTGCTCAGGTGGTATGTAGGAGCACACGTACAGTGGCACTATCTGTGCTCAGGTGGTATATAGGAGCACACGTACAGTGGCACTATCTGTGCTCAGGTGGTATATAGGAGCACACGTACAGTGGCACTATCTGTGCTCAGGTGGTATATAGGAACACACGTACAGTGGCACTATCTGTGCTCAGGTGGTATATAGGAGCACACGTACAGTGGCACTATCTGTGCTCAGGTGGTATATACCAGCACACGTACAGTGGCACTATCTGTGCTCAGGTGGTATATACCAGCACACGTACAGTGGCACTATCTGTGCTCAGGTGGTATATACCAGCACACGTACAGTGGCACTATCTGTGCTCAGGTGGTATATAGGAGCACACGTACAGTGGCACTATCTGTGCTCAGGTGGTATATACCAGCACACGTACAGTGGCACTATCTGTGCTCAGGTGGTATATAGGAGCACACGTACAGTGGCACTATCTGTGCTCAGGTGGTATATAGGAGCACACGTACAGTGGCACTATCTGTGCTCAGGTGGTATATAGGAGCACACGTACCGTGGCACTATCTGTGCTCAGGTGGTATATAGGAGCACACGTACAGTGGCACTATCTGTGCTCAGGTGGTATATAGGAGCACACGTACAGTGGCACTATCTGTGCTCAGGTGGTATATAGGAGCACACGTACAGTGGCACTATCTGTGCTCAGGTGGTATATAGGAGCACACGTACAGTGGCACTATCTGTGCTCAGGTGGTATATACCAGCACACGTACAGTGGCACTATCTGTGCTCAGGTGGTATATAGGAGCACACGTACAGTGGCACTATCTGTGCTCAGGTGGTATATAGGAGCACACGTACAGTGGCACTATCTGTGCTCAGGTGGTATATAGGAGCACACGTACAGTGGCACTATCTGTGCTCAGGTGGTATATACCAGCACACGTACAGTGGCACTATCTGTGCTCAGGTGGTATATACCAGGTGGTATATAGGAGCACACGTACAGTGGCACTATCTGTGCTCAGGTAGGAGCACACGGTATATAGGTATATACCAGCACACGTACAGTGGCACTATCTGTGCTCAGGTGGTATATACCAGCACACGTACAGTGGCACTATCTGTGCTCAGGTGTATATAGGAGCACACGTACAGTGGCACATCTGGCTCAGGTGGTATATACCAGCACACGTACAGTGGCACTATCTGTGCTCAGGTAGTATATACCAGCACACGTACAGTGGCACTATCTGTGCTCAGGTGGTATATAGGAGCACACGTACAGTGGCACTATCTGTGCTCAGGTGGTATATACCAGCACACGTACAGTGGCACTATCTGTGCTCAGGTGGTATATACCAGCACACGTACAGTGGCACTATCTGTGCTCAGGTGGTATATAGGAGCACACGTACAGTGGCACTATCTGTGCTCAGGTGGTATATAGGAGCACACGTACAGTGGCACTATCTGTGCTCAGGTGGTATATAGGAGCACACGTACAGTGGCACTATCTGTGCTCAGGTGGTATATAGGAGCACACGTACAGTGGCACTATCTGTGCTCAGGTGGTATATAGGAGCACACGTACAGTGGCACTATCTGTGCTCAGGTGGTATATAGGAGCACACGTACAGTGGCACTATCTGTGCTCAGGTGGTATATACCAGCACACGTACAGTGGCACTATCTGTGTTCAGGTGGTATATAGGAGCACACGTACAGTGGCACTATCTGTGCTCAGGTGGTATATAGGAGCACACGTACAGTGGCACTATCTGTGCTCAGGTGGTATATAGGAGCACACGTACAGTGGCACTATCTGTGCTCAGGTGGTATATAGGAGCACACGTACAGTGGCACTATCTGTGCTCAGGTGGTATATACCAGCACACGTACAGTGGCACTATCTGTGCTCAGGTGGTATATAGGAGCACACGTATAGTGGCACTATCTGTGCTCAGGTGGTATATACCAGCACACGTACAGTGGCACTATCTGTGCTCAGGTGGTATATACCAGCACACGTACAGTGGCACTATCTGTGCTCAGGTGGTATATAGGAGCACACGTACAGTGGCACTATCTGTGCTCAGGTGGTATATACCAGCACACGTACAGTGGCACTATCTGTGCTCAGGTGGTATATACCAGCACACGTACAGTGGCACTATCTGTGCTCAGGTGGTATATAGGAGCACATAGGCGGCCTTTTATAGTGTGGGGCGTGTGTTACAGCCCTGAGCCCTAAGTTGCCAAAGCACCCTGGCTTTGGCCAATTAGGTCTCTTTGTTTTTTGGGCGCTGTGATTGGCCAAGCATGTGGGGTCATGGTGCATGCTTGGCCAATCATCAGCGCGCAACGCCGCAGTGAATTATGGGCCGTTGCGCGTCATGCGAATTTTGGCGCGAAGGACCATATTTGTTCGTTTTCGACGAACGATCGAACGGCCGATGTTCAATGCGAACTTGAGTTTGCATCGAATGCGAAGCTCATCCCTAGCCAGGAGTAGTTACCATGTTTGATTGTTAGGGCCCTTTCACACTGGTGCGGTTTTCCCGTGTTTTTCTGCGCTTTCGCGGTAAAAATAGCGCTATTAAAACGCCCCCCATGCCCCCCTCCATTGAAATGAATTAAAAAACGCGGTAAAAACGCGGTAAAATCGCGGCAAAATCTCAGTGTTTTTTCCGCGATTAAAACAGCGTTTTTACCGCGTTTTTTAATTAATTTCAATGGAGGGGGCAAGGGGAGCGTTATATGAGCGTTTTAATAGCGCTATTTTTACCGCGAAAACGCGGCAAAAACGTACCAGTGTGAAAGGGCCCTTAGAGATCTATTGATTTCTCCCTAAGTCTGGTTTTTTTGCACTTTTCCCTTCTACCACAAGGTGGCCGGGCACTTGGTGGTACTAGATATGAGAAGGGCAACTCAAGGTCAGGTTATGGGTATATGGGATGTCTCAGCCAATGGGCAGGGGTTTTCTTGGATTCCTTGGCCTGCTGGGAGACCCTATATATTCGGTGAAGTCAGGTGATCTATGTGCTGTGCCACCTGGATGGCTGTCTGGGTGGACATGTGTCGTGTTGCCCCGGGCTGCTAGGCCGGAGATTGGGTCTATTCTGGGGGCATCTGGCTGCTAGGTTGTCTGAGGGCCTATCCAGAAGCAAGAGAGCAGTGCAGGGTTGGAAATGCAGCTTGCAGTCCAACCAGAAGTGACGTTCTGCTGGCTGGAGAACCTTTTTAGTGGTCGGAGGTAGAAGGAAACTACTTAGGGACCAGGGGCCACAGTGAGTAACTGAAGCAAGTATCGGAGCAGTATTCTCACCGAATGGGCATGGTGGAGAATTGGGAAACTTCAGGCAGTAATCAAGTCAGTAACCCAGCCAGTGGAGGTGACGCTTGCAGAGCAGCCTTGTGTGCCACGCTAGGGACTGAACAGGCCAGTGGGGAGAAGCTTGAGAAGTATCTGGAGTTCCAAGCAGAGAGGCGGGGGTGACATTTGAGGAAGCTACCACGTGAAGATTGGAGGAGTTCAAGAGGTTCAGTGGCAGTGAATTTAGAGGGTCTAGTGCAGGGATTCTCAAACTACGGCCCTCCAGCTGTTGTAGAACTACACATCCCATGAGGCATTGTAACACACTGACATTCACAGACATGACTAGGCATGATGGGAATAGTAGTTCCTGAACAACTGGATGGCCGTAGTTAGAAGACCCATGGTCTAGTGAGAGACCGGGAGCTCAGTGGGCGGAAAAACTACAAAGAGAAGTTGTAGTGAATGTGAAAGAACTGTTACTTTTTGTGTTAGGAACTGTTAAAGACTGTTGCCATATGAGACAGCATTCCTGCACATGCAGATGTGGCTTCTTGCTGGAGGCCTTTTCCTGCATGGCTGTCATCCTATTGAAGTCTCAGTGTCTGTTTATTGAATGTGCAACTATTCAAGGGTGTCCTGGTCCAAAAGGTTTGCAAGAGAAATAAACATCTCTTTTGCATCACTCCTGCGGCGACATCTCTCCCGGGGAAGTAACCCGATGAGGATCGCTGCAGGGGCTTCGATGTAAGGAAAGTAATTCATAATGAGCTAGTATGCTATGCATACTAGCTCATTATGCCTTTGTCTTGCATGGGTTTTTTTATCGAAGGTTTACAATCACTTTAAACCTCTCTTTTTGCGGTAAACAACTGTGGTCCTACTAAATGGGAGTAGCAGCATCTCTTGATAGGTAAAAACAAAAGTGAGACAGATGCCCTATGCTGCGAGTGAAATCAGTGTGGCGGTCTCAAGGCTTATAGCATTACCTCAGGACAAAAGGTTGGGTTTGGGGAGGCTTTAATTCTGAGAGCTGTGAGGTAATTTCAGCAGTTTCAGTGTCCTCCAAGGCAACACCAAGAATTAGCTGATCTGGATAGCTGCTGGGTAGATGCCAGCTCAAGCAGTGTAAAAGTCTTGATTGAAGAGAAAAAATACACACAAAGAATGTTCATGAATGTTTTTTCCAGAAGAGGAAAAAAAATTGTAAGAATATAAATCGAGGTTTCTTCAACACAGCTGAAGAGAAAGCATCAAAACTCCTAGGATACTAGAAATTGATGGGGCTATAGTGGGCAGGCCTTCATTGTTTTTTTCTGTTTGCTAGTGTCCACCTCCTAAAGACTGCAACATAACCCACATGTTTAGCCTTTTCCATATCCCTGTGTAGAATGATAAAGCACCCTATATGTTTTCGGGTGGGGGATCTTACAAGTTAGTGAGCAGATCTGGAGGGAATTGCATAACTTAACCCCTGTTAACTGACAGGCAGATGATTTTTAAACCTCCACATACACATTATACTATTGACTGAGGTTATGTTTTACCACCAAATGATGATATATGTCAGACATTGGTCTTTACCCGCAGACATATTCACAGCTCACCAATAATCCAGTAAATTACACATTCTTGCTTAATCCAGTTTGAGGTTTTGTTGCTGCACATTAAATCTTTTTAACTCAGGGATTTAACAGCTGAACATTTTTGATTCCTGTAAATCTCTTAAAATAGAAAACAGCCTGAAGCCTCATGTCAGTTAACTGATGTTCAGAATCACTTGAAGAGGTCATCAGAAGGGCATGCCACTAACTATATGGATATTTCATGGTGCTTCCCCACTTAAAATGGATTTCTCCCTGTAGGTGGTGATGGGCAAAGTTTGATCTTTGCTGATTATCCACTACTTTCTGGGACGATGGTGGTCCTCCTTTCACCAGCACTGTATAGATAGACTGAGCCTATGCTTTGTGCTGAGCTTTTGCTGCTTCCAAACTACGCAAATTCGACTTTTATTTCCATGGATGAATGTGAGAAAACAGAGCACATCCTGTATAATCTCTCCTCTAGTGAGTACCTCTAAGAACAATAGTAAGTGGCAAAATAACCTTGATTAAAATGCCAAACTTTGTCAATCATTACTATGATGGGGCTCCATCATAGTAGCCCCATTCAATTTCTGCGCTACCCTAATTTGAATAGATCTATCAGTAAGTACACATTGGGGGTTATTTACAAAAGGCAAATTCACTTTGCACTACAAGTGCAAAGTTCACTTGAAATTACACTGAAAGTGCACTTGGAAGTGCAGTCGCTATAGAACTGAAGGGGATATGCAAAAAAAATAAAAAAAACAGCATTTTAGCTTGCACACAATTAGATAATAAAATCAGCAGAGCTTCCCCTCATTTCAAATCTACCCCTTAGATTTACAGAGACTGCACTTCCAAGTGCACTTTCAGTGCAATTTCAAGTGCACTTTGCACTTGTAGTGCAAAGTGGATTTGCCTTTTGTTAATAACCCCCTCTGTAAAGAGAACTTAAAATCTGTTTGACACCACCATAAGCTTTAGAAAACACATTTAAGGTCCTATGCATATGCAAATTAATAGTCTGCACATCATAATTATTATGTATGATGGAACTTCCTGGTGAGGGGCCCTATAGTCCTTGTCAATAATTCCATTCCTGCATGCTCAACATTGCTGAGCACAATGCCAAACTAATTTCACATAATATCTTTGGGAAGGTCATTTTAATATATCCATATATCCATATCTAAATCAGGGTGGGGTGTCATTACAGGCAATGCAGCCATCCTCATCCTTTTTATGATCTGTCATCTGCTTTATGATCTATGTGGGCCCTAGTTTACGTTTTGCGCCATGTCTCTATGACTGTAATGTAATGGGCAGTTAAGTTTAACTCGAAAAAATGTGCAATTCCGTCTTGTGGTCCAACAAACCATCATTGCAGTCCAGGATCTCCATTTGACTCAGGACACACCACTAACCTGCTGAGCGGAGAATAAATGAGCAGAAGCATCCTGATAATTCATCAGTCTGCCCTCCCCGCCTGTAAGAATGTTCACAGAGTTAAGCCTCATACACACGGTTCGATTGTTATACAAGAGTTTTTGTCAAAAGCGCGTGTGCAGGATTTTGTCTAGCATACTAACTATCCGCAAATTGACGTTCGACAAATACGAACGTAGTGACGTACTACGAGAGTAGAAAGAGGACATTCATTTCTCAAGCGCCACCCTTTGGGCCCTCTCTGCTAATTTCGTGTTTGTAGAAGTTTGGTGAACGTTGATTCGCAGTTTTAGATTTTCCAGAGGTTCCCGAGGTTCCTGATCTTCAAATGACAGTTTGGGTGTAGGCAGTAACATTAAAAACAACACAGGGATAATGGTGTTGTGGCAACTTCCCCAAAAAATCAAACAACCATAATACGAATATTATTTATATCTCTACAAAGCAAATGCTTTTTAAAATACATTTGGCATAACTACATCAGTATCACCAGCAAAGCAGCTTCATTATTATCCCATTAAAGAAGATGGGAATGTGCACTGCATTTCGACATTTAATCACGTGCCGTTTCACGAATGTTAATTCTAGATTATGAATGGTAGTTTAAAAGACCAAACTCTTCTGTGTCGTTACTTGATTCCGATCATGCATTTTTGTACTTTTGACTTTTGTGTGACGATTTCTGTACTGACCATTCAAAAATCGAACATTGAGCTGTCATTCATAAAAAAATGTACTAGTCTGCTCATACAGCTTTTGTCTGATGAAAAAGTGAAATTGGCTGTTGAAAGCACGTACTAACTCTCCGAAAATCGGCAGACAGCTCGTTGTACAAATTTTCCCATCTGTTTTTTGTATCTTGTGTATGGGCCTTTAGACTGACAAAAACGTGCTGCAGAGCAAAGGCCGTTTGGATTCTAGAGTATGTTCTACCTATCTCATTCTTAGTCCTGCCAAGTAGAGGATTATAGATAATTGCACTACTGGCATTTGCAAATACAATGAACATTTTTAAATTAAATACATAACTGCATTAATTGGTGTAACTGGTGATTTCTTAAATTCTGCTGGAAGTTCTTCTTTAACGGAATTTTGGGAAACTAAACACTGTAAAGATTACATTTTCTATTTTATCAATATACAAGGAAAAGGGACTTTTACTTACTTAATCCCCTGTTCTCCCTACAGTAAACACTAACCTCTTCTTTACCTTGCTCCAAATTGTGGGCTTTCTCCTTTACAATGGAGGACTTTTGGTTATGAATTGTAAATAATGTTACACCAGTCTTAGAGCTGAAAAGAAGTAGCTTCAGGGGACCGTCAAATGGAAGAAGGAGCCTGTGGGTGTGAGGAATAAGTTAAGTAACAAAGTACAGCACTTAAAAGGGGTTGTAAAGGTTTTTTATTTTCTAAATAGGTTCCTTTAAAGCGGAGGTTCCGGCGATTTTTTTTTAAAGCCAGCAGCTACAAATAGTCCTCGGCTGCTTCCACCACCATCCGCGGTGAGGGAATCAGGCAGTGAAGCCTTGCGGCTTCACTTGCCCGATTCCCTACTGTGCATGCACAAGGATCGCGGCGCACCGCCACTGGTCCCTGGTCTCTCTTCTGGGAACAGTGTTTCCCAGAAGACAGCGGGGAGGTGACGTGACAAGGAGTCAGAACCCGGAAGTGGTGCAAATACTTGTCTCAGACCGTTATCTGCACCCCCCTCCCCCTGAAATGTGCCAAATGTGACACCGGAGGGGGGAGGGATCCAAAAAGCGGAGGTTCACTTTTTGTGTGAACCTCCACTTTAAGCTAGTGCATTGTTGGTTCTAGGGTTGTCCCGATACCACTTTTTTAGGACCGAGTACAAGTACCGATACTTTTTTTCATGTACTCGCCGATACCAAATACCGATACTTTTTTTAAATGTGTCCCCAAATGCAGCCATGTCCCCCACATATTGCAGCCATGTCCTGTCCCCCACATATTGCAGCCATGTCCTGTCCCCCACAGATGCAGCCATGCATGTCCCCCACATATTGCAGCCATGTCCTGTCCCCCACATATTGCAGCCATGTCCTGTCCCCCACATATTGCAGCCATGTCCTGTCCCCCACATATTGCAGCCATGTCCTGTCCCCCACATATTGCAGCCATGTCCTGTCCCCCACATAATGCAGCCATGTCCTGTCCCCCACATAATGCAACCATGTCCTGTCCCCCACATCTTGCAGCCATGTCCTGTCCCCCACATAATGCAGCCATGTCCTGTCCCCCATACCTGTAGTAGCTGCTGCAGGGTTAATCCCCGCGCAATACAACGCGCATTACAAGCTTTCGTTTGTAATGCGTGCTGTAGACGCTCCCCTTTGCTCGGGATTGGACAGATCCGTCCAATCCCGAGAAGGGGAGTGTCTATACATGGCGAGGCGCGCATTACAAGTATACAAACGAAAGCTTGTAATGCGCGCTGTAATGTACGGGGATTAACGCGGCGGTATGCGGCGGCAGCGCAGGGGGGGAAGTATTCTATTTAGGTATCGGGGGTAGTTGCGGGAGTACAAGTACTCCCGCAAATACTCGGTATCGGTCCCGATACCGATACTAGTATCGGTATCGGGACAACCCTAGTTGGTTCACTTACCTTTTCCTTTGATTTCCCTTCAAAATGTTTTTTTTTCTTTGTCTGAACTTCTCACTTCCTGTTCCTCCTCAGTAAGTTTGCCCCCATCAACCGAGCCATTCTGGCTGGGGGTTAGTAAGTGCGCTCACCCCCTCCCTTGGGACTACATCTATGCGGTGAGCAGTTGAAGGGAAATGTAAGGAAAAGGTAAGTGAACCAACAATGCACTAGCCTAAAGGAACATATTTAGAAAATAAAAAACAAACCTTTACAACCCCTTTTAAGTGTCATTAAACCCAAATGATTATAAACCGTCAACACATGTTATATTATATTGTGTTCATTTGCTAAAACAACAAGTGTTTTCTGAGTGAAAAAAACCTGGTTAATCATGGTGTTTACTAGGGTTGTCCCGATACCACTTTTTTAGGACCGAGTACAAGTACCGATACTTTTTTTCATGTACTCGCCGATACCAAATACCGATACTTTTTTTAAATGTGTCCCCAAATGCAGCCATGTCCCCCACATATTGCAGCCATGTCCTGTCCCCCACATATTGCAGCCATGTCCTGTCCCCCACAGATGCAGCCATGCATGTCCCCCACATATTGCAGCCATGTCCTGTCCCCCACATAATGCAGCCATGTCCTGTCCCCCACATAATGCAGCCATGTCCTGTCCCCCACATATTGCAGCCATGTCCTGTCCCCCACATATTGCAGCCATGTCCTGTCCCCCACATATTGCAGCCATGTCCTGTCCCCCACATATTGCAGCCATGTCCTGTCCCCCACATAATGCAGCCATGTCCTGTCCCCCACATAATGCAACCATGTCCTGTCCCCCACATCTTGCAGCCATGTCCTGTCCCCCACATAATGCAGCCATGTCCTGTCCCCCATACCTGTAGTAGCTGCTGCGGGGTTAATCCCCGCGCAATACAAGGCGCATTACAAGCTTTCGTTTGTAATGCGTGCTGTAGACACTCCCCCTTGCTCGGGATTGGACAGATCCGTCCAATCCCGAGAAGGGGAGTGTCTATACATGGCGAGGCGCGCATTACAAGTATACAAACGAAAGCTTGTAATGCGCGCTGTAATGTACGGGGATTAACGCGGCGGTATGCGGCGGCAGCGCAGGGGGGAAGTATTCTATTTAGGTATCGGGGGTAGTTGCGGGAGTACAAGTACTCCCGCAAATACTCGGTATCGGTCCCGATACCGATACTAGTATCGGTATCGGGACAACTCTAGTGTTTACTGTCCCTCCCTCCTTGTCTTTCTCTTTGCTGCAGTCTGAGACTGTGTAGGCCAGCCATTGCCACATCTACTCAGCATGTTCCAGTTTCAGTACCCTTCTAACCTGTTAATTTCCTCCTTTTTCTTATCTGTCACGCATGTGGATGTATACAGAGTGCTAAATTACAGTTCGCTCCCTCCTTCCTCCTCCATATCTTTGTATTGCTAAACACTATGGGCCAGATTCTCAGAGGCGTTACGACGGAGTATCTCAGATACCCCGTCGTATCGCCTTTTTTTTGTCCTCGTATCTATGCGAGTGATGCTTAGCATCACTTTTGCATAGATACGCTTCTACATCCGACAAGTGTAAAAGCATTACACTTTCGGATCGTAGGTGTAATGACAACTCCGGCCACTAGGTGGCCTTCACGTTGTTTTTTCATTTGCATATGCAAATGAGGCTAGTACGGCGATTCCCGAACACTTTTACGCCGCCCCGTCGTCGCGTACGTCGTTTTCGTCCGCGTAAGGTTACCCCAGCTTCGATGTGGAGTAACCTTACGAAGTACCGTCGGGTGCCGTCGGATGCCATGTTAAGTATGGCCTCAGGACCGCGTCGTGTTGTGCGTCGTTTACGTCGTTTGCGTACGTCGATTCTCAATGGGGCTGGCGTACGCTGCGATTACGTCGTTTACATAGAGAAAATGTGACGTCCTTTGGAGCATGCGCACTGGGCTTTTTCCCCAGCCGGCGCATGCGCAGTTCGTTCGACGCGGGGGCGCGCTTAATTTAAATACAAGCCGCCCCATTTGAATTGCGCGGGTTTACGCTTGACGATTTACGAGACGCCGGCGAAAACTACGGAGCAAGTGCTTTGAGAATAAAGCACTTGCTCTAGTACGCAGCGGCGGCGTAGTGTAAATGGCTTACGCTACGCCGCCGAAAATATATGAGAATCTGGCCCTATGATGATGGCAGGCTATAAAATGGCGATTGATGGAGGCCTCACCACACTGAAGGTGTTTTTTTAGGCACTAAGGGGCTAAAAATAGCACATGTAAAAGCACCTGAAAAACGCATCCCCTGCAGGCCCAGTGTGAAAGCCTGAAATTGAAAAATTCGAAATTTCGAAAATTTAAAATTGTAAAATTTCAAAACTTGAAAAATTCAAAATTCGAAAATTAAAAAATTTGAAAACTGAAAAATTCGAAACTGGACATTTCATATTTTAAAATTTTTGAAATTTCGAATTTTCCAGTTTTCAAATTTTTAAATTTTCGAATGTCTAATTTTTCAAGTTTCGAAATTTCGAATTATATAATTTTCTAAAATTGAAAATACGAAAATTGAAAAATTTCCGATTTTCTTTTCGTTTCATCCGTTTATTTTTTCAGAAATTCAGAAAATTTGAATCTCCGAATTTACGGGGGAAAAAAAAAAGAAAAAGAAAAGATAAAAAAAAAACAAATGAAAAAAAAACGAAAAAAAAAAACAGAATTTTTCGAATGTCCCGAATTTGCGAATTACTGAAAAAAAAAAAAAAAAAAAACGATTTTTTTGGCAGTGCACATGTCTACCATTGACAACCCAATCAGTATAACTTTTTGCTGTCAAAAGTCATATCCTTTGATGATCCATGTATAATATGTATACCGTGTATACTGTGTAATATCGATTTATTTATATACTGTATTTCTATATAGATTTTTTCTATATAGATTTTTTATTTATGTTGTAAAAAAGTTCAAGGCACCCTATAATAGAATGTTTAAAAATGGCCCTTATTTTTAAATGAAGTAACATTTTGAAGTGATTTTTTTTTTTTTTACAAAAATAAGCCTCCCTTTTAGCCAGGGGGCCCTACTTTCGTAGCAGCCCCTCATGGGATTCGAACCCACAATCTATACATTAAGGTGAAAAAACATCTGATGATGCTGCACCCCCCCCCCTGAGCCCCCCTTTTACTTACCTGGCCCCTCGAAAGTCCCGCGCTTGGTCCCGAGATCCTCTTCGCCACTCAGCCTGGTCGCTGATTGGCTAGAGCGGATGGATTTAGAGCAGCACAGCCATTGGCTGGTCGCTGCTGTCAATCACATCCAGTGACGCGGCGCGCCGAGTGATACAGTGAGTGGCTATGGACGCTCACTGTATCAAGGGAGCGTGCCCGCAAGGACTCATCACCCGCAAGGACTCATGAATGTGATGAGTTCTTGTTGGGAGGACCAGAGACAGCTGCTGAGGGACCCCAGAAGGCATGGATTGGGGCCACTCTGTGCAAAACAAACTGCACAATGGAGGTAAGTATAACATGTTTGTTATTTTAAAGAATTTTTTTCCCCTTTAGTAACCCTTTAAATATGGTACTCAGACACTTTTTTATATTACATTAAATATAGTAGCATGACCTTTATACACAAATAGAATGGATAATAGCAATTAAAATGTGTGTGTTTAGTATTTTAAAACTAGTACCCTAGACAAAAACAAGCAAATAACCCTTTGCAGTATGAGGGGGACCCACTGCACTGTATAGTATGTTCCATTCCCTGGAATTCATCTTTTAGTTGTGCTGCTTAGCAGCGGGTCACTGTATTGGAAATCTAAGAATTTGTGTGCCTGTGCAACAAAAGCAAAGGTTCACAGGATACAAACTACATACATGCAGCACATGAGATCAAGGGACACCGTGAAGGTGCAGGGCCTAACCTTACGTCATTCCTTTACAGGCGAAGGTCTTCAATATGGGCAGGAAGGTAAATTACTATCTCTAATAAGAATGTGCTCCCTAGGTTTAAAATGTTGGCAACATTACAAAGCTTATTTAGTCACTGGACCATTGCCAGGCTTTAAATCCCTGCCTGCAGCAGCTCACACTGTTACAGAGAGAGCTTGTCATCTACATTTTAAATGAGCATTAGGAACTTTACACTTTTGCATACTAAAAGAGCTTTATCATCACCTTCTACACGTTCCAGAATTATATCTGCTTTATCTAGAAACTCAAAGTGATTTATAGGCTTCCTTGTGCTAAACGGGGAGGGGGATTACTAATTATTTTCATATTAGGCACCATCAGGCTATAACAAATTACACCCTTAAACATGACACAGAAAAGGGGATGATAATAATTTACTGCTCACAATTTAACAACACATATAAGATAAAATACAATATTCACTGATATCTTGACTACTATCAATTCTAAAGAAAAACTCAAGCTATATAAAAAAAAAAAGCTTCAATCTGGACAGTAAAAAGGAGAAGCAGCAAACTAAAAAGCAAATGTTTCTGTCATTCAGCTATCTCTTCCTAGAATGCTCCTTGTTAGCACATGAGCATTGAAACAAATCTGAATGACTTATGCTGTTTCTCCTTCTCCTTGTCTAAGATCTGCTGTACATGGCCTACGTGAGGCTAATACTAGATCAAATTTAGGTTACCTAATACCTGCCTGGAGCTAAATTTTTAGGACAAGCTTGCCACAAACAAGGGTAATTCAAACCAATCATATGATGAAAAAACAGATTCCTAGTGCCCGAGTGATGGTCCCGTCTGGACTATGACCACACCACTTAGCAGTCTGAGTGGACTCATCTCCTGTGTATCTTTACCCACCTGCTGCTACCACTGCTGCTGGGTGGAGGGCAGGAGATACAGCAGGTCTATGTGGGGAGCGGGAGATGCCCAACTTTTCAAATTAACAAGTGAGTAATGGGTTGCCAGGAAGCATGGCTGTCCTAGCAACCAACCACTTGCTTGTTAACATAAATTGTTGGGCAGCTCTTGCCCTCTGTGTAGACCAGGGGTGCCCAACCAGTGGCCCGGGGGCCACATGAGGCCCGCGGAGCACTCTGATGTGGCCGGCGACCTCCTGCTCGGAGATGGAAAAGAGAATTTAATGCAGAATATAATAGAAGTCTATTGCAAAGTGCAAGAATGCCAAAGGTTACACTGCATTGCACCCTCGGTGTGGGAAAACTGCAGTGCATCAGTGTGAAAGCAGCCTTGTGCCCCTTTTACAGGGTTAGTCCGACAGTCCGACCATTTGGACCCTCCATTCACCTCTAAGTAGTGGCAGACATAAACCAACTTGTGTCCTACCTCCAATTCGATCCGTTAAAAAAAAAAAAAAAAAAAAGAGTATAGTGCGCTGTGTCCACTCTGCATATGCAGAGCAGACATGGACATGCCATGCACCAACTCCGCTCATTGTGGCCCATGATCAGTTACCAAGTCGTTTAGGTGGCCCTCACTCTTCAAAAGGTTGGGCACCCCTGGTGCAGACCCACTGTATCTCCTGTCCTCTGAGAAGAGAGAGAGAGGGACCTGTAATTACAAGGGGGTCTGTGATATAAGGGTGGAGACTTTGATGTGAGGAGGGGATGGAGCTGCAAGATGGGGTGGTGTTAGCAAGGGGAGTTGTGATGTGAGCCGGGACTGTGATGTGAGGAAAGGAGAGCTGTGATGTAAGGGGGACTGTGATGTGAGGAGAGGGGAGCTGTGATGTAAGGAGGGACTGTTACGTGAGGAGGGGGGAGTTGTGATGCGAGGGGGGAGCTGTGACGTGAGGGGGGACTGTGATGTGAGGGGGGACTGTGATGTGAGGGGGGGGGAGTTGTGATGTGAGGAAGGGGCGCAGTGATTGCAGGGGAGACTGATGTAAGGGGGGCTGTAATATGAGGAGGGGACTGTGATGTAAAGTGGTGACTGAGGACACGGATGTAAAGGATGGGCTGTGATGGGACCAGGGGTCTGTGATGTGATGTGAAAGAGGGTTGAGAAGTGAACAGAACTGAAGACACTGATGCAAAGCGGGCTGTAATGTAAAGGAGGGGAGCAAGGCTGTGATGTGAAGGATCTGAGTCATAGAACATAAATGAGTTTTGGACCTCTGCAGGAAGACTGAACTGACTGGACCTCCGTGAATTGTAATTCTGTACCCCTGCTCTAGTTCTTACTACAGACCTAAATCATACCCTGCTGTGTAGATAGATCATCCTGATTAGTTGGTCATCAACTTATTTTCTTGGTTTAATCGCAACTTTTGTCCACACACTATTTTGTTCTATGACCACATTACTATATTTGTAAATAGTGAAATTTCAAGTTTATTGAAGAAAAAAGAAAAACACATTAAAAAAACTACATTCAGTGAAAAATGCATGTCAAACTGACTGACATATCCAGTAATACAGGTATCTAAAGTTACATGCAAATCTTTCCTGTCAAACTTCTCTTGGTGCCGTGATGGGCCTGCTTCAATAACTAATATGGATGCTCGGGATGTAGGAAAGGCAGAGTAAATTCTACCCTTTATAGAAGTGGAGATCTTCTCAGCTGTCACCGTTTTGATATTTATTTCCACGGAAAGGAAACTGATTATTATATGTTTGTTATATATTTATTGGATATGTTTATATAATACTGCATAGTATATGTTTATATAATACCTATTATATGTACTCATTTCAATTGTTTGTTACCCCACAAAAAAAACTAATTTATGTAATGGGACTGCTGTACCGTGTACTTGTATGAGAAAGTATCCTGTTCTCTTTGCATTTCTTCATTTGTGTGAAATCCCTGGTGTTCCTGCCAGTCCCTTTTTCTGACCTATTTAACACTGACCACACTAAACAATGGAACAAAATAAGGTCAGTTCCCAAGAAATGCTGGGAACTCAGTAATCTCTCTTCCAATGATCAGACTTGTTCTGACACCCCCTCCCACCTTGCACAGCCTTTCACAGGAAAGACCAGTGTCCTGTTGCTTCGCCTCCCCTAGCTCTTAGGCTGCATTCACACCTAAGCGTAGGCGATTTGCGGTGTTTTTTACCGCGATTTGCCGCGACAAATTGCATCGTTTTTTACCGCGATTTGCTGTGACAGGTCATTGGCACCAATGGAAAACGCACAGGCCGCCCGATTCGTGCAACAAAAAAGGGACTTGTTTGAAATTCAGGCGTTCGGCGTTCATTCGGCGTTTTGCAGTGGAGATGTGAACCATCTCCATAGAGAATAATGTTATTTTTCCCCTCTAGCGTCTTTGAGCGTCACGCTTCAGGCGACAAAACGCTCAGGTGTGAATGCAGCCTTAGACGCTTTTCACACTGAGGCGGTTTTCAGGTGTTTTGTAAAGCACTTGGAAACAACCTCCCATTCATTTCAGTGTGACTTTTCACACTGGGCGGTTTGCTTGCGGGACATTGGGAAAAGTCCTGCAAGCAGCATCTTTGTAGAGGTTTGGAAGCACTGTATTTAGCACTCCCAAAATGCCCTGCCCATTGAAATGAATGGGCAACGCTTCCAAAGCACGGCCACATTGGCGCTTTTAACCCCTTCTTTGGGTATAAAAGTGCCCCACTAGCGGTCAAAAAGTGCCACTTAAACAGCGTTAAAACAAGCGGCCTTTAGCGCTAATGCAGCCACGACCCCAGTGTGAAAGGGGTGTTATGCAGCTGAGAACAGAAGGAAGGTGATCAATTATAAAAAAAAAAAAAGGAAAAAAAAGCATTTAAATGTTTTTTTTATATATCTATACACATATGTTTTTGCCCTGTATTTCTATTTTAACCACATGCAGGATCGGTGCTACCTCTAGGCAAACTAGGCAGCCACCTAGGGTGCAGTGCTGCCTAGGGGCACCCGGCTATTGGTATTCCTACTCTCTTCTCTCTGCAACAAGCAGCGAAGTTTCAGCATCAGCAGGCAGCCGCCGCTTTGTTCGTACATTGTGTCAGAGTTGCAGTGGCAGTGGAAGACCATGTCTGTGTCCCAATTCCCGAAAGAATGTAAGTAAGCGAGCATTCATTGATGGGCACTAGTAGGCTGCATTTATGGGCGCTGGTGAGGCTACATTGATGGGCGCTGGTGAGGCTGCATTTGATAAGCACTGGTGAGGCTTCATTTGATGGGCACTGGTGAGGCTGCATTTGATGGGAGCTTCATTAAAAATGTGGGGAATACATGGGCAGGGCAAAGCGGGTGGATAAGATGGGAAAAATCAAGAAAGAGAGAACGGACAAAAATCTTTGAATGAAAAGGTGAAGATAAAAGAGACAGGACTGGCACAAGCAGTGATGAAATTGTTGCCCCCACAAACGGGTGCACAGAGAACAAAAATGACTAGCCACTGAGGAAGATGGGAACCAAGACCATATGGTAGTCCCCTCTTCTCCCTTGGACACTAAATGCTTCACAGGTACAGTTTTCACTTATGAGTGGTATAGTGTTATCCACAATGTTCAGAAACCTTTTGTGCCTATCTAGGATACTGCAAACTTTTTATTGACCATAAGGGCCAGATTCACGTAGTCCAGAGCATCTTTGCTCTGGAGTAACGCTTCTCATTTGCGTTGCGCTGCCGATTTTTTAGGAGCAAGTGCTGTCATTCATGAAGCACTTGCTCCTAAAGTTGCGGCAGCGCATCACAAATGAGCCGGCGGAATTCAAATTGGGCGGGTACGGGGCGTGTAGTATGCTAACTACGCGCGATCCCGCCGCCGACGTACTGCGCATGCGTCGAGTGTCAAAACATCCCCGTGCGCATGCTCCAAAATCTGTGAATGAACGTCAATGACGTCACATTCCCATTCATGACCGTTTTACGCAAGCGACGTTTTTTTTTTTTTTTCCCGACGCGATGACGACGCCTATACCTAACATAGGATACGCCAGCCCCATGTAGGTATAACTATGCGCCGCGTATCCCGTCCGGAAACGTCGTAACGTCACTGCGTCGCGCCGGATTTCGATCGTGAATTGCCGATTTCCGCTCATTAACATATTTTTTGAGCGTAAATCGGCGGGAACGCCCCCGGCGCCATTTTTAAGTTGAAGTAACGATGCGATGGGGAAACTCAGTTACGCTCACCGCATCGGAACTTCAACCCGGCGTTTCTTGTTTTCTGGTTACAGAAAACAGAAACGCCGGCTCAAAGCCACTGTTACGCTGGCGGATCACTCGATCCGCCAGCGTAACCTTTGCTGAATCTGGCCCATATTGTCTACCCTGTGTTAAACTTCAGGAAATTAAGTAAGTTGTTTATTTCAGATCACACTACGTGTTAACCTGCTAGAAGCAAAATGTGATGGGTGAGCGCTTGCTGTTTCCTACTCAACAGATCCGTCACACAATGCAATACTTGTCTGGGGTCCTTCAAGGATGTCCCTGCAAAATATTATCTTGAAGAAGAATTCTAGGTATGGATGTTTTTACTGATTGGACAAGCGTCACAAACCCCTCTCCCCCTTGTCCAATCAGAGAATGTGTTGCACCTGTGCTGAGTAGCCAACCTTCTGTGTTCAGATGCGGTGACAAATGAACATGTCTACCAAATATGTAGCATGAACCCTACAGGTTGGGGAAATGGGGTTCACTGCTCCAGGGAAATCCCAAGTGCACTCGTGGATCAGTCCAGGTATATTCGGGTGCTGGCAATGCACTAGGCAATAGAAATGACAAAGAACGGATGGACGGCCGCACACCGGAAAACTCTTGAGTTGTCTTTATTGAAAAAGCATAAGCAGGCACCACAGATACAGCAAGAATCAAAAAAACAGCCAACGTGTTTCACACTTGGTTAGTGCCTTTTCATGGCCAGTGTATCTGTGGTGCCTGCTTATGCTTTTTGAATAAAGACAACTCAAGAGTTTTCCGGTGTGCGGCCATCCATCCGTTCTTTTTCATTTCTATTGCCTACAGGTTGGGGGTTCAGTTTGATGGAGGTAACTAAAGTAAAGGCTGGGCAGCTAGATAATGGAGATGTAGATGTAGAATATTCCTATACCCTCTTAACTCTTGTGCCTATATAAAGGGAAGCTCTAGGGACTAGAATTTTAATGGTACCCCCATTCCATATAAAGGAGTTAATCTGCCTTCGAAATGACCTAAGGGTAAAGTGAGTAGAGACTGGTAGGATTCTCAAATTGTATAGGTGCTTGGGTAATATGGTCATATTCACTGCAGACACTCTCCCAAAACATGATAACCTTTGTGTGAACAAGATCCACGACAAGAGTTTAAAGCAGTGGTTCTCAACCTTCTAGCACCGTGACCCCTTGATAACATTTCCCAAGTTGTGGGGACCCCTAACAGTAAAATTATTTCCGTAGTGTGGGTTGTCAGCACCCAAGGCAAGACAAGGATTTTCCGCCCCTAACCCATGGATATTTAGCGCTCCCTGAGTCTCTTCCACTTGTACAGTATTAAAAAACCTTATGGTAAATTTTAGGATGTACCACTCTCTCTTTGCTCTCCTTTCTTTCCCTTTTATCTCTCTCACCTATGCCAAAATCTGAGGTCTCCTCCAGCCCCTCCCACTTCACATCCCTCACCAGTTAGCTAACCTCTTGTCTGTGTCCCCCAGCCATGCCGTGAACTGAATGGGCGGCTGCAAAGAGACTGAGTGGGCGGCCGCGGGCTCCAGGGACAGCCCGGCTGGGTGGTTGCAAAAAGGCTGGGAGAGAGGTGCGAACTTCAGAAACAGCCCAGGATTCGGTGACCCCTGGCAAATCATTTGACCCCCGAAGTGGTCCTGACCCCCAGGTTGAAAACCACCGGTTTAAAGGGAGAAGCAAAAGAATATCAAGTTGGTCAGGCTTGGGGACCACAGCAACATAAGCCAGCAATAAAGAGGAATAAAGTCTCCATTCTGTCTTAAGTGTATAAGGTCATTCTAACAGTAATATTTAAAAGAACAAAAAACAAACATGTTATACATACCTGCTCTGTGGAATGGCTTTGCACAGAGCAGCCCAGATCCTTTTCTTTTTGGGTCCCCCGCCAGCGGTCCTGGCTGCTCCCCCTTGCAGAATGCCCCTCTTGCTTGCTCCTGATCTGGGCTCTGTCTGTCCATTTAGACACAGAGCGCAATACGACCTCACCCTCCTCATTGGCTCACATGCACATCGTTTGATCGAGATGGAGCTCAGGTGTGTTTAAGGGGGGCCTGGAGGAGGGAGCTGCAGCCAGGTTTTTTACCTTAATGCATAGAATGCATTACGATTAGTTATCTTGAGCTCTTATAACCACTTAAATGTATGCTGTAGGTGTGTAGCTATCAAGAAAGACAGCTTTTTATAATACAAAGCCAAGAAGCCATCCAGCTCCAGTGTTTTAGCTGATTTCAAAGACTTGATAGAGGCCACAACCTTGTCCACTGTAATATTAGCATTTAGGAGAATCAATCCTGGGGAAGTTCTGGGTCTTGGAACATAGGCTCAACTTCCAAAGCCTGGAAAGTTATTGGTTTAGAGCACAGTTCCTTTCATTTGTTTGTTAAAGAAGAATTTTGATAGGATAGTCTCACCATTATTCATGTGCCCCTTGAAGACATCTGTGTAAACAAAATGTGTAGGGTAGAGCTTTAGCGGAGACATCATCACACCAGTTGGCTTCTCAGAGAGCCGTGGCAATTCTATGCTTGTCTCTTTTGTGCATTTGTGAGTACCCTTAATTTTTTTTACTAAACTGTTCCTGAGCATACTACACTATGGATTTCTCCTTTGGTTTTCCTCCCACTTGTATTGAAGGAGTTTACTGTATGTAATTAGAATACCTGCAGAGAAAAGTCTGACTATAACTGGTCTAATGATAACTATAACTGCTGGTCTAATGATTTGGGGAGATAAAAACACTAGGTAATGACTAAGCGCAAAATGCATCTACCTCTTTGTTCCCAGCTCCATCTGTCAACTACTTGTCATATGAAGCTTCAATAAAAAGATTTTTGGAAGTGCAGCCACCCGGAATTTTTTCTTCAAGATAAAAACACTAGTTGACCTCAATTACCTTGAGGTCTGCTTTTCTGGTAAGAGACTTATTCATATGAGGTGGTGAAGCACTGAACACTTGAGGAAGAATTTTTTTAGTTTTTTGTTTAGAATTCTTCCAGATCCACCTTAAGAGGAGATACAAGAAGCCGAGTGGACGCCCTTGAATCGCTGCGGTGACACAGAGCTGTCAGACCTGGGAGTGGAATGGCCAATCAGAATATTTTTCAAAGACAGGGCACTGCTTCCTTCAAGAGCCTTATCATGAAGGAGGCGGGCCCTGCCTCCGAAACGCATCTGCATCCCTTTAGACGTGATTACCATTTGGAAGTATTTCCCCAAAATACTACATTTTTTTTGCAGGGGATCTGACTTATATCTTAGTGCAGACTTCTGGGAAAATTCAGTGAGCCAAATGCACAAGTAGGCAATTACATTTTTAGGAGGCATTCTGTACACCATCTCTGTACAGATCACCTCCGGCCGCGTACACACGACCGGTTTCCTCGACAGAATCCATCAAGAAACTTGGTGGGAGAGCTTTTTTGCCGAGGAAACCGGTCGTTTGTATGCTTTTCATCGAGAAAACTGTCGAGGAACTTGACGAGGAAAAAAGAGAGCAAGTTCTCTTTTTTCTCAACAGTAGTCTCAATTTCCTCGTCGCGTTTCTCGTCGGGCTGTTTTTCAATGAGAAACACTATCGTGTGTATGCTTAGAAATGCTTAGAAACCCGCGCATGCTCAGAATAAAGTATGAGACGGGAGCGCACCTTCTGTAAAAGTAGCGTTTGTAATGGAGATAGCACATTCGTCATGCAGCAAAAATGATTGCGCATTTAAAACATCTTTAGAATGGGATAAAAATTAACAAAAAATATATTTTTTTGCTGCTGATATTCACACAGAGTTCTGACTAACTTGTTGTTACCTTTTTTAAGCTGATCTTATAAATATTTGAGAATATTATATATAGCCATTTTTTTTTATTTTTTTTTCAAATACAGATCTTTATTATTATTTAATTATTATTAAATTTCTAGTCAACTCCATGTATTTTTTGTATCAAGTTACCACCATTGTAACATTATTGTTTGGTTTTATCTGATCTGTCCCTTTCTAATTAGACCTTTTGTATTATTTTTAAAGTTACCCTGCCTACTCACAAGCTACATTTTTGGTTGGAGGAAAAACACATAGGGCCAGATTCAGGTAGATGCGCGCATATTTTATCCGGCGTAGCGCAGCGCATATACGTTACGCTGACGCGAACTAGTGAGTCAAGTCCAGTATTCACCAAGCGCATGTTCGTTACTTTGCGGCGGAGTAACGAAAAAGCGCTGGCGCAACCCGACGCAAGTGGAAGTGGGTGTGATCATATGTAAATGATGGGCGGAGCCCAGCGCAGTGACTTACGATCATCGCATCATCCACGGAGCATGCGCAGTGAGGGAGGGCTCCCCTCGCTCCCCTGTGCGCATGCTCACAACTTCCGTCGGCACCACTTCATGGGAAACGCCAGCGCAATGTCTTCCGTTGCGCGTATAAAAGCAGCCGCAGATGCGCCTTTCCAGCGAAAAAAGGGATTTTTAATAACAGCTTACCTGTAAAATCCTTTTCTTGGAGTACATCACGGGACACAGAGCGCATAGTCATTACATATGGGTTATATGGGTACCTTCAGGTGTGGACACTGGTGTAATCAACTTCACAGGAAGTTCCTCCCTATATAACCCCCTCCCACTGAGAGTGCTTTAGTTTTGTAGCAAGCAATTTCTCTGAGGTTACACAATGTTCCCCAAAAAGAGGGGTGGGAGCTCTGTGTCCCGTGATGTACTCCAAGAAAGGGATTTTACAGGTAAGCTGTTATTAAAAATCCCTTTTTCTTGATCGTACATCACGGGACACAGAGCGCATAGTCATTACATATGGGATGTCCCAAAGCAATGCTCCATGAAGGGAGGGAGACCGTAAGGCCAAAAATAGCCAAACAGAAACTATATCAGGAGGTAAAATAGCTCCACCAACAGAAAAAAGGGGGCGTGAACCGGGCCAGAGGATTCTATACTGCTGCCCGTAGGACCGCCTGCCCAAATGCTGCGTCCGCAGTCTTTGTGACGTCCAACTTATAAAATTTAGTAAACGTATGTACGGAAGACCAGGTTGCCGCTCTGCAAACCTGTGCCATAGAGATCTGATGGTGTGCCGCCCAAGAGGCACTCATGGCCCTCGTAGAATGGGCCTTAACTGATAAGGGCGGTGGAACGCGCTTCAGACCATAGGCCTGAAAAATCAGCTGCTTAATCCACCTAGCCAAGGAAGACTTGGCAGCCGGCTGACCCTTCTTGGGGCCATCCGGAAGAATGAAAAGCACATCTGTTTTCCGAATCTTTTCTGTAGCCTTGAGATAAACTCTCATGGCTCGGACTACATCCAAAGTATGAAGCAATCTTTCCTCTCTGGACTGGGGAGTAGGAAAGAAGGATGGTAGGACTAGGTCCTGATTCAAGTGAAAACTGGATATGACCTTAGGAAGGAAAGAAGGCTGAGGCCGCAGAACCACTCTGTCCTTATGCAGAATAAGGTACGGTTCCCTGCAAGACAAGGCTGCCAGCTCGGAGACCCTTCTGGCCGAAGCCATAGCCACCAAGAAAACCAACTTTCGGGTTAGCAGCACAAGAGGGATTTCTGCCAGAGGTTCAAACGGCTGCTTTTGTAAAGCTGACAAGACCAGATTTAAATTCCAGGGGCAGAGGGGAGCTCTAATAGGGGGATTTACATGCAAGACCCCCTGCAAAAAGGTTTTCACAAGCGAATGTGTGGCCAAAGGCCTTTGAAACCATATCGATAAGGCAGACACCTGCCCCTTTAGAGTACTAAGAGCCAACCCCTTGTCAACGCTGTGACGGTATTAGAGCATATCTCCGCCATCCTCTCCCTTCTTCTCCCATAAAAGAAATCACCCCAATATTCCCCGACTAGGAATATCCCTGGAATCGCCGAATAATCCACACATTAGCCATGGCTTAATACTGGATCTAACAGGACACACTTTAATGAAAGTACACAGCACACTTTATACAGGATTTGGAACATCCCGCCCCCAACAACCGCTTTCCTATTGGTCCATTGTAAAGTATTCAGTTTCCACTCTGGTCCTCTTAAACCATGCAAATGAGGAATTGAAAATGTCACTGCAGAGATTGGTCCCAAAGTTTGAATAGCCTGAATATGTGTGGCTGGCCTGTGATGTGTTTTCAGACAAAAGCCCCAGGGGGTCAATCAATATACACAATAGCCAGCCACAGAACAATGGAGCCGTCTGGAGAATTGAGACAGGGCAGAAGTCATTTACACCTGATAATAGAAAGGCTTTACATAGGGTTATCACACAATGGACAATGAGTATTTCTTATGAGTCTGTTGACCTGGCTGGGGTTTAGAATAACAATTAACACCTCTACACACTGGACAATAAAATGTATCTCACAAGCCCGACTCCGGTATGCCATTGAAGGGTCATTGTCCAATTATCCAGGTCTAGAGGCACACAGGCATTAAGATTAGCAGGGAGAGAATTACATCTTCTGTAATACATGAATTAGGATTTTAGTATTTCATGGTCCATGACATTACTCCCCCTGGGAAATAGTTCAACATCTGCAGTGGGACCCAAACGGGTCACTCGAGGATGTTGGGCAAGTAGTCTTAAGGTTCCAGGACTGTCTGCCAGGATAACCCATCCGCCTTCCTGCTTTGCGGCCCTGGCCCATAATCGGACGGCAAGAGGCTCGCATTCAGTCCTCTCCAAAAGCCCCTGTCCCGGCAAGGCCTGTCACACATCTCCCCTTTTGGCAGGGGACTAACCCAGTCGGAGACACCAGATGGGTTGTCTCTGAATTCAGTCAGTAGTTCCAGTCCCCCAATGCCGGTATCCATACAGTACCCCAAATCACTTGCTCCAAACCGAGCATTACTCACCCCGCCATCCTCTGCCTCTCTCAGGGAACACGTCTGCCGCTGGGGAGAGGCCTGGACTAGCCCTTCTCCCTGGAGTCCTTTCAGCCGCTGGAGAGATGACAGGGTGGCTGGGCTCAGTCCATCATGCTGTTGGGGATCTGGGCCAACTGGCCACCATTTATGGGTTGTACTAGTGGAGACTGAAGTCTCATCCACTGGTGTGAGGTGAAAATCCCCCAGTGCTTGCAAAGCAAAGCCGACATCCTCCTCTTTTAGTCCTGTACCATTTTCTGGGGTTGTGCCAGTGGAGACTGAAGTCCCATCCACTACCACAGGGACCCCTTCTTCTGTTAGGTGAAAGCAGAGGCCCGGGGCACTCTGCTCTGTTGCCAGCTCTTCCGCTGGGTTGCTCTGAGTGGAGACCACAGTCCCATCCACCGATATCCGCTCAAGCTGTAGTGGGGTGCAGCCGCCAGTAGCATCTTGTCCTGCTGCCAGGGATTCTGCTGGGAGTAAGAGCTTTACCACCTCAGCTGGTTGCTGGGGAGGGGGGCCAACCGCCCCGGCTCCATGGAACTCCACAGTTGGTCCCGGTGCTGGGCAGAGATGGCTGGCAATCTGCCCTGTTGCCAGCACTTCTGCTGGGGGTGCATAATCCATAACATCCTCTGAACAGTCTATACATTCTGTAATCTGTGGCTGGGGAGTGATCGCCATCTTCTCACCCTGAGCCTCCAAAACTGCCACAGGGGTGGGGCAGAGGTCTTGAACCCTCTGTCCGGTGACCAGCGCTTCAGCTGGGGAAGTTCCTTGTAACTCCACAAATACTGCTCTTGGGGCTGGGCAGAGCACAGTGAAGTGTGGCCCTGATACCAGCTCTTCTGCTGGGGGCCCATCAGGTTGTTCTTCCTCAGCAGAGAAGTCTATCACATCCCCTGTCTCTGGAACTGGTGTCTGGGGATAGGGGTTCACCATCTCCTGTCCATGGAACCCAGAGAATGCTATAGATCCTGAGCAGAGGTTAGCAGAGCTCGGCCCTGCGGTCAGAACTTCAGCTTTGGGAATGGCAATCTCCAGATTTTCCATTGACGATTCACTGGCATACTGCTGGACAGGCACCTTCCTCCATTCAAGATTGTCCCATGCAGAAACCGGATCAAGGTCAGTCGGCACTTGCTGCATCGGCCATAAGACCTCCGGGTCCATAGCTGCAGGGGCAGGTTGGGAAAGCACACGGTTACCCTGCCACATGGACGATTCTTCAGCCAGGATTTCAGTATTGTCCACTGGTATTTCCTGATAGTCCCAGGCAAAGGGAGCCCGGTCCTGGTGCTGAGCAGAGTCTAGCAGCTGTTTGTAGGCGATCTCCAGGTCCCATTCCCGAGCGGCCAGAAATTCCAAATCTTCCTGTGCCCAGTGCGCTTCCGAGATATTCAATTTTTTCTCTCTGTGCTCCATTATGTCCTCTAAGCGCCACTCCCGATCATCCCCAAAGTCGGGATCACTGGACATCCTCCAATACAACAATCCCAGGCCATCATAGTCATAGCCTTCTGTGGGGCTGTCATCCGCTGACCACGGGCACTCTTGGGCTACATACCACCGGAGGGCTCTGTAGCTCTCATCCAGCTGCATCTCTGCCCTGAGCAGCCTGCTTAATTCCGCTATCCACTCCTGCTTCGGTTGTTCCCCCAACAACGGCAGTCGTACGTCATACTGCGGCCAGTACCTTGCATAGATGTAGGGCAGGACTTCTCCTTGGTGTTGCTGCTCCAGAGCTAGCACTTCCTTCCAGAGTTGGCACCGAATCACATCCGCCCATCCCAGCAGGACCTCCTCTGATACTGGACCTGTGTGCTGTATCCGCATCTCTTGTAACCTTCTTCTGAATTCCTCTTCCATGGTTACTGGTATCTGTACCTCTCCTCGTCTTTCATTTGGTGCTGCTTCTTTAGGCGTTGTCACCGATCGTCGTATTTCTGCAATTCTCAGCTCAGGTTGCCGCTCTCGTTCTTTCTCATCAAAAGCTTCAAAAGCGCTAAACGGAATTTTCCTTGTGTCTGCTGTGCTGTACTCACTGTTTGGAGAATGTGCGGCTGTTTGTTGAACTGCTGCCAGTTTTAACTGTAGTTCTGCGTTTCTTATTTGTTTAGCCTCCTCCGCTACCAGGGTCATCACTTTCAGCACCACATCCGCCGTTGGGTTCGGACCGAACCATGCTAATTTCTCTCTTATTAGCTTGTTAGCTGGTGATTCCTCATCCTGAATCACTGGTGTCCCCATCTTCTGTACTGCAGGCCTTGCTGCAACCGAGTTCTCCTGGTCTAGCTCCATTTATTCTGCTATGATGACACGCTCGGTTTTGCTGCTAGCAATCCTTCCACAAACTTCCAGTAGTCCTTTCCGTGTATTTCTTTTAAGCCGGGTGTATCAGTCTTCCATTCACTGTTCCCAGTGTCTGCTTGGAATCCTGGTGTAAAGGAAAGTAGAAGGGAAAATCCCGCTGCTGCCATCCAGTGTGACGGTATTAGAGCATATCTCCGCCATCCTCTCCCTTCTTCTCCCATAAAAGAAATCACCCCAATATTCCCCGACTAGGAATATCCCTGGAATCGCCGAATAATCCACACATTAGCCATGGCTTAATACTGGATCTAACAGGACACACTTTAATGAAAGTACACAGCACACTTTATACAGGATTTGGAACATCCCGCCCCCAACAACCGCTTTCCTATTGGTCCATTGTAAAGTATTCAGTTTCCACTCTGGTCCTCTTAAACCATGCAAATGAGGAATTGAAAATGTCACTGCAGAGATTGGTCCCAAAGTTTGAATAGCCTGAATATGTGTGGCTGGCCTGTGATGTGTTTTCAGACAAAAGCCCCAGGGGGTCAATCAATATACACAATAGCCAGCCACAGAACAATGGAGCCGTCTGGAGAATTGAGACAGGGCAGAAGTCATTTACACCTGATAATAGAAAGGCTTTACATAGGGTTATCACACAATGGACAATGAGTATTTCTTATGAGTCTGTTGACCTGGCTGGGGTTTAGAATAACAATTAACACCTCTACACACTGGACAATAAAATGTATCTCACAAGCCCGACTCCGGTATGCCATTGAAGGGTCATTGTCCAATTATCCAGGTCTAGAGGCACACAGGCATTAAGATTAGCAGGGAGAGAATTACATCTTCTGTAATACATGAATTAGGATTTTAGTATTTCATGGTCAATGACAAACGCCAACCTGGAGGAATCGCAAGATCCTGTCAATAAAAAACTTGCGAGGATGCCCTCCTTGAGACTCGCACCACTCCACATAGGTTCTCCAGACTCTGTAATAGATATTTCTAGAGACTGGCTTTCTAGCTTGAATTAACGTAGATATGACTTGGGCAGAGAGGCCTCTGCCCTTAAGAATTAGAGATTCAGCCGCCAAGCCATCAAATTTAGCTGCTGTGAAGCAGGGTGGTAGATCGGGCCCTGAGACAGCAGATCTGGGCGCAGGGGGAGTGGCCACGGTGCCCTTACTGACATCCTCACGATGAGTGCGTACCAAGCCCTTCTGGGCCAGGCTGGGGCCACCAGGATCACCGGCCTGCGCTCCACCCTGATCCTTCGTAGAAGGCGGGGAATCATCTGTAGTGGAGGGAACGCATACAGGAGAGAAAACTGGTGCCAGGGGCAAACCAACGCATCGGTCCCGTAGGCCGAGGGGTCCCTGGCTCGGGATACGAATTTGTCCAATTTCTTGTTGAATCTTGTTGCCATGATGTCCACATCGGGAACTCCGAATCTTTGGCAAATCTCTTGGAATACCTGGGGGTGAAGAGACCACTCTCCGGGAGTAACTGTTGACGACTCAAAAAATCTGCTTGAGAATTGTCTATCCCTGGGATGAACACTGCTGAGATGCAGGGTACATGGGCTTCGGCCCATGCAAAAATTAGGTTTACTTCCCTTTGAGCCGCCAGGCTCTTTGTGCCCCCCTGGTGGTTTATGTATGCCACCGCCGTGGCATTGTCGGACTGTATCCTTACTGGCAGACCCTGCAGGGGGAGAGTCCAGGCGACCAGGGCCAACCGAACAGCTCTGATCTCTAGGACATTGATGGGAAGCAGACTTTCTGCCTCTGACCACTGTCCCTGCTGGGTCCGTTTTCCTAAGATTGCCCCCCAACCTGTTAGGCTGGCATCTGTGGTTACTATTTTCCACGAGATGGGGCAAAAGGTTTTCCCTTTTGATAATTTTTGAGGGATCAGCCACCAGTACAGGCTGTGCCTGACTTCTGGAGAAAGAACTAATGGACGGTCTAATGCCTGTATGGACTTGTTCCAAGCAGAGAGAATAGCTGCTTGCAGAATTCTGGTATGGATCTGGGCGTAGGGCGCTGCTTCGAAGGCGGCCACCATCTTCCCCAGCAGTCGCATGCATAGGCGAATAGTCGGCTTCTTTTTGCCTAAGACTATTTGAATCGTTTGAATCAACGACCTGATCTTCTCTTGAGGTAAAAATACCCTCTGGCATTATGTATCTAACCGAAAGCCTAGATATTCCAACTGTCTTGTGGGTTGTAACCTTGATTTTTCTTGGTTCACAATCCACCCGAACTCTTCTAGATGCCGCACTGTGCGGACTACTGCATGATTGAGGTTGGAAGCTGAACTGTCGATAACCAGGAGATCGTCCAGGTATGCTAGGACCAAGATGCCTTCTGTCCTTAGGACGGCTAGTACCGGGGCTAACACCTTTGTGAATACCCGTGGAGCTGTTGCCAACCCGAAAGGGAGGGCTATGAACTGGTAATGACTTTGGTTTATCGTAAAACGAAGAAACTTGTGATGTGCTGGGTAAATCGGCACATGCAGATATGCATCCTTTATGTCTATAGATGCTAGAAAGTCGCCCTGATGTAGGCTGGCTGTCACTGAACGTATGGAGTCCATACGAAAGGTCTGAATCCTTAGAAAGCGATTTAGGCGTTTGAGGTCTAATATAGGCCTGACGTCGCCATTTGGTTTTGGTATAACAAAAAGGTTGGAGTAGAATCCCAGACCCCTTTCTTGGGTTGGTACTTCTACAATTACTCCTTGGAGCAAGAGGCGATCCAACGCCTTTACGAGAGAGGCCCTCTTTAACGGGTCGCTTGGAAGACTTGACCCCTGAAAATGAGGAGGGGGGATTTCTCGAAACTCTAGTTTGTAGCCTGAGGCTACTACGGACCGAACCCAAGAGTCGGGAATTCTGGCCTTCCAGACTTCGGAGAAAAACTGAAGTCTTCCCCCCACCCAAGAGAGTGGGGGCGCCCCTTCATGAATCTGATTTGATGACTGGTTTAGCCGGCTTGCGAGACCAGGGCCTCTTGTTTGCCGCGGCTTGTCCCTGTGGGCGGCTATTAACTGCTGACCGCCCGGGAGGCCGTCGATACTGACGGGAAGTCGAAGGGGCCGAGCCTGCAATGGCCGGTCGTTTAAACGTGGGCCCACGCGGTCTTTTCTTGACCGGTAAGGAAGTACTTTTTCCACTTGATATGGTGTGGATATATTTATCTAGGTCTTCCCCGAATAGTCTTCCCCCATGAAAGGGAAACCCTGCTAAAAGCTTTTTGCAGGGTGCCTCTGCTGACCAGTTCTTTAGCCACAAAAGACGACGCATGTGAACCATCAGTAGAGATGCACGGGATGCCTGTTGGATGGAGTCCTTAATAGCATCTACTGCAAAGCAGAGAGCCCTAGGGAATTCTGCTAATTCATGAGTATGCTGAGCCGGCATGTCCTTTAATATATGTTTTGCCTGATCCTTCAGGGCCTGACAAACACCAATGGCTGCTACTGCTGGCTGAACCATGGCACCTACTGAGGTGAAAGCTGCTTTCAGTAGGGTCTCGAATTTCTTGTCGACCGGATCCTTGAACATATGGACATTTTCAACCGGACAAGTCAGGGATTTATTCACGCAGGAAATGGCTGCGTCCACTGTAGGGAGAGCCCATTTCTTTACATATTCCTCTTCCATAGGGTAGAGAATAGAGAATCTTTTAGGAGGGACAAAGATTCTATCAGGTCGAGCCCAATCCTGGTAAATCACGTTCCGCAGAAGGGGGTGCATTGGAAAAGATGCACCAGTTAATGGAGCCTTTAAAGACCCCAATGAGGATACCTCCGGGGCTACTAGTTCTGGCACTGGAAGTTTAAAGGCAGTGCGAACCATATCTGTCAAAGACTGGATCCACAGGCCCTCTGCTTGAGAGGCCGAAAAATATTCATCTATAGTGGAATTTTCCCTGTCTGAACCGTCGGGACTTGGGTCTGCCTGATCCCCTTGTGGGTCCCGTTCCTCTGAAGAGGAGACCTCCGCATCTGAAAACCCCACACTGGGTGAGGGGGATCTAGCCCGCTTGCTACTTGGGCAAGGACGGGAAAGCAACGCAGTTAACCTTTTCTCTAGCCCACACATGGTGGCTGCTAGCATTTCTTCCGTCACGTAAACGGGAATGGGTGGATCGGGGGCCGCCTCTGCCCCCAGCACCCCCAATGGCTCTTGTACTATGCCACTCGGTGTCTTGACTGGCGAGGGTGGGGCCGTAGAAACCTGGCCCAAATCCTCTGACCCCGATGGAGACCCCTTTTGCTTTTTGGCACCTTTAGCAGCCTTGGCTGGTCCAGATCCCTTTGGAGCCATTGTACAACCTTGGGTCACCCCTATAGCCAACACCTGACTGTTGCAGCTAGGAGTAACCAATATGAGGGCAGGTATGAGAAAAATGAAAAAGAACTAATTTCTCTCTTTTTCTTTTATATTTCTCTTTTTTTTTTTTTTTTTTTTTCAAAAAAATTTTTTTTTTTACCCGCCTGGGAGGTGGCAATACCGAGGAACCTGTGAGTATTGACACACCAATGCCCGTTAGCCGGAGTCCAAGGTAGACTCAGATACTGCTGGATCTAAGGCTGAGTCCCTTTAAGCAAAAAAACTTTTTTTTTTTTTTCTGGTCAATAGTGGACCTAAGTCCTAGACCTGAAGATCCACAAAACCGCCACTAGGTGTCCCTGTGTGGCCAAAAGACCCAGCTGCACGCTCTGTATCCTTTCTTCCTCTGCCTCCAGGAGGGAAAGACCAGCCAGAGAAAAGTTTTTCCTTTATACAGACCCTAACGCTGCTGGCCCGCCCCCCCCCCCGACGCACGCCGACGCTATAAAAGGCGGCGTGCACGCGCGCGCGTATGCGCGCGCACACACGCGCGCACAATCGCGCGCACGATCGCGCGCACCACGCTGAAACCACATGGAGGTAGCAGAGCAGAGGAACAACATGGACCAGCGTTATGCAGCACCAACAGACACCAGGTAAGCACTAATCTTATTGTAGTGCACACACAGCGAGGAAGCTGTCCCCATGGGCTTCCTAAGAAACAGGAGTTTTTTACCAGCAATTTCCTCTTTAAAACATGTGGGGTTGCAGTATCAGTGTTAACAGGCAGACCTGGGGTGAGTAGAAATATATAACTTACACAAGTATACATATATTTACATATTATCTGGGTAAACATTAGAATCCCATCCTGCCTCAACAGACATAGTGGAGATAGTGGCTGATGCCCCAGCATACTGTTAGCCAACCCAGAACCCCCAGGGGGATACCTACTGTCGAACCAAGTCCCGCAGGTTCCCTCTTACCTGCTCCACGCCGCAGGGTATTGCAAAATGCAAGAGGCCCAGCCTTCCCCCATCTCCGTGGGTATTGTCTTGGACCTTCAGGGACCGGGGTCCTGTGTTAAGGAACCCACACCCCTGGACCTATATAGCATCCTGGCATCAGCAGCGTTTAGTTCTTGGAAGAGACTAAGGCACTGGAGCCCAGAATCCAGCCCTCCAAGGAGAGGCATTATAGGCAAAACCCCACTCCAGCAGGGCCCGGGTACCGTACATCTTGGCTCTGAAGCACTTCGGACGGATCCGGCTAGCTATCCTGGGTCCCGAGACCTCCGAGGGACAGCTAGACGTGACCAACACCTAAGACACTGGCGAAAAAACTAAAGCACTCTCAGTGGGAGGGGGTTATATAGGGAGGAACTTCCTGTGAAGTTGATTACACCAGTGTCCACACCTGAAGGTACCCATATAACCCATATGTAATGTAATTCTCTCTCCTCTGGTTTGGGGGTTCCGGAAAGGAGTCATTAGATGGGGTCCCAGTGCATATGCAGAGTCACCTGTAAGGGAAAAGACAGGAGGATGTTAGTCATGCATGTGCCCCTTGTGATGTCAGCATCATGGGGGGGGGGGGGCAGTCATGCCTGCCACCCATGTCACTCACCAACCAGCCAGCTGTCCCCATACATGTTCTGGTTGAATTCCATTGGGATGGGGCTCTGATTGTATATGAAGCTGTCATGGCTGGATCCGGGGTGTTTGGCACGGACGTGCCATATGAGGCGTTGGGCATCGGCTATCACCTGTACGTTGATGGAATGCCAATGCTTCCGATTGCGGTATATGTGCTCTGTGGCAATGGGGGGCTGGAGTGCCACATGTGTGCAATCAATGGCCCCGATGGGGCGTGGGAATCTGGCAATGCTGTAGAAATCCTGCATTGCCTTCAGCCGCAGCTCCTCAGTGGTGGGTCTGATGAAGTGGTTGGACATGCGTCTGAGGATTGCAGGGATAACCTGGTGCACACATCTGCTCATGGAGGATTGTGACATCCCAGCCACCACTCCACTTGTACGCTGGAATGATCCACTTAAAAGGAAATGAAGTGTTGCCAGTACCTTCACCAGTGGCTGCACTGCTTGTGAGCGGTGTGTTGGGCTGGTGATGTCATCCTGCAGGGTTGTGGTTAGTTCAAGTATTGCATCAGGGCTGAATCTGAAGAGGCGATACACCTTCTCATCCCCCATGCCAAAGAGGCTCATGCGCGTACGGTATATCCTATCACGTGCCTGCCTCCTCCGTTCCGGGGGACCCATTAGTAGTGCTAGGACCACGGCTGCCCCTGGCATGTTGGCACACAGAGGTGTTGTCCTTGCAAGTGTGGTTGGTCAGCGTGCTATTTTCGTCGGTAACGCTGCTGCTGTAGCTTCTCTCCTGCTGACCTGTGGCCGTCTGGAGTAAAGATAAAGCAGCTATTTGTAGGAATAACTTTGCGACAGATGGACGACATACGCGCGGCGCATGTAGCCAGCGTCTGGTGCTAATCCATTCGCGAATCGGGAAATCTCCCTCATTTGCATATTTGCATGGCAAATCAATAGTCGCGACGGATGCGACAAGTGAAAATATGCGCTTACGATACTCTGGCGAGGGAAAGTTAAGCCGATCGGAAAAAGCCAGTTTTCTGTCGCATCTAGTTTGGTGGGTACGGCCGCATAGATACTACGGCGCATCTTGACAGTTACGCGGCGCATATCGATATACTCCAGCGCAAGTTTTGCTGAATCTGGCCCATAGACAAGTATGAACTATAAACCAAAAAAGACCATTTATTCTGGTAAAGAATATAAAGTAAATAAATAGAAGGCAGCACTGAATAACCTGCTGCCATTTGTGCACTTGTGTGTGGAGACTAAAATTGAGAGGCACATACAGTCAGGAGGGAGCCCAATCTGGTCTTGGACTCCCAGAGGCCAGGAACAGCAGCAGGTCAGATAGATGTCCTAAGGTTGCGGTACTACAGCAGGCTGCCTTCTGTCACACCACCTTGAAGCAAGGCCCTTACTTCTTGCTCTTCCTGACAGCCTTCCTTGCTGCCTTCACTGCAGCCTGCTCTGCAGCCTTCCTTCTCTGCTTGGCTGGAGGCTGTGCCACTGGAGGTGTACTTGTGCCAGGAGGAGGAGAAGAAGGAGGAGGAGGTGGAAGAGGAGAAGTAGGAGGAGGAGAAGGAGAAGGAGGAGGAGAAGAAGGAGAAGAAGAAGTAGGAGGAGGAGGCGAAGGAGGAGGAGGAGGAAGGAGGAGGAGAAGAGGAAGGAGGAGGAGGAGGAGGAGGAGGAGGAGGAGGAGGAGAAGGAGGAGGAGGAGAAGGAGGAGGAGAAGGAGGAGGAGGAGGAGGAGGAGGAGGAGGAGGAGGAGAAGGTGGAGGAGGAGAAGAAGAAGGTGGGGGAGGAGAAGAAGGAGGAGGTGGAGGAGGTTGGGAATAAGCTGTTGGGGGAGGATGGCCGTGGCAACAAATTACTGTGTCCTCAGTTAGTAGCCCCCTCGCCCCCTTTTTCGCCAAAGTAATATGAAGCAGCTCAAATAGGAGGAGCTGTCCTCGCTCATTTGGCCCATTTTGGCCATCACAAGGGTGCCATAGCCCTCTTCAGTGGTGGTAGGCTGCTGAAGGGTGGCCTGTGCCTCTTTAATCAGGGCAAGTGATGCCTCACTCACCCTCATATCCCTCCTGGCCCTTCTTGTCAGAGGACGGATGGGAGGCACCTGGCACCTTGTGCTGCCACTTGGCCCTGCCACCTCCTCTGTGACACTCACTCCTGCCACCTCCTCTGTGACACTCACCCTGGCCTCCTCCTGCCTGGCACTTTCCTGACCCTCCTTCTGGCTGATGTCCTCCTGTGTATAAAAAAGGGACAGTTTTTTTTTAAATCACACACAATTTTCAGCTCATGACTGTTGCAAATGGATTTTACATAAATTGAAAAGACTAACATTCTGACCCCAGCAGTTTGCATTCTTTTCTCCCCAACTTTTTCGGCCACTACTGACTAATGATATGGAAAACCCTTTTTTTTTTTTTGTTTTTTTAACATATTAACATCTATTTTGCAGCATTTGATAATACAACCATAAAAAGATAGAAATTTCAAATACTATACCTGGCTCCAGACAGCCAAATCCGGATATTCCTCCAGGATGGAAGGCTCCTCTTGCTCCTGAGAGGGTTTACCTTGAGAGGGAGGATCAGCTTGGCTGCAGGGAAGGCTGGAGGCTTGTCTTGTGTTTTTTCTTCTGGGTTGTCAGGGGGGTAGGCTGGAAAGGGATTCCCTGGTTTCAAGGTGGTCATCCAGAAAGGACAGTCTGCTGTAGTACCACAAATTCGGGACATATACCCTCCCTGCTGCTGCTCCAGACCTCTTAGAATGCAGTACCAAGTTGCGTGCTTTCCTGTATGTGCCTCTCAAGGTCTCAACTTTAGTCTCCAGCTGTTACATGGAGCATGCGAGTGTGAACAAATAGGAGCAGGCAATTCAGTGCTGCTGTCCTTAGCTTTTGTGGCCCAAAGAATGGGCAGCTCCCTTAGCTTATCAATGAATTCTGCCAGGAATGGCTTTTCATTGAATGGATTCATCTTGTATGCCAGACAAAAACAAAGGCAAAAAAACGAATGTCAATCACAGTTTAGAAACTCTAGTAATCTTTATCCCCATATAGCCCTAAATCTCTTAGCAGTATAGGCCACTGATGTCCCAAGTTCAAAACATACCTTCGTCCACAAGCTCGTCGTTCAAATGTCTTCCTCCGCACCCCGAACGTACGTACGACACATGTGTGTTAAAGCTTTATATACATGCGTGACACTCCGCGCACGTCGCCCGCCCATGACGTTCTTACTCGATGTTTCCCCGCCCCTTCTCTTTCGGCGTGCAAACGACATGGAGAAATTAGCTGATCAGGTGCGTGATACTCGGCCAAGTTCATCCCAAAACGACGTCATTGAGGAATTAGCTGACCAGGTGCGGGATAATCGGCCAAGTTCATCCGAAAATGAAGTTATGGTGGAATTAGCTGATCAGGTTCGGATAATCGGCCAAGTTGATCTGAAAATTACGTCATGGCGAAATTAGCTGATCAGGTGTAGGATAATCGGCCAAGTTCATCCGAAAATTACGTCATGGCAGAATTAGCTGACCAGATGTCGAATAATTGGTCAAGTTCATCCGAAAACGATGACCAGGTGTATGTAAGGCCTAGATCATCACAAAAACCCGATGTGACGGTGTCACACGATCAGGTGTCTCTAAATCGGCCTAGTTCTTCAAGAAACTACAACGTGGTGGAGTCTGATGATCAGCAGGTGTCTGTCCTTATAAGTTCGTCTAACGAGGACACCCCAAGCCTGGAGCCTGAGGATGAACCGTTCGAAACGCAGAGCAGCAGATATAAGGCAACGAACATGTCATACACGGAAATGGCGGAAATGGGGGACATTTTGCAAAAGTCGGATTATGATGCCAAGCATGGGCCCTATACCCACCCTAATGTTAGGAAGGCCAAAATAATGAAGAAGGTGCAAACCAGTCCGGATCGCCATTTTGGAATGAATTGTTCTAAGGAACAGCTACGAAAGAGGTGGTCAGACCTCAAACTTAGGGAGCCAGAACAACTAAGGAGCATCCAGAGAATGCTTGGAAAAAGTACTTCTCCTGTGTCCCTAGATCATTATTGTTTTTCCTAATTTGCATGGTGCTCCATGTTGTTGCTTTTGCATATAGGACCTTCCAAAATAACGTTTGTTTCAGACACATCCATTCGTCCACTCCATACAATGTTTTTGGAAGAGACAGGGTTAACTTTTTTAATCTAGGCTTGATTATATTCCAAAAAGATCTTTAAATAGGTGACTAACTGATGTGTTTGGACCTACAATTAATATCCAAATTAGATCAGTCTTATCTTAAAACATCTGCACTCAGAAGCACTAGTTTGGGCCACCAGAACAAACTTTTTAGGGTGACTCACACAAGTGCTCCTGAGCATTTTTATGGGTGTCTACATGTGTGAACCGTGTCCCAAAAAGGTGAGTATCCAAGAATAGAGTTTGCCAAAAAACATGTCTTCTGCTTGTAAATGCCCAAACTTGTACCCCACTTCCAAACAATGTTTAATATTCAGTTTTTTGATTGGTCAAAATTTGCAATCCCCTGCTCTATACCAATTATATTACAGGAGAGGGAGTAACAATATAATATTTTTCTAGACACAGTTATGATTAAATGTATGCTTTTTCTGATGTACAGTAAAATAAACAATCCATTCACTACAGATGTAATAATATAACCGTATCGTCTCCACAATAAACAGACTGGCTAACCACCCACAGTAATATGTACTAACACAGAAAGAGAAGGTGGGAAAATTATATAGCACCTGCAAACAGTGAACATAGTTACGAACCCGTCATCGTCTTTGGTAGTTACCAAACAAAGAGCTTCATATGATCAATTCTTAGCAATTCTGCATCGCTGTATGAAACAAAACCTGTCAGCAACCAAAAATGTGAAACTTAGAAACTGATATTTTCTGCCAGGGCAATTATAGGAGTTTGCCAAATCCCTCAGTTTCAGTCTTTTTGACAGGAGATTTATTAGTACAATGGGCTGTTTCAACACAAAAGGTGCTAGATGAATGATGTTTAAATACTTCACCTGTGACATAAACTTCAAAAATTCTTCACATTTTGCTAACAGTTCTTAGAAGCAATCTATGCACTGCCCTGTATTAAGACAAGTGCAATTACAGGACACACTGAAAAGATGAAGAGGCTACAACCATAGGTGTGCACAGCAAAGCTCAAACACACACTACTGATCACTCACGATCTTCATTCAGAAAAGGAAGAGGCCCATAAATTACATATTTACTGCCCCCCCCCCCCCACTCATTCTAAAACATCCCCACAGCAACAGCCAGTGGGAGAGGAAGGAAGCTGGAAGCGCAGTGACGGGGGAAGGGAAGGAGCTAGGGCAGTAGGGGGAATTTATGCTGCCTATGGCTACAACTGAGATATCAGAAAGGTAACACACGATGACACATGGGGGTTACTTACTAAAACTGGTAACTGCAAAATCTGGTGCAGCTCTGCATTTAAACCAATGAGCTTCCAGGGTTTATTGTTAAACTTTTATTTAACAAGTTGAAGTTAGAAGCTGATTGGGTACCATGAACAGCTAGCTGCAAAAGATTCTGAGTGCACCTGTTTTAAAAAGATCTCCCATTGTCTGGCAGGATTGTGGACAGAATGAGTGTTTCTCACATAGACAAGATGAGAGGCTCAAGGGTTTATGGTGATGTGGAGAAAACTTTTTCTCAGAATATTAAAGCGGTATTGAACTTAAAAGCAAACATCTCTTATATTGCACCGTACCAATTCTTAGGCGGCGTACACACGACCGAGGTTCTCGCTAGAAACCAGCGAGAACCTCGCTGGAAGCTGCATTCCAGCGAGAACCTCGGCAGTGTGTACGCTCTCGGCGAGCATCCCGTCGGGAATGCCGTCGAGCAGAAATAGAGAGCATGTTCTCTATTTGCTCGACGGCCCGCCTGGATGAATGGCTGGTTGCCATTGCCGACGGGCGGGTCGCCGAATCTGACGGCCGGCAGAGAACCTCGACGGGCGGAACGATGTGTTCTGCCCGTCGAGGTTCTCTGCCGTGTGTACGCGGCTTCAGGCTCTATTCACACCTGGGCTTTATGGGATTGTGACATTCCAGATAACATCACCTTCTTCTGCACATCTATTGACTTTTTATCCATTTGTTAATTTTTATAAACACATCATCACTTATGTATGGGTTGTTCTAAAGGACTATTTCTATCACCATTTGTAATCTCTTATTTTTTGTACTGTTTGTATTTATGTTGTTACTTAATTATGATAAGTGCTGCACTTTGTTTAAATTGGAGCACAGATCTGAAAGCAATGCACAAAGTACACCACCTTTTTTCCCACAAATAGAGCTTTCTTTTGGTGGTATTTGATCACCTCTGTGGTTTTTATTTTTTTGCGCAATAAACAAAAACAGACAATTTTGAAAAAAAAAAAAATATTTTTTACTTTTTGCTATAATAAATATCTCCCAAAAATATATATATATATATATTTTTTTCTCAGCTTAGGCCGATACGTATTCTTCTACATATTTTTGGTAAAATAAAATTGCAATAAGCATTTAATAATTGGTTTGCGCAAAAGTTATAATGTCTACAAAATAGGGGATAGTTTTATGGCATTTTTATTAATACTTTTTTTTTTACTAGTAATGGCGGCGATCAGCGATTTTTATCGTGACTGCGACATTATGGCGGACACATCAGACAAGTACAGTGCCCGCTGGCCAGAAGGACTGCGTATCTGAGTTTTTTTTATCAAGCTGCATCTTGCACAATATAGAAACACGTTTTTATCTTCAGAAATGTAAGTACAATGTGTTTTGTTTTTAGAAAAACTCACATCATTATATACTACAATGAGTTTTTAGGTCATATATGCCCCCTTATATTGGGAGTGGAGTCGAGAAACTGAGCGCATCTGAGCCCTTTTTACACAGGGTGGCTATATTTGGGGGTTTATCCCCTAAAGCATATTCTGGCTTTTCATTCATTCAAAAGCCAAACAACCTTTGGTAAGCAGCCATTTTTACCTTCATTTCTACTGGACGTTTGGACATCTTTTTGTCTGCCTGTCCCTTTCTTAGAGACATGCCAGAAAACATCACCTTCTTCTGCATACCTATGGATATCCATTTGTTAATTTTTATAAACACATCATCACTTATGTATGGGTTGTTCTAAAGGACTATTTCTATCACCATTTGTAATCCCTTATTTTTTGTACTGTTTGTATACATTTTTTTACTTGATTATGATAAGTGCTGCACTTTGTTTAAATTAGAGCACAGATCTGGAAGAAATGCACAAAGTACACCAACATTCAAATAAAATACACATGCCTTTTGAATTAAGAAAATATTTATTTAGCCTGAATTTCAGATTTTTTAAAATTACCCACTGCTCCAGGTGTTCTGTGCGTGCATCCCCACGCAGGCAGTCCTATTGAGGTCTATTGGGGTGCAGCAGCTGCACAGACAATGCCACTGCTCCCAAATTGATATCTGTGCAGGTGCACAGCCCTGACTGTTTTGGGGGGGGGGGCATGCACCACAGATGTAAAAGTGGAAGTAACGGCAGAATACAGTGCCTTGCAAAAGTATTCGGCCCCCTTGAACTTTGCGAAAATTGGGCGTGCAAAATTATTTAGCCCCTTTACTTTCAGTGCAGCAAACTCTCTCCAGAAGTTCAGCTCTGAATGATCCAATGTTGACCTAAATGACTAATGATGATAAATGGAATCCACCTGTGTATAATCAAGTCTCCGTATAAATGCACCTGCACTGTGATAGTCTCAGAGATCCGTTTAAAGCGCAGAGAGCATCATGAAGAACAAGGAACACACCAGGCAGGTCCGAGATACTGTTGTGGAGAAGTTCAAAGCCGGATTTGGATACAAAAAGATTTCCCAAGCTTTAAACATCCCAAAGGAGCACTGTGCAAGCGATAATATTGAAATGGAAGGAGTATCAGGCCACTGCAAATCTACGAAGACCTGGCCGTCCCTTTAAACTTTCAGCTCATATAAGGATAAGACTGTTCAGAGATGCAGCCAAGAGGCCCATGATCACTCTGGATGAACTGCAGAGATCTACAGCTGAGGTGGGAGACTCTGTCCATAGGACAACAATCAGTCGTATACTGCACAAATCTGGCCTTTATGGAAGAGTGGCAAGAAGAAAGACATTTCTTAAAGATATCCATAAAAAGTGTCGTTTAAAGTTTGCCACAAGCCACCTGGGAGACACACCAAACATGTGGAAGAAGATGCTCTGGTCAGATGAAACCAAAATCGAACTTTTTGGCCACAATGCAAAACGTTATGTTTGGCGTAAAAGCAACACAGCTCATCACCCTGAACCCACCATCCTCACTGTCAAACATGGTGGTGGCAGCAAGCTGTTTTGCAAGGAGGAATGGGCAAAAATTTTAGTCTCTTAATGTGCAAAACTGATAGAGACATACCCCTAGCGACTTACAGCTGTAATCGCAGCAAAAGGTGGCACTACAAAGTATTAATTTAAGGGGGCTGAATCATTTTGCACGCCCAATTTTTCAGTTTTTTATTTGTTAAAAAAGTGTGAAATATCCAATAAATTTTGTTTCACTTCATGATTGTGTCCCACTTGTTGTTGATTCTTCACAACAAATTACAGTTTTATATGTTTATGTTTGATGCCTGAAATGTGGCAAAAGGTCGCAAAGTTCAAGGGGGCCGAATACTTTCGCAAGGCACTGTATATGCAGCCGCTGCAGCCCAAAAGACATGTGCTTGCACAGGGATGCACCTGTGGGTAAGCATAGGGTATGCATTAATATGCTCCGTGTGAACAAGGCCTTAAAGCGGAGCTCCACCCTTAATTTAACTCACTCTCAATATAATTACCGGTCCAAAACAATGCCACATCCAATATTTTTAAATAAATAAATGTTACTGTACCGTCTGAGCTGGTATGTCTTCCGGTCTGCATCCCCTCGGGTTAAAGTCGGGTTTTCCCTGGTTTCCTGTCGCGGCGCTGTGTCTTCTGGGAGCTTGCCTCTTTGCCCCCTAATTATCATATTTGGCCGTGTGAAAGGAAACCTCGCGCGACTTCGTGTAGCAGGAAGTGACGCGAGGTAAACAAAGGAAGGCGGGCGGGCGTTTTGAAGAATCTACATTACTTTACGCCGCCGGCCAGTGCGCATGCGCGAGATCGAGCGGTGGATGCTGGGAGAGCATCCACCGCAAAGAGGAAGTGCCTGCATCTGGAAAAAGAACGCCCAAAGCTAAGATGGCAACGGGTTGAGCAGCAGAATATAAGTATTTATTTTAAACCGAATCACAGCGGAGCGGCGGTGGGACACGGGAAACGTGAGTTTAGCACAGCAGTGCTATTACACATGTAAAGAGCAGATAAAGAAAAAATACATTTTGCATGGGACATCCGCTTTAATATGTTAGACATAAATAATGCATAGATAGGGAAGAACTTCTTTCTTGTTCTTGAATTCAGCGATATTGGCTTAGGTCAAACTGATAACAACATGTACTGATTATGTTTTTCAAAATTAAAAGCAAGCCATAGATTATGTGATTTTCTTTCTTGCAAAACACTGACTGTGTTGATGGGGAAAAATCCCTCCTGCGGAGCTATTGTGTTCTCCTGGAGGGGGGGGGGGGGGCTGGCAGCTATCTCTGCTGGGAAAATACAGTAATTATTGCTAGTGACTATAGCCACTGGCACCAATTGCATGCTAAAAATCTGACATTCTAATCTTGGCCTGGCCCCTACTGAACTGGTCGAGATTCCAACCATCAATGACTGGATTTAGGATTTAGTTAAGTGAATCCAGGCCAAGGATTCTAGAAGTAGTGTACATTTCTCATTATCATTCATGACTTGGATGTCTAGGGTCCCCAGATCCTAGTCTGCCCTTCAAGCAAAACATTTTTTATTAGTAGTCCAGTTTTAAAAGAAGCTACTTTGTACTACATCACAACCACCAGTATTCCTTAATTTTCCCTGATTTATATGTATATCTTCTGTCATCTCTCGGGAAGTAGAGATTAGCAGAGAGAAACTCCCAAAATGGTCACATTATATAAGCTTGCTGTCACTCCCAATTGTGATTAATGATATTCAGAGTTTTTCCTGGAATAAACACACCCTGCATTCACACTCTTATGTGACCAAGAATTGGATAATGCTTTACAAAGAATAGAGAATTATTGTAATGGGGGAATCTGTTTTTTTTAACCAAAATATAACTTATCCTAACTGGTGTTTGGTGACGGGCTTCTCTGCGTGTCCTAACCGCTCCCCCCAAGGGCATCACGCGATGCCTGACGTCAGTTTTGGGTTCTTCTGGGCATCCCCACCTCCATCAGCGCCATATAGGGATCCTGAATCACAGAGACATGCCGTGGCCTTCAATATGGAGAGGAAAAACGCAATCAGATGAAAGACATACCATAAGGTTACTGGCAATTCTGAGGGGACTTCACATGATCTTATTGATATAATTAATTTCTTCCCGCCAGGAGGGCATACATGGTTGTCCTCCTATTTCAGTGGGTATACCGAGATGATGCATGTACCTACAGGCATCAATCTGGTATTATTCTCTTCAGCCGGCGATTCCATGCACCGCAAGAACAATCATAGCGGCTTCAGCCGCTTTATTGTTCTTACAGGCGGCGGGAGGGGAGGGGATTATTTTTAATTCCCAGTAATCTTATATGCAGTATCTAACAAAACGAAACATGTAGAGAGTGCGGAAGTTACTGCATTTTTCCATTGTCGTATGGATACTGTAATATGAAGATTTTATTGTTTTCAATCATTTTTTTTATAATTGTGTTGTGTTTTGGCACCTTTAAAATCCCATATCTTCCTCTATTGCTACCATTTTCAAATGAAGGGATGTAGTGCTGATGAATCTCGGCCATCTAGCAATTTATTGATATCTCTTATCCTAACATTATTCAAACAGGAAGCAGATTGCAGACACTGAGCTACTGAAAGCTCCATCCAGTGGCCAATCTATGTACAAGCTTTTACACGTTTTAAAAGTAATTTTTAACCACTTAAGGACTGAGCCTATTTTTGACACTTGTTAAAATCAGTATTTTCTGGTGCCTCCATGGCAGCATACCTGTGATAGAGCTCCGCCTTGACTCCTCCTTCAGGACTAGTGAATAGCATAAATTAAAGGCATAGCCCTTCCCCCAACATTCTCCTTTCTTTCCTCATACCTTCTTGTGCTGGTGAAGAGTAGATGTATGTCCATACCTCTGCAGTCGGCAGCGTCCGCCGGGTTTAGCCTTTCCCGTGCGCAGTCCCTGTTCTTGGGCCGCTCACATCGCTGATAAGACTGGGAACCCCTCTGTGGATCTGTTGGGGTCTATTCGCAGAGTTTCCTCACAGGAACGAAGTCTGCTATCACATTCATGATGAATGCAGTGGAGTCGCAAAAGGATCAGCTCACATCTTTCCAGGCTGGTGGTTTCCATTTTATTTTTAGGCATATATTGTTTTTTGTCTCTCCCATCCCTTCCTTCCTTTAACTTGCCTGTCTCCTTTAAAAAAAAAAAAAAAAGTGTGCTTGTTGTCTTACTTTGTGATGCTCCCTTTAAGTCCGGTCAGTTTGATGGGGCAGGTGCCTTTTATCCTGACAGTCTTGCAGTTGTTGTTTGTTTCCCCCCCAAAATCAGCAGTGGGCTACAGTTTTGTTTTGTATATCACTCGACATCACTGCGGCCATCTTGGATTCTGTAAAAAGGGCCATATTTGCCCTTTCCTTCCAGAATAAATTCGCAATTGTGGTTATGGGATTAGCCCATCCACCTGAGTATATTTAAGTTCAAATGCAGGGTTAGCTGTCAGTCTCCTCAGCTGTGCCCTGCTAGGTTTCACTGACGCTGCTCTGTGGTAGGTACCTTTGTTTTTGTTCTCAAAAAAATGATGATAAAAAAAATAAAAAAATAAAATAATAATAAAAAAATGTATGTTTAAAAAAATATTAACACAAAAGTGTCAAAAAAAAAGCTCCATAGTTTATTTTTTTCCCTTTCTTACTAAATTTCCACAGCTGATCCTTCTGCCTAACTCCGCTATTAGTCATTTATCTTGCAACAAAGATCCTCACACTCCCATTAGGTATGTGACCAACTATATGTGAGTATAAAAAGAAAAAAAAAAAAGTGCGCTCACTGGTCTAATGTGAGTTCCTTACATCGTGGCCCTGCCCACTCCAAGAGGTCCAGAAAATCTCCAAGACACTGTGATGATGACAGCTCAGACCGTAAGTCCCATTCTTCATGTCATAGATCAAAGAAATCAAGATCGATCCAGAGGACAAGATCCTTCCCCTCTCCTAGGACCTATACAAAGAAGAAATGCAGGTGGGGCCACACCACTACCAGACAGAGTGGTCTGTAAGGACTGTTTTATGGACTACAAGTCCAGCCGCAAGCTAGTAAATCAGCACGCTGTAGATCTGCTCAAGTGAACAATGAAGGACTCCTTCTCTGAGCTTGTGTGACTTTGGTCCCCGCTCAACCACTTCAGCAGATATCCCAGGTTCAGGATACAGAACATAATCTCTCTGGTCCTTCAGCAGTCAGTACACCTCTGCCACTGTCAGGCTGACCAGCTAGAGATTCACCACCTCAAGATTCTTCAGAGGACTCTTCAGAGGAGTCAGAACCTTCTGGCTTCATTCTCTCCTTGGTAAAGCCGTTCATCCAGGCAGTCAAAACTGCAGTCACCTAAAAAGACGCAGAAGAGCCTCCCCAAGAGTCTACGAGTTACTTCCCATTCCTCAAAAGGAAGCAGGTTCTCTTCTTGCTGATGGGCGACATTAGTCAGGTCATTCAGAATGAATGGTCAAAACTGATAAACTTTCATGGGGCCGGTTCAATAAACGATACCCCTTAACAGAGTCAGGAAGGCAGTCACTAAACTCCATGCCAGTGGTAGACTCGTCGGTGGTGCGACTTAAAAAAAAAAAAAAAGAAGAGCGCCTTACCAATGGAGGATTCCTCTTCCTTCAAGGACCCTCTAGACAGGAGAAACAACCTGGAGCTGAAGAAGAGCTATTTAGCTGAGGGAGCGGTGTGTAAGCCAGCTATCGCCCTCACGTCAGTATCAAATGCCACAAGATCTTGGACAGATAATATTGAGACGGCTTTGAGTCAGGATGTCCCCAAGGAGGATATAATTAAAGCCTTGGAAGAGCTTAGATTGTTGGCAGACTTTGTCAGGGTGATGGCCATTGACACGATCAGGTGCTCTGCAGATCCATGTTGCATTCAGTAATGGTGAAGAGGGCCTTCTGGCTGAAAGATTGGACAGTTGACTTATCCTCCAAACAAAATCGGTCCAAAATCCCATTCGATGGGAAAGCACTATTCAGAGACAAAACGGATAAGGCTATCGCCAGGCTGTCAGGAGGGAAGTCCGGTATGCTTCCTCAGGACAGAAGGATGCGAAGATTCAGAGGCGGGTCCTCTAGGTTCCGCCAGACAAATCCAATAGATTTTAGGTAGTCAAGACAGCCCAGAGACAACAAAAGACCTTGGAAAGGTACTCAGACATTCTTTTTTGAACAGGAAGATGAAGGACCTTTCTGGCTCCACAGGAGCAGAAGCAGTCTTTTAACGCCAGAGTAGCCTAGGCACTCCCGGTGGGAGCCAGGCTAAAGTTCTTCATCCCAGTCTGGGCCACATGCTGTCAGGACCCCTGGGTTCTGTCAACAATTCAATGGGGGCACCTTTGGAATGTCTCTCATTCCCCACCTCGAAATTCTTTCAAAGGAACAGAGATTCCATCCCCTCCCCTGAAGGCTCAAACTACTCCACTCTATTTCTGGTCCCAAAGAGGACAGGTGGTTGGAGGCCTGTGGCAGACCTTCAGAGGCTCAGCCGGTATATCCACCCCGAAAGCTTCAAATTGGAGTCCTTGCAGGGGATTATTCAGGCTGTCCAGCCATCAGATTGGATGATTTCAGTCGATCTGCAGGATGCGTACCTACACGTTCTAATTCTACCTGCATTTCAAAATGTCTGAGATTTGCAGTGGGATGGACCCACCTACAGTTTCAAGCCCCGCCTTTCAGTCTGTGCACCTCTACCAGGGCGTTCACAAGTTACCAATATCCACTCTGGTTCCCCTACGGGAGAGGGGCTTGAGGATATTTCACTACTTGGACAACATCCTCCTCCTAGCAAGCAATCCGGATCAGTTGGTATGTCACCGGGAAATTCTTCTACAGTCCCTAAAAGAGCTAGGGTGGCTAATAAATTTCCGAAAAGAGTCAACTAGCACCCACACAGCAGATAATCTACCTGGGTGCAATGTTCAACACTCAGGAGGGGACAGTGTCATTACCACCGCCAAAGGCAAGGATTGTCACTCAGAGAAGGATCAAGGTCATCCGGAGCCCGTATCTGATGGCTTCACAATGCCTGAGCCTCAATTGCACAATATGTTCTTGTATACCATACCCATGGCTCCTTGGGCCCATAGGCGCTTGAGGTAGTCCCAGACAGGCTGCTTGGTGCAGTGGAAGAAACAAATGTAAACATCTCTTGTAATAGAAAAAAAGAAGGATAGGGCCTCTTTAATGTGAGATTTGGGGTCAAAAAGACCTCAGATCTTCCATTTACATGTAAAAAAAATTAAAAATGAAAATAGAGGGCGGAAGTGACGTTTGATGTTGCTCCTGTCCTCCAAGGGCATAGAGCAGAGTGGGCCATCTTGCCCTCATTCAACTTCCTGCCCATCCATCCCAGGGTTCGGAGCGGTTCCGCCGCTACCCGCGACTCCAGTAAGCAGCGGAGACCACCAGGATGCGCACCTCTCCCGCCGCCCATAAAAGTGATCTTGTGGCGAATCCACCGCTAAGAGCACTTTTATGTTAAAGCAGACCGGCTGCCATTTAAAAAAATACCGGGGTTATGGCAGCTATCTGCTGCCATAACCCTGGCACTTAAAGGCAAAGTAGCAATGTATTTCCACGGTGGGCAATCCGTGGTTTTAAATCTACATCTTTTATTAAAATCTGTGATTTTTTACAACCGTCAGTAAATATCAGGGGCTGATAATTTGTCATGCTGTGTTGACTTTTTAAGTGTAAACCAGGCAAATGACTTGGTATGGGTTTTGTCAGTGTTCCCATATTGTGTTTATACTGTTTAAATATTGTTTGTCTTAGTTTTTTAGAGGAGTTCTGTAATTTTTCAGGTTGTTGGTAAAAAAATGTACCCCATCAGTAAATTTCCCATGTTTTGTCAGTAAAAAATGCTGCGGGAGGTTGGCAACACTGGCCCATGTTGGAATTGTGCACCTGCGCTGTCACCCTGCCACATGGGTAGGGATGAGCCCGATGTTTGAGTCAAATGCAAGTTTGATTCGAACATTGGGCGCTTGCCTATTCACCGAACATTATTCGGTGTTCATAGCAAATTCGAAAACCGCTGAACACCGTCAAAGTCTATGGGACACCAACATGAAGAACCAAAAGTGCTAATTTTAAAGGCTTATATGCAAGTTATACAGCAAAATAACATTTCTAAAAGGAAAATAAAACTGCTCGCGGGTATAATGTATTGTCGGATCGAGGCAATATAGATAAAAATCATTGAAAAAAAAACCAGCATGTGGACCTGCCCCAGGGGACATATATCAATGCAAAAAGATTTTTTCAGGAGCAGTGATTTTAATAATGCTTAGTGAAACAACAACAATTAAATATACCTTTAATTATCGTGCCTGGGAGATGTCCTTAGTATGCCTGTAAATTAGAGAATTTTTCCAGTGTTTAGAACAATACTACAGCAAAATGACAGGAAAATAAGAAAAATAAGTCATTTAAAACTTGCTTGCGGCTGTAATGAATTGTCAGATCCCAGCAATACATATACAAATCATTGAAAAAAACAGCATGGGTCCCTCCCCAGTCCATTACCAGGGCCTTTGGGTCTGGTATGAATATTGAGGGTAACCTTGCACCAAAAAAAAAAAAAAACAATGCATGTGGGTCCCCTCAAAATCCATACCAGGCCCTTCAGGTCTGGTATGGATACGAAGGGGAACCCTGTGCCAAATTTTAAAAATAAATAGTGTAGGGATCCAAAATCCATACCAGGCCCTTCAGGTCTGGTATGGATACGAAGGGGAACCCTGTGCCAAATTTTAAAAATAAATAGTGTAGGGATCCAAAATCCATACCAGGCCCTTCAGGTTTGGGGAACCCTGCGCCAAAATGAAAAAAAAAATAGCAATTTTTCATATAGTGTATGGCCAGCATTAGACACCGAGGGCCAGATTCAGAAAGAATTTACGTCGGCGTATCTGTTGATATTCCGCGTAAGTTCTAGGATGCGCCGGCGTATATTTTTTCTGTATTCAGAAAGCAAGATACGCCGGAATTTTTCTAAGATACGAGCGGTGTAAGTCTCTTACGCCGTCGTATCTTAGTTGCATATTTGCGCTGGCCGCTAGGGGCGCTTCCGTAGATTTACGCGTAGAATATGCAAATGAGAAAGATATGCCGATTCAGAAACGTACGTGCGCCCGGTGCCTTGATTTACGTTGTTTGAGTAAGGCTTTTTTTGGCGTAAATTTACCCCTGCTATAGGAGGCGTAGCCAATGTTAAGTATGGACGTCGGGACAGCGTTGAATTTTCCGTCGTTTGCGTAAGTCGTTCGCGAATAGGGCTGTGCATAAGTTACGTTCATGTCAAAGCATTGAGTATTTGCGACGTGATTTCGAGCATGCGCCCTGTGATACGTCACCGGACGACGCATGCGCCGTTCGTAAAAAGCGTCAATTACGTGGGGTCACGATTCATTTACATGGATCACGCCCAACTTCCACCTACTTTGAATTACGCGGGCTTACGCCGGCCCATTTACACTACGCCACCATAACTTACGGCGCAAATTCTTTCTGAATAGGGTACCTGCCTATGTAAGTTACAGCGGCGTAGTGTAAATGAGATACGCTACGCCCGCCAAAATTTATGCAGATCTTTCTGAATCTGGCCCAGAGTATCTAAGATGCTTTTTTTTAAGCATGTTACCGACCTGTTGCCATTCTAACCTAATTAGCTGAAAAATGTTCTTCCAGCTCTTCCTTGTCAGTAAAATACTAAAATACCTTACTTTTTTCTTGAAATAGTAGATTTTCTCAGTTTAAACATTTGATATGTTTTTTTTTTTTTCTAATAAAATATGGATTAATTGGATTTGCAAATTATTGCGTTCTGTTTTTATGTAGATTTTACACCTTTTTTGGAGTGATGCCTATAAAAAGGTATTCATACCCCATTGATATTTTCCACATTTTGGCATTTTGTATTTTATTGAGATTTTATATGATAGACCAACACAAAGTGGCACTTAATTTTCAAGTGGAAGGAAAATGATAAATGGTTTTCAAAATGTTTTACAAATAAATATGTGAAAAATGTGGCGTGCATTTGTCAATACTTGTAGAACCACCTTTTGCTGCAATTACAGCTGCAAATCTTTTTGGGTTATGTCTCAACCAGCTTTTGCCCATTCTTCTTTGCAAGAGCTCAAGCTATTTCAGATGGGCTAGAGAGCGTCCGTGAACAGCAAATTTCAATTTTTTTAAATTTTCAAGTCTTGCCACAGATTCTCTATTGGATTTAGGTCTGGACTTTGACTGGGCCATTCTAACACATGAATATGCTTTGATCTAAACCATTCCATTGTAGCTCTGGCTGTATGTTTAGAGTCGTTGTCCTGCTGGAAGGTGAACCTCCACCGCAGTCCCAAGTCTTTTGCAAACTCAAACCGGTTTTCTTCTAAGATTGCCCTGTATTTGGCTCCACCCATCAACTCTGAACCAGCTACCCTGTCTGAAGAAAAGCATCCCCACAACATGATGCTGCCACCCCCATGTTTCACAGTGGGGATGGTGTGTTTAGGATGACCTTCTTCCACAAGTTTGCTGTGTCTCCAACATGAATAATCATGCAGTTGTGCTCCAAAACTCAAGGTGCACCACACTTTCTCCTGTGTCCCCACTCACTGGATGGAATGTACCCCTAGCTTTTCAGTCTGGGGGTCATTCAGGCTTTGAAATGTTGGCCAGGGATGGCTAGATCACATCAGTGATATATAGGTGCCATAGTAAAGTACTGTTGACCAATAAACTGATCGCTTAAGTGGACAAGTACTTAAACTGCTGGGTAAAAATAAGCATGAATACAGTAAAAGTTTACAACAGCAAGCAAACGGTGCCAAAGAGCGTTCGAATGAAAGAACGGAAGTGACATCACGTGAATTCGGAAACGGAAATTACGTCAATGCATTTCGCCCTCCCACAGGGTGTCTTCAAAGGACCTCCCCCACATGGCTTCACACAAACGGGACTTCTTATGGCGTTCCTTCAACAATGGCTTTCTTTTTGCCACTCTTCCATAAAGGCCATATTTGTGGAGTGCATGACTAATAGTTGTCCTGCGGACAGATTCTCCCACCTGAGCCGTGGATCTCTGCAACCCCTCCGAAATTACAATGGGCCTCTTGGCTGTTTCTCTGATTAATGTTCTTCTTGCCTGTCCTGTCAGTTTAACCACTTCAATACAGGGCTTTTATATGACCTCCATACCGGGCCTCTTTTGGCACTTCTCTCCTAAATTTTTTTTGCTAGAAAATTACGCAGTACCCCCAAACATTATAAATGTTTTTTTAGCAGACACCCTAGGGAATAAAACGACGGTCATTGCAACGTTTTATCTTGCACGGTATTTGCGCAATAATTTTTCCCTTTTTTTTGGAAAAAAAATTGTTTCATGAATTAAAAAATAACAAAACAGTAAAGTTATCCCAATTGTTTTGTATTATGTGAAAGATTATGTTACACCGAGTAAATAGGTACCCAACATGTCACGCTTTAATTATGCGCACACTCATGGAATGGCGGCAAACTTCGGTACTTAAAAATCTCCATAGGCAACGCTTAAATTTTTTTTTACAGGTTACCAGTTTTAATTCACAGAGGAGATCTAGTGCTAGATTTGTTGCTGGCACTCTAGCGCACGTGGCGATACCTCACATATGTGGTTTAAACGGCGTTTACATATGTCGGCGGGACTTACGTGTGCGTTCGCTTCTGCACGTGAGCTACCGGGGACAGGGGCGTTTTAATTTTATTTTTTTCACTTTTATTTTTTTACTTATTTTTTTTACACTTTTTTCCAATTTTTTTTCACTTTTATTCCTATTACAAGGAATGTAAACATCCCTTGTAATAGGAAATGTCTGTGACAGGTGATAGATGATAGATGAGGAGAGATGCGGGGTCAATAAGACCTCACATCTCTCCTCCAGGCTGGAAACCATGAGATCGGTGAAAAAAAATTCACTGATCTCATGAATTGTTGCTTACAGCCGCAATCGGGGCTTTGTTTACTTGAGGGGACCCGGGCGTGACGTCATCACATCGCGCCCGGGTCCTCCGACGGTCATAGAGATGACTGGTGACCATCTGTCACCAGTCATCTCTATGCTTCCTGGCTACGCAGGACGATTCATTCTCTGGGCCCCCGAAGGCACGGGAGAGCCCGGAGAAGCACCGGATGGCAACGGGAGGGGGGGGATGTCCCCTCCCACGGCCTGTAAGAACTATCAGGCGGTGGAACCGCTGCTATGATCGTTCTTACGTCGTGCAGAATCGCCGACTTAACAAGAGGGTATCGGGATGATGCCTCTGGCTGCAGGCATCATTCAGATATTCACCTGCAAAGCCCAGGTCGTCATTTGACGTCCACTTAGGATGGTAGATCCCATCTCTGGACGTCAAATGACAATGGGCTGGTATTGAAGTGGTTAAGTGGACCGCGTGTCTTGTTTTTTTTTTTTTTATAACCTAACCCTGCTTAAAACTTCTCCACAACATTATCCCTGACCTGTCTGGTGTGTTCCTTGTCTTCCTTCATGATGCCGTTTGTTCACTAAGGTTTTTCAACAAACCTCTGAGGGCTTCATCAGATTTTTATTTGTAAAAAAATGTTATCATTTTACTTTCATTTCACAATTATGTGCCACTTTGTGTTGGTTTATCACATAAAATCCCAATAAAATACATCTACGTTTTTTGTTGCAACATAACAAAATGTGGAAAATTTTAAGTGGAGTGAATACTTTTTTAAGGCACTCTATTCTGTGTGTAAGCAGCAGTCTCTCTACAGCAGTCCCTCATGCCCCCAGTTGCTAAGCAGGAAGGCAGACTAAAGCTTAATCAATTATAGAGAACCATCTAGTGTTTAATCTGCAAATCTAAATGTACTATAATAATCAACACAGAAGGGCAAGAATATAAATATGTGAAAAGCCTATCAAGTTATTTTAGAGCAAGTACTACTATAAACGCAAAATATGTAATTACTGAAAATACTCTATAATTTTCTCTTAAAAACTTCAAACAGTAAGAGCTTGACATTTTCCGGTTTCCTTCTGTGAAAGTATTCTAAATGGCTGCGCCTTTATCTAGAATCTGCACATTACATAAAACAGTAAGCCTCATTTATCAAAATGTCAGCAACAGAATAATTTAACTAGCGGATTATGACTAATTTTCACATTAATGTTTGAAAATGCCATGGAGAAAATTATGGGTTACCACAAGCAGCTCTTCTCTGAAATTTCCTAGAAAATTAGACCCAAGCATTATCCTCAAATTGTTTAGCAAGTGAACCCCATTAATCAATGCTTCCTTATAATGACTGCCTGTAGTGCTTCACAGCAATACAACATATTGAAACCTGTGCAGACAATGCAGCTGTAAATTGAGTATTTCAATCTGATTGACCACTATGGGTTCATATGGCCAGGCCCAGCTATACAGGCTCAGTTGAGGACAGATTGGTACAAATTCTCAAACGTTGTGTTAAAATGGCAAAAACGGCAAGTATTTTGTATACTAGCACCAAAAGGACTCTAGCATGACCAGGAATGTGTAAGCCAGGTAAAATGCTTCATTGCTGAGAAAAAGTCCCTTGAATCTTCAGAAACAGACACGTTTTAAAGGAGAAGTACAGCCAAAGCTTGTTTTGCTGTACATCTCCTTACATCACAGGGTCAGTCCTGGCTGGGGGATAATCGCAACCTCCACCCAGGAGCCTTCAACAGCACGTGTCTCAGCCTATCAGCAAGGTGTGGAGAGACTGAGGAACCTGCTCCCACCCCCTTCATTGCCCCTCACTCCAGTGAGTGCTTTGCGGGAAGGGAGCACAGCAGAGAGCTGGTGGCGGTAACTGACAGTCACCAGCTCTCTGCTCAGAGCAACAGGGAGAACTGAGCGATCAGTGGTATTTGCTCGCATTGTTCTCACCCTTAGGCCACGTACACACGATCAGAACGGTCCGATGAGAATGGTCCGACGGACCGTTTTCATCAGACCACGCTGAAGTGGTCTGATGTGCGTACACACCATCGGGCCAAAAATCCAATCAGGCCAGAACGCGGTGACGTAGAACACAACAACGTGCTGAAAAAACGAAGTTCAATGCTTCCAAGCATGCGTCGACTTGATTCTGAGCATGCGCAGGTTTTTGGTCCGATGCTTTTGTGTACTAAACATCGTTTTGGTTTGATGGCCGTCGGACAGATTTTAAAGCAAGTTTTAAAACTTTGGTCCGACGGACAACGGTCCGATGGGCCGTACACACCATCGAATTGGTCCGATGAAACTGGTCTTAAGACCAGTTTCATCGGACCGGTCTGATCGTGTGTACACAGCCTTAGAGATGGCGGGGGACAGATGTAGCATCGGATGGAGGCTGTTTCCAACTAGTTAAATATGATTTTGGAAAAAAAACAAAAGCAAACCCATTCTTCTCTTTTAAGTGTCAATCTTGTGCATGTTGTGGTTCCTCTCGACGACCCCTACATCATTACAGGACATAATTGAGATGTAAAAGTTGGTGAGAGCAACCACAGCATATATTGGAGACTTGGTGATTGACTCTCCTGGAATTATCAGTTTCTGAAGCATTTTAAGGGGATGTGGTTTCCCAGCAATAAAGCAATGATCGGCCTTGCAGGCATAAATTAGTTTAATATTTAATTTTACAGAAGGCATACCTTTCATTCATTTTATTTTAGTGACAATGTCACTTTAATAATGGAAACAACTAAAAGGTAAAAACAATTGATCGTCACCGGCATGTGAGAAGACACTAAAAAATGAACCTACAACAACCCTGCACTTTTAATTTTCAAAGACCTGTCACATAAAGCTTTACAAAGATGTTTATGGTATTCAAACCTTTAAAACCAAAAAGGTGAGGTTTTAGAAATGCTGATCACATGAAAATAAAAACAGATTTATAAAGTTTACAATTTACTAATAGAAGCCAGAGCAACAATTGGTGTAATTATAATTGCTGCACAACTGCTATGAAAGTGATTCCAGTCAAAGCTTTTGCCCCATGGTAAAAGAGAAGGGCATGGAAAAGGAAGAAGTTGACGATTAGTGGGAGGTAGACAGGGAGGAAAAACAGTTGGAAACATGGTGTTCCTGGCTTGCAAGCAGTGACAGGACGATCGAGGCCCAGAGCTGCACACACCCCTGTGCCATGTCTGTATTGTCAAAACAGTCTTCCTGTTCTAGTACCATCGCCCAAAGCTCTCTTGCAGGTGTCCTATTTGGTTTCTTCAAAAAATAAAATGGATTTATTATACATAAGACTCTATGTGAACTCATCTTGGCGATCTCTACATGTTCAAGCGCTGTTTGTTGCTTCAAAACGAGTGCTAGCAACCGTTCTCAACACGGGCCAAGAAGTGAGATCATCAAGTTGGCTGTGGTTCCGGACAGGTTGTCATATCACCACTGTGGAAATGGATGTGTTGTTAAAATCCTGAACATCAGTGAAAAACTACATTGCTCTGAGAAATGATAGGGATCTAGGATTAAATCAAAAGTTGTAAACTGGGGCGTTTTCATCAATCCTACAATAAATCACTAAATGTATATGTTCTAGCTGATAAACTCTGCAATATTTGCAGGAATGACAAAGGGGACTAGGAGAGAGTTCCCAACTGGCCAAGAAAATTATAAATGAGACAACCCTATCATTATTTTTATTGAAAGGTAAAAAGATGTTTTAGAGATTATCTAATTCAGAGCCTGTAACAGTTTGAAAGGCCTGTGACAGTTTGAAAGGCTTCAGAGAGTAGTCATAATTCATTGACAAGTGCATTTGACCTGCAGCTGACCTCTTTTTGACCTGCATTAGGCTTGTTTCAAGTGGATTTTTCTTTTTGCATAGACTTGTGTTAGTATGAAAATCTATTTGAAGTCAACAAAAACCTGTCGACAAAGACCCTATATATTCAGGTATGCGCCATATATAGCACCAACAGTTTGTTCAGTGCTTTACAAAATGAAGGGAGACAGTATGACTACACTACAATTCATTACAAGCAAATTCAGAGGGCCCAGCTCTAGAGCTTACGGAGCATGGAAAGCAGAGAGGGAGAGACTGACGATGAGAGTTAGAGAGTGTAGACTAGAGAAAGAGGGTGACTATAGTTGTGAGGGAATGTCCAGGGGGAAGGTAGTTAGCTGCTGGGCAATACAAAAAAAAAAAACATAGCCTCCTCTATGATAACAGAGTAAAAAAAAGGACATACTAAACGCAGGGGGAGATCTATGAATCACATTATTTTAATGTTTTCTTTTTTTTAAATCGCATTCTCTTAAACAGTGAGTTAGTGGGTGGAGGCAGTGGAGGACAAAGTATGGAGTTAAAAGTAGAAAAGAGTTGACAAGACCTGAATGAGGAGACGCAGAGGCGAAAATTACATTTTTACAGTGTGAAGTCTTGGAGTGATTTAATTTTTGCCACAGTTGCTCAAGAGTACAGTTAAGTCTTTTGAGACTTCTAGTGTTATCTGCTTGCCAAGGTAGTAGCGGTCAGGGCCTGGTGTTCCTGTGTGTAGTGAGGGGAAGGAGTGTGTCCAGAGAGGATAACAGTGAGCTGTTGTAGACAGAAATGGGCAGGACAGGGGTGAGATTTTGTCATACAGGTTGTCTGTTGGAGAATAGAGAAGAGGAGGGTTAAAGTGGCAAAGATTTCCACTTCTAAGGCCTCGTACACACGAGCGGATATGTCAGCTGAAAACGATCCGATGGACCGTTTCAGCAGACATCTCCGATCGTGTGTATGGGCTAGCGGACAGATTTGTCCACCCGACAGATTTCAAAGCATGCTTTGAAATCTATCGAGTGGGAATGTGTCTGCCCGACATGTCTGCTGGTTAGTACACTTACCAGTAGACATGTCGTCCCGCACCGCCGCCGAATGGATTCGGCGCATGCGTGGAAGTGTTTTACTTCCTGGTGCGGTGACGTGGCGGCGTCAACGTCACCGCCACGTCACCGCGCCGTCCGCCGGCGGGGAATTTGATCCGATGGTGTGTACACGCCATCGGACCAAACTCCAGATCGGACATATCCGATGGAAATGGTCCGCGGACCGTTTTCATCGGATATGTCCGATCGTGTGTACAAGGCCTAACTGTGTATGAGTTGAAGGGATATGAGGTTAAAGACAGGGAGAGTGTTAAACTAATAACATTGTGATCACAGAGAGTAAAATAAGTGTTCTAGAGGTTGTAAGGAGGGTAGAGGGGAATGCAAGGTTAAAGTTGTTGTCATCAGAGTTAGCAGGAGTATGTGTCACCTGTGTTAGGTCGAAAGAGTAAACTAGGATGAGGAGCCAAGAGGTAGCTGGAGTGTTAACATTAAAAGGGATAATAAAAATAAGCAAGAATGATTGTTGGTATTTCATAGGTGAAAAAGTAGGGTTAGCCAGGCAGAGAAATCATCATGGAAGCTTCATACTAGTTCAGAAGGTTAATAGATCACACAATCCTCAGAGGAACTGGAGAAAACAAACAAATACAGTGAGCTGCAAAACAACAGAGGGAAAGAGAGGGAGGTGATCAAAGAACCTGAGCGGTGCATTGTGGGGATAAAAGCATTCCAACTTCATCTCCCTTTTGTCCACTGGTTCTGGGTGAGTGAGTCCAGTGTTAGGTAGTTCAGTTATTCATTCAATCATGACAAAGGATTCCAACAGCACTACAGAATTTTGAGGCCAAGTTCATACCTACAGTATGTCAATTGGATGCGGGGAAACAGGAGATTGTGACTGGTTCTCTATGGAGTCGGTTCACATATCTCTGTTACGGCTGCAGAGCGGCTTGCACAGAACACTGTTTATCTTTGGCTCAGTTTCATGGCCGAATTCAGGCAAAAATTTGGCCCTGAAATGGGGAACAGGGACGCATCAGACCCCTGCTGCGAGCTGCAACTGTCAGAGGTGTGAACCCAGCCTTAAGGAGACAGCAGACCAGGAGCTGTCTACTCTCAGACTAAAACATAAGGAGAAGAAAAGTGAAGGGTGGAGGGACCATCGTTCTGGAGGGGGAGGAGTCACTGTTCTAATTAATTGACTTGTTTGCATGACAATTTCAGATTGTTCTATTCAGCTCTGTAAACATTAGTTTCTTTAAAAAAAGCAAATAGAATGACCTGTTGCTCTGGGATGGAGGGTTGACAAGCCCAGATCGCAGGTTGCTGACCCGCCATCCCAGAGCATCAGTGCTGTGAATAAAGCCGGCGGTAGAGGAAGCAAGCAGCTGCAGAGAAGCCAATGCTTCCTGTATAGCACCGGCTCCTGTCACAGGCAGAGTGATACCAAATGCAATCCGCCTGGTACAGCAACAGCCGGAAATACCTGAATAGATGACGGTTATTAAAGGTAAGTTTATTACTAAAATCAAAGTGTATATGAGCATATCTGCTCTGCAGTAGTTACTGGACTGCTTTCAAATGGATCCATAGGTGCAATGTACCTGCACTGAGCCATAGACCTCTGTTATTACCGGCAGGTTTGGTGCACTTTTTGAAAGTGCACTACACCAGCAGGATATAATAGAAGTCTATGGCAAGATGCAGCTAAACTGCAGAAAAGCCACAGGTGCACTGCACCCGCAGTGTGGGTAAATTGCAGAACATCAGTGTGAAAGCAGCCTTAAGCCCTTTTCACACAATCGTTTTGACCTGGTTGGACCCCCCCATTCACCTTTGAAGCAAACTGCTAAAAAAAAAAAAAACAGAAGTGGATCCAGCCCCTTTTGTCTGGGTGAATTGCAGGGGCCATAGGGTAGCGTAGGCTGTGTACGTGTTCTCTTTGCATATGCAGAGTGCACACGGACCTGTCATCCATCTGCTCCACATATTGTGGGTCCACGACCTGTTACCAAGTCGCTTAAGTGGCCCTTACTCTTCAAAAGATTTGGCACCGCTGCAGAGTCAAGAGCTCTGCTGGCTGAATATTAAAATACAAAATAGCCACATGCATATATGCCATTTAACAGCTTTACATGCCATTAGATGAATAGGTTTCACTAATAAAGTGACTGGAGTATATTGTTTTTTTCTCAGTAAATTACATTTACACAAGTACAACAAAACATTATGCACATCTTTATTAGAAAAGTAAAAGCATCAATGTTTCATGGTTTAGAACCAAGATAAACCTACGTCTGAGTGAACAATCAGGTTAACTGATAGGTGAATTAGGAATTTATACTGATATAAAGTTACTGACGGCTCAGATAATATGATACAACTGTATTAATCACCAAGATAAAATATTACTTTTCCCACAGCGCCTGTGCTGCTCAAGCCGTGATGGAAACTTCACTCTTGTTATGGTACCTGTTGCTACAAACACATAAGTAATTTACATAAGTATGCAATATTGTTTAAGTAACTTGCTGATCTTATCTTATTGAAAGTAACAATAAATTATCTGTATCCAGGCGAAAAGGAAAATATATTGATGTAGATGTGTTAGTTTTGTTGTACATTCTCACTGGCTACAAGTGTGAAACATGGGTCAGATTAGCAGATTCTTGGCGGGCTGGCGGCCCATCCTCGCTGCACATTGGAAACAAGCACAAGTGTAAACACGATATAGTCATGAAGAATCAATTGGCATTTTAAGCCATTAACCAAAAGGTGAAAAGTTCACGCCAACACAGGGGCAAGTTTATTTTGGGCCCAAAGATTAATTCACAGCAATTAAAAGCTAAACATGCTGAATTAGTGTCATGTCACACTTTAGAAAAGGCTTGCTAGTTTTGTCAGGCCATCGGTTCTCAGTACTGTACCCTGACAGGTTCACTTTGATGGACACAGGCATGTGGATTTCAGCTATTATTTATTGCTTATCACTTCACTAAAGCAGGCCATACACGGTCAAATTTCAAACAAATTTTCTTTTCAAAATGAGAAAGTTCGTTTTTTTTGTGATCCGATGATACCACCATTGATATTCGAAATTCGGCCGACCAAACCTTCATGTTGCTGGGAATATTTGTTTCTCTCCGGGAATATTCTTTTCTTGCACAAGCACATTTTTTCTATTACATTTCTCGCACGATTCTCCCATCATTGATCAGAAAATCGTTTGTTTTTCAAAAAAAATTCCAACATGTCGGATTTCTCAAATTTGTTTGCCGCACGAAAATCGGCTGCTGCTGCAGCCCACTAACGGTGCGAAATACGAACGAAAATTCTTTCATACGATTTACGAACGAAAATTGCCAGCCTCAGGGGAACTATTGGATCTAAAGGCTAATTTACTAAAGCAGTTGTGAATGTTAACTAAATAAACTGTTCTACTATTCACTTTAAGGCCCCATGTACACTGCTGCATTTGGATGCTTTTTTCAACTGCCCCTGAACACATTCAATGTTATCTTATGTGACCATGTACACATTCTCGTTTACAGACGTTTTTAACAGCATTTCTTTGAAAGCAAAAAAATGAGTTCAGACGCCAGAGATTTCCACGCTTCAGATGCCAAACGCGTCTAAACGCGGTAACGGCATTTAGCCGCATTTGTGTTTATAAGCGTTTTTCATTTTTGGCCATTAAAAATATATTTTTTTTTTAGAAACGCTGCTAAGCGCAAACGCGGCAAAACGTGGCGTGTTAACGTGGCAAAACTGACGTTTTAAACGTGGATTACGATCTGTCAAGTTTAATCATTTAGGAGCAGTTGTAAAAACGTCCTGTGTACATGGAGCCTACTGTCCACTACTGGGCATTTATAAAACAATGCACATGAAAGCATGTAAATGTTGACTTTTGAACAAAAATTCTTAAATACAATTTTCAAAAGAAAATTTGTTGGGAATTTGACCCATGAGTGGCTCGGATAAGCTGCAGGTATTTCAAATCCCTGGACTGGTGAATCCCTGGCAGCATCCCGATACCTGACAGTAGTCAGGGGTCAAGTCCTGGGGGAAAAAAAGTGTGGGAATTCCTACCCAAGATCCACTCCCCCACCAAAAAAAAAAATGATATGCGCATATGCATAATTACTAAACCGCAAGTTCTTTCTAAATCCCGCAATAACTTGCGGCAGACCACCGCAATGTCTCCTGGGAACAGGGACAAAAGCTCCCAGGAGACATTGCGGCATCGAATAAGTTATGGACAGCACAAAAAAGTAAGTTAAACCAAACCTTCAAAAAAATATGTAGAAGAATACATATCGCACTAAACTGAGAATTTTTTTTTTTATTGGATATTTATTATAGAAAAAAGTAAAAAAATAAAAACTGCAGAGGTGATCAAATACCACCAAAAGAAAGCTCTATTTGTGGGAAAAAAAGGACGTCAATTTTGTTTGGGAGGCACATCGCACGACCGGGCAATTGTCATTCAAAGCGTGGCAGTGCTGAAAGCTGAGATTTCATCTGGGCAGGAAGGGGGTATATGTGCCCAGTAAGAAAGTGGTTAATGTTTAAAATCAAGTAACAATGTTCCAAATAGTGAGTAAATAAACACAGTTTATTTGTGACTAATAGAAAAAATGATCCACCACCATATGTGATCAGGCTTACCGAGAGGATTGAACACAGATAAACATACACTCACTAGGTCAACCAAGCTTGTATGGTCAATAAACCAAGGGAGGGACACAGGTTCCAGGAACTCAGCAGTGGAACTTCAAATGTTGTTTTATAGGTTATAACGCCAAAAACAAATGGATGATGTGGATGTGGAAAAAGAAGAAGACAGGAGGGCACATAGCGTAATTCTGCAAGGTATCTCACAGCTATTTATTTAAAAAAAAGGCTTAACACTCACATTTGAGATAATGTAAAAGCGCTTAAAAGGGTTGGAAATAACAGTGGCATCAATAGTCCATCCCAACGCATTTTGTTCAATAGAACATCATCTGCGTTGATTTTATATGATAGAGACAGTGGGCCAGATTTACAGAGCAATTACGCCAGCGTTACAGGAGATGCGCGGCGTAAGTCTAAATTTGCACATGCGTTTCGATGCTCTGCATCCCCAAAACGAGATACGCAAGAAATCGACTTTTTTTTGGCCGGCGTAATTTCGATTCGATAGACAGGCGCATGCGTCCGCGCAAAACTGCGCTAGACACACCATTGATTTGCTATTCAAATATGCTAATGAGGGAGTTACGGGGATCCACAAAAGAACGTTGTTGCAGCGCAGGCTACGCGCTGTGCGCAACAGCTGCACGGCCTGTCTAAAATTAGACCATATAAAAGGTGGTATAAAATTAGACAATTCGTCTACATGTCAGAGAAAGCAACACTGTTAGTGAGGAGCTGAGCAGTCACACGTGTTGCACAACAATCTGTATGCCAACATGCCAGGGACATCCTTGCTCATAGCTATACTACTGACTTTAGAGGAGCAAAGAAGGAGGAGGGCACGGAGGAGGGCACGGGAGAGGATATACCGCACCCGCATAGACCTCTTTGGCATTAGTGATTCTGAGGTGTATCGCATCTTCAGATTCAGTCCTCATGCCATCCTGGAATTAACCACAACCTTGCAGGAGGACATCATTAGCCCAACACACCGCTCACATGCAGTGCAGCCACTGGTCAAGGTCATGGCAACACTCCATTTCCTTGCCAGTGGCTCTTTTCAAAGAACAAGTGGAGTGGTGGCTGGGATGTCACAATCCTCCATGAGCAGATGTGTGCACCAGGTTGTCCCTGCAATCCTCAGACGCATGGCCATCCAAATCATCAAACCAACCACTGAGGACCTGCGGCTGAAGGCAATGACAAATTTCTACAGAATTGCCAGATTCCCACGCACCGTGGGGGCCATTGATTGCACACATGTGGCACTCCAGCCCCCCCATGAGACAGAGCACATATACCGCAATCAGAAGCATTGGCATTCCATCAACGTACAGGTGATAGTCGATGCCCAAGGCCTCATATGGCACGTCCGTGCCAAACACCCCCGATCCAGCCATGACAGCTACATCTACAATCAGAGCCCCATCCGAATGGAATTCGAACAGAACGTGTATGGGGACACCTGGCTGGTTGGTGAGTGACATGGGTGGCAGGCATGACTGTCCCTCCCCATGATGCACACATCACAAGGGGCACATGCATGACTAACATCCTCCTGTCTTTTCCCTTACAGGTGACTCTGCATATGCACTGGGACCCCATCTCATGACTCCTATCCGGAACCCCCAAACACCAGGAGAGGAAAGATACAATGAAGCCCATGCCCAAACACGTGCAGTGGTGGAGCGCACCTTTGGCCTCCTGAAGTCCCGTTTCCGATGCCTGGATAAGTCTGGGGGGACCCTGTTGTATTCCCCAAACTTTGTGTGCCAGATCATCGGTGCATGTTGCATTCTGCACAACTTCGCAGTGAGAAAGGGCCTGCAGATTGACATAAGTGATGACCTGACCCCTGAACCAGACAATCCCCCCCCTAACCGAGGCTACCCCGTCTTCTGAGGGAAGAGCAGCCAGGAGACAGCTCACATTAGTCATCTTTGCACGTTAAACACACACATTAATCATGGCACAATGAGAATGCATGCATGCACACCACTGTGGTCCCTAGCACAGACACATCACATCCTCATCTAATTGGATTAGCACAAGCCCACCATGCAGGACTTGTGAGCAGCAACGCCACGCCACGGCTCCAATTATGTCACTGTACATTCATACACCATTCACACGGACCTGGGAATCGCTTCTCCCTGGTCCTGGGGAACCCTTCTCCACCAAAACGGAGGGTGACACCCCTTTTCTGGCAGGAATATCACCCCCACATTCCAAAAACATTCACAACACAAAAAAAAAAAAATGTCCAGCAAAAAAAATAAAAAATTCCAGGAAAAAAAAAGAAAAGAAAAAAAAAAGAAGGGGGAAAACAAATTAATGCCGCTGGGGCGCCCACGGCCACGGCCCACGGCTCCTCAGGGGAGACTCATGGGGAAGAGGGGGGGTAATCCGGGGATGGAGGAGCAGCCCCTGGTCTCTGCCCACCTGGCGGCCTGCCCTCCAAGGCCACGGCAATTCTGTTCAGGCCAGCACCTAGTGTTGCCGTGTTGGCCTGGATAGCCTGGGTGAGGGCCCTTACATCCTGGCCAACGTCTGCTGTTGTAGTCTGCAGTACGTTTAGGCAGTTTGTAAGAGCCCGGGAGTGGCAGTCCAGGTCCCCAAGCGTATCCTTTATGGAGGACAGGCTCTCCTCCATCCGCCACAAAGTCTGGCTGACCTGTCCCAGATGGCGGGTCTGAAGGGCCTGGTCCCTTCTCAGATTGGCGGGCAGAACCTCGGCCAACCCCCTGGTCTTCTTGGACAACTTCCTGCCTTCAGCTGAGGCTTGTGGCCGGGGAGAAGGGGAGGCCCTTGGGAGAGGAGCCCTGTTTGGGGAGGAGTGGGAGGGGCTAGCCCTTATGGAGGGCTGGCTGCTGCCAGTCAGAGAGGAAGACTCCTCCAAAAACAGCAATCCACTGGCTGACATGACATCCTCCTTCTCCTCAAACTCCTCCTCCTCAACCTCCTCCTCTTTAACCTCCTCCGAGGACTCCGGCCTTGTCGGGGGGTCCTCATCAGGCTGTTGTCCCTGGGATGGTGCGGTCAGCCCAGATGGCCCAGCACCCTCCTGCACATCTGTGGATGACACAAAACATTCACAGGTTGGAGGATCCACACACTTGCCACATATTCCCTTTCACCCCCCCCCCACATGCTGCACACCTGATGGGGCAAAAAAACCTTACCTGGCATCACGCCTTCATGACTGGAGTCATAGCCAGGCAGGCCCTCCACCTGTTGTCTATGAAAGGTCTGGGCCACCACACGCTCCTCCGCTCTCAGCCTAACAGGGCATGGTGGGCCCCCTCCTGTGCCCCTGGCATGGGCTGCCATTTTGGCCAGCTTCTTTTTGACCAGACGCCGGAGGTCATTGATCTTCTTTTCAATCCCCGACCGTGTCCGGGTCTCCCCCCCCCCGATGCATTCACCTGGTCAGTAATGTGCTGCAAGATCTCACGCCTCCTGGCTGGGGGGGTGTTGGCACTCTCCGGGCCGTGGAGGAAACGCCCATATTGGGTAATGGCCCGGGCAAGAATTTGTTTCTCCCCCAAAGTAAAATTTTACTTCCTCTTCCTCTCAGTCATACTCATACAAAAACTCTCTCCCAAACAATCACCAAAAATCACTCACAAAAACAAGCAGGAAAAATCAAGCAACAAAACAAACAAAAATCTATCAACCAAAAAGTCTCACAAGCAGTCACCAAAAAACACTTTCAAATATCTTCTACAAAACACTAGATCAAACAGTCCACAAATATAACAAAGACAAATCACAACGCAACAAACAACAGAACAAAAGCACCTTGCTGTATAGGGAGGGATACAAAGGGATGTACTTTTGCAAAGGAAGTGCGTTTGTGTCTGTCTATTTATGCTGTCTGCGTAGTTCATAAAGTTGCCCGGATCCACTTCCAATTTCACTGATTGCGCCGTTCCCGAGTTGTGAGCATGCGCACAGAGGTGCTGACCATGGTCTGCTTCATGTGCGCATGCGCGAGCCGGCCGGCCCTTCATTTGCATGGGGTCACAACTCATTTAAATGTAACACGCCCACGTCCTTCCCAATTTGAATTACTCCGCCTTACGCCTCTGAAATTACGTTGCACAGGCGCTAATTTCTGCGCAAATCAATCGAGAATACGGTGATTGCGCCGCTACATTGCGTAAAGGAGGTGCGCTACGCCAGTCAAAAAATGCGCCGATGTACGTGAATCTGGCCCAGTATATATAACAAAAAAAACACATTTAAAATGCTATAAAATAAGGTTGCAGCTCAGTGAGTAAAATAATTATTTGATCCCCAAGCAAAACATGACTTGGTACTTGGTGAAGAAACCCTTGTCGGCAAGCACAGAGGTAAGATGTTTCTTGCAGTTGATTACCAGGTTTGCACACATCTCAGAAGGGATTTTGGTCCACTCTTCTTTCCAGATCTTCTTTAAATCTTAAGGTTTCTTAGCTGTCACTTGGCAACTTGACGTTTCAGCTTCCTCTATACATTTTCTATAGGATTAAGGTCTGGAGACTTATTGTGCCTCTTCCTGAGCCACTCATTTGTTGCCTTGGTGGTATGTTTTGAGTCATGGTCATGCTGGAAGACCCATCCACGACCTATCTTCAGTGTTCTGGCTGAAGAAAGAAGGTTCTCATCCAAGATTTTACAATACATGGCACCATCCAATGGCCCCTCAAAGTCGGCCTGTACCTATAGCAGAGAAAAAGCTCCAAAGCAGCATGTTTCCACCTCTGTGCTTGACTGTAGGCATAGTGTTTTTAAGGTCATATCCAGTATTTTCTTCCTCCAAACACGGTGGGTCGAATTAATGCCAAAGAGCTCAATTTTGATCTCACCTGACCACAACACATTCTCCCAATCCTTCTCTGAATCATTTAGGTGTTCATTGGCATGACTGTACATATACCTTCTTGAGAAAGGGGTACTTGTATGTTTGAAGGAAGAAAAATGCTGACTATGACCCCCAAGAACACCATCCCTACAGTCAAGCATGGAGTTGGAAACATTATGCTCTGGGGCCATTTCCCTGCTAAAGATACAGACCAACTTTGCCGCATTGAGGGGCCAATGGATGGGGCCATGTATTGTAAAATAGATGGGTCATGGATAAGTCTTTCAGTATGACAAGGCAACAAAAAAGAGTAAAAAAAAAATCCCAAGAAATTCTTTAAGTACGTAAATAGTAAGAAAGAGGGGGTCAGATTATATTGGTCCCATAAAGAAAGATGAAGGGAATCTGGTTACTAAGGATAGATGACAAAGGTATTGAATTCATTTTTCTCCTCAATCTTTACAAGGAAATTGGGGGCTTCAGTAACCAAAACTCAATGTTTATCCTCATGACACGTCACAGGAAGCACCCTCATGGCTAGCAGAGAACAGAATTAGAAATATTAATGTTGAGTTTTTCAAGTCTAAGTCACCGGGACCAGATGGCTTGCACCTGAGGGTCCTTAAAAAAACTTGCCAGACAATTGTTCCTAATTTTTACGTATAATCTACTGACTGGAATGGTAGCACCAATATTTAAAAAAGGGCCAATATACATCCCTGGGAATTACAGATCAGTTAGCCTAACATTAATAGTATGCAAGCTCTTGGAGGGGATAAGGGACTATATACAAGATTTTAGTAATGACAACGGTATCATTAGCAGTAATCAGCATGGATTAATGAAGAATTGTTCTTGCCAAACCAATCTATTAACCTTCTATGAGGGGATGAGCTGCCATCTAGGCCCATAGACGTGGTGTATTTTTCAAAAGCATTTGATACAGTTCCCCATAAACGTTTACTGTATAAAGTAAGGTCCATTAGTATAGGCCATAGGGTAAGTAAATTGATTGAAAAGTGGCTAGTGGCTACAGGGTTGAGTTCAGAGGGTAGTGATTTGTAAGGAGTACTCGAAATGGTCCAGGGTGGAAAGTGGGGTCCCCCAGGGTTCCTATTTAATTTATTCATAAATGACCTGGAGAATGGAATAAACAGCTCAATCTCTGTATTTGTGGACGATACAGAAGATCTGCCAACTACATGGCAAATTAGGTTTAATGTAGAAAAATTTAAAATATTGCATTTGGGTGGCAAAAATATGAATGCAATCTACACACTAGGGGGAGAACCTCTGGGGGAATCTAGGATTAGAAAGGACCTGGGGGTCCTGATAGATGACAGGCTCAGCAATGGCATGCAATGCCAAGCTGCTGCAAGCAAAGCAAACATAATATTGGCATGCATTAAAAAGCGGATTAGCTCTAGAGATAAACCAATAATTCTCCCACTCTACAATACTCTGGTCTGGCTGCACCTGGAGTATGCTGTCCAGGTCTGGGCACCAGTCCTCAGGAAGCATGTGCTGGAGAAAGTCCAGAGAAGGGCAACAAAACAAATAAAGGGACTGGAGGACCTTAGTTATGAGGAAAGGTTACGTGCACTGAACTCTTTCTCTCTGAAGAGGAGATGCTTAAGAGGGGATATGATTTTAATGTACAAATACCACACTGGTGACCCCACAATAGGGATTGGGAACTTCCTCACAGGTTCATTGCTGATTGATATCTGCCTGTCTTCCCTGCCGAGGAGTGAGGTTCAGAGACTGGAGCCAGAGGACACCTTCCGTGGGTTGTTTGTGAGCTGTTTTTGACTACTGTTGCGGTAAGGAGACATCTTTTCACTATACTATCGTAGAGTATGTAGGCTGAGAAGATTTGAATGAGAATCTGCAGACAAGCTAATTACCTGCAGACAAGCGGTTTCTCTTTGCAACATTGTTACAATAATTGAGAACTTTGTGTCCCATTTTTGGGACTGTTTTTGGTATCCAATTCCTTTTTATCAGGAAGTTCTTATCACCACATATATATATTTCCTGACGCATTCATGGCAGCACACACTGGGTTGTGACTCCGCCCCCACAACCTGACAGGATTGGTTAGCTATAAATTTGAAGGGGAGACGCCCCGCATCATTCTCTTTTTTCATCCTCACCTGACAAGATTGAATGAACAAGCAAAAAGCATGCCTCTTAGCGCAAATCGCCCCAGCAGGTTCAGCCTCTCCTGTTTGGAAGTCCCTCCTGTACAGTCTCTAAATGAGCTTTATGGTGGGAACCCCGTTCTGGTGGTCTCAGGGGCTTTGGAATTATACTGGCATCTGTAGCAAGCTTTAAAGAAGCTTCAAATCTCGCAGTGGCCCCCACTTTCGCTCTGTCTTTCCTTCCAGTGCAGTGTGTCCTTCCACAAAGGTATTTGTATCATTACATTTACCACCTAAGGTTAGTCCGTTTTGTACCTTTGTCTGCCTGTTGTTTTTTTCTCAGCTCTGCTGAGCCCTGTGGTTCCTCTGACACCCCATACTCTCGGGGTCACCGCTGCGTACCCCTTGGCGCTCTGCACATGCGCGCAGCTCAGTGATGACGCCGCCTGTCTCCTCTGCCCTCTTCCAAAATGGCGCCGGGCGAGCGGGACGCTTCTGCACATGCGCGCGTCATTAAAAAAAAGAAGGAAAAAAGAAACAGTCCTATTGCTCTGTAGTTCTGGCTGCCGCACTGCTGCTCTTCTCTACTCAGAGTGAAGATTGCACCAGGTGTGTGCAGGCATGTCCCAGATCAGCCTGGGCTAATTGATTACACACAAAAAAAAAAAAAAAAAAAGGAATAAATAGGATAGAAGATATTATACAAGTGCCCAGATGCGATTCAGTTTGCATGTGCCGCGCTATATAAGTTTTCATCATTCATTCATTCAATACATTTATATATTAATTTATAACATACCATAGAAGAAAGTGTATCCATAATTTAACAATTAATATAATCCAAAAAAAAAAAAAAAAAAGGATAGATATATGTATATAAAATTATTATATTAATTTAATAAATAGAAATGTTGGGGGGGAACATATTGTAATGTTTTCCCTTCTCTCTTTTTTCCCACCTTTTCGGGCTGTCTCTCTGCTATCCTCATGGGAGCCACTGCCCTCGCAGACCACCATCAGCTGACCAGGTATAGAGGCCGTCCAGAAGGTGGTAAGTAGAGGGGAGACAAAAAAGAGAGCCTGGCCACTGACGCTACAGTTTTGGTAGCCCTATCGGGTCAAGAGACGCAAGTTTGCGGCACAGAGGGAGATTCTAGCCATGCTTCCGGCAGAAGGCGCAAGAAATCGCTCAAGGTTACCCTCTTGATTTCTTCAATCAAGGCATAGCCGCTCGCGTCACAGCACTCCCGTCATAGTCGGTCCCACCGCATACGATTACCTTCATCCCAGACAGAGCTATCTTACCCGCACCACGGCAAATGTTTGCCAAATATGCGGGGCGCCATCCTTGCCAGGGGAATTGGCCTGCCACTCGTGCTTCATCGAAGTAACCAAGGATTCAGAGGCCAGAGTAGATACTGAGCTCCCAGGAGAATCGCCACAGGGATCATATGTGGGCGATCCTTCCCCAAGCACATCGCCCGGCCGTTACGCCAGGGTGCAGTAACCCTCTCTAAGAATGAGGAGTGTGAGCAGGCGTCGGACTGTCTCTTTTTGGTTGAACCATTTGCCCATTCACTCAAGGAAGCGATCGGCTGGGAGGAGGTTATGGCAGAACTTCTGAAGGTTCAGAAATATTTCCCGGTGCTGAAAAGGGGGTCCTGAATCATTTCCCTTCATCGAAGAGCTGGAGAACCTCATAAAGGATAAGTGGGGGGGTCGCATAAGCGGCCCAGTATGAGCAACAAGTTTGCAAATTGTACCCCTTGTGGTAGTCTAAGATCGATTCTTTGATCAATGCAACTACGGTCGATTCATCTTTAATGCAACTCGCTAGAGACGTTTCTCTACCGATTGAAGACGCAGTTACCTTCCGGGACGCTCTTGATCATAAAATCAATATAGAACTGAAGAAAGCCTGCTCCACGACAGGAGCCGCTTGTAGGCCGGCTATCACCACAGCGGCAGTCGCTAAAACTATCGCTGCATAGGCAGCTAATGTTGAGAATCCCATTCTAGAAGGAGCCGACCAGGGGAAGATATTCTCCTCCCTGCAGGAAAATTAAGTTGGCTTACGGCTCCTGAGGGGGAGACTTAATGGCTGGGAAGAGCCTTATGGCTGAGACCCTGGATAGCGAAGGCAGCGTCAAAATCAACTGGTGCAAAATTCCATATGGCGGCTCAAGTGTATTCGGCACAAAGATGGACTCGGCCATCTCCAAGGTTACCGGGGGAAAGTCTGGGCTGATTTCTCCGATAGGAAAACCAGAGCCCCAGAAGGGCCCCACTTACAGGCGTGATCTTCCTGTCAAGTACAGGGATGTTAGATCCTACCGCCCCGGCAGGGAATTTAGGAGGGACTGGAAGACTCGACCCTCCTTCATGTAGATACAGTAAGCCAATCACAGCTGGGGAACAGCAGAAGTCCTTTTTGAGGGTCCGTCTGCCCACCCAGCTCAGGTGAGCACCAGACTCAAGAGATTCGCTCGTATATGGGCAACTCGTATAACAGATCCATGAACACTATCCTCTATCAAGAACGGTCACAATTGGAAATTCATGGGCACATTGCCAGGGAACACATTCCAGCCTACCAAGTACTTCCGCACCAGAAAGGGAGGGGGTTTTATTCCCCTTTATTTCTGGTACAAAAAAAAAAAAACGGGGATCTACGTCCAGTCTTGGACCTAAAGAATTTCAACAGACGATCAAAATAGAGGCCCTCAGATTGGAAAAGCCTTCAGTCCATTTTGTTGTCAGTGGACGTGGGAGACTGGATGCTATCTCTAGATTTTTCGGGCGTTTACCTTTACATCCCAGTTCATCTTACCTTCCAGAGGTCCCTTCGGTTCTCAATCGATCAATCCCATTTCCAATTTTGGTGCCCCCCATTCGGCATCGCCTCAGCACCCAGAGCATTCGGCAAGTTAGGGTGTTCCTAGGGGCAGAATAAAATACCAGGTTGTACCGGGTGCAACTCCCTCAAGAGAGGCTGAAGCCCTTGCTCCAGAAGATACAAAGTCTGCTATCATCCAGACGTCTAACTGTCAGAGCCTGCCTCAGTACCCAGGGGTCCATGTCAGCATCCATACCCTTGATACAGTGGCCCCTGTGGCACATGCGAGTCTTACAGAACTCCTTTCTCAGGCAGTGGAATAGAACGTCAATACTCCAAACCATTCACATCCCGAACTGGGTAAAGCAATTAGTATGGTGGTGGACACACCCGTCCGACCTCAGGGAGTCCATTCCAAAAGTTCCCCCTAGTCCAGAAGTAGTAACATCGGACGCCAGCCAGGGGTGATGGGGTCCACACTATCTAGACTGAGTAGCCCAAGGACAGTGGCATTTTCGGGCTCAGGGCATAGTGTCAAATATTTTAGAGCTCAGAGCAGCCTTTCAGGCCCTCCTGGCCATTGCGCCTCTTCTAAAGAGGAAGAGTGTCCTGATCAGGATGGACAACAAGTAGCGGTGTCATGTATCCAGAGACAGGGGAGCATCAGGAGTCGCACGCTTCATAATGGAAGGGGCACAAGTGCACCTGTTAGATCTGTGGGGAGTATGCGTCCCAGCAACACAGAATTCGTTGGCCAACTACCTAAGCCGAGAGACACTTTCAAACACACGAACGGTCCCTGAACCAACAGGTATTCTCCATTCTTACGAAAACTAGTACCAGAACCAGAAGTCGACCTAGCGGCCACGCCAAAGAACTCCAAGTGTCAGAGGTTCCTGTCCAGAGCCCACTTTCCATTACCTGAAGGGACAAACTGCCTAGTTCTTCCATGGAGCTGCGAGCTAGGGTACATTTTTCTTCCAACTTCTCGGATTACAAGATTCCTGTCCCGACTTCGGAAGTCCTCAGCCACAGTTATTGTACTAATACCGTTCCGGCTGAGGAGGCCATGGTTTACGACCCTGCTACAACTAGGTACGCGGCCTCAATACATCTTCCAGTAACCTGGGATCTCATACATCAGAGGCAATTCTTCCATCCAGCCCAGAGAAGCTGCATTTGCCAGCTTTGAAGCTGAGAGGGCTAGGTTAGGGGAACTAGGATACTCTCAGGAGGTAATATCAACCTTAGTACAAGCTCTAAGGAGCTCCACTGATGTCACCTATACTAGGATCTGGGAGAGGTTCGTGTCATCGCAGCAAAGACATTGGAATCCCATCTCAAATTCTTGAATTTCTTCAGTCAGGGTTTAACAAGGGCCCGGGCTTGGGTACCCTGGACGTGCAAGTATCTGCCCTTTCAGCCATGACGGGTACTAGATGGGCTCTTCATCATCTGGTCACTCTGTTCCTCAGGGCCTACGTAAGATCAGACCACCTAGGAGGCCAGCCTTTCCAACAGGGGATCTCTGAGTAGTACTCGAGGCCCTGTCCAATCCACCTTTTTCTCCATTCAACTTAGTCTCACCGTGGAACCTAGCTCTGAAGATGGCTTCCCGTATTGCTATCACCTCAGTTAAGAGGGCGCCGGAGATACAAGCACTTATGGCTATGGAACCCCTATTCAGTGTTCTTCCCTGACAGAGTGGTTCTGAAGCCCTCAGACCATTTTTATCCAAGGGTAACTTCCTCCTTTCATTATAACCAGGACATCGTCCTTTCGTCTTTTACTAATGAGAGGGGCGAGTCCCATGACTAGGATGTCAAGTCTACCATCTCCAGTTACGTCACAGCTACATCTCAGGAAGACGGATTCTCTCTTGATTATCCCACACGGGAGCAGACGAGGTCAGCCAGCTACCTCCCGTACCATTACCTCTTGGTTGTTAAAGCTATCAAGGAGACCTATTCCATCCAGCAACTTACGCCTCCTAGAGGGCATTAGGGCTCATTCGACAGGGGCAGAGGCCACTTCTTGGGCAGCATATTGCGGGACTTCACCGGAAACCATAGGCAGAGCAGCAACTTGGTCTTCCCAACACATCTTCATTTCTCACTACAGAGTGAATTCTGCTCTCCTGGCTACCGTCGACTTCGGCAGATCTGTTCTTAGAGCCAATTCCTCAGCGCTATAAAGAATAAATATTACTGTTTTCTTGCACCCTCCCGACTGGCGAGTTATATCCCAGTGTGTGCTGCCATGAATGCGTCAGGAAAACGGAAAATTGTATACTCACCTTTCCGTAATTTTCCTTTCCTGACGCATCTTCATGGCAGCACACAGATGCCCACCCTGCTGTTTTATGATGATATATACAGAGAATGATGCGGGGCGTCTCCCCTTCAAATTTATAGCTAACCAATCCTGTCAGGTTGTGGGGGCGGAGTCACAACCCAGTGTGTGCTGCCATGAAGATGCGTCAGGAAAGGAAAATTACGGAAAGGTGAGTATACAATTTTCCGTTTTTTTGTATATTCTTTGAATCTCATATATATATATATATATATATATATATATATATATATATATATATATATATATTTGTTAATTAGCAGATTCACACCAGGTAGCGCATTTTTACATACATATTTTTCATATCTATTTAAAGAACCCACCAGACACAAATTTCGGGCTGGTTTTATCTCGGTTGCCGGAGAACTTGTCAGACATTATCATGCTGATAACAGAAGAACGGAGCAGCAATAAGACACAGGACTTAGGGCTTTGGAGAGAGATAAAAAATGAATACATATATATGTGCCCAGGTCAAATTTCATGAATCAGTTTTCCATCCACTTTAAGGATTTGGAGAAGATCTGTAAAAAAGAGTGGACCACAATCCCTCCTGAGATGTGCAAACCTGGTAACCAACTACAATAAATGTCTTACCTCTGTGCTTGCCAACAAGGATTTCTCTATCAAGTACCAAGTCATGTTTTGCTTGGGAATCAAATACTTACTTTACTCACTGAACTTCAACTCAATTTATAACATTGATATCATGTGTTTTTTCTGGATTTTTGGTTGATATTCTGTCTCCAATACACCAATGATAAAAATTATAGACGCGTCATTTCTTTGTAAGTGGGCAAATTACAAAATCTGTATCTGTATTTGATCAAATAATTATTCTCCCTATATATATATATATATATATATATATATATATATATATATATATATATATACACACACACGCACACACACACACACTACAGTGGAACCTCGGATTACAAGCATAATCCGTTACAGGAGAATGCTCGTAATCCAAAGTACTTGCATATCAAAGCTAGTTTCCCCATTGAGGTCAATGGAAACAAAAACAATTTGTTCTGCATTGACTTCAATGGCATGCAATACTGCATGCAGCCAGAGGTGGGGGTGCCACAGAGCCTCGGAAAGACACGAAAAGGCCCGAGGACAGCTCGGCTGACCTCGGAAAACCTTGTAAAGACTCGGGAATGGCATATTTTCGAGTCTTTCCGATCATTTCATCATTTGGCTTTGCTTGGCTCCCGCACCCCACCCCCTCCCCCACCTCAGGCCAAAGGCGGTACTGCATACTGCTTTGGCTTGAATCCTGCTAATTTTGCGAGACAACACTCGCAAACCGAGTTAAAAAATACAGGGCTCATATTGTGAAATGCTCGTTAACCGCGTTATTTACAATCCAAGGTTCCACTGTATCTGACATTTTTGAAAATATTTTATTATATCTTTTCATGTGACAACACTGAAGAAATTACACTTTGCTACAATGTAAAGTAGTGAGTGTATAGTTGTATAAGAGTGTACATTTGCTTTTCCCTAAAATAACTTAACACACAGACATTAATGTCTAAATCGCTGGCAACAAAAGTGAGTACGTGAAAATGTCCAAATTGGGCCCAAAGTGTCAATATTTTGTGTGGCCACCATTATTTTCCAGTACTGCCTTAACCCTCTTGGGCATGGAGCTCACCAGAGCTTCACAGGTTGCCACTAGAGTCCTCTTCCACTGACGACATCACAAAGCTGGTGGATGTTAGAGACCTTGCGCTCCTCCACCTTCCGTTTGAGGATGCCCGACAGATGCTCAATAGGGTTTAGGTCTGGAGACATGCTTGGCCAGTCCACCACCTTTACCCTCCGCTTCTTTAGCATGGCAGTGGTTGTCTTGGAGGTGTGTTTGGTGTCATTATCATGTTAGAATGCTGCCCTGCGGCCCAATCTCTGAAGGGTGGGGTTCATGCTCTGCTTCAGTACGTCACAGTACATGTTGGCATTCATGGTTCCTTTAATGAACTGTAGCTCCCCAGTGCTGGCAACACTCATGCAGTGCCAGACCATGACACAACTACCACAATGTGTGACTGTAGGCAAGACACACTTGTCTTTGTACTCCTCACCTGGTTGCCACCACATACGCTTGACACCATCTGAACCAAATAAGTTTATCTTGGTCCCATCAGACCACAGGACATGGTTCCAGTAATCCATGTCCTTAATCTATTTGTCTTCAGCAAACTGTTTGCGGGCTTTCTTGTGCTTCCTTCTGGGAAACAGTCATGTGGACCCCCACCCCTTCAACCTCTGCATCAATGCTTGCAGCACTCATACATCTATTTCCCAAAGACAACCTCTGTATATGACACTGAGCATGTGTCCTTTTAAACCGCTGTATAGTCTTGGCCACCATGCTGCAGCTCAGGTTCAGGGTCTTGGCAATCTTCTTATAGGCCAGGCCGTCTTTATATATTTTTTCAGATCCTCAGAGAGTTCTTTGCCAAGAGGTGCCATATTGAACTTCCATTGACCAGTACGCGAGAGTGAGAGTGTTCACACTAAATTTAACACACCTGCTTCCCATTCACACCCGAGACCTTGTAACACTAACGAATCACCCGGGTTGGAAAATGGCTAATTGTGCCCAATTTGGGGTGTACTCACTTTTGTTGCCAGTGGTTTAGACATTAATGGCTGTGTGTCAAGCTATTTTGAGGGGACAGAAAATGTACACTATTATACACGCAGTACTCTCACTACTTTACATTGTAGCAATGCATACTAGCCCATAACGCTTTTAATTTGCAGGGTTTGCAGTGTGCAAAAGAGGAATTAAAACCCATCATGGTTTACTTACTCATTAAGGCCAGTTGAAGACTTTCTGGATTTAGATTAGTTACAAAGTATCTTAAACGGTAGAAGTTCACAGATTAATACGATTTGCTGGTGATAAGTGAAATTTAATATAGCCAAAATATAACAAATATAACAAATTCTAAATGATTTTTTTCACCAATATGCATGCTGTACTGAGGCAACAACTTAGAAATGTAACATAATTGTGTATGCTGTATTTTCTATATTTGCAGTGGCAGTTGTGGAACAGGTAAAGTGTGTTTTAGCTTTATAAGCAGTCATCTGTAACATTGTTCCTATTTTAAAGGACTGACCTCTGTAAGACCTGTGAGTGTGGCTGAGCATTAGTGCTAAGGCACTATGCAACGGCCTCCACTGTTCACTGACTTGTTTATTTAAATATGACATGTTATGATAGGATTCCTATGGTGTAAATGTCAGCTAAAAGCATTGAGAAAGCAACTGTGATTTCAGGTGCTCTTTCTCCAGGAAATGGTCAAATTCAGTATGGCTTCTCCTGATCATAGCATATAGGATCTCATGCCTCCATTATAGTTGCATTCTCTTCATTCCCTTACTGATGGCTAAATAAAAGTGCTAAATAGTTACAAGTGAGCCAATCAGTGCCTCTGCCTCACACAGATCACACACTGAATGACAACTGTTAGAAGGGCCGTGCTGCTAGGGTTGCCACCTCATCCCTTTAAACCTGGATGAATATGAATTACACAGGTTCTGTGGATGATTAAAATTATAATTAAACTTACTTGGTGCCTTATCTGCGTTAAATTAGCCTCAGAACCTGTGTAAGTCATATGTGTTTGGTTTCAAAGGGGATAAGGTGGCAACCCTGGGAAAAAAGGTGTATAGGTGCTGCAACTGATTTACAGCTTTGTACATGTATTTAATAAAGAAATACCATTTTGGATTCCTTAACCACTTCTGACCGGCCCCACGTCCAAAGACGTCATTTTTTTGAAGATGGATATCTCGGTAACGGCAGCAGCTGCTGCCACAACCGAGATATCCATCTCTTCGTGGGGCGGTCCTGTTAACGATAACGGCGGTCATCGCGGCGGATTCGCCGCGAGATCGCCGTTACCGGCGGCGGGAGAGGGTGCCCCCCCCTCCCGCCGCTCTCCCGCGCCCTCCGCCGCTTACCGTAGCCGTCGGTAGCGGCGGAGGCGATCGGGTCCTGTTGCTGGCTGTCCGGGGATGCGACTGAGGGAAAAAATGTCCCTCAGCCGCCCCCATACCTCTGCTGGGCGGAAGTGACGTCAAAACGTCATTTCCGCCCAGCCTCTTAAAGAGACATTTAATTTGTTTACATTTTGACTTTTTTTCTTTTTTTTTTTTCTTTTTTTTTTTTGCATTTAAGCCTGAATATGAAATCTGAGGTCTTTTTGACCCCAGATCTCATATATAAGAGGACCTGTCATGCTTTTTTCTATTACAAGGGATGTTTACATTCCTTGTAATAGGAATAAAAGTGATAATTTTTTATTTTTTTTTTCAGTGTTAAACATTATAAAATAAATAGAAATAAAAACGAAAACCAAAAAAATTTTTTTTTAAAGTGCCCCGTCCCGACGAGCTCGCGCGCAGAAGCAAACGCATACGCGAGTAGCGCCCGCATATGAAAACGGTGTTCAAACCACACAAGTGAGGTATCGCCGCGATCGTTAGAGCGAGAGCAATAATTCTAGCCCTAGACCTCCTCTGCATCTCAAAAAATGCAACCTGTAGAATTTTTTAAACGTCGCCTATCGAGATTTTTAAGGGTAAAAGTTTGACGCCATGCCACGAGCGGGCGCAATTTTTAAGCGTGACATGTTGGGGATCATTTTACTCGGCGTAACATTATCTTTCACAATATATAAAAAAATTGGGCCAAATTTATTGTTGTCTTATTTTTTAATTCAAGAAAGTGAATTTTTTCCAAAAAAAGTGCGCTTGTAAGACCGCTGCGCAAATACGGTGTGAGAAAAAGTATTGCAATGACCGCCATTTTATTCTCTAGGGTGTTAGAAAAAAAATATATATAATGTTTGGGGGTTTTAAATAATTTTCTAGCAAAAAAAACTGTTTTAGTCTCGTAAGCACCGAATCTAAAAAACAGGCTCGGGGCTGAAGTGGTTAATGAGGTGGCAATCCTACTTGCTGCCCATGAAGCCAATTAAGGTGACCGCCTCAGAAGACACTTATGGAGGTAAAGTGGGGGTCTGTATCCTCAGTGCCTCGCCACCAGAGTCCTACCAACCAATAATCCTGTGTAGCCAAGATCCTAGCAATCAATGACACGGTGCGGCTTTTCCAGCAGTGTCCTAGGGACCAATGAGTCTGGGCAGCACTCTCCAGCGTCCTAGCAAAAAAAGAAGGTTGGTATTGGAAACAATAAAAATGACTGCCTCAGTTGATATCTACCCCTGACACAGGAAGAGAAACACAGGCACAAAATATATAGGGAGGGAAGGGGGTGATACAACTACTGAGACATTTTTTTACCCTATTGCAGGGAATGCAATAAAAAGGTATGCATAAGAATGGCAAAAAAATTCTTGCCTTTAAAATTACTTTTTACTTTTTCATGACGATTAAAATGACATTTTAAAAAAATGTTAAAACGATTGTGTGTAGGCTCCAGAGCATTTTTCTAGACGTGAAAAATGGGCATTAAAAATTTAGAACCTGCTCAATTTTTTTCTCGTTTTTCACGTTGTCGTTTTTCTCGTTGTGAAAAACGGTCGTGTGTAGGCTTTAACGCCGGGGGAAAAAAAATGTGCATGCTCAGAAGCAAGTTATGAAAAGGGAAATTTGCATAATCAGCCCAAAGGGTGGTGCCATTAAAATGGAACTTCCCCTTTATAGTGCCGTCCTACGTCACCATGCTTTGCTAGAGCATTTTTTATCACAATCACGTGTATGCAAGGCAGACTTGGGAGGCATCACGTCGAGAAAAAGTCAAGTTAGGCTTACCGGTAACTTGTTTTCCATGAGTCTTTCAGGACAGCACCTTGAGAGCGTGGCTCCACCCACTTGACAGGAAACACACCTCCACCAAACTTCTTAAAAGGGAGGCTCCCTCCACTTATCATCAGTAGTAGTAGTAGCAGTAGAGAAACCTCTGGCCCAAACTGGAACACATATAAACAGAGTATGGTTTGTCACAGTATAATATTCCTAAAACATTAAGGGCGGGTTGCCGCTGTCCTGAAAGACTCATGGAAAACAAGTTACCGGCAAGCCTAACTTGACTTTTCCCTTATCATCTTTCAGGACAGCACCTTGAGAGGATAATAGAGACTTACCCACTTTAGGGAGGGACCACAGCTTGCAAGACCTTTCTGCCAAAAGCCTGATCGCTTGCTGACAGAAGATCCAGTCTATAATGACGGACAAACGTAAGGTAACTTGACCACGTAGCCGCCTTGCAGATTTGATCTGGGGTGGCACCAGCTATTTCTGCCCATGTAGTGGCCTGAGCTCTAGTAGAGTGTGCTTTAATTCCCAAAGGGGGGGATAGTCCTGCTTGGGAGTAGGCTTCCAGAATAGCGTTTTTTAGCCATCTAGCAATTGACCCCTTAGATGCTTGGTGGCCCTTCCTTTTTCCTGAGAAAAGTATGAGCAAGGAATCTGAAGATCGAAAATCCTTGGTCACTTTGAGGTAATGTAGTAAAGTTCTTTTTACATCCAACATATGAAATTGGCGTTCCTTCTCCCCTGATGGATTGGAGCAGAACGTTGGAATGACAATTTCCTGCACCCTATTAAGGCTTGACGCCACCTTTGATAGAAAGGCTGGATCGGTCTTTAGTACAACCCGGTCCGTGAAGACGGATAGGAAGGGTTTCTTTATTGACTGGGCGTGCAGTTCGCCAATCCTTCTGGCGGTTGTAATTGCCACTAAGAATACTGTTTTGAGAGTAAGGTACTTCAGAGAAACGTCTTGTAATGGTTAAAAAGGCTCTTTCGTCAATGACTATAGAACTATTGACAAATCCCAACTCGGGAAGTGTCGTACAGGAGCTGGTCTGGACCTAGAGAGTGCCCTGAAAAATCTGGCCACCAAAGGTTCTGAGGATATAGGCCTCTCCAGAAAGACTCCCAATGCGGCTGTCTGTACTTTGAGTGTACTGCTTGACAAGCCCTTTTCTGCCCCATTCTGAAGGAATTCCAACACTGACACTAGGTTCTTTACCACTCTATTAGACGAGTGACACCAGGAGTTGTAGACTTTCCAGTATTTTTCATAGATTTTTCTGGTTTTCTACTGGCAAGTAAGGTAGTCACCAGTGGTCGGGACAGACCTTTCCGTATCAATAACTGCCTCTCAGATACCACGCTGTGAGGTTTAGAGAGGCCACCTTCTGATGGCATATTGGCCCTTGTAGAAGTAGGTCCTGCCGAAGCGGTAGTCGCCAAGGTGGCTTGACCGCCATTCGAAGAAGGGAGGTAAACCAAGCTCTTTTTGGCCAGAATGGAGTGATTAGGATTACTTCCGCTTTCTACTTCTGAATCCTTCTTATCACTAGCGGAATTAGCTGAAAAGGAGGGAAGGCGTAAGCCAGTTGGAACTTCCAAGGCTTTATTAAGGCATCTGTTCCCTGGGAACTGTCGTTTCTGTGAATGGAGAAAAAGTCTGGAAGTTGCGTATTTTCTTCTGACGCAAATAGATCTATTTGTGGTTGGCCCCAGGCTTGGGTGATTAACCTGAAGACCTCCGGATTTAGGGTCCATTCTGCTTCCTGAATCCGTTTTCTGCTTAGAAAATCTGCTACGTTTAAAGTGCCCTTGAGGTAGACAGCTGATAAGGACAGCAAATGATTTTCTGCCCAGTTTAGGATGTTCAAGACGAGAAGCTGAAGTGACTTGCTTCTTGTGCCTCCTTGCCTGTTTAAGTAGGCTATGGTAGTGGCATTGTCTGAGAATACTTGAACATGGGCAGCTTGAAGGTCTGCGGAGAAGGCATCCAAAGCTAAGGCCACAGCCCTTATCTCTCTCCAACTGGAGGATTTTTTTGCTTCTGAAGGGGACCAAACCCTCTGAACATAGTTCTGACCCAAGTGTGCCCCCCATCCCCCATGAGGTAAGGGTTCCTAGAGCTGACATTACTTGTCTGATAGACAGCTCTAGATTTGTCTGTAAGGAGGCTACGACCCTTTCTACCTTTAGTTTTTTGTCTTCTGGGAGAAAAATTCTTTGCTCTACTGAGCTTATCTGATACCCCAGAAATTGTGCATCTTGGGTTGGGCTGAAATTTGATTTTTCCAAATTTATGATCCAACCTAAAGCCTCTAGATGGCTGCAAGCTCTTCCGAGATCCTCCAGCAATTTCTCCCTGAAGGGGGCAAAGAAGAGTAGGTCGTCCAGGTATGGAACTACTGCTATCATCTGAAGGCAGAGATGAGCAAGAGCCTCTGCCATGACCTTTGTAAATATTCTTGGGGCCGAGGAGAGGCCGAAGGGGAGGGCCCTGAACTGGAGGTGCACGACCTCCCTTCCCATGTTTACTGCCAATCTCAGAAATCTTTGGGATTGAGGAGCTATGGGGATATGCAGATAAGCGTCTCTCAGATCGATAGACGCCATAAAGCAACCCTTTGTTAATAGGTTTTTGACCGTGAAGATTGAGTCCATACAAATTTTTTTGTATAGGACCGATCTGTTCAAAGGTTTCAGATTAAGAATGAGTCTGAAACTTCCGGACGTTTTTTTTTACCATGAATACATGGGAATAAAACCCCTGGTAAAGCTCCCCCTCTGGTACTGGGATTACAACCCCCTGCTTCATCAGATTCTTCAAAAGGTTCTTCATGGCTAGGGACTTGACAATATCTCCTGGTAAGTCTGTCAGTAGGTACCTCTCTGGGGGAGGGTCAGAGAATTCTATCCTGTAGCCTAGAGACAGCATAGCGAGAATGTACCGATTCTCTGTTATGCTGGCCCAAAAAGGGAGGAAACGTTGAAGTCTTCCCCCTACCTGCAACTGGCTGTCACTGGGTTTTGCTGGTTGTCGCAGGAGGATTGAAAAGGACATTGTGGAAAAAGGAGAAAAGCAACTGCGCTAACGTAAACACAAGAAAAATACTAATTGAAGCAACAAAGTGCTTGTGATCTAAAGTAACTCAAAAGAAAGCTGCACCTGACTGTAGTGACAAATACAGAAAAACAAAGTGGCAAAAAAACAGGATGCGCTAATAAAAAATAAACAAACCATACAAGGTAATAACAATGAGTGAAAGTCTAGATGGACAAACTAAATTAATGTCCAAACATAGTGCACAGAAATGAATACATAAATGTCCAATAGGTCCTGACGGACCAGTGGGTGATAAAATCTTGAAAAAACACCAGTGCAGAGATGTGATGATGACAAATAAACGTGGTGACATTCAATGTACAGTGCTGATAGAAGATCCTCCACCTTGCAGGCAACATTAACTGCTTACCAGAAATCCGGTGGTCTCTTAATGAAAAGAAGACCCCAGAGAGCGTATATACAACCAAAGGAGGGAGGTAGTAGGCCAGATGAGTTGTCAATCCCCGTCAGACTGGAATCTCAGAAGCAGTATCCAGGGAAAAACAAGAGGGGCCACAATAGTGTAATTCCGTCATGAGAAAGATTTATTAAAAAGTCAAAAACACACTTACATAGAAACTTTAAAAACAGGCATGTCAGTAGTATGCTGGGACTCCGGCCGGAAGCGATCCATGCAAACAATTGACCCGTCCAAAATTGGGAATGGGAAGAGGCAACAGCGGGGGATGAACCGGTGAACCACAATATCCCGCCCGACCGGTTTCGCGAGAAATCGCTTAGTCATGGGGCACGGGTGACACACCGGGTCATCCCCCTTTATAGGTTTCAGAAAAAAACACAATGACGTCAGTCTACGCGTCGGCGGCAACGCGCGCGTCCGAGACCGCGAGTGCGCACGTGTGTCGCGTATCGATGATGCCTAGGTAACAATGTGAGGACGCAGAGACGTCAATCCAAGCGCCAACAGCGGCGAGCGTGTCCGAGGCCGCAAGTGCGCATGCGCGCCATATAAAATAATAAAGAAAAAATACACAGTAAAAAAGGTATGTGCCTAGACCTACATACCAACAAATGAGTGCCAGACACACACTGACCAATGCGATACGCGACACACGTGCGCACTCGCGGTCTCGGACGCGCGCGTTGCCGCCGATGCGTAGACTGACGTCATTGTGTTTTTTTCTGAAACCTATAAAGGGGGATGACCCGGTGTGTCACCCGTGCCCCATGACTAAGCGATTTCTCGCGAAACCGGTCGGGCGGGATATTGTGGTTCACCGGTTCATCCCCCGCTGTTGCCTCTTCCCATTCCCAATTTTGGACGGGTCAATTGTTTGCATGGATCGCTTCCGGCCGGAGTCCCAGCATACTACTGACATGCCTGTTTTTAAAGTTTCTATGTAAGTGTGTTTTTGACTTTTTAATAAATCTTTCTCATGACGGAATTACACTATTGTGGCCCCTCTTGTTTTTCCCTGGATACTGCTTCTGAGATTCCAGTCTGACGGGGATTGACAACTCATCTGGCCTACTACTTCCCTCCTTTGGTTGTATATACGCTCTCTGGGGTCTTCTTTTCATTAAGAGACCACCGGATTTCTGGTAAGCGGTTAATGTTGCCTGCAAGGTGGAGGATCTTCTATCAGCACTGTACATTGAATGTCACCACGTTTATTTGTCATCATCACATCTCTGCACTGGTGTTTTTTCAAGATTTTATCACCCACTGGTCCGTCAGGACCTATTGGACATTTATGTATTCATTTCTGTGCACTATGTTTGGACATTAATTTAGTTTGTCCATCTAGACTTTCACTCATTGTTATTACCTTGTATGGTTTGTTTATTTTTTATTCGCGCATCCTGTTTTTTTGCCACTTGAAAAGGACATTGCCTTTGCCTTTTCCCCTCTGTCCTGACCAAACTTTTTTCCTCTCTTGAGGCTTACCCTGTTGTTGAGCCCTTGAGGGACGAAAAAACGTTTTACCCGATTGACCTTTCTTTTTGGTCGGGAAAGATTTTTTCTTGTCTGCGGTCCTATCGAGTACTGTATCTAGCTCGGGCCCAAACAAAAAATCCCCCTGAAAGGGTACCCCACACAATTTGTTTTTGAACGCTGTGTCCCCGGGCCAGGTTTTTAACCATAAGGCCCTTCTCACTGAGTTAGTAAGGGCCGCAGATCTTGCTGTCATTCTGATAGACTCTGCAAACGCATCTAAAAAAAATAGGCTACCGCAGCTGATAGGGTAGAGAAGGAATCTAAGATTTCCTGCTTAGGCTATTATATGAGCCCTAAGCTGGCTCAGCCAGTACTCCATGCTTCTGGAGACGCAGGTGGTTGCCATTGCTGGTTTGAGGTTGCCTAAGATGGACTACCAAGCCCTCTTTAACTGCTGGTTCATCTTCCTATCCATGGGATCCTTCAGAATCCCCATGTCCCCAAACACCAGATACAAAGACCTTGAGACCTGAGAAAAGGCTGCATCAATTTTTGGAACTTTATTCCAAGGAGCTGCTGGGTCCTCATCAAACGAAAACCTTCTTTTATGAGCTTTAGCAAAGAAAGGTTTCTTTTCTGGATCAGCCCATTCCTTCATGATTGAGTCAGAAATCACAGAATGAACAGGAAAGATACGTATTTTGGGCTCACAGAGACCCACATACATCCTGTCATGTAAAGATAGCTCTTTGCGCTCCTCTTCCAAACCTAAAGTTGCATGTACAGCTTTAAGGAGGCCATCCACTTGTTCCAAAGACAATTTATATTTAGAAGACATATTTTCTAATTCGTCTTCCTCCTCTTCCGATTCCTGGGAATGTGAGGGAGGGGGACCGTCCTGGTTCAGAGGACTCTCTTCTGTCTCCACTACAGGAACTAAAGGTGAGTCTTGTGAGGATTGTGAGGTAGAGGCTTGACTCACAGATGGTTTCATGAGTGAGGATTTAAAGGATTGAATCGTAGCATCCAACTCCTTCTTTACAGAAGCTATTATGTCACTGCAAGCAGCAGATGCTTCCTCTTTCACTAATGAGTCAACACATGATTGACATAAAGCTTTTCTCCATCCTTCAGAAAGTTTAGCCTTGCATGAAGGACATTTCTTTTTGTTTCTGGGTTCAGAGCCCTTGGCCTGATAAGGAAAAAGAAACAAAGGGGAGAAAAAACAAAAAACCAACCATGTGAGATAACCTGAACAAACCATCAGGGTGCTCACCAGAGGTGCACGGTGGGAGATCTTTCTACACTCACGTGCCCAAACAGGCCCCCGCCACCAGGGGGAAAAAAAAGCCACTCACACCCCCCTTAAGGGAGAGAGAGAGCTAGAGAGAGACCTCATAGTAAATGAGGGTATTACTCAGTCTACCCCTTACCTGGGTCTTGCTGGTGCCAGTGCCTGTTCCACTCGCTGCGGATCCCCCTTTCATGCTTGAGGTAGCAGCGTGATGCTGGTGGCAGAAACGCCGGTTCCGGACTCCACTAGTGCCGGTGCACCGGACCAGAACCAGCTAATAAGGCACCAGACCCGTTCCTCCCTCAGCGCTTCCGGGTGGAAATGACGTCACGCGCCTGCTCGTAAAAAGCCCGCCCCTTCCGGATACCTCACTTCCGGGGGAAGCAGCTGGCTGACCTTCCCAAGATGGCGACGGTGTCGGTTTGGACGAGAAAAATAAAAAAAACATCCGCGCGAGTACCTAGCCAGTGGGGGCAGCATCCTGGCGGAGTCCTGGCTCACTGAGCACTGATGAGGGAGAAGGAGCCCATGCACAAGGCACTCTCTAACCCGTGAATGGGAGGAACAGACTCTGAGGTAGGAAAAATAGGTGGAGTAGGGAGATAAGAAAAAAACCTCTCCAGTATCCTGGAGAGCTCCTAACCCCCACATGTGTTCCCGTCGGAGGAAACACAAAAATGGATAAGTGGAGGGAGCCTCCCTTTTAAGAAGTTTGGTGGAGGTGTGTTTCCTGTCAAGTGGGTGGAGCCACGCTCTTAAGGTGCTGTCCTGAAAGACGATAAGGGAAAACTTAGTTTTTTTCCATGACATGAAAAACGGTCATGTATACACGGCATAAGCCCCAGAATTTTATTATTCCTACTTTCTTTATTCCTGCATGCAGATCTCTCACCAAAAATGACAGGCAACGAACCCATCAAAGTATACGCTTGGATAAGGCTGGTGGTTGAATGTGGCAGAGGCTGTTAATGCATACTTCAATTATTATCATAAAAGAGGGAAAAATTAAGCCCCTTGGTCATTGCCCAACAAGTTGGAAGATGAAGTCAGAAGCGCTTGTTGTTATCACCTCCTAGGAAAGTCATACTCACTCAGTACTCACCTCATTATTGCTGGCAACATGCATCATACAGTCACACTTTGAACATGTAACTAATAATTTAAAACCAGACAATCAAAGAAGTTGGATTGTAACAAAATAAATTGGCAGCGTCAGTGGTAAATTTATTGAACATATTAAAATAGAATTAAAGCCTATATAATTTCATTTGCAAACAATTTACCAACATATCCAGTTTAGGATACTGTATATATTATGTACACCAAGATCCTCTGTGTCAAGCCATATCCTTCCTATTACCAAATATACAAAACATTAGCCACTGCCCTCACCTATAACTGGCCTTTGCAGTAAGGAGCATTGCAGGGCAACGCATATCAGAAAAAGACAAAGGAAAAGTCCAAGGAAAGTTCCAAGCTCTACTTATCGACCAGCATGCAACCAACCAGATAAGCCTAACAATATGCATTTAAAAACAGGGGTTTAGTTGCACGAATTTGCATGGAATCTCCTGCTTTGTTATTAACGCAACAATATACAATTATAATTGAAGCCATCCATCTCAGCAACATGAGTTGGTCTTTAACTATATTTAACTATATTATTATACTATTTAGACAATGCTGATTTTTTCACGTGTTAGGCCTTGTTATTATTATTAACCAGTTAAGACCCGGACCAAAATGCAGGTAAAGGACCTTGCCCCTTTTTGCGATTCGGCACTGCGTCGTTTTAACTGACAATTGCGCGGTCGTGCGACGTGGCTCCCAAACAAAATTGACATCCTTTTTTTCCCACAAATAGCTTTCTTTTGGTGGTATTTGATCACCTCTGCAGTTTTTTTTTTTTTGCGTTATAAACAAAAATAGAGTGACAATTTTGAAGGGCAATAAGTGCAGCGCTAAATAGAATACTCTGTGGAATTGCAACCAAATCGAATGACATACATAAGTGAAATGCAATAGAGATATTCCAAAAGACTGAGTCACTGTAGGAAGAGAAAATCACACAACATATAAGCAATAATGTGAATAGTCTATTGGTATGTTTCCCAACAGGTGAGTGAAACACTTCACAGGTGAAATGATGTCAATTCAGATGGGTCAGGTGAAAATATATGGCTTGTCTGTAGATATCTTCCAAATACCAAAGAAAATAAATGGGTACTCTTACCAGCTGTGGTGGACTTACATGTTAGTCTTAACAGCAAGTCGGAGAAAGCGTGATGGTCTCAGAAGACCTGGGGCTCTGCGAGGATGGTCGCTCCTGCTTGAATGGTGGAACCAACCTGGTCAGACACCTCCCTTCAGGAACAAGACCCCAAATGGATGGGACCAGTGATGTGGGTCACGGGATGGCCAAACTCATAAATCAGCACAGCATGTGTGAATATGCAAGAAATAAAGAAAAAATGCTCCCAATGGTGCAGGTCAAAAATAAACCCGGGAAGGTTTTATTTAAAAGAAAGTTAGGTAAAATCACATGAAATTACAAAAGGCAGTATGGGATACTAGACATGATACCCGACGCGTTTCGGCTCAAAGCCATCAACAGGCCCTGCCCCTGTTGATGACTGAGTTTTTCGAGTTTGGCCATCCCGTGACCCACATCACTGGCCTCATCCATTTGGGGTCTTGTAAATTAAGGAATTAGTGGGGGCAGGTAGACTCCTCACATTAAATGATTTGAAATCCAAGTTTCAGCTGTTAAAAATCTGTATTTTTTCCATTATGTACAGCTCCATCATGCTTTGGTGTGACACTTTTTGGTAGCACCACCCTGGCACCTAGAGCTTCAGAGTTGAAGCAGTTACTATGCTCTGATCTCCTTAGAAAAACACTCTGCAGTATATAAAGAGTTGTTCACAGTTAGGCCTAAGTCCCTTGCGAAAATGTCAGGAGCAGTGGGCGTTGGTGATCACTTACATGCAGGGTGATGACTGGGATGATATGTGGTATTACCCCTTCCATAATCTGGTGTTGGCAAGGGACCACCTCATTCAATTTAAAATGTTACATCAAATTTATTACATACTAGCCAGGTTGGCTCGTATCTATATCTCTGATTCAGTGGACTGTTGGTACTGTGAGTCCTCACCTGCTGATTCTGAACCAATTTTTTGGCATTGTATACTAATTCAGGACCTTTGGCAGGGGTTGGTCCGGGTCTTGGTTGAACTTGCAGCTTTGAAGATTCCAATGACCATCTCGGTTTGCCTCCTTAGATTGGTAGCAGAGCTGGCACCTCTTAAGTACTGCATTAGAATGAGGAAGGCGAGGGTTAAACCACAGTGGGAAATATGCTTAATGTGTTGCACCTTGTTCCATTTCCGTAGTGTACCTTTCATGGAGCCTGCTAGAGGAGCTGGGGGCCTCGAAAGTGTAAATGACGTAAACCTGTATGAAACCACCAGGGAGGCCTCAATGACTGTGGTTGCGTCTCCATCATCTTTCAAGAAACAGTGGCGTGCAAAAACCCTTTGGCTCACTAACACGTATTTATTCAACAAAAATAATCAATCATATTTAGTCATTAAATGCCAGACACAGGAAATAAAGTGGGGAGTTTGAGTCTGTAGAATGTAGGGTTCGCAAGAACCAATGACTCCTAAGCTGGGCAGGCCGGTGTTACTACAGAGGAGAGATGGGCTGTGGGTTCTGTAGGTAGGACATGACCACTGCTGAGATGGAAAACAAAGCTTCTCATCATTTGCTTGGTGTCTTAGGAGCTGCAAGAGTTTACAAAGCTGATATAGGAGCAATGTAAAGCGATCCATGCACAGCACTTCAGAAGTTGTACATACAAAGGAGTTTTTCAGCAGTCAGCAGCGCAGTCAGTCAGTCAGTCAGTCAGTCAGTCAGTGGGAGAGTAGGACGCTCCGGCCTTCCGCTCGAGTCTGCTCTCGCCAGGGACCAGATAGACCAGACAGTGATTCTGACAGGCTGCTAGGTAGGCTCTCCACAGCTCCGTGTCTTTCCAGAGACTCACCATCCAGCTCCCCTCGGCTTTACCTGACCCCCCTGGTTCCTTTTTCTCATCCCACAACCAGCAGGTAAGCCACCCACTGTGGATACAGGCGGCCGTCCTTTTCAGGATAGCCGCTGCTACCCACCCCATGCCTCGGCTCTCCCCTTGCCATAACTCTCCATAAAAGCATTTCCTGTACCCCCACACTATCTCCCCCACTCTAGCAACCTATCCGCCACCCATCCGGTGCCAGTTGCACCTTTTCGGGTGGTTTTCGGGTGTTTTTCACCCCTCCGCGCCGGCCTGGAAGCAATCGCGGCAGCCGTGACTAGGAAAGGCCGCGGCTTCAATTGCGGCCTAGTGGCGCGCCGCACCTCGCCATCCCAAGCTCTCCCAAACTCCTGAAACGGCCCAGATACCCCCCCATAGCCCTAGAAAGTAGCTCCTACCCCCACTCGATCCGTCCTGGCCCCCACAGCAGCACCGATCCACCCAATCTGGGAGTTCACCAACTTGGACTTTGCTGCTGGTTCAGCGGCCATCCCTACTACACCCAGCCCCAGCCCCCCCCCCCCCTGGTGGACACCGTAATACTTGATCCAGGGTTCGTCCGATCGCCTCTCGAGGGGTCAGGAAGGAATTTTTTCCCTACCACTGCATATTGGCATAGCATGATCAGGGTTTTTTGCCTTCTTCTGGATCAAGTCAGGATAGAGGATTCGGCTAATCCTTGACTATCCTCCCATCACCCCCCCCCCCCCCTCGGTGTTTGGCAACCATGATAAATCTGCAATACTCAGCAGAGACCATCTGGGGTCTGAGGCGATTTGCCGCAATACTACCAGCCATCACCAAAAAAGCCCTGCAAGCTGAGCGTCTCTTTAGAACCGATCGACGATCGACTATCAAGAGTCGCAGCCGTTTGCCACAACCGAAGCAAATATCATGTGCTTTGATTAACACTAGATCGGCAGTAAAACACCGACTAGAAATCCATGACTTCATCCTGCAATACGATTTAGACTGTCTCTTTATTACAGAGAGCTGGCTCACAGCCGACTGTAACACCATTCTAGGAGAATTGGTGCCAGAAAATTATCGTATTATTACGGAAAACAGAATAGGGCAAAGAGGAGGAGGACTGGCGGTGATCCATAAGATTCATCTGGCGATCACAAAACCAGTCTTTCAAAACCCTCTTCCATTCATGGAAACCCTTACTCTACAATTGCAAGCAAACTCCCAGGAGACCGTCCGGATTCTACTCTGCTATAGGCCACCCGGCCCAAAGTTGCAGCTTCTCCCATTATTGACGGACTTTATCTCCACCTATACCCTTAACAGCAAACATCTTTTGCTGCTCGTGGATTTCAACCTCTGGGCCAATTCCCCACAAGACCCCGTTGCTGACGCCTGCATCGACCACCTGGAAGGATTAGGGCTTCAGCAACTAGTATGTGGGCCCACACATGCTTCAGGTCACACACTTGATCTCATTTTCAGACAAAATCTGGAAATAAAAATCTTGGAAAATGAACCGTTGCCATGGTCAGATCACCATGCCATCAAATTCATTCTTTCCAACTTCCCCCCCTTAACAAAAACATCAAATCCAGTGACTACACACTGGACTAGATGCCAGAAGAAGCTCCACTCGGAATTCTTCAAAACTGCATTAAGGAAAAAAATAAAAACAAGCCAGCCACACCAAACGGCTGAAGAAACATTGGAATCCATAAACACAGCCCTATTACAGTCAGCTGACTTAATAGCGCCGAAACGTAAAACCAACATCCGGAAAACAAACTCCAGCTGGTTCAACAACCAACTGGCGTTACTGAAGCAAGAACGTAGAAGGGCAGAAGCTGCCTGGAAGAGAAGCCCATCAGATGAGAACCTTTCTATCTACAAGGCAATAACTAAGAAATATCACAAAGAAACCTTCAAAGCCAAGAAAAATTATTTTTCTGAGGCTATCAATAGCGCCCTCAACCGCCCCCGCGAACTCTTCAAGCTGGTCACTCAGACCATGAATCCAGGCTGTCTTGAAGCCCCCAATTCGGACACACAAGAATTTTGCAATGAATTATCGGATTACTTCATTAATAAAATCGAGGGAATCCGGCAAAGCATTCAGCAAAACAATTCCCCCCGTAGCCCCCCCGGTAATAATTTACACAACACCTGTAGTAATTCACCCCAACCAGGTAGGTTCACGCTGGAACCTATCACTATCCAAGCCACAAAACATATCATCGGTACTCTGCGTAACAGCACTGCGCCGAATGATATCATCCCCACTAAACTGCTGAAGGAATGTGCTGACATCCTGGCACCTCCTATCACGCAGCTTATTAACCAATCTTTCATGGAGGGCATAGTGCCCTCACAGTTGAAGGAGGGTATAATTAGACCCATCCTGAAGAAATCTACCCTGGACCCCAAGGATCCACTCCACCGCCGCCCCATAACAAGTTTAAACACTTTCTCCAAGATTATGGAGAAAGCAGTGGTGAAACAGCTGCAACAGCATCTAGATACCCACAAACTACTCGACCCATTTCAATCAGGTTTCCGACCCGGACACGGGACGGAAACAGCATTGCTCAAGATATGGGACGACGCCCTCGAGGCCGCAGATGAAGGAGAATCTTGTCTTCTGGTTCTGTTAGACCTGAGCGCAGCCTTCGACACAGTAGACCACAAGCTTTTATTGACCCGGCTAGCTGAAGTAGCCAGAGTCGCAGAAGGCGATTTATCTTGGTTCTCCTCTTTTTTGGAAAACAGATCGCAAATAGTGAAGTTAGGACCTTTCTTTTCTGAAAAATGCACGGTATCATGCGGAGTCCCTCAAGGATCCCCTCTGTCACCGGTGCTGTTTAACATCTATCTTCGTCCACTATTTGAGATCATCAGCAGTCAAAAACTGCTCTATCACTCATATGCAGACGACACGCAACTGTATTTCCGCATTTGCAATAAAAAGGATCACCACCTCAATCTAGAGACATGTCTCTCTTTGATAGAGGACTGGATGACAAAGAGTTATCTAAAACTCAACGGAGCGAAAACAGAACTCCTTCTGTTTCACGCCAAACGTAAGAATCAACCTGCAACAACTTGGACACCCCCGCCCATTCTGGGCAAAATCATCACCCCTAGCGCCAAAGTCAAAAGCCTCGGGGTCTTTTTCGACTCCTACATGACAATGGACGCACAAATAGGGTCAGTAGTCAGCGGATCTCACCATCTGCTGCGTCTACTACGTAGGCTTATTCCTTTTATTCCCAAAGATGACATTGCGGTCGTGGTGGGAACAATTGTAAACTCAAGATTAGACTATGCAAATGCCCTTTACCTTGGACTCCCAAGGTACCAAATCGCTCGTCTACAAGTCGTTCAAAATACGGCCGCCAGACTTGTGACTGGGAAAAAACCTTGGGAGTCCATCTCACCTTCACTGAGAGTCCTTCACTGGTTACCAGTAAAAGACAGAATTACTTTTAAAGCACTCTGTCTAACGCATAGATGTATCCATGGGAATGCTCCCCATTATCTATGCGAAAAAATAAAAGCCCATAACCCCAATCGCGTCTTGCGATCCACTAATCAAAATCTCCTGCAGATACCGAAAGCCGGATACAAATCCAAAGGAGATAGAAGATTTGCGGTCCAAGGTCCCAGACTATGGAACGCCTTGCCAACCAGTATTCGGTTGGAGGAGAACTACTTAGCATTCAGGAGAAAGATCAAGACTCATCTCTTTTGATATCAAAAGAGACAGGAACAACAAGCGCCCAGAGGCGATTCAGTTCACATGTGCCGCGCTATACAAGTTTTCATTCATTCATTCATTCACAAAAAATCATGACCAAGAGGTTCATATAGTCTTGGGTTGGGCCTTTAAGGTGGGGGAGCTGTTTGTGGTGGGAGGTTTATACCTCTGCATCTTCCCCGGCCTCCATGGGTCACTACTGTTCCCCATGATCTCTCCCAGTTCCTAATCCAAATCCAGTGATTTTTGTGCACAGGCCAGCCAATTGAAAGGGATGTGATGGCCTAAGCAACAAAACTACACAAAAATGCGTGTGCTATGTCACACCTATGTAGGTGTGAACAGAGCCTTAGTAAATTCCCCTCAGTTAGTTACAACATAAAAACATGATTCCTTCAGGATTTGGCAATGGTATGCTTAAATGTCAAGAAGGAAAATAGAGGATTTATATTGAGCCCCTGTGAATGCTTTTAGCTGCTTAAGACTTCAACCTTACACTGCCAGATTATTCCAAGTAATGCTGAAATTATTTGCAATTAGAATACTGGACCAGCCTATGGATCGTTTCATTCTTTATGGTGGCAAAGGCATATATGTGTGAAGAGCAATTACATGAATAACAGATGAGTATTACCATAAATGTTTGTTTTTCCAAGTGATAATATAAAAATATCAGGATTGCTACACTTGTTTTGGGTGTAACATGTCAGAAAGGTTAATCTGCGATCAAGAAGCAGAATGTGTCAGTGTAATATGAACTAAGGACAAAGAAGCATTGTCTTGTGGGGAATTAGACTGATCATGCATGTCTCAGGAATTACCATTTATAAAAAAAAGAACAAGAAAAGGTTTGGCGCCATAGTAGCACATATCATATTAAACACTTACATAAATAAACTTACATACCATATAAAGAGACTAAGGGCCAGATTCACGAACACTTGCGCTGGAGTATTTGGATATGCGCCGCGTAACTGTGATGATGCGCCGTCGTTTCTATGTGCCCGTACCCACCAAACTAGATGCGCCCAATAACGGGTCATTTGCGACCGGTGGAACGTTCCGACGCCAGAGTATCGTCAGCGCTTATTTTCGCTGGGCGCATCAGTCGCGCCCATTGATTTCCCCTGCAAATATGAAAATGAGGGAGATTTCCCAATTCGCGAACGGATTAGCACCATACGCTGGCTACATGCGCCGCGCGTATCTGGTCCGTCCGGCGCAAAGTTATTTCTACAAAAGGCTGCTTTATCTTTACTCCAGACGGTCACAGGTCAGCAGGAGAGCAGCTACAGCAGCGTTACCGACGATAGGAGCTTGCTGAACAACAACACTTGCAAGGACAACACCTCTGTGTGCCAACATGCCAGGGGCAATTGTGGTCCTAGAACTACTGATGGGTCCCCTGGAACCAAGAAGGCGGCCACGTGAGAGGATATACCGCACTCGTATGAACCTCTTTGGCATGGGGGATGAGGAGGTGTATCGCCTCTTCAGATTCAGCCCTGATGCAATACTTGAACTAACCACAACCCTGCAGGATGACATCACCAGCAAGACACACCGCTCACAAGCAGTGCAGCCACTGGTGAAGGTCCTGGCAACACTTCATTTCCTTGCCAGTGGATCATTCTAGCGTACAAGTGGAGTGGTGGCTGGGATGTCACAGTCCTCCATAAGCAGATGTGTGCACCAGGTTATCCCTGCAATCCTCAGACGCATGTCCAACCAGTTCATCAGACCAACCACTGAGGAGCTGCGGCTGAAGGCAATGACAGATTTCTACAACATTGCCAGATTCCCACGCACTGTGGGGGCCATTGATTGCACACATGTGGCCCTACAGCCCCCCAGTGCCACAGAGCACATATACCGCAATCGGAAGCATTGGCATTCCATCAACGTACAGGTGATAGCTGATGCCCAACGCCTCATATGGCACGTCCGTGCCAAACACCCCGGGTCCAGCCATGACAGCTTCATATACAATCAGAGCCCCATCCCAGCAGAATTTAACCAGAACATGTATGGGGACAGCTGGCTGGTTGGTGAGTGACAAGGGAGTCAGGCATGACTATCCCCTCCCGTGATGCACAACAGAAGTCGCACATGCATGACTAACATTCTCCTGTCTTTTCCCTTCCAGGTGACTCTGCATATGCACTGGGACCCCATCTAATGACTCCTTTCCGGAACCCCCAAACCAGAGGAGAGAGAAAATACAATAAAGCACACATCAAAACCTGTGCAGTGGTGGAGCAAACATTGCCTGGATAAGTCTGGGGGGACCCTATTGTATTCCCCTACCTTTGTGTGTCAGATCATCGGTGCATGTTGCATACTACATAACTTTGCTATGAAAAAAGGCCTGCATATTGACATACGTGATGACCCGACCCCCGACCCACACAGTCCCCACCTGCCAGAGGACACCCAGTCTGCTGATGGAAGAGCAGTCAGGAGGGTCCTCGCCGTAGGCATCTTTGGACACTAAACCAAAACATTAATAACACAGATAGTGCACGCATGTACACCACTGATGTCCCTAGATCACACACACCACATGCACATCACATTGGATTAGCCCAAGTCCAGCATGTAGGAGTTGGGAGCAGTAACACCGCGTCAAGGCCCCAATGATGTCACTGTCCATTCATACACCTTTCACACGTCATTCATACAGCCGTGGGGTTAACTTCACCACCACGGCCGAGGGTGACACCCCTTACTTTCAGGAGTGCCACCCCCTCACATTCACACACCATTCACACTGTCCCATGCACTCCTGACCGTGTGCAGTACAAAAAGAAATTAAAAATATCATATCCTGATAAATAAAATAAACAAAATCTCATAACCTGAGAAAAAGGAAATAAAAAACTCATGACTTGAGTATGTCCAAACAAAAAATATAAAACAAGAAAAAAAAAAAAGGCCTCATCGGGGATGCCGGGGGCTTCTTCTGGGGGCCCCTCTCTGGCTCCTCAGCTGCCTGGATGGAGTGGGTGGGGGTGGGGGGGCATCTGGAGGTGGCTGATCCCCAGGTGGGCCACTCCTGGCAGGTGTGGCCTGCGTGCCCTCCAAGGCCCTGGCTATCCGTCCAAGGTAGGAGTTCGTCTGGGCCTGCATCCGGAGCTGACGGGTGACCTGATAATGCTGGGCCCGCCTCCCCTGGTCCCGGATGGCAGCACTGTTGGCCTGGACGGCTGCAGTAAGGTGCCGAATATCCCCCTGCACCTCCCCCAAAGTGGTGACCACTGCAGCGCAGTTGCAGCTTACATCCTGCACTGCGTTGCTGAGGTTGGCAACGGAGCCCAGGCTGTCAGACACTTTCTGTAAGTGCCCAACTATGGCCCCCATCTGTTCCGTCTGCCTGGCGTGATCCCTCGCCAACTGGTCCTGGACACCATCAGACACCCCCCTGGTCTTCTGGGTCGCCTTCCTGGGGCCAGAAGATGGTTGTCCTCGGGGGGAAGGAGTCGCCCTTGAGGGGCTTCCAAGGATGGGGGAGGGGACGACAGACGGCCCAGGAGAAGGGGAGGAGACAGACAAAACTAAGGTAAAGTTCTGCTCTGCCACAGCAGGCTCCTCTACAACCACCTCGGCAGGTGTGGTGTGGCCACTCTCCTCCTCCACAACCTCTTCACCACCCAGTGGCTCGGGCACACGATGGCGTGGGGGGGATGGGGTGGAATGCACGATGACAGATGATGGCCCAGCTCCGTCATCTGTGGATGACACAAAGCAGACACATGTTGGTGGTCCCACACACTTGGCACATGTACCCTCCCCCCCCAAATGCAAAACAACAAATAGGGGATTATAAAACACTTACCTGTCCTTGTGCCTTCCTCCACGGAGTCATAGCCTGCGACCCCCTCCACCTGCTCCCTCTCCAGGCAGCGTGCGACCACCTCCTCCTCTGCGGTCAGGGTGACAGGACATGGGGGACCACCACCTGTGCCCCTCTCATACCTCCTGATGGATGCCACCTTGTCCCTCACCTTGCGCCGCAGATCATTAATTTTTTTTTGTATGTCCCCAGCAGTCCGGGTGGAGTAGCCCAAGACATTGACCCTGGCAGCAATGGACTCCAGGATGCCCTGCTTCCTCTCCCGGCTGGTCTTCCGGCTTTTTTTGCCATGGAGAAAAGCATTATCCGTCTCCATTGCCGAAATGATGAGCGAGACCTCCTGGGCATTAAAATTCAGGTTCCTCCTCTCTCTGGGGGTAGCGGGAGCAGCCATCACCAAACAAAAGTATCTTCCCTGGGGTGGGGGGAAGCGGAAATACTTTTGCGCCGGAATGGCGTTTCCGCCAGCGCTTTTAAGCGCCCAGCGGAACGCATTGCGCTGACGTTTCCCAGGAAGTGGTGCCGACGGAAGTTGTGAGCATGCGCACAAGGGGGCGAGTGGAGCCGCACTCACTGCGCATGCTCCGTGGATGATGCGCTGAACGTAAGCCTCTGCGCTGGGCTCCGCCCATCATTTACATATGATCACACCCACTTCCACTTGCGTCGGGTTACGCCAGCGCATTATCGTTACTCTGGCGCAAGTTTACGCGCAACTGCTATGTGAATTACAGGACTTGCGCTGAAAGGGTCTTCAGAGTAACGTAAATGAGAAGCGTTACTCCAGAGGAAAGATACTCTCATCTACCTGAATCTGGCCCTAAATATCTATTTTAAACAGAGGGCTCCTAATGCCAATATCATGGCAACATAAATACTAGTGTGGTTGATCCTCTCCCGTGCCCTCCTCCGTGCCCTCCTCCTTCTGCGCTCATCTAAAGTCAGTAGTATAGCTATGAGCAAGGATGCCCGTGGCATGTTGGCATACAGATTAATGTCCTACAAGTGTGGCTGCTCAGCTCGGCCCTAATGGTGTTGCTTTTGCTGACATGTAGACGGATTGTCTAATTTTAAACCTGCTTTTATTTGGTCTAATTTTAGACTGGCCGTGCAGCTGATAAGCACATCATGTAGACTGCACCACACAAACTTACTTTTGTGGATCCCCGTAACTCCCTCATTTGCATATTTGCATAGCAAATCAATGGTGTGTCTAGTGCAGTTTTGCACGCACTCTGCGCCGGTCTATCCAAATTACGTCGGTCTAAAAAATGTGGATTTCAGGCGTATATCGTTTTGGGGATACGGTGCATAGATAAGCGTGTGCATTTTTAGACTTACGCATGCCTAACTCGTGATACTCCGGAGTAAGTGCTTTGTGAATCTGGCCCTCAGTCTCTAATCGTGTGCTTAAAAAAATAGCAAAAAAAATATTGCTTTTTTTCTAAATTGTCGCTCTTTTTTTGTTTATAGCGCAAAAAATAAAGACGACAGAGGTGATCAAATACCACCCAAAAAAACTTATTGTGAGGGAAAAAAAAGGATGTCAATTTTGTTTAGGTGCAACGTTGGCACGACTGCGCAATTGTCAGTTTAAGCGACGAAGTGCTGAATTTCAAAAAGTGCTCTGATCAGAAAGGGGGTCAATTCTTCCGGGGCTGAAGTGGTTAAAGGTATTAGGCATTTTTAATGTTTTACTTTAAGCAGTATTAAAATCGCTGCTTCCCATCAAATATTAAAAAAAAAAAAATGTATGTTGTAGTTTATGTTGAATAACAGCAAAAAATAAATGTGTGGTCTCCTTAAATTCATGCCAGAACCCTTATGCTAGATAAGTGCCTGGTATGGATTTTAAGGCTTTTACACAAAAGGTCCGATCGGGTCAGTCTGTCCGCTTTGTAGGTGGACCCTTCATTCTCCTCTATGGGAAGTTGAATATAAACAGACATGTGTCTGTTTACACCTGGCTACCTCTTATTTTATTAGTAAAAAAAAAGGGAAGGGGATCCATTCCCCTCCGTATGGCCAGATTGAATCGGAGGGCAGTTGGGTGTAAACGAACAGTCAGTCAATTTAAATCTGACTGCCCATAGAGCAAAACGATGCTGTGTCTGTGTTGCTCTGCATAAGCTGAGTGGACCTACCATCTTGTCACCTTATTCTCATTTTTATAAGGACGAGGCCTCTTCCCCACAAACTTGGCTTAGTGGCTGTTGGGATCTGCAAATGTGAGGACTTATCAGCATAATAGAACTCCTACTCATTCACAAAAAACAGAAACAGTAAATAAATACAGCAATTGTCCCACGATGAGTAAGGGAGGGTTATGACCTGTTATGCCGCGTACACACAATCATTTTTTGGGTTGTAAAAAATGACGTTTTCTTTATTTCATTAAAAACGATTGTGTGTGTGGGTTTCAGAGCATTTTTCGGGTTCTGAAAAAACGGGCAAAATAAATTTGAACTTGCTTTATTTTTTCACTACGTTTTTAACGTTGTCGTTTTTTGGGTTGTAAAAAAATGGTCGTGCGTGGGCTTTAACGACGTGAAAAATCTGCACATTGCTCAGAAGCAAGTTATGAGACATCATCTGAATGGAACTTCCCCTTTATAGTGCCGTCGTACGTGTTGTAAGTCACCGCGCTTTGCGCTTTGCGTGTGTAGGCAAGGCCGTTTTAATGATGTTGATAAAAATATAGGGCCAGATTCGGAGAGCCGTAACTCCTGTCTAACTGGTGTTAGACTGGAGTAATTTCAAATTACGCGCGTTTTTTTAGCTAGTCGGAAACCTCAAACCTGCGGCCTTCAATTCGACTGGATTACGTGTTCATACGCCTTCGGATCTACGCTGCAATAGAATTGCGGCCACTGGGTGGACTTCCGTCGTTTTCCGCAGCGGGGTATGCTAATGAGCTTTTGCCGGCGATCCCAGAAATTACGAACGTCTATCGCAATCTCTTACGGCACCTTTAGTTATCTTTTTTTTGCGTAACACTATACCAGCTTTTTGCTGTTCTAATATTAGACAGCCCATGTTAAGTATGGCCGTCGTTCCCGCGTCAAATTTCTACGTTTTCCAACGTCTTTTATTATTTTTTAAGTAAGTCGTCCGGGAATAGGAATGTTCATAAACGACGCTACTCAAACAACGAATGACGTAACGACATGATTTCGCGCAATGCACGGCGGTAAATTTCTGAACGGAGCATGCGCAGTTCGATCGCCGCGGGGACGCGCCTAATTTAAATGCTTCACGCCCCCTAATCGCGTATTTCGAATACGCGGCGAGAAACAGACTACGCCGCCGTAGCGTACGGGCAAAAATCTACCAGAATTCGATGTAGAGCCTGGTAAAATACGGCAGCGTAGAGTATTTTGATTACGCAGCGCAATATTAAGTGTATCTGAATCTGGCCCATAGTTTTTTCTAGAGCCTGAAAAACTTTGTTTTTTACAACCTGAAAAATGATCGTGTGTACGCGGCATTATTTTTTTTTGTCATCTGTGTTCCATTGGGGAAATTTACCTTCACCTTCTGTCCCATAGCCAAACCAGGAAGTGAGAAATCCATGCAGATTAAGGGAATTCTTTGGGGCACCAGAACTAGTGTCCCCATTGGAAGATTTTCCCTGTATTACTGTTCTGGGGACAAACCAATATGTAGGATTTTCTTTTATTTTCGCTTTCAATAGTAATGGTAAACAGGATAAATAGAGAGGATGCATTTCCCTATTGGGGGCACAGACAGCAATAAAAAAATAAAATAAAATTTCCTTTAGTTAAATTTTAACACCACACTTATAGGAATAATATGCCAACCGCTGTGATGAGTTGGTCCTGTCACTATTGCTTGCTTAATGACAGCTTCCATGATTTGTAAACAAAGGTGTGGGGATGATGGCTAATGTCACTGTCTGACCATATATGGTCGTGGTCATATGCTCAAATAATTCCAGAAAAATATTTAGATTTTTACTTTTCTTTAAACCGTGACTGGCTATCTTTAAAGTAAATTTGATAGAAACCTCTGAAATTTAAACTCAGCAATAACAATAAAAATATATATATTCTAAGGTTAACGTCAACAAGATCATTTATTTATAGGGGGCTCAGATGGGGAAGCAATTGACATATCTACAGATCAATATAATTAGTGTTGCTCACGAATATTCGCATTGCGAATATTCGCTACGAATATTGCATATTCGAGTATTCGCGAATAAGTCGAATATCGCGGCGAATATTCGCTATTTCGAATATTCGTATTTTTTCAAATTTATTTTTAAAACAGATCACATCCTAGTGATCTCCATCGACGTCTAAAAGCATTGCTGGTATGATTAGAGAGAGACCCTGGGCCAAGTAGCTGATGCGACTCTTTTATGTTGCGAAAATTCGCATTGCGAATTGTCGGCAACATAAAAGAATCACATCAGCTACTCGGCCCTTCTTTTGCATCAGAGCCAATTAGAATAACTCGAATATTCGGCAAAAGGACTATTGCGCGATATTCCTTTTGCCGAATATTCGAGTTATTCTGATTGGCTCTGATGCAAAAGAAGGGCGGAGAAGAAAATCGCGCAATATTCCTTTTGCCGAATATTCGAGTTATTCTGATTGGCTCTGATGCTGCATCAGAGCCAATCAGAATAACTCGAATATTCGGCAAAAGGAATATTGCGCGATTTTCTTCTCCGCCCTTCTTTTGCATCAGAGCCAATCATGCGCGATATTCCTTTTGCCGAATATTCGAGTTATTCTGATTGGCTCTGATGCAAAAGAAGGGCGGAGAAGATAATCGCGCAATAGGAATATTGCGCGAATATCTTCTCCGCCCTTCTTTTGCCCCCTTATTCTCCTTTCTTTTAAGTAGAGTTAGTGTAGAGTTAGTGTTTAGTGCATATTAGTTTAGTAATACAGGAAATGATCTCCAGTTATGAGAATTTCGCAATCATTTTCGCATTAGCGAAATTTCGCAACATTTTTTTTGGATAAAATATCACGAATATTCGATATTAGCGAATATTCGCGAATATTCTTCTATATATTCGCGCAATATCGCAAAATCGAATATGGCGTATGCCGCTCAACACTAAATATAATGTGGTTTTCACTAAAGGTAATCCCAATGTTGTTTTTATCATTTACTCAGTGTGAATGGCCCAGGTTTACTTTCAAATAATGATTTTGAAAAATGTAGGCGTGGATTATGGAAAACTAGGAGATAACGGGAGTTTACGCTTAATACCAGTAGTTTTCCCTGACAAAGTGATCTACGATTTGGCACTAAGCATGCATCTTGATAAATCACAAAGGTCATACTTTCTGTTATAAGGCACAGCTGTTGTGAAACCTGAGCCAGCTTAGAAACTGTTCATATATCTAGACATTGACGGGAGGATAAAGGCATTAAAAAACCCTTTAACATCCCTCCTTGGCTAAACTAGCCCATTTACAATATTTAGTAAATTGAGCTTTGTTTACTTTACTGTGTGTTTTGAATGATAGCATTCAATAATTTTTGAGGGGAAAATTGATTAATCATTGAAGAGCAGTAATTAGTGTTTACGGTGTACAGGTTATACTACAATACCCAAACATACTGATGGATGATAAAACTTAATTGCTGGCAATCATTTAATTTATACTTTAATGTCATCCACAAACATAACTGCTATACAATTTGATTGTCATTTTAAATTCGGATTGTAACCAGTGTTTCTAATAATACTGCCATTATCGTGACTTGACGAAGACAGAAGTATGGGATAGACAGACCAAAGGGTTGGAATACAAAAATATTTATTGCATTAAAATGGTTAAAGGAAAATCTGCATCCAACACGTTTCTGGAATTTAAGAGTGAACCCTCAGGGTTGAGGATATAAATGGAAAACCAAAAAAGTGGTTTCTGAGCGTTGGAGGGATTTTAAGGGCAGTGTGCAGGCAGCTCATTGGCAGCCATTAGTCGCATCCTGCCAACTGCATGCACAATGCCTTGGAAAAGATAACTGTTGACACCTTGTGTTCATCTAGTATAAAAGGCAAAACATTTGGTTAGTCCAGATATTCACTGGAAGGACAGATTCTGAACCTGAAACTTAAATACTTTGGTCACCTGATGCAAAGAGAGGACCCATTGGAAAAAAGACCCCGATGCTGGGAACCATGGAAGGAAAAAGGAGAAGAGGACAAAAGAAAACAAGACGAATAGAGAGCATCATCGAAACATAAGAACATAAGGTTAAGCAAGCTCCAGGATGCAGTGGAGGACAGAAAAGCCTGGCACACTATGGTCCATGTGGTCACGAAGAGTCGGACACGACTAAACAACTGAACAAAAAACAGCAAGAGCTTCTATGTACTATGCTGTTCTTTTGCATCATAAACATGAACCTACAATATATAATCTGCAAGAAACCGAAAGCAAACACTACAGTGTGGATCATAAATATTCAGTTAAAACCTGAGCACTTCTAATTTGTGTTAATTTTTCAGAGTATTTGGTGAATCTTTCCATCATAGTGATCAGTAGGTGATTTGTTTATCCCTGGGGGGTAGGTATGAACAATCCAGCATTGTTTGCCTCAATTAGATGTCAAAGCCTTTTGATATATTAAACATTAAAATGCCGTGAGGGAAACAGGCGTGAAAGCACCAACAACTGTGTTATTTTATTGGATTCTGATTCCAACATGGATATGTTTATACTCATGGCAGAAAAATGTATTCAATATTTGTAAAAGGATCTGCTATTAAGAACTTCACAATTCTATTCCAAATGCAGCTGTTTGCAGTTCACTTCTGATCTATTTCTGGAATGAAATCTGACATCTTCACACAGAATCTGCTATTCCTACATTGTAGCTTCTTATTATCTGCCTACATGCCAAAGTCACAGTCAACAGTGAACTCTCAGTGTGGGTCTATTTACAGCATTACATGTAACAAACGATAGCGCTAAAAAATAGATAGAAAATAAAGTGTTAAAAGCAGATTTAATTTAACCATACGGTAATCCAATGGGTACATGGTCAAAAAAAATACAGTCTGTTGTGATAAAACAGAAAATTTATAATTTAAAGCAGACTTTTTCTTCCTACACCTCAGCATGCTAATATATCCTCATCTTACATGTATTAGTTAAGCAAACTTACAACAGAAAAATTCAGATGGAGCCTACACACGGTCGGAATTTCTAACCAAAAGCTCACATCTGACTTTTCTTGTCATAATTTCTGATCGTGTGTACGTGGCATGGAGGTGGTAATATCCTGTTATGGGGCTGTTTCTTTGGAGCAGGGACTGGAGCACTTGTCAGGATAGAAGTAAAAATGGATAGGGCAAAATACCATCATATTCTTGAGGAAAATTTTCTCTCCTCATCCAGAAAGTTGCCAATGGGAAGGAGGTTTACCTTCCAACATGACATTGACCCAAAGAACACAGCAGGTGAATGTCCTTGCATGGCCTAGTCAGAGCCCAGACTTAAAACCTATTGAAAATCTGTGGAATAACTTGAAGACTGCAGTCCACAAACAGTCACCAAACAGGGACCGACCTGTCAGAGCACTGCTCTCCCCTATGGGGGATCGGATGAAGACAGACCGTAGAGTTCCTTGTCACCTGATCGGATCCGCCAGACAGATGGAAAATACGGTTTTCCTCCGTCACACTTTGGCAGATCGGAGCGTGTCGGATGTCAGCGAGCATGTCACCGCTGACATCCGTAGCTCCATAGAGGAGCACAGAGTGCCCGTTCAGGTCCGCCTAGAAAACTGTGTGAAAGAGCCCTAAATGAATGCAGGCCCAGCAGATTTCTTCTTTAGTGCCCTGCAACTGCACACCTGGCAGGTAATTATGAAACCACTCCGAATAGACCTACTCAGCGCAAAGGCACAGAGAAACACATGGATTTCTTCAGAATAACAACAAGGTAGGAATCTGCAATAAAGGTTGTTATAATCCTTGCAATGTACAGTACATAGATCACCCAGAGGGGAATATTTTTCCCCCAACAAAAGTGGAGGTACTCTTTAATCATTTATTGGAATAGTTTATGTATATTGGAGAAATTACATACTAACAAAATGTCAATCAGCAACATTCCTGACATGTTTCTTCTCTGTATTTCTAAACAACTTTCTTTCTTCTATTTTTGTAATTGCCAGATGTGACCAAATGAAAGACACAAAGCTGAGGTAAGTATGAGGGCAGCCGGTGAGAAGAAAAACAATGCAGTGTTGCTAGGTAGTGAGGCATAAACAATACAACACAAAAATATTAATCGTTCTGGCAAAGAAGTGTGACACAATCAGTCAGCCCTGAGTGACAGCACACCGCGCATTGAACCTCGGCAGGTTTCGAGGGATGTCATCCAAGTTTCAGCCACTCTTAACACTTTTCATTCAGAGAATGTATACACATTACAGGATGTAGCATAACAATAACTACATGTTTTGCAAAGTACATTATGGACAAAAACATTTATGAAATCTAGTATCTATTTTTTTTCACAAACTGACAGCCTGTTTGTGTTCAATGTTATCATTCTGACAACAGCGCATTCCAGCTTACCCTACCTTCCATATTCCCCTTGTGTAAGGCCTTATGGTCACCAATTTCTTATGTATACATATTTAAAAGTGGGTATCAAGGTTAGATAGATAGATAGATAGATAGATAATAGGGGTGATTTACTAAAGGCAAATATAATGTACATTCTACAAATGCAGTTTCACTCTGCAAGGACATGTAACAAATGCTCTTGAAGAGCACAACTGCAAATGCAAAGTGCACAGCCTATTTGCCTTTAACCACTTGCTTACTGGGCACGTATACCCCCTTCCTGACCAGGTGAAATTTCAGCTTCCGGCACTGCGTCGCTTTAAATGACAATTGCACGGTCGTGCTACGTGGCTCCCAAACAAAATTGACGTCCTTTTTTCCCCACAAATAGAGCTTTCTTTTGGTGCTATTTGATCACCTCTGCGGTTATTATTTTTTTGCGCTATAAACAAAAAAAGTGCGACAATTTTGAAAAAATAATCAATATTTGTTACTTGTTGCTATAATAAATAGCCCAATTGTTTTTAAAAACACATTTTTTTTCTCAGTTTAGGCCGATACATATTCTTCTACATATTTTTGGTAGAAAAAAATAATTAAAAAAATCGCAAAAAGCGACTGGTTTGCGCAAAAGTTATAGCGCTTACAAAATAGGGGACAGAATTATTATTAATTTTTATTATTTATTTTTTTACTAGTAATGGCGGCGATCTGCGATTTTTATTGGGACTGCAACATTATGGCGGACACATCAGACACATTTTTGGCGCCATTCACATTTATACAGTGAACAGTGCTATAAATATGCACTGATTACTGTATAAATGTGACTGGCATTGAAGGGGTTAACACTAGGGGGTAAGGAAGGGGTTAAATGTGTACCCTGCATTGTGTTCTAACTGTGGGGGAGGGGGGTGACTGGGGAAGGTGACCGATCTATGTCCCTATGTACAAGGGACACAGATCGGTCTCCTCTCTCCCTGACAGGACATGGACACAGATCCACATCCTTGTCTCTGTAACCGCCGATCGCGAGTGTTTGGCGGACATCGCGGCCGCCAGGCACGCGCACCGGCATTTCAGTGATGCGGCGGGCATGCACGCGCCACCGGCGGCGATCGCGCCCCCCAGTGGCCTGGAGGAGCGGAGGCCGCAAAAAGACAGCGACCCGGAGAATTAGAACCACCTTGCGGCCGTACAAAGTCGTACAGCCATCAGGAAGTGGTTAATAAAACAGGCCCAGAATACATATCAACGGTATATATTATGTCTTGCTTTCCTCTGCCTCCACTGTTTATTGACAGTTGTTATAGGAGGGCCCAGCCTATATGATGTTTGCTTTATTCATGCTTTTTGAACCACGTCATCTGAACATCTAAGCTAGGACTCATGGTGCACAACCTTGTATACTTATCAGCATACCCATTATTTGTGACTGTATTTTGGAGCTGCTGCAATATATTTAATCTGAGCTTACACATCATTATTAAAAGGGATAATAAAGCCAAGTTTTTTCTTTAAAAAAAAAAAATCCTCCTTTCCTCAGGTCCCCCGCTGGCGCTCCTGGTCCATGCCAAATGCCCCCAGAGCAAGCAGCTTGTTGTGGGATCCTCTTAACAGAACTACCCTCTTTCTCTTCTCTGAGAATCTTACTCAGCAAGCCAGCACTTAGCACTTATCATTTTTCCATAAAGTAGACTACATTCTGCATACACAACAACAAGTTATTTTGCATTTGATTGATTTTGCCATGTCTCACAATTATTTTTGGTATGACGAAACGTGCGCCGAGCAGGGCCTACAGGTGACACCTTTACGCTATCTGATGTCGGTGTTTGGAGATTGCCTGCTCAGGAAACCTCTCTGTGCATCTGTGTATAGATTTTTTAAATATATTGTGGTATGAGATGTCGTTTCTTGCTTTGCATTACAAGAAGACATACTGGTTATTTTAAATGCGTTGTTCACCATTTAATGTGGTCTACACCAGGGGTGTCAAACTCAATTTCATTGTGGGCCACATCAGCATTATGATTGCCTGCAAAAGGGCCGGTTGTATCTGTAAGATTAGATGTCCAGCGCATCCCCCCCAATCACTTTAAATCTGTCCAAACAAGAGTCTAGTAGATCATCCTGGGTATGATAAAGTTTAAAAAACGAATTCTTAAATTATATTATTTCGTAATAAATAACTATAAATAATTATAAAAAAGAATAATGTAATAATAATAAAATTTATTTCCCCACGATTCAATTCTGCAAGTGTTCTAATTTACTATCTTTACTACTGTTTTCTAGCTGGTCTAAAACCACTTTTGACGTAAAGGGACACTTTTTGGTTGCCATGGACAATCTCAAGTTTCCAGGCAGAAAGAACAGTACAGTATATACAGTGCGGAAAATAAGTATTTGAACACCCTGCTATTTTGCAAGTTCTCCCACTTGGAAATCATGGAGGGGTCTGAAATTGTCATCGTAGGTGCATGTCCACTGTGAGAGACATAATCAAAAAAAAAAAATGCAGAAATTACAATGTATGATTTTTTTTAACTATTTATTTGTATGATACAGCTGCAAATAAGTATTTGAACACCTGAGAAAATCAATGTTAATATTTGGTACAGTAGCTTTTGTTTGCAATTACAGAGGTCAAACGTTTCTTGTAGTTTTTCACCAGGTTTGCACACACTGGAAGAGGGATTTTGGCCCACTCCTCCACACAGATCTTCTCTAGATCAGTCAGGTTTCTGGGCTGTCGCTGAGAAACACAGAGTTTGAGCTCCCTCCAAAGATTCTCTATTGGGTTTAGGTCTGGAGACTGGCTAGGCCACGCCAGAACCTTGATATGCTTCTTACAGAGCCACTCCTTGGTTATCCTGGCTGTGTGCTTCGGGTCATTGTCATGTTGGAAGACCCAGCCTCGACCCATCTTCAAAGCTCTAACTGAGGGAAGGAGGTTGTTGCCCAAAATCTCGCAATACATGGCCCCGGTCATCCTCTCCTTAATACAGTGCAGTCGCCCTGTCCCATGTGCAGAAAAACACCCCCAAAGCATGATGCTACCACCCCCATGCTTCACAGTAGGGATGGTGTTCTTGGGATGGTACTCATCATTCTTCTTCCTCCAAACACGGTTAGTGGAATTATGACCAAAAAGTTCTATTTTGGTCTTATCTGACCACATGACTTTCTCCCATGACTTCTCTGGATCATCCAAATGGTCATTGGAAAACTTAAGATGGGCCTTGACATGTGCTGGTTTAAGCAGGGGAACCTTCCGTGCCATGCATGATTTCAAACCATGACGTCTTAGGCCTCGTACACACGAGCAGACAGATTTGTTCAAATCTGTCTGTCCAACAGATTTGAACAAATCTGTCTGCTGGGATTTTGGTTTGCTCGCGTGTACACACGAGGAAACCAAAATCCCCGCCAGCAGACGGCGCGCTGACGTGTCGGTGACGTGGCGGTGACGTTGACGCCGCCACGTCACCGCACCAGGAAGTAAAACACTTCTGCGCATGCGCCGAATCCATTCGGCGGCGGTGCGGGACGACATGTCTGCTGGTAAGTGTACTAACCAGCAGACATGTCGGGCGGACGGATTCCCACCCAATAGATTTCAAAGCATGCTTTTAAATCTGTCGTGTGGCCAAATCCGTCTGCTCGGCCGTACACACGATCGAATCTGTCTGCTGAAACGGTCCAGCAGACCGTTTTCAGCGGACAGATTTGATCGTGTGTACGAGGCCTTAGTGTATTACCAACAGTAACCTTGGAAACGGTGGTCCCAGCTCTTTTCAGGTCATTGACCAGCTCCTCCCGTGCAGTCCTGGGCTGATTTCTCACCTTTCTTAGGATCATTGAGACCCCACGAGGTGAGATTTTGCATGGAGCCCCAGTCCGAGGGAGATTGACAGTCATGTTTAGCTTCTTCCATTTTCTAATGATTGCTCCAACAGTGGACCTTTTTTCACCAAGCTGCTTGGCAATTTCCCCGTAGCCCTTTCCAGCCTTGTGGAGGTGTACAATTTTGTCTCTAGTGTCTTTGGACAGCTCTTTGGTCTTGGCCATGTTAGTAGTTGGATTCTTACTGATTGTATGGGGTGGACAGGTGTCTTTATGCAGCTAATGACCTCAAACAGGTGCATCTAATTTAGGATAATAAATGGAGTGGAGGTGGACATTTTAAAGGCAGACTAAAAGGTCTTTGAGGGTCAGAATTCTAGCTGATAGACAGGTGTTCAAATACTTCTTTGCAGCTGTATCATACAAATAAATAGTTAAAAATTCATAAATTGTGATTTCTGGAATTTTTTTTTTGATTATGTCTCTCACAGTGGACATGCACCTACGATGACAATTTCAGACCCCTCCATGATTTCCAAGTGGGAGAACTTGCAAAATAGCAGGGTGTTCAAATACTTATTTTCCGCACTGTATATATATTAAAAATAAAAAAACGTGCAGGATACTGGTTAAAGCATTAGTGACAAAAGGGATTTAAAATGATTTGATAATGTAATCTGTAAGATTACAGTTTACTGTATGTGTTATGTTTTGGGTACTTTTTAAATTTGCCACTGGTACACCTCATGATGTTTCTTTTTTTCTGTTTGTTATGTTAAAATATCAATAAATATATTTTCAATTCTCAATTTGCTACTGGAACACAGAGCATCGGGCGGAGGACACAGCCCGCAGACACAGCGGGAGGACATTGCAGGATCCTGGGGACAAAGTAGGTAACCTGGACCAGGATTCTGCAATGCAATCCTGAGTGTGGCTCGGGGTTACCGCTAATGGTACTAAAATGTAACCCCTATCTGTACCCGGGTTTACCGCCAGGGAGGTTAAAGGAGAATTGTGTTTTTTTTTTTCCAAATTACATTTATTTTTTAACTTATTTTTGATTCCATGCTATTGTAAATATGAGATCTGAGGTCCCTTGAGCGCTTTAGAAGAGTGAATTCATACTGGAACACAACGGAAGTTTTATCTATTTCTTTCTTTCTTTCGATTCAGTGCACTTAGCATCAACTTGGTACTGTTTTTTAGAGCTGGCAGTCGGCTCTCTTGAAAACACAATCCTAGGCGTTAACTAGCCACTGGACTGCTTATTTTATACAAGCAGTGAGAATAGATGACCCCCCCCTCATGTCACCTCTCCCTGCTCTCCCGTGTGTTCATCGGCTGGATGGCTTTAATTGGCTCTCTGCTATGGTAACTCAGAATCTAAGGCCTGACATTACTTTGTTTACCCGGATAACAGCGCCATTTAAAAAAAATCTAAAGCCTTTAGAAAACACTGATCTTGCTGTTTTGAGTGCTTTTATGGACAGCGGAGTGTAGACATATGCAAATAATATAGCTTACCTGTAGGTTAAATGAATATCTCCTAAATATGAGCAGTAGCAGGTGATGTCACTTGCACATGCGCTCTGAAGGAACGGCATACCCATGCAATTTTTTCAGAGCTCCAATGCCATGGGAGTGACGTCATAGCGGCTCAGCCAGTCAAGCAGCCGCAAGCACGGCTGGAAGGCTTTGTTTCAAAGTAAGTCTTTCATAATGTGATGGTATGCAAATTATACTAGCAAAGTATGCCTTTACTTAGCAGGGGAAATCTTTTTTTTTCTTTTTAAGTTTACTGCTGCTTTAAGGGTTGCTGCTGATGTCTTCAGGTGAGCATGTGGGTCGATATGTTGTGACCTAGGGACGAGGCACTAGTTGGGATTTATTCACTAGCTGACATGTTTAAAAAAATTGTTAACTTCCGTGTTGTGTGCCCCTTTTGGCTATTACTACAGTTGTTATACTTCTAATATGCTTTTTCCTTTAATGTATTATTTGTAATGTTTTCTATTAAATTATGATCCATTACTGTTAGATAATATATTTAGTCTCTTATAATGTGTGGCAAATCTGTGATCATTATGCTGTCAGCCCCATCAATACTACTATAAGACATGTATGGGTGATTCCCAAGTCATGAACGGTTGCAGCTTATGTTTAGCTTGGCTTTTGGTCTTTCTATTGGCTGTCTCCCTGTTTATTGTGCACAGGTGCAGTCTTGCTGATTGGTGCAGACGCCTTAATTTCTCTGCTCATTTCCTGGGATCACTGCTTGCAGTTCTCTTGGGTTTGTGCAACAGCAGTGTACAACCCACGTGATGGAAATGCCAGCATTTGGTCATGCTGGCTCTGCCGCCATTATGGAGGCTGCCCCTTTTTCCTTGCCCCTCCCTTTAAATTTGAAGGGAAAGGAGAGCACAGAAGGTTTACTGCTCATTTTCGTGAGGGCTATTACCACCAATAATTAATGATTATTCTGGATGATAAGTGACCTGAAGAGGTAATTTTGGGTACTATGGTACCTTTAGGCAGTAGTGTACGACAGTCTCTTCCTGCTTTTTTTTGACCAGGGCTCTATATGACCAGTGTGTGTAAGCCTTATGGTTACCTTTCTGCTATTTTTACTGTACAGATAGTGCTTACATATAGTGGAGAATGGTGGTCTACACCCCGTCCCCCCATCCTCGATGTGCCCTTCTTTGATCCAGCTGGATGGCTCTGGTACTCATATGGTAGACTATTTGATGACTATGTCCTGTAATATTTCAGCATGCTTGCTAAAATCAATGGGCCAGATTCAGGTAGATGGGAGCATCTTTGCTCTGGAGTAACGCTTCTCATTTACGTTACTCTGCCGATATTTTAGGAGCAAGTGCTGTTATTCATGAAGCACTTGCTCCTAAAGTTGCGGCAGCGCATCACAAATGAGCCGGCTGATTTCAAATTGGGCGGGTACGGGGCGTGTATTATTTAAAATAAGCGCGATCCCGCGGCGAACGTACTGCGCATGCGTCGAGTGTCAATACATCCCAGTGCGCATGCTCCAAATTCTGTCAGTGAACGTCAATGACGTCACATCCCCATTCATGAACGTTTTATGCAAACGGCGCAAATTTTTTTTTTTCCGACGCGCTGACGACGGCTATACTTAACATAGGATACTCCACTAGGGGGCTGCTTTATCTTTACGTCGCGTATCGCTTCCGGAAACGTCGGAAAGTCAATGCGTCGCGCCCGAAAACGATCGTGAATTTCCGATTCCCGCTGATTAACATATTTTTTCAGCGTAAATCAGCGGGAACGCCCCGGCGCCATTTTTAAATTAAATTTGTGATACGATGGCGGAATTCAATTGCGCCAATCGTATCGGAACACCAACCCGGCGTTTCTTGTTTTCTGGTTACAGAAAACAGAAACGCCGGCTTAAAGTGACAGTTAGGCTGGAGTATCACAGATACTCCAGCCTAACTCTACCTGAATCTGGCCCATAGTACGCAACTCTAAGATGGGGTCTCCTGAATGGTTATATATGTTTGACATGAGTGGATTTGTCCTCGTGTATGTCATGTCAATGTTTATTTATGCACAATTTGTGATATATTTCTTATTTTGACGAGTCGAGGGCTAGTCACTCCCTAAGTCAATATACTATACATACTGCTTACTATTCCCATTCCCCTAGTTATTTGATGTCATATGTGAATGTGCTATAGTTTTATCATTTTTACATTTGAATCATATTTACATTAATAAAATAATGAGTGTAGCGCTACCCTCGAAAGGGCCGCTGGTTTGATGATGGGATCGGCAGATTAAGTCATTCTCACTTTTTGTCTAGGGGTGCACCAGAAGTACTAGATAGTAGTTGAGTGTCCACGCAGTGAATAAAGGTTTTCTCAATGCTTTAATTCCAGGCCAACATTGCCGAACATCAACTCGGTGAAGGAAGAATAGGTTGATGAGAAGGAAAGAACTCTAGATGTCAGGCCTGGATATAGGTGTAGCAGAGATTAGCTCTTGAAACACACAGAGCCCACACGTCGCGACTCAACGCCTTGGGTGGGTGAGGTGTCTCCCAGACAGGGCTCTCTCTCTCTCAGACAGCTGCCAGGACGCCACCTCAAACTCTAGCTGGGAGGAACGAGTCTCTCTCACCGACCCGACTCTAAACCCCTGCCACAAGCCAATAAAATGTAAATCATTTGGAGTGTCCGAACAGAGCGAATACTCCCAGCAACTATCTTAGAACAGATCTCCGGGTGACAGCAAAGCATACCTGTCCATTGCCCGGACGCCGGATCTTCTCTATGGCATTTGGGGAACCCAGCGAACCACCGGGGTCCCCTCAGTTTCGTCTCCGATTGAGACTCGATAAGGCCTATAACCTGGCCAGGTAGGCCACGCCGGCAGGTTCCATGAATGCGCACACCCTGAAGGTGGGCGTCGCACCCCGACTCCGGGACCCCGTGCCGCCAAATGCCCCCGAACACCTGACCTCCGTCCCATATATATCCCTCCCCAACATGCCCAGAGAGAGAAAACCCTCTCCAATTGGCTGCTGGGGAAGATTCCATCTGCCAGAAATGCCTCCAGCTCCCACTGCCGGCCAAAGATGAACTCACATCCTCAGAATGCAGTCCGAGCCAGTGGTCCTTTCCAGAACGACACAGGTCATTAACCCTAACAAATCACGACTGGGAGCAGTGTAACTCTCTCAGTCAAACTAGTATTAGAAAATTGCCCAATGCGAAAAGCAATTGCGCTACATGAGTTTTTACGTATTTTTGCTTGGGTGCCTGAAAAGTCCCCCAGGTTTAATTTTTGTTATTTTCAAAACCCTTCTGAAGAGGATGCGGTATCTTGGCACCAGAAACCCCTAGCCTATGTTTGATATTCTTAGTTTAAGTATAGTGCTGCACTTGTATTGTTTACAGATCGTGGAACGGTTTTGGTTACTGTTCTCTGTATGCTGGGGAATGGACCAGGACCTAGTCTAAAGCCTAGTACACACTGATTAATTTTAATTTTTTTTGCACTCAACCCAGCAGGCTAAACAAAAACAAAAAAACCTGAAGAACGCGGGAGGTGCCACTGTACTAACTATGAGATGTTAGTACGATCTCCCCCGCTGAGCTATTGTGCTCTGACAAGGGGACAGCCCCCCCACCACAACACACTGGTTAGCACTTTCAGCCAGTGCCTGAGAGCACTGACCAGGTGCCGATCGGCAAAGCTTTTTTTGGTTATCCCTTCAACAGATGGTGGCCAAAAGGCTGGCTTCTGTCAGACCGGCTGCCACACACGGGCCATATAACCCTCCTGTGTGTACAACCCTTAACCTCCCTGGCGGTATAATTATTTCAGATTTTAGGTGCTGAAAGAGGTACCATTATTTTGCAAGAAAATTTGGCGTTTTACATTGTAGGCCTGTAATTCATAGGAATAACTCACTTAAATCTGTCCAAACAAGAGTCTAGTAGACATCCCGGGTATGAAAAAGTTTAAAAAACAAAATTATTATATAATAAATAATTATAAATAATTATAACAAATAATAATATAATTATAATAAAAATTATTCAATAATGTAATCAACTCAAAATCCCAGAAATTTGCTCAGTTGCAGAATTGTCGCTGCCATCGCTTAATTCTGCAAGTGATTATAATTTATTATCGCTGTTTTCTAGTTGCTCTAAAACCACTTTTGACATAAAGGGACACTTTTTGGTTGCTATGGACAATCTCCAGTTTCCAGGCAGAAAGAACAGTTTTTATTATACAAAAGTACATGTAGGGCACTGGACAGACCACTAGGGACAAAGGGGGTATTTATTTCATACAGTAGTGTAATCTATAAGATTACAGTATACTGTATGTAATGTGTTTATTTACTTTTTTTGAATTTGGCACCGTTCTCCGCCCCCGCGCGTCGTAACATCGCAGGGAACGGAGATCGGAGGCACACAGGCGGGGAGGCATCGCAGGATCCAGGGACAAGGCAAGTAACTTTACCTGTGGCTGCTGCGAGGCGATCCTGAGTCAGGCTCGGGGATACCGCTTTTGGTACTGAAATCTTACCCCGAGCCAGACTTGGGAATACCGCCAGGGGGGTTAAGGATTATATACATTCCTATAGATCTGGGTCCCTTTTAACACAGTACTTGTTAGACTGCAAGATTTGTCGTGTGATTTACAGTGTGGGTCTTCATTATTTTCATGTATAAAAGGCTCCTTGCTGACGTTGGAGGAGGAGATTTTGCCATTTGACCTACTGTGTGAGTTTTTTGTATCATACTGACTGGCAGGGTTCTATCTGGCTGCCCAGGGGAGTGTCTGCCATATGGTTAGTAATAAGAACACACGAATGGCAGGTTAATCAGGATGTACTGTATATAAACATACAAACCAGCTTTTCATGTCTCTGTATTATTCATTGCCAATATTGTCATAATTATTGCCAAGATGCCAGGTGCAGTCACATATTGGAACATATTGGATACATTGGATATATATATCTTCATTGTGGAACATATGTTATGGGAATATACAAGGACACACTGACGATTTGCAGGCAATCCTTCTAATGGTTGAAAAGCATGACGTCTTTCGTATAATGAAATGTGTAGGGTCACCCGGAAGTTTGTTTCTATGCTCTCAGAGTTGATTTTTCAATGCAAAATTACCCAGCTTGTAAGTGCCATTTACAAATAAATAAAAGGTATTGTGAGGTTGTACACTGTGAAGCATCTGCTCTTGTTTTCTTTCTGAGCATTATAGATAGGGAAAAAAACAGCGCTAGTGTCCTAGAGATATAAAAGCAGCCAGCACAGGAATAGACGATAAAGCGTAATAAATGACAAAATAAGTACAGCGCTAAAAAAGTGAAAACAACCTTTTGAGGGTTAACCTCTCGCCTACGAGAGCACGATGATGTACGCTGCTACACTCGGCACTGGTTCAGTGCCTTGCTTTGTAAGTGCTATTTTTTATTCATTAAAATGTATTTTATTTGCGGAGAGCACTATGGTTTGTTCTTTATAATTTCATGACCTACATCATATTGGATTAACTTGCGAGTTTACCTGGTTGCTGTTGTCATCTTCTGACCCTGGATTAGTGAAGTCTAAGTTTGAATCATCTTTATCTTTACCCATATGGGAAGGCGCTTGTAAACCTCTATTATCTAAGGGTCTACAGCAGTGGTTCTCAACCTGGGGGTCGAATGACGATTTTCCAGGGTTCACAGAATCATGGGCTGTTCTTGAAGCCCACGCTGCTCTCCCAGTCTTTCGCCAGCACTGCCACTCATTCCATTTTCCCACCCATACTAAGGAGTAATAGAAGGAATAAAAATAGAGAATACATGGAAGAGAGAGGAAAAGAGGGGGAGGAACAAAGAAAAAAGGGAAAGAAATACGAGAGAGGAATAGGGGAAAAAAATAGGATAGAGAGAGAGAGAGATAAAAAGAAAACAAAGAGTGGTACATCCTAAAATGGTGGCGGGCATGCCCCTGCAGCCCCCCGGGCCTTAAAGGGGACGTACAGCTGTGCCATTCTGCCGACGTATATAGTCGTGGAGCGGTCAGAAAGGGGATAATCTCTGCACAAAACAATAAGACAGACATAGTACGTAATGGGCATCATTTATTATCAAATACAAATTAATGTATAAAGTAAGGGAGGAAAAAAAAAGTCAAAAAAGGAAAAGCACAGAAAAACGAAAATACCTCCCTTGTTGGGAATAACCCTTGGATGGCAAAAAATTGGCAAAGACCGCATCATGCCCTATTGATAAAAGCATTGATATCCCACTCCACATTCATAACTGATGGGGAGTGGGATTGTAATTCGTATATCCAGAAGGTTTCAAATCTTGAAGGGGAACGATTCTATCTATAATGAGAAATTCAGTACCTCTGGGATCACGATCATAGTATTGATAATGCTTGGGTACACTGCGATTGGTGTCGCCCTTTTTAATTTTAGGTATGTGTTCGTTGACTCTTACTGATAAAGTGCAAATTGGTCTACCAACATTTTTCTTCCCACAAGGGCAAGTCAAAAGATATACAATACACTTGGTAGCACATGTAGAGTAATGTTTCCTGGGGAAGGAACAATTAGTAACTGTAGATGTAAATTGTTGAGTCTTACATCTACCTGTATTACCATTTTAACATGGAAAGTACCCAACGAGGTTGTGAAAAAAAAGAAGGTCTGACAGGGGGGGGGGGGGTGTTGATAATATTAGAAGCGATTTTACTCTGTAAGGAGGGGGCACCTCTATATATGACTTTAGCTCTGTCAGGCAACAAAGACCCCAAAATCTTGTCAGTCTATTAATAATCTGTTTGATTTGTTTGTTGAATAGAATATGAGGTAAATACTGACCATCTAAATAATAATAAATAAAAAAAAAACATTTATCATTTTCCTTCCAAAACAGTGTTGTGTTGGTCTATCACATAAAATCCCAATAGAATACATTTACATTTTTCTTTGTAACATGACAAATTGTGGAAAAGTTTCAAGGGGTATGAATACTTTTTCAAGGCACTGTATATCTGACAGTTTCACTTTAAATGGAGTGATACAGAATCGTCTGGTCACTGAATATTTGGTGCTATAGGGTTGTGATCCCATGAGGCTTTCAGTTTAGAATCCGCACACAGCTATACACACTTTTGTACTTTTGGCAAATCAAGGAAACGAACGTGGTCACACCTCTCCAGCACCCCAAATGATATATGCCGTTTGTCTCTTTCAGGTTTACTGTTCTTCGTTACAATAAAAATAGGCAGAGATGAACAAATAAAAAATGTAATTAAATATCTAATAAGGCAGGATCTACACTAATTAAATTACTTGATCCCATTATGGTGTTATTCTTCTTTGCTCTTGATTTATAGATCTGTCACTACATTGCCACACAGTAGCCTTTCCAATAATACAAGCCTTGACCTGGCTTGGTATGGTGAATAGCAAGGTTGATCAAAGAGTAATTAACAATTACACACTGCCTGAGAGGACAGCTATAAATTCAAGAACCTGCTTTCTCCAAGTCATCTTTACATAAGATCGGGCGAAGGCAGACATTATTTCACACCATAATGATCTCGGGCTTCAAAAAGTCACATGTATAGCAATTAGTGTTTCATTTCTTAGTACTAGAGCAATTTCAAATTCTTAATCATGTCACAGAAGTATCCCAAGTGTTTCAAAATCTCTTAACAGTTTTTGAACAACAGATTAGTTCACATTATTTAATGTTTTAATTTGTTCAGTATTATTCATTATTCAATCATTCTGATCTCTCTACAGAACACAGAAGTCATATAGTAGATGGGGCGGTGGAAAAGTTTATGCTTCACCTGTGGTGCTTGTATTGGCCCAGCAGTGCACCAACACCTTTGCAGCCATTGTGCTACATGCTGGGTGTTTGGTGTGCTCCTGCACCTTTAAGGAGGGGTGGCTCCCCTTCAGTCCACCTGCCCTCATCTATCCATCAGAATGCATGTGCCTCCATTGTGGGGACACTCATTGTTTAGTGTTAGGACCACAGATACCAGGGTGCCTTGGCGTGGCTCTGTGGCTCACGCATGCAAAATGCATGCGGACAAAACCCCTGTTTTTAATGCATACTGTTAGATAGGTTAATTGGTTGTTCTGCGGGCTGGTCGGCAAGTAGGCTTGGTTTTTCCCTGGGCATTCCCCAGGCTTTGTTGTTGTCATATAGTAGCCAGCAGAGGGAATAATAGTACCCATGGGACCCAACATCTGACATACTTGGAAGTGTTGGACACCAGTGGTGGCCATAGCTCTGCAAGAGAGCGAAAACTGAAATTGCCGCCAACTGGACAGGCGTTTTTTTCTTCTTTTACTGGCTAGCTTGAATTTAATTCTTAGAGGTAGTGACAGTGTCACTTTAAGGAGCCAGGGCATGTGTTCACTAGGCTGAACAAGAGAAATTCATTAATTCCAACAACATAGGTAGATGAATCTCCTGCTGCTGGCTATTGTATTCTGACAGCTACACCCTTGGCTGAGAATACCCAAACAGTGACTGCAGCAGAGTGGTTGCAGTAATTATTTGGCCTACTTATGCCCCTTTCACACGGGCAGACCATTCAGGTCCACCTGTCAGTTTTTTAGGTGGTCCCGAACAGAGGCTTCATGCAGGTCTATGGTGCAACGGATGTCAGCGGTGACATATCTGCCGCCATCCGATTCGCTCTGATCCGCTCAACTTAGACGGATGGAAACCCTATTTTTTATCTGTCTGGCAGATCGGATCGGATGAAAACAGGTGGTCTGTTTTCATCAGATCCCCCATAGAGGAGAGCGGAGCTCTGACATGTCTGTCTGGCACATTGTGCAGAGACTGACCTGTCATCCACCTGCTCAGCAGGGATCAACAGAGCAATCCTTGCTAAGCAAAGCAGAGTCTGTGCACGGACACATCCGTGTAAAAGAGTCTTTATTCTACCTGGCTGCTTCAATTCCTAAATTGACATTTGTTGAGCCAGGTAGTGTTGGCAAGGTTACTCACAGGTCATATTTCCACCAATTCAAAAGCTGCAGCCAAAATTTAAGCCATGTATGGCCAACTTTAGTCCACACGCTCTCACATATACACCCACACACATACACAGTGTGACAATAATCTTATGCCACGTACACACAGTCGGAATTTCAGACAAGAAAAGTTTGATGTGAGCTTTTGGTCGGAAATTCCGACCATGTGAAGGCTCCATCAGACTTTGTCAGAATTTCCAACAGCAAAAATTTAATAGCTGGTTCTCAGCGGGAAAAGTTTTTGTCGGAAATTCAGATCGTCTGTATGCAACTCCGACGCACAAAAAAAAAAGTCGACACATGTTCGGAATCATTGAACTTAATTTTTCTCAGCTCGTCGTAGTGTTGTACGCCACGGCGTTCTTGACGGTCGGAATTGTGTGTGACCATGTGTACGGAGCATAAGACATGCATTTAACTGCCTGGTGAAGGACTGACAAGCTGACGGCTGTGCTTTATATACAGTAGAGAATAGGGAAATTTGGTGAGTGAGTGATGCTCGTCTATTCACACATACGCTGTGGACAAGTTGAGACATTTAGATTTTTATGAAGGATGTGACTTTTTTAGCAGTTTTTAATTGATCAACAAGGGTGAGGCCAGTAACCTAGGAATTAGATAGGTGAGTCATTTCTGGTGAAGTTATATGTGAAGCAGCCAGGGCCAGGGAAATGTGGTTTGCAGCATTTTGCAAGAAAGCAAATCTAATTACTGTGAATTCTTGAACTATGGCAGTGAAGCTGCACATTAGCTGACACCTACAATGACCTGACTTTTATTTAGAGATAACCTGCTGTTTAAATAGAAAACTATCTAGTTTACTTGATAGTAAAGTATTACATTGCTGTATAACCATATGAAATGGAGCTTTGTGTGTACTACGAGTTTATAAGGGTTCCCAAATTAAAAGCATACTAAATACACCCTAACAATCTAAAAATTAGGCAATGGTTTTGCAAAGAGAGGTGTTTAGGCAGGAGAAAAAAAAAAGCATAGGAAGGTGTGTGAAGTAGTTCATTAACCACTTAAGACCCGGACAAAAATGCTGCTAAATGACCTTGCCCCTTTTTGCGATTCGGCACTGTGTCGCTTTAACTGACAATTGCGCGGTCGTGCGACGTGGTTCCCAAACAAAATTTGCGTCCTTTTCTTCCCACAAATAGAGCTTTCTTTTGGTGGTATTTGATCACCTCTGCAATTTTTATATTTTGCGCTATATACAAAAATAGAGCGACATTTTGGAAAAAAAAAAATCGATATTTTTTTACTTTTTGTTATAAGACAAATCAAATAAACTAAATTTTAGTCAATCATTTAGGCCAAAATGTATTTAGCCATATGTCTTTAGCAAAAAAATAGCTACCTAGCGGGAACAGCGACACTAATACAGCGATCAGAAAAATGATCGCTTAGTGACGCTGGCAATAGGGAGTGAAAGGGTTAACTAGGGTGGTGATCAAGGGGTTAAAACTTTATTGGGGGGGGTACGGGGGCTATCCTGAACCTAACACTGACTGACTGTCACACTGACACTAAATACAGTAATCAAACATGTATGATTACTGCATTCAGTGACACTGTGACAGGGGGGAGGGGGGGCGATCGGGGGGGGGGGTTAATGTGACTATGTGTAGTGTGTGTCAGTGTAGTGTTAGTGCAGACTTACTGTGTGATGTGATCTCTCCTCAGCGGTGGTTGAAAAAAACGCTGAAGGAGAGATCACATCACTTCCTCCTTCCTGTGTTTACTCAGGAGGAGGAAGTGACAGGGCGGGGAGCACGTGGATTGGCTGAGAGCGATCCGGAGGGGGCGGACAAAAACGAATAGCTGCCCCCTCATCCAGCAAAACACGGACCGACGTATGTACGGGGGGGGGGTGTCCGATGTGCCTGTCGGTGTCATTCTGCCGACGTAAATGTACATGCGGCGGTCCTTAACTGGTTAATAGAAGGCATTGGAAGGTGAAAAACAAACAATTAATTCTAACCTAAAGCGGACAAGTATTCCTGCGATTTCAATCTAGGCATATTTTCGATGCAGCTGAATGTTTTTTTAATACTAGATCACCTAATGTGCTGGTTGGGAACCCACAATAACTCCTGACCACAAATATTCTTATGTGCTTATGAAGTCATCATCTGGCTGCCACAATCCAGTAAATAGAGGCATTCCCTGATAATACAAATGGAAGTGCAGGGAGAGCTCCACTAAAGATTTTTTTATGTCACAATGTAGAGTATAAGATTTCCTATCATCTGTGCCCAGTCTTGCCACACAGAGTTAATCCAGATCTGAGAAATCCTCTTTTAATGTTCAGTGAAAATTAACAGAATTCCAGATAAAAACCTGCCTAAATAAAAAGTCAGTTTCTGTCTTCTTGCTTTGAGTGACAGGTTATTTACATATCTAGCTTGGACATGTTTATCATATGTTATATTATGTTTATCATAACATGAGGTGATTCACAGTATAAAAAGTGAGAAATCCACCCCTCCCCCACATAACACATCCTGGTAATATACAATGAACTTTGGATCACCTCATGTTATGATAAACATAACATAACATATGATAAACATGTCCAAGCCAAATATGTAAATAACCTGTCACTCAAAGCAAGAAGAGAGAAAACCGACTTTATAATTTGGCAAGTTTTTATCTGGAATTCTGTTAATTTTCACTGAACATTAACAGAGGATTACTCAGCGCTGGATTAACTCTGTGTGGCAAGACTGGGCACAGATGATAGGAAATCTTAGGCGGCGTACACACGATCGGATATATCCGATGAAAACGGTCCGCGGACCATTTCCATCGGATATGTCCGATCGGGAGTTTGATCCGATGGCGTGTACACACCATCGGATCAAATTCCCCGCCGCCGGAAGGCGCGGTGACGTGGCGGTGACGCGGCGGTGACGCGGCGGTGACGTTGACGCCGCCGCGTCACCGCAACGTCACCGCACCAGGAAGTAAAACACTTCCGCGCTTGCGCCGAATCCATTCGGCAGCGGCGCGGCGGCGGTGGGGGCCGACATGTCTGCTGGTAAGTGTACTAACCAGCAGACATGTCGGGCGGACAGATCCCCACCGGATAGATTTCAAAGCATGCTTTGAAATCTGTCGGGTGGAGAAATCTGTCCGCTAGCCCATACACACGAGCGGAGATGTCTGCTGAAACGGTCCATCGGACCGTTTTCAGCGGACATATCCCCTCGTGTGTACGCGGCCTTATACTCTACATTGTGACATCAAAAAAAAAATGTGCCCCCTTCTATAAAAAATAAAGAAAGAAAACTACGCACCCACTCCACACTCCACAACTTCCCCCACTTCCTGCGACACATGCCTCTTCTGGGTTGGATGAGACCCAGCATCATTAAACTAATTTCATGTGAGCCAAGAACATCATGCACAAAGCCCCTAGGGGTTTATCATCATGCATCCTGGGCTTGGCGTATTCTTAAACTAGAGGCATGCGCACATTATTATATATAGGGCAGCTCAAGTTAGAAGGAAGAACCGCCACCAAGAAAGAAAAGGGAGGACCCCAAGAGCCCATTCGCACAGGGGCGGCACGACTTTGGGGGAGACTTGCAAAATTACTTTTGTATAGAAATCAATGCAAGTCGCCCAAATCGCCCCCAAAGTCGTACAAGAACCTTTTTCTAAGTCGGAGCGACTTGCTTCGCTCCTATTAGAACAGTTCTATTGAACAAAGCGGGACGCAAATTGTCAGGAGGCTGTTGCCCCTGACGAGTCGCCCCTGTGTGAATGGGCTCTAAATGTTAATGGAGTCTGAGAGGAGCTCCAAGAACTTCCACTTTATGTCTATAGTGTTTGAAGAGAGCTACCCATGATTTTGAGACACATTTAGGAATCAGTCCACAGCAACACTAGAAACTGTGTATTCAAAGGTTAGGTGCATGTGACAGGTTTTCTTTATGCATAGTACACATCCTATTTTATATAGGGGAATATAATGACCAATTGCTTGCATTGTGGTGGAACTGTTGGCTTTCAGTGCTGGATTCTAGGTTTTTATTTCTCTAGGCACATTACTAGTTTAGAGTACACCTACAGTATTCTCCCTGTGTTTGTGCAGTTAACTTCTACATTCCAAAATCCCACTAGTAGTTCATTGTTCTTAAGTAAGGGTTTGTCTCCCTCTAGTGACCGTTGAATCTCTATCAGGATCTTTCCTTCATTTAAGAAGCAGACAGTTAAGGATTGTGGGATATGTATTTTAATGAGGAAGTGACTCATAGGGCCAGATTCAGGTAGAGTTAGGCTGGAGTATCAGTGATACTCCAGCCTAACTCTCACTTTGAGCCGGCGTTTCTGTTTTCAGTAAGCAGAAAACATGAAACGCCGGGTTGGAGTTACTATATGAGCGGCGTAATTGTATTTCGCCGTCGTATCGTAACTTCAATTTTAAAAATGGCGCGCGGGGCGTTCCCGCTGATTAACGCCGAGAATATGTTAATCAGCGGTTATCGGAAATTTACGATCGTATTCGGGCGCGACGCAGTGACTTTCCGAAGTTTCCGTAAGTGATACGCGGCGCAAAGATAAAGCAGCCCCCTAGTGGAGTATCCTATGTTAAGTATGGCCGTCGTCATTGCGTCAAAAAAAAAAACGCGTCGTTTGCGTAAAACGTCCGTGAATGGGGATTGACGTCATGGACGTTCCCTGAAAGAATTTGGAGCATGCGCACTGACAGTCGACGCATGCGCAGTACGTTCGCCGCGGGATCGCGCATAGTTAACATAATACACGCCCCCTACCCGCCCAATTTGAATTCCGCCTGCTCATTTTTCGCTACGCCGCCGCAACTTTAGGAGCAAGTGCTTTGTGAATAACAGTACTTGCTCCTAAAGTTACGGCGGAGTAACGTAAATGAGAAACGTTACTCAGATTAAAGATTCGCCCATCTACATGAATCTGGCCCATATTGTTTAAATCAGTCTGGGAACTACAAGACCCACAATGCCACAATTCCAGCTATGAGTAAGCATCTCACGATGGGAAACATGTTAGCCATTTTTTGTCCTAGTGTTCACTTTCAATTTTTGACTGCACTGTTTTTGGATCATCTTTCGATTTGGTTTTATCCAATAAAGACGTTGTTTAATGCAGTGCGGCAGTCCAGGATTTCTTTCCAACCCACAATGCCAAGTTACAGACCCACAATGCCAAGTCACAGAACAGCCTGCTGGGAGGTGAGATAAAAGGACAGGCGTGGCCTGCTTTCGGCCTCTCTGGACGCCATTCAACTGCCAGCAGGAGGTCTGTGTGTGTGTGACCAGGAGTGAGAGACTGCAGCCTACAGCGGAGAGCCAGATCATCCACCATAGAGGGATTATTGGAGGACGGCCCTGCTAGTCGAGCAGGTGGATCGGCCTGCGCTTCAAAGCATTTGAAGCCATCTGCCTTCCAGCACACCAGGAGGAACAGCACGGCGTGACAGCGCCATCTACACTGACGGAAACACTTGCAGGAGGTTCCGGATGGAGTCTGCAGCCAGCTGGGATCCATAGTGTCGAGAAGGCACATACCTATCCAAGTAGCGACTGCAGTATTGCTGAGAGTTTCTTTCCTACAGACTGCTGCCGAGATGGCTGTGGATCTGCTGCACCTGAGCATCTTACAACCAGACTTTGGGGCTTTGTCTTTCTCCCTTGCGCGGTAAGGTCAGTACTGTATTACTCACACATAAAAGGAATCACAAGTGGGAATAGTTCTTCAGTTAAGGAATCCATAGCATCATATTCTACAGTTATTGCTATTTCTAGGTTTCTTTTGGACTACAATTAATCACATAAATCAACACTGCAGTATAAAATAAGCTAGCTGAAGACAAAACTGGAACTTGAGGAATATTCACCGCTTTAATCCTTTAAAAAGCTTTACTGCTCTATCTTGGATAATTGTTCTGAACTACTACTTGGGGGAACCATTTAGTGAGATATAGTTAGAATTTGTATTGTATTATTGTATTCACTGTTGTGTATTCTCTTAGTGCATCGGTCTGTGTATTGAGGCCTCAGTGGAAAGGTATTTTATACATATGTTAAAAGTATTGACGATCTATCTCCCTGTTAGACATGTGCACAGAAAAAAAATTCGTTTTTTTTTGTTCTGTTTCGTATCGTTCCGTTTTTTCGTTTTCGTTCGTTTTTCGTAAGACGCCCGTTTTCCTGTTTGTTCCCGTTCGTTTTTCGTATGACGCGATTTTTTCGTATTCCGATCGTTTCGTATTTTTGTTACTGTTTTATTTTCGTACATGCGGGATGGTTCGTTATTCTGTTTAATTAATGTTCGTTACTTGTTAGACAATAATTTTCGTGAATTTTCGTCAATGATTTGCAGTATCTTGAAACCCTTTTCTTTTGCTATTTTCAGTCGTATGTTCATATGACATCTATAACAAAAGATTTGCATTCTGTATTTTAAATTCCTTTTTTCTGTTCGTATTTTGGATTCAAAATACAGCATGCAAATCTTTTGTTATAGATGTCATATGAACAATGAACATAGGACTGAAAACAAACAGAAAAAGGATTGAAACAAAATACAAAATGCAAATCTTTTGTTATAGATGTCATATGAAAAATGAACATAGGACTGAAAACAAACAGAAAAAGGATTGAAACAAAATACAGAATGTAAATCTTTTGTTATAGATGTAATTTTTGTTCTTTTGCCGTTTTCGTTTTGTCGTTTTTTTCCGTCGGATCATTCATTCGTATTTGCGGTTGTTCGTTATGCGGCTCATTCGTAATCTCGTAGTTTTCGTATTTTGGTGCTTTAATTTTTTCGTATGTACACATTATCCTGCGGGTACGAAAATGAACATTTTCGTACGAAAATAACATTCGTACGAACGGGAATGCACATATCTACTCCCTGTGTACCTGTTCACATATACCATCATCAGGTTGCTATTGGGTACAAGTCTATGACATTATTGCATTGAACAAATACCTCTGCCAATCATAATCTGTGTTCATTCATTGTTTAACTGTATAATTTCCTTGTGTTATCTTTTACCATAGTAAACATTCTTTGAGTGGTTCAGTGACTTTGTCTGAGTTTCTCATTATTACAATGGAACCCGTGTCAGAGGTAAGAGAGGGTCTGCTGAGTCGGGGTGGCCAGTGGAGTATAGAGTCAATCAACAGCCCCCATGGGGGTACTGCTACATATGTATTTATACAGTGCATCTGGAAAGTATTTACAGTGCTTCACTTTTTCCATATTTTGTTTTGTTACAGCCTTATTCCAAAATGGATTAAATTAATTATTTTCCTCAAAATTCTACAAACAATACCCCATAATGACGTGAAATAATTTTATTTTAAATCTTTGTAAATGTATTAAAAATAAAAAAATCACATGTACAGAAGTATTCACAGCCTTTGCTCAATACTTTTTGTTGAAGCATCGTTGGCACCAATTACAGCATCAAGTCTTTTTGAATATGATGCTACAAGCTTGGCACACCTATTTTTGGGAAGTTTCTCCCATTCTTATTTGCAGTGCCTCTCAATCTCCATCAGTTTGGATGGAAAACATTGGTGCACAGCCATTTTAAGATCTCTCTGGAGATGTTCAATCTGGTTCAAGTCTGGGCCACTCAAGGACATTCAAAGAGCTGTCCAATAGCCACTCCTTTGTTATCTTGGCTGTGGTCTTAGGGTCGTTTTCCAACAGGAATTGTGAATTTTGTGATCACTTGATACCTGTATCTTCCAATCGTTTGTATTATCCATATACGTTTCTGATTTTTGATTTTATGCCAATAAAGGCTCTTTTTATACCTTTCAATCCGGAATTATTTGCACTATGTGGAACCTTTTTATCTCTTTCCATGGCATCTTCCATTATATGATATCGCATGTTCTGGTCTGCTGAGATCTGGTCTGCTCCATCCTGCATTTCACATCTGATTGACAACACTGGATCATGACAGAGTTTCTTTCCCAATACCATTGCTTGAAGGCCTGGCCCAGGAAAGTCTGTTCATGCCTGATTGACACACCGCTGCTGGTTGGAGTACCCATTTCTTATCTTTTTCTTTGATGTTGGATTTCACATAGATGCCAGCTCCTTGGGATATACAGTACATCTATTATGCCCATTACAGCTATATAGCAAGAATTTTCATCTTTTGCCGTCTCTTTTAAGGGAGTCCACCATTCAATAGCACCAAGAACTCTATCATATATCACACGTTATTGGTGTTATTACCATTACATTCTTTATATGTTTTTGTTCACTGGTTCACTAAGGATTTATATATTTTCCACTACATGTGTTAATAGCACCGATTTGGTGCTCTTGTACTGTGTTATTCACAGTTCTTGTTTGATCTTTTGTGTTTCACTGTTTATACTTTGAGTACCTGAGTGTGTTCACTGATATAAGCGCTGCATTTTTTGTTTTCCCTGTTAGAAGATGAACCTTTGCCCCAGTCTAAGGTCCAGAGTACTTTGGAGCAGGTTTTCATCAAGGATGTCTCTGTACATGGAGTGCTGCAGAGATGTTTTTTCTTCTGGAAGGTTCTCCTTTCTCCACAGAAAAACACTGCAGCTCTGTCAGAGTGACCATCAGGTTCTTGGTCACCTCCCAGACTAAGGCCCTTTTCCCCCAATCTCTCAGTTTGGCCAGGCAGCCTGCTCTAGGAAGAGTACTGGTGGTTCCAAATTTCTTCTATTTACAGATGATGGAGATTACTGTGCTCATTGGGACCTTCAATGCTGCAGACATTTTTCTGTACCCTTCCCCAGATCTGTACCTCGATACAATCCTGTTTTGGAGGTCTACAGACAATTTCTTGGACTTCATGGCTTATGCTGGCCATACACTCTACGAAAAATCTCTTAACGACCGATTTTCGGCCGAATTTTTGTATAGTGTATGGCCAGCATTAGTTTGTGCTTTGAGATGCACTGTTAACTGTGGGACCTTATATAGACAGTTGTGTGCCTTTCCAAATCATGTCCAATCAACTGAATTTACCACAGGTGGACTCCATCAAATTGTAGAATCAAAAATATGATCAATGGAAACAGGATGCACCTGAGCTCAATTCTCAGTGTCCTGGCAAAGGCTGTGACTACTTACGTACATGCGATTCTTTTTGTTTTTTTATTTTTAATAAATTTGCAAAAAATTCAAACAAACTTCTTTGCACGTTGTCATTATGGGGTATTGTTTGTAGAATTTTGAGAAAAATAATGAAATGTGGAAAAAATGAAGCGCTGTGAATACTTTCCGGATGCACTGTATGTAAAGCACTGAGTAATATGTTAATGCTAAATACATCATGGAAATTAATAACTAGTAACTAGATCTATACATTAAGGCTCGGTTCACACTGTTGCACTGTGAATTTGTTCAGTTTTTTGTCCTGTGTAAGGTGTGAATTTACAGCGAATTTCAGGAGTTGGACACTGCTGCGATTGATGTTCTAGCCAATGGAATCATAATTTTAATTAAAAAAAAGGTGGTGTTAACTTTGTGTTTTTTGTGGAGAATAATGTGGTGGAATTTGCACATATGTGAATCATCAATGCGATTCCGGAACGATTTACAGAGGAATCGCAATGCATGTAATGTGAACAACCTTCATTGAAAACAAGGACTTTATGGATGATGTGTGGCAGGAAGTCAGGTAAATCTGTGGGTGTTGTCACAGACAGGAGATACATTTCTGCCTTGTTTAGACAATTTACCAATTACTATCAGGTGTCGGCTACAGAGGTAGCCAGAAAGGTTTAGGGCGTTGGAAAACTTCAGCTGTTCCGAATGAGGCAATTAAGGCCTCTATAAGTTATCCAGAGGATGACTACTGATGGCTGCATCCTGAGGCTTTTTGAGTTGAGAGCAGTAAGCTGAGAAAGACTCCCGAAGAGGTGAGGTGGTGTTGATTTTTCTGTGTGATAAAAATCAAAAAGACTATTGTTTTTCTGCTGTGTGACTAGCAGTGTCTGATCAGCAGTAGGCTGTGCCAGACTCCATAGGTAGTGTTATACCTGAAGGGTTCCACATGTACTGGCACTTTTTAGGCTGGCTCCACCCAGCAGTGATGACAAGGGTCAAGGGGCATAGTAGCCATCTTGGAGAGAGAGCACATGTAGGAAGCAGATAAGATGTACTGTCCTGAGATGCATGATGCAGTGTACAGTTGACCTGAAATAAACATCCATTGTTCCAGACCAGAGTCTTGTGTCTCTCACAACACACAGGATATAACAGTGGTGACGAGAATGGGATTTACAAAGTGTCTATCAGTCTGAGAGATAGAGAGAGTAAAAGACATTGTGGATTGTCACCTGGATAAAAGCAATCACAGATCCCAGCAGAAAAAGCAGGCGGTGCACATCATCGGACGAAAATCCCCTCGGACAGATAACGCGGTGATGTGGCGGTGACGTTGACCCTGCCACGTCACCAAACCAGGAAACGCGGTGATGTGGCGGTGACGTTGACCCTGCCACGTCACCAAACCAGGAAATAAAATGCTTCCACGCATGCGTCAAATCCATTTGACGCATGCAGAGGATTTCTGTCCGCTGGTTAGTCGTACTAACCAGCGGACATGTCCGACGGCATGTTTTCAGCGGACAAGTTTGAAAGCATGTTTTAAAACTTTTGTCCGCTGGAAACCTGTCCGCTAGGCCGTACACACGATCGAATCTGTTCGCTGAAACTGGTCTGCTGACACTGCTAGAGAGTCACTTCCAGCCGAAACCACTAGAAATTGCAGAAAGATTTCGCTTCTATCAGAGGCAGCAGCAGACAGGTGAAGAGATTAAAGCTTATGTGCTCGCTCTTCGCAGACTAGCCTCTACCTGTTCTTTTGGGGAGTACCTACCTACTGCACTGAGAGATAAATTTGTTATGGGACTGAATTGTGAGTCGACCCAAACGTGACTGTTAACAGAGAAAGACCTTACCCTTACAAAGGCAATTGAGATAGCTTCAGTGATGGAAATGGCTGTGAAAGATACAGAGGAATTGAACCCCCAGAGCAGAAGGGAAGAGGTGAAGCAGGACGTTTTCAGAACAGCAGTCAAGCCAACTGCCGCAAACTGGAAATACAGACCCCCACCAAGCCGGGAGTCAGCTTTCTATCGTTGTGGGAATACAGACCATGATCTGCCGGTTTAAGGATCAGACCTGTCATATCTGCGGTAGAACTGGACATCTGAAACAAGTTTGCCGTAGCAAGAAGGTGCAAGATAAACAACCTCTGAACCCAAAGACAAAGACATGTATGGTGGGAAGATATACATCATCATCTGAGTCAGAGGATGAGGAAGTGCTCCACAGATTAGACATACATCATATGCATTCAGCACCCTCCGCAATGACTGTAGATGTAACCATTGAGGGAAAGAAACTCAAGATGGATGTAGACACAGGAGCAGCAGTTTCAGTTATCACCCAGAAACAATGGAGACAACTTCAGACCTGAAAAACTGTCCGCCCAACACCAATCAAACTGCAGACATACTCAAAGCAGATACTCCACCCACTGGGTTACGCAAAAGTACAGGTATTGTTCAAGGGTCAGACAAAGAGACTGCCATTATATATCCTAGAAAATGGGGGACCCCCTCTCTTTGGGAGAGACTGGATTGCTCACTTTGGTATGCCAGACATCGCCATAAGTCCCTGTAACACCGTTACCATTCCATTAGGAGATAATGAGGGATGGGTGGTGTCCCTGAAGCAGCGGTTCCCAAAGATTTTTGATGACCAAAATAAAGCATGACTGTGTGAGACTCAAGCTGAAACCCAACACTCAGCCTAAGTTCTTCAAAGCTCGGACAGTACCTTTCGCACTCCGAGCAGGTGTGGAAGCAGAACTAAGTCGGCTGGAGGAACAAGGTGTCATCTCAAAGGTAGAGCACAGCGAGTGGGCATCACCAGTTGTACCGGTAAAAAAAAGTGAATGGGGACTTGCGCATTTGTGGCGATTTCCGCATGCCAACTGGAAATAGACCAGTATCCCCTACCCAGAGTAGATGACATTTTTGCCTCTCTTGCAGGGGCTCAAAGGTTCACCAAGCTTGATCTCAAACAAGCATATTTACAGTTTGAGGTCCATCCTTCCTCCCGCATGTTTCTGACCATCAACACCCACAAGGGACTGTATGAATATAATCGGATGGTGTTTGGGGTAGCCTCTGCCCCAGCCATTTGGCAACGAAAAATGGACGAGATTTTGGCGGACATTCCTTTCACGCAGTGCCTGCTAGATGACATGCTCATCACGGGACGGACCGACCAGAAACACAAGCAGAATGTGGAGCTTGTGTTGACGAGACTCCAAGAACAGGGTCTGAAAGTGAACTTGGCAAAATGCCAATTCATGGTGCCTAAATTGGAGTTTTGTGGCCACCTTGTGGATACAGAAGGTATACACACCACAGAAACCAAGGTTGATGCTTTAGTCAAAGCTCCAGCCCCAACCAACGTCCAGCAGCTGCGATCATACCTTGTCTTGCTGAACTATTACCACAAATTCCTGCCAGATCTGGCACACACCTTGTTTCCATTGAACAAGCTTTTGGAGAAACACTCCAGATTGGACTGGTCGGCTGCATGCCAACATGCTTTTAAAGTCTCTAGGCGAAAGCTGTTGGTGTCAGGCATGCTCGTGCACTATGACCTCCAGAAGCCTCTCACCTTGGCTTGTGATGCCTCACCCTATGGTCTGGGGGCAGTACTATCCCACATCTTACCAGATGGGTCAGAAAAACCAGTGGCATTTGCCTCCAGGTCTTTGACAAAAGCAGAAAGCAATTAATCACACATTGACAAAGAGGCTCTTGCGCTGATATGGGCAATTAAGAAGTTTCATCTTTACCTGTATGGCAGGGAATTCACCATACTGACGGACCATAAACGACTCCTTCAGATCTTTAGCCCAAACAAAGGCATCTCCCAGACTACTGCGGCCCGCCTCCAATGCTATGCCCTATTCTTGGGGGAATACAGCTACAAAATTAAGTATCATGGTCATGATGCCAATGCTAATGTCCCGACTGACAGGGAGGTCCTTGGACTCTTCTACACTGGTCAAGAGTTGTCGTTACACCAGCCTGTCCTTCTTGTCTTCTGGGGAGACAGCAGCCCATACAACCAAGGATACCTTTCTGAAAACAATACTCTCCTGGGTACGGTCCGGTTGGCCTGCAACTGTCACACATCTTGAAATCTTATTTCCGTAGGCGTATGGAATTAACTGTGGCTGGCAACTGTGTTTTATGGGGAGACGGAGTGATCATTCCACAGACCCTCCGGAGACACATTCTGGACTTGCTACATACTGGTCATCCCGGGGGCACACGTATGAAACAAAAGGCCAGAGGCTATGTGTGGTGGCCAAACCTAGACTCAGATATCGCAACATATGTGAATGCTTGTGCTGGATGTGCACAAACGGCAAAAGACCCTCCTCGAGGGTGCGTCCAGCCCTGGACTTGGCCCACGGTTCCTTGGTTTCGCCTACACTTGGACTTTGCAGGCCCGATCAGAGGACACACCTTCTTGATCATAGTGGATGCCCATTCAAAGTGGCCTGAAGTCATTCCTGTTACTTAGCCAACGACTAAGGCAACGGTTTCCATACTGTTACATCTCGCTGCTACGTTTGGATACCCCAGAGAAATCGTAACAGACAACGGTGCACAATTCAGTATTTCCTGACTGCCCACAACATCAAGCACAAGTTGACCGCACCTTACCACCCAGCTACAAATTGTCAAGCAGAGAGGTTTGTGCAGACTTTCAAACACTATTTCAAAGCTACAGTGGCTGCAAGTAAACAACAGTCCTTGTCACCACAGCAGCTGGACTCCTTCCTTTCTACTTACAGAAACACACCACATGCAACCACTGGGAAAACTCCAGCAGAACTCCTTCTGGGTCAGCAGCCATGGACTTTTTTTGGATATGCTCCGCCCTCAAACAGTCCAGGAACATGTACTGCAGTCCCAAGACAAGATGGTCAAACACAATGAGCTCCCCCGATTCACAGCCCAACAAAAGGTATGGGCCCGATCTTATGGGCCTTTCAACACCCGTTGGCTTCCTGATGTCATTGCAGAGACTTTGGGACCCAAGATGTACAAGGTCCACCTGGAAGTTGGTTCCATTTGCAGACGTCATGCGGACCAACTGCGTCCTTGCTCTCAACTGCCTGAAGCTCTGATGCCAGCTGAACCACCAGTGTCTCAAGGATCTGCTCCCAGGATGCACAAAGACTGATGATTGTGGGGACTCTAAACTTTTGAACTCAGCTCCAACAGAGTTCTCCAGCTCTGGTCCGGAGGTCTGTTTACCCTCTGAGCTGGGGGATCCCTTCTTGGCCTTGCAGCTCAACAGCAGGCTCACCATGAGAGCATTGCAGCTCACCAAGAGAGCATTGCAGCTCAACAACAGGCTCACCAAGAGAGCATTGCAGGCTTGGAACAGACACCAGCAGCAAATGGAGGCCATCGTGAAACAGCTTCAGAGACAGCAGACCGAGGCTGGGAGTCAGGTCAGTAACATAGTGACTTTTCGGGTAAGCCAAAGATGACTGCAGATGATGACCCTGAGATGTTTCTGACCACGTTTGAGAGAACAGCGGAAAAAGAGAGTTGGCCTAAAGAACAGTGGGCTAGACTAGTGGCCCCCCTATTATCTGGAGAAGCCCAAAAGGCATATTTTGATTTGGAGCTTGCAGATGCAAAAAAACTATGATCGGTTAAAAGAGGAAATATTGGCACGTTTTGGTGTAACCCTGGATGCCCGTGCTCAGCGGGTCCACAATTGGAGTTATCAGCTGAGGAAGCCACCTCGGTCGCAGATGTATGACCTCATCCATTTGGCTAGGAAATGGCTGCAGCCAGAAACTCTGTCCGGACCAAAAATTTTGGAGCGAGTAGTCATGGACACATTTCTTAGGTCTCTTCCTAACACCCTGCAGAAATGAGTAAGCCATGGTGGTCCGGAAACCGCAAACAAACTAGTAGACCTGGTCGAAAGGTACCTAACAACAGAGAATGTGTTCTCTTTCCCTAGAGGTGCACAGACTTTCCACCCCAAGACCAGACCCTCCCCACCTATAGGTAAGACTGCATTAAGGGATGGGGGTGGAGAGAGGGACCAAAGAGCAACTAGAGGTATTATCGTGACTACTGCTAATGTTTGGGGAGAGTGGCCTGGAAGACCCATCCCACAGGAGAGAACCAGAAGGTTGATTTGTTACCGTTGCCAGGGAGAGGGACATGTAGCAGCAGTTTGCCCAGCGGGTGATGAACCCATGCAGTGTGACTTTCTGACAGAGAGACGACAGTCCCTTTTTGCAACCACATGCACTGCAGTAAAGGGGAATAAGAAAGCTTTATGTAGAATGTGCTTAGATGGTAAAGATGTTGTGGTATTGTTGGATTCAGGTAGCCTGGTCACCTTAGTGAAAAGTGATCTCGTGGTGGGAAAAACCTTACATCCTAGGAAAATGGCTGTAGTTTGTGTACATGGGGACACTCGAGAAAATCCGGTGACTACGGTTTCCTTTGAAACCTTCCTCGGTAACTTGTGTCACCAAGTGGGTTTAGTACCCAAACTGCCACATGACGCCAATGTGGGAAGGGATTTCCAAAAGTTCTGGGAACTCTGGGATTGCACAGATTCCACAGTAGGTGGTTCTTCTGAGCCTGAAACATCTACTCCAGAATCCTCCAACTGTGGGGATTCTCCTGAGTTTCCGTTCTCAGTCTTAAGAGGAACAGTGGCCGATAGGGTTTTTTATAACCTCGAGGTGCACAGAGAACATTTTATCACTGAGTAATTGAGGGACCCCACATTGCTAAGAGCCCGGGAGAATGTAGTGAAGATAGATGGGGAGTTGGTTAACCCTGACGAGAGGATTGCCCTCCCTTACTTCATTATTGAAAGGGACCTGTTATATCGAGTGTCACAGAGGATAAAGGACACCATTGAGCAACTGGTAGTGCCTAAGCCGTACCGCAAGATGGTTTTGGAAGTGGTCCATGGGCACATTCTTGGGGGACATTTGGGAGCAGAAAAAACCTGGGAGAGAATCACCAAGAGGTTTTATTGGCCTGGGATCACTAAGGAAGTAGAATTGTACTGCTCTTCCTGTCCAGTGTGTCAGATTACTGCACCCATGCCACATTTCCGCAGTCCGTTAGTACCCCTGCCCATTATCAAGGTCCCTTTTGAGAGGATCGCCATGGACTTGGTTGTCCCCTTACCAGCACATCTTGGTAATAATGGACTATGCCATCCGTTAGGAAAAAAGGGAAAGAAACTGCGCTAAAATTAACAAGAGAAAAGAAAAAGAGAACTACAACATAATAACAATGTGCTCTCCCCAGGTGCTGCAATTTTCATGTAAACAATAAATACAAGAAATAAGCATAAGAAAAATATAAATCGTGCCACCTCAAATGCATAGGTCAACAAATAATTACAAGTAATATGTGTAGAAGGCTGGCTGCTGCATCGAAAAGTGACCGGTGATGGCCACTGAACAATAGGCAGTCACCTCAAAATCGTGATAATATTGGTGATGGTGATAAACCAAAACCAAAAACACAAAACACTGCATTTGAATTCGCCCAGTGGAGTTTGGGAGATATATCTTACAGTTGATCTTGTAATCAAGACGTACCACACCTAAACTTGTATGGGATGTTCCCAATGTTTATATACTTGTCCGTTATTGTTGATGACCGCCATTCTTATATTTTTCTTGCACTCACATAACGATTGTACTACTTTAAACCTCAATAAACATATTGAAACGAAAAAACACAAAAAAAACATGATTTTTTTTTTGATGATATGCAAATATATAACCATCAACTAGGTGTAACCTTTAGCTCTAGATTGATACACAGTCCAAAGTATTGGCAAAAAAAGAGTCCGTGAATGAAGATTATTAAACACCCGTGCTTCTGGATAATGACGGATTAATAAAACATGTCCAAAGGCAAAGAAAGTGTCCTCCATCAAACTTATGAATTGGTCTCTTACCGGAAACCCATGATCCCTTATGACAGGGGATCAGAAACAGCATATACCGGGTCCCAATCTCGTGGTGTCAGGTCTGCAGTCCTAGTGGATCTCGTATCCCAAAGTGTTTCAGCAATTTGGATGCCCACCATGCAACAAAACATCAATGGCACCACATAGTGTGTTAAACGTATAAAATGTATTAAAAATTATAAAATGCACTTACAACATTGCATGACTGTAAGTGCATTTTAATTCTTTTTAATACATTTTATACGTTTAACACACTATGTGGAGCCATTGATGTTTTGTTGCATGGTGGGCATCCAAATTGGGATACGAGATCCACTCACTAGGACTGCAGACCTGACACCACGAGATTGGGACCCGGTATATGCCGTTTCTGATCCCCTGTCATAAGGGATCATGGGTTTCCGGTAAGAGACCATTTCATAAGTTTGGTGGAGGACACTTTCTTTGCCTTTGGACATGTTTTATTAATCCGTCATTATCCAGAAGCACGGGTGTTTAATAATCTTCATTCACGGACTCTTTTTTGCCACCACTTTGGACTGTGTATCAATCTAGAGCTAAAGGTTACACCTAGTTGTTGGTTATATATTTGAATATCATCAAAAAAAAAAAAGATTTTTTTTTTGTGTTTTTGGTTTATCACCATTACCAATATTATCACGATTTTGAGGTGACTGCCTATTGTTCAGTGGCCATCACCGGTCACTTTTCGATCCAGCAGCCAGCCTTCTACACATATTACTTACTTGTATTTATTTATGTTGACTTATGCATTTGAGGTAGCGCGATTTATATTTTTCTTATGCCACCCGTTACCCAGAAGCGATTCCTCTCCGAAACACCTCTGCTAAAACCATTGCCAAAGAGTTATTTCAGGTTTTCAGCCGTGTGGGTCTTCCTAAGGAAGTCCTAACTGACCAGGGCACCCAGTTTATGTCTAGGGTGACCAGAGAACTTTGTAAACTCCTGAAAGTGACCCAATTACGTACATCAGTATATCACCCTCAAACAGACGGGTTAGTGGAAAGGTTTAATAAAACTTTAAAACAAATGTTGAGGAAGGTGGTGAATAAAGACGGAAACAATTGGGATTATCTGCTCCCTTATCTGATGTTTGCCATAAGAGAGGTTCCCCAATCGTCCACAGGGTTCTCTCCGTTTGAGCTACTTTATGGGAGGCACCCCCAGGGCCTACTGGACATTTCCATGGAAACATAGAAGAGTGAGAGTTCCCCTCATCAAAGTGTGATTGAACATGTGGTACAAATGCAAGATAGAATTGCCCAAGTGATGCCGATTGTGAAGGTACATTTAGTCCAAGCCCAATTGGCTCAACAAAGGATTTACAATCGTGGGGCCCAGGTCCGTTCCTTTGCCCCTGGTGATAGAGTGTTGGTGCTGGTCCCCACGGTCGAAAGTAAATTCCTAGCCAAATGGCAGGGTCCCTATGAAGTGTTGGAGAAATAGGGGGTGGTGAACTATAAAATTAGCCAACCGGGAAGATGAAAACCTGAGCAGCTCTATCACGTGAACTTGTTGAAATCATGGAAGGATAGAGAGTCCTTGGTCGCTAAGACTACCCGATTTTCTGCTCCATTTAACCTGGCTGTCCCTGAAGTTGGGATAGCGGAGACTCTGTCCAAAACTCAGCAACAGGAGGTTAAAGAATTTGTGCTCTGTAATACGGCGTTATACATGACATTATCCAGGGGATAAGGTCAGGTTGAAGCCTTATAGAATTCCAGAAGCCCGGTGAGAGGCAATTCGCCAGGAAGTAAAAAAAAAAAATGATTGAGCTGGGGGTGATAGAAGAGTCAAATAGTGTTTGGTCCAGTCCCATTGTCTTAGTGCCCAAACCAGATGGAAGTTGGCGGTTTTGTAATGACTTTCGCCGCCTGAATAAAATCACCAAGATTGACACCTATCCTATGCCCCGCATTGATGAACTGATTGATCGCCTAGGCACTGCCCGGTACATGACGACGTTAGATCTGACCAAGGGTTATTGGCAAATTCCTCTCTCTGAGTTGGCCAGGGAAAAAAACAGCATTTGTAACTCCAGACGGATCTTTCCAATATTGGAGGATGCCTTTTGGGTTACAGAACGCTCTGTAGCTGGCCAGCTAGAACCTGTCCTAGGTAGCTAACCTACATGAATATACAGCTAAACCTGCTGAGAACCTAAATGTAGTGCAGAGACAAAGGCAGAGTTATTCACTGTGATTTTATGCTTGGATGTCATATAACAGTTGTATGTTGTGTTCACAGAAGCAAAAGAAAAAATATGCCTTTGAGAGTAATTTGTTTGTATGGCAGCAGTAGGTAAGCAATAACACAGTTGAATTCATGCCAGAAAGCATAGAGCTTTTGTGACTCATCAGAAGCCTTTGCCCAATCACAGCTAATCTCACATTGAGCAGAGTCTTGACCAGTCACAGCCAGCTTTGAAAACACTCTGTCTGGGAGGTTCCTAATACTCCATGTGCTACGCATGAGGCACTTCATAGTGCTGCGTCTGCCACACGCTCCCCCCACAATTCAACGCACCATGAATAAGACCCTTCCGCCTCATCGAGCCTATGCTGCTACATACCTCGATGACGTTGTCATCCCCAGAGAGGATTGGGACTCACACTTACCAAAAGTTCAGGCTGTGTTGGATTCCATCTGGAAAGCCAGGTTTACAGTCAATCCAAAAAAATGTACCCTTGGGCTAGAAGAGGCAAAGTATCTGGGATATACCATTGGAAGAGGTCTAATCAAGCCCCAAATAAACAAAGTTGAGGCTATTCAGGATAGGCCACGTCCCACCAACAAGAAACAGGTTTGTGCATTTTTGAGGATCACAGGGTATTATCGCCGCTTTATCCCCCATTTTGCCTTACAGGCTGCTCCCCTGACCAATTTGACCAAAGGGAAGGAGTCTGTCATGACCAAATGGACTCCCGAAGTACAAACAGCTTTTCCGGCTTTAAAACAGGCCTTATGTAGTCAGCCAGTTTTAAAATCGCCTGATTTTTCACGGGACTTTGTGGTTCAGACAGATGCGTCAAATGTGGGGTTAGGAGCTGTACTGTCCCAGATTATCAAGGGGGAGGAACACCCTGTTATGTACCTCTGCCGAAAGTTGAAGGCCTATGAGGAGAATTATGCCACCATTAAGAAAGAGTGTTTAGCGGTGAAATGGGCTTTGGATTCTCTCCGGTACTACCTCGTGGGTAGACAGTTTGAACTGGTGATGGATCATGCCCCATTGAAGTGGATGGCACAGAACAAGGAGACCAATAGGAGAATACATAGGTGGTTCCTGGCCCTTCAGGAATTTAGTTTTGTGGTAACGCATCGCCCCGGTGTTAAAATGGGGAATGCAGATGGGTTGTCCTGAGTGCATGCGTGCCTGGCAACTTGTGTCCCAACCCTAGGGTTGAAACAAGAGGGGGGTATGTGACAGGAAGTCAGGTAAATCTGTATGTGTTGTCACAGATGGGAGATACATTTCTGCCTTGTTTAGACAATTCACCAATTACTATCAGGTGTCGGCTACAGAGGTAACCAGAAAGGTTTAGGGTTTTGGAAAACTTCAGCTGTTCAGAATGAGGCAATTAAGGCCTCTATAAGTTATCCAGAGGATGACTACTGATGGCTGCATCCTGAGGCTTTTTGAGTTAAGGAGAGCAGTGAGCTGAGAAAGACTCCTGAAGTTGATTTTTCTGTGTAATAAAAATCAAAAAGACTATTGTTTTTCTGCTGTATGACCAGCAGTGTCTGCCCAGCAGTAGGCTGTGCCAGACTGCATAGGTAGGTTCCTGGGTTGTGAAGGTAGATGCCCCAAGTGGCCAGGGTTTATATTATGTTTTGTTTATGCTGTTTGGATGCTTGCACTTGTTTCCAGCAATATGGAAGAATAAACCATAATCTTTGTTTTCAACCGTCCTCGGCTGCCTCTCTGTATAGATCAGTGTGTAGTGAACCGACCCAGGGGGTCACACACACCCGCTACCGAGCTAACCCCTTACACATGCAAATTTAGAATGTTTTTGACGTATCACATTTGTTATGAACTCGCATCAGTGTGAACCGAGCCTTAAGGAGAAATTGGAAGATCTGAATGGGATTCTCCTCTTTACCCTGAAATGAATGCACCATTGGCAGCTGGCTGGCTTGTAAGCGATAAGATGCGACAAGATAATATGTGATGTTCCATCTGCTTGCACATCTCAAACATACTGTGTGGATGGAGAAGAAAGTGGGAGCTCTAAGGACACAACAATAATAAACAGTTCATGCGGGTAAGCATTACATCATGGTGAAAGTTTTTTTTCATGTTGTTTCTTGTTGGCTGTTTTCCAGCATCAGACAGTAACTACAGTTTCTTAGATTATTGCTGTGCCTTGTTGCCTGTGACTGTTAAGCTATAGATGGATGAAAATTATCCGGTTCAGCAGCGACCAGTTGAAATTCAATCGATCTATGGCCGTTCCTGCTAGAGAGAAGTTGATCTAATGATAGGCTTCTTTCGCATGGGAATATTGAAAAATTTCCATTGTATCAGTGCATGCAACAAATTGGCTCCAGCGCTGAGCAGCGTATTCTGGAGGAGTCCCACTGTCAGTATACAATAGCAAAGGGAGGGAGCATTCCTTCATCCACGCTGATTGTATGGATTGAGGAATCTGTTCATAATTTTTTTTTTCTATGGCAAGCTTTAAAAGAGGAAGTAAACTTCCCTTGATTGTACGTACCTACAAGTAAGCCTATAATAAGGCTTACCTATAGGTACTGTAAATATCTCCTAAACTTGCAGCGTTTAGGAGATATTAACTGTATATGACACTGATGACATCATTGGCCCAAGCACTCTGAAGAAACGGCTGCCTGTGCCTGACTGGCGACTCCTGTGCTCATTTTCACAAGTGATGTCACACGGCTCTGGCCAGTTACACTGCCGGAATCCACAAACCCGAAAGGAAGACTGGCAAATATGAATGCGGCCTCCAGCAGGGACGATAAGGGCTTTGTTTGCAGGTAAGTTTCACATAATGTGCTAGTATGCAATGCATACTAGCACATTATGGGGATTATTTCCTGATTCCATTACGGAGGATGGAGGCGGCAGCAGCCGAGAGCCGACGCACAGATCGGCTTCTGCTGCTGACATCGCGGGTGTGCTGGACAGGTAAGTGTCCATATATTAAAAGTCAGCAGCTGTAGTATTTGTAGCTGCTGGCTTTTTATATATTTTTTTCCAGCGCACCTCTGCTTTAAGTTGGATCAGAACACCTTATGCTGACATTGGGCAGATAGACATGACACCATCACCTTTCACTTATGCTCATACCTCACGTCTCCTGACTGTTGGATACAACACTGAAGGGAGAAACTACCTAAATTAAATGATGCCACTGCAGACATTGGTTTTATGTAGATCTATGTCAACAGCCAAAAAGGGCAGAGATGTTGTGTTTTAAGAGAATATCTAATCTGGAACTCAATCTACTATTTTTATAATTACATTTTAATTTTGTAAAGTCACAATTATTGCTGCCTATACCCATTGGGAGAATTAGCAATAGTTTTCTGTGCTGAGATAAAATACCACTTTAAGAGCTTGGCATGATTAGATCACAAATAAAAATAACCAGAATAGATTGTAGTTGAACAGGTACACCATTGACTGTGCTTTTCAAAACAAAGGAGGAAAGAACAAAAAAGACAACTAACTAAAAACTTGTTGCTGATATAAGAGTGGAAAAAAACCGACAAAAATAACTGGAATCTCTTTTTAACAATTAATCCTGTGTGATCCACCTTAACTAAGATCTTCAAGATTGGGCAGATAAAGATCGCTTCCCAGTAAGATTTAATTGCATACAAATACTAAGGTAATTCAAGGCAGAAAGGCAAAATCATTTTAAGTGATGAAATAATGAATATATTTAGCTGCTGATTTGATCTAGTTTAAAAACATATAAAAGATCCGCTGATAGCAAAATCTGCCAGTTTACCCTGCAGACTTCCATACGGTGAGCAGTTCAGGTGTATGATGCAGAAAAAAAAATCTGCTTGTCAAAAAAAATGTCTTATCCTGTTGGGACAAGCTGATGACTACACATTTGAAGGAGCTATGAGCAGTGACTCTTATGGTGGAGGTTCACAAAGGGGTGAAATAATGGTGAAAGTTTCCTCCTCAAGCAAAAGTCATCCTCCCCTCCCTCTTTGTTTATCTTGAAACCCCCAAGAAGAGATGTGATGGTGTTTTCTTATTATGCCTTAGCTATCCTCAGAAAAAAAGTGGAAGAATGCCAAAGGGGTCAGTTCCCCTCACCTGCTACAACCATTACCAGAAGATCGACTTTTCTACATTTACAGTGTATTAAGGACAAGAGAAGCAAAAGACCTACTAAAGCAAAGGAAGTAATGCCGCGTACACACGACCATTTTTAACGGTGTGAAAAATGTTTTTTTCTTTAATGTCATTAAAAACGATCGTGTGTGGGCTCCAGAGCATTTTTCGCAACATTAAAAATGGGCCTTAAAAATGTAAAACATTCTCTAAATTTTCACGTCGTTTTTCACATTGTCGTTTTTAACATCATAAAAAAATGGTTGTGTGTACGCTTTACCGACGTGAAAAAAACGCGCATGGTCAGAAGCAAGTTTTGAGACGGGAGCGCTCGTTCTGGTAAAACTAGCGTTTGAAATGGAGATAGCACATTCATCACGCTGTAACAGACTAAAAAGCATGAATCATCTCTCACCAAACTTTTACTAACACAAAATCAGCAAAAGCAGCCCCAAGGGTGGTGCCATCTGAATGGTACTTCCCCTTTATAGTGCCGTTGTACGTGTTGTATGTCACTGAGCTTTGCTCGAGCATTTTTTTTCACGATCGTGTGTAGGCAAGGCAGGCTTAACAATAATCGGGTCGAAAAAAAACGTTATTTTCTAGACCATTAAAAATGTTCATGTGTACGCGGCATAAGACTCCAAAGAGAGTGAGAACTGGGAATCCAGTTTTTACAGCCCATCTCTAGAAATACAAAAAATAAAGAACCCATAATACACAGTGGGACTGTACCTGCGCTGTAAGGGCTTGTTTCTGTCTAGGGGACCTAAAATAAGTTTTACTTACCTGATCCTTTGATCCTCCAACAGTGGACTGCTCCTTAGCAACCTCATGTTTACTACATGGCTATGGTTCCTGCACTGGTCTTGATGATATCATAGGGCCTTATGCCGTGTACACAAGACCACTTTTCATGACGAGAAAAATGCAATTTTAATTGGTCATTAAAAACGATCATGTGTAGGCTCCAGAGCATTTTTCTCGACGTGAAAAATGGGCATTAATAATTTAGAACATGCTCTAATTTTTCTCGTTTTTCACATGGTCGTTTTTCACGTCGTGAAAAACGGTCGTGTGTAGGCTTTAAGGACGGGGAAAAAATGTGCATACTCAGAAGCAAGTTATGAGACCAGAGCACTCATTCTGGTAAAACTAGTGTTTGTAATGGAGATGGGACATTCGTCACGCTGTTAACAGACTGGTAAGCACAAAGACTGAAAAGCGTGAATCGTCTCTCACCAAACTTTTACTTACACGAAATCAGCAAAAGCAGCCCAAAGGGTGGCGCCCTCTGAATGGTAGTTCGCCTTTATAGTGCCATCGTATACATCACCACACTTTGCGTGAGCATTTTTTTTCACGATCGTGTGTATGCAAGGCAGGCTTGACAAGAATCACGTCGAGAAAAACACAGTTTTTCCATGACATTAAAAATGGTCGTGTGTACAAGGCATCAGACTATTAGTACATAGGGGACCAGTCTAGCAGGACAGAGAAGCATGCAGAAGCAGAGGTTCCGATATGCACAAGTGCATTACCAATCCTCTAGGCAGAAAGGAGCAGTTGACCCTTGCAGTGGGGCTGAACCAAAGATTTTCAGGTTTCCTGGAGTTTAGTTTTAAGAAAAAAAGAAGCTTTATTCTTTCTCATTTTTTTACACATAGTTTAAGCCAGAAGATTGGGTAAAAAAAACCTCCAAACATATATTTTCTAAAAAGGAGAGACTAGAAATAGAATGGTTTGCCGATGCCGATTTATCAAAAATGGCCAATATAACGGTAAATTTCTACTTTTGACTGTTCTTTTATACCTCCTCATGGCTCAGCGTCTAGCCTGTTTAGTGCATGTGAGAGCTAACAAACTCATTGACTATTTATTCACAGGCACCAATTGTAATTTACAAAAGCCACAAATGAGGGAAATTAACCTTTAATTGCCATTTTAAGCTGTGTGCCACCTTCTGTGTTTGTTCCAAGGCCAAACATTCTAGGGTATGTAAACTTTTTCTATCAGGACCATTTGGGTGATTTCTGTTATCATTAAGATTTTAAAAGGATCCAAAAAACTATGTGATAATAAATGGCTTCATGTGATTGCCATCAGTTTTTTTGGCATGATCAGTCATATTTTCAATATTAATGACTGCAAGTCCACTAAAGGGATAGCATATTGATTGCACACATGGACAAACACCATCTTATACATCCACATTGAAGACCATGAGCGGTCAAACATGCAAATATTCCTGAATCATGTAACATCTAACTTATGTTATAATGACAGGATGTAAGTAACAAAACTATAAGCCCCTCTCTACTGAGCAAAAAAAAGGAGGATGAGATGTGTAGTTTTGGCTCTACCTGTATGGGAGCAGCTGGGAATGGCTGGATCAGTGGGGGCAGGTGCTCAAAATTTTAGGGGGGCGCAAACTGAAAAAAAACAACAACATCAACTGCAGCCACGGTGCCCATCAAACACAGCTACTGTGCCCATCAATTGCCTCCACTGTGCCATCAAACGCAGCCACTGTGCCCATCAAATGTAGCCACTGTGTCCATCAATTGCAGCCACTGTGCCAATCAAACACAGCCACTGTACCCATAAATTGCCGCCACTGTGCGATCAAACACAGCTACTGTACCCATCAATTGCCAACACTGTGCCCATCAATTGCTGCCACTGTGCCCATCAATTGCTGCCACTGTGCCAATCAATTGCTGCCACTGTGCCCATCAACTGCCACCAGTGTGCCCATCAACTCTGCTAGTGTGCATCCCCTGCCTGCCCGGCACTTACCTTGTCTTGGTGGGGCAGCGGGTCACAGCGATGTCCTCCATGCACAGTATATATTCGCTTTCCTAACAGAATGCTGATTGAACAACGAGCATTGTGAGCATGGCGCCCGCTGTTCACCTTTTAGGACACCTATTAGAGCATATGGCTCTAATCAGGTGCTTCCAAAAAATACCCCACCACTGTAATTCAGGTGCCCGGTGCCTAAAAAGGGGTTGGGCACCTGAATAGGGGGTGACAGTGGCGACCCTAGATAGATTCATGCATTGCATGAATATATCTATGGTGATAGAGGTGGCAGGAGAGAGGGGGCGGTGCCCATGCGCCGCTTATGGATGCACTGCCACTGGGCTGCAACTAAGATTATAGTTCTAAAATGGAGCATACACATAGTGGAGACTTCAATGGGACTTCAAAGATCCTGGCAAGCACAGGGGGCACCCACATACCTGGAGTCAAACAGCACGGACAGGGGGCAGTATTAGGAAGAAAAGTTATAAAAATAACAGCAAGAGCATGTAAGTTATGCTATTAGTAGTTCATTTAGCAAAACAATTGACTTTAAAATCACTTTAAGCACTCAGATGGGTTGATTACTAAAGGCATGTCTCTCTTTAACTTGCGTGGTGCGTGTGTCTATGTATTTTCATACATTTTTAAGTGTATATTAGTCTGTGTGTGTATATATATATATATATATATTATATATATATATATATATATATATATATATATATATATATATATATATATATATATATATATATATACACACAGACTAATATACACTTAAAAATTTATGAAAATACATAGACACACGCACCACGCAAGTTAAAGAGAGACAGAGAGACAAGAGAGACAATATATTTTAAATAATGGAAAATAATGAAAAATGATAAATATATAAAAAAAACATATTATATATATATATATATATATAAAAAAAATAAAAATAATTAACAATAATGAAAAGTAATACATCATAAAATTAAAAATCGATGTATATACATAAAAATTGGTTATGTATATATATATATATATATATTGTACAGGACGCCAGGGTTAGGTCCTGGATGGACGCTACATAGCGCCGATTTTTGGAGTTTGGGCCATTTGAAACACAGGTTCAGGAGGTCACCCTGAAGGGGGTGAGAGGTCCCGGATAGATAAAATGGATGCAGAGAGGACGGGCTTAAAGTTCTCTCTGTCGTCTTTTAATGCTATTTGGGGGTCCGGGATTTCGGAGGCTCTGAAGCGACAATTGGGAGGGAAGAGAGCCTCCCCTTCTGACCGCTTGTTTCAGGCACACAAGGGGTTAACCACTTCCAGGAAGTGAGTTAAAAGGAAAGGAAGTCCTGACAGAGGGTGGAGTAGTTTGTAAGTGAAGCTGTGTCTGCAGGGAAGGACTGGAGGACTTCTTACTAAAACGTATGTGCCTTTCTTATTGTTTGTTTTGCTGTGCTGAAGAAAGACTTTTCTAATTTATGCTGGAAACAAGCAGGACTTTTGTTGTGACGTTTTTCTGTGTTGGTGCTGAAGAAAGCATTATTTTGTTTTGTTTTGATCGTCAATAAAGACCCTTTGCTTTACTGACACGGTTTACGCACTTGTCTCGCGGAGCTAAAGAACCCCCAAAGTTCACAACTGGTGTCGAATGCGGGCAAAGTGCATTTGCAGGCGCAAAAACCGTTTAAAAAACTGACATTTAAAGAGACGGTGTACTTATGGCATGTCTTGAGTGAAGTCAGCCCAGACATTACAAACAGCAAGCAAAGACATGGAAGAAGTCATTAAGGCTTTGGCACAAGCCACCGTGACCCAGCAGCAAGCGTCAGCAGACGCCAACCGTCGCCATGAGGAAGCGATGGCTCAGCAGCAGCAGGCCCTGGCACAGGCTATAGCTGCGCAGCAGGAAACCACGCGGCTGCTAGCCGCCCAGTTTACAGCCCAGCAGGAGTCCACTCAAGCACAGGTGGCTGCCTTGCAGGAGGCAGTACAGAGGCTGGCTCAGGGACAAGAGCAATCGGCCGTTGCCGTTAGCAACCCAGTGTCTGTGAGAGCCAGCCATTTCTTGCAAAAACTAACGCCCAGCGATGACGTGGAAGCCTTTCTCACCACCTTTGAAAGGATAGCTGAGAGAGAAGGGTGGCCCCGGGACCAATGGGCCGGCATTGTTTCCCCTTTTCTCACTGGTGACCCACAAAGGGCCTATTTTGACCTCCCACCCGAGCACATCAGAGACTATGAACGTCTAAAAGCCGAGATCTTGGCCCGTCTGGGAGTGACCACAGCTGTCCGGGCTCAGAGGGTGCATCGCTGGCGGTACAAACCTGACCGACCACCCAGGTCCCAAATGCATGAACTAATTCAGTTAGTTAAAAAATGGCTGCAGCCAGAAAAATTGTCAGGCCCACAAATGGTGGAAAGAGTGGTGATGGACTGGTACCTACGGTCCCTACCAGATGACCTACAGCGCTGGGTAAGCCATGGGAACCCTACCAACGCTGACCAGCTGGTCGAGCTGGTCGAACGGTACACCGTGGTGGAGGACCTGCTCGGACCTGCCAAGCGACGTGAACCCACGCCAAGAACACCCAGGCCAGCCACCACCCCGAGAAGAGAAGCCTTGCCAGATGTAGGCGTCCGCAGGTCTATACCGACTGCCATAGAACCACGGAGGTCAGTTCCTGTGCCAAAGATGGGAGATATACAGTGTTGGCGATGTCGGTCCTGGGGGCATACCCGGGCACAGTGCCCGCTCCAGGAGGAGCCTATGGATTGCGGGGCTGCCCCGAAGAAGCTCTTTTTATGCGCAAAGAGCGCGTGCCACGCATCTTGACCTGGCTTCCGGACAGTTCGAGTGTGAAGTGTGGGTAAACCACCTTCCTGCCAGGGCTCTACTGGACTCTGATAGCATGGTCATGCTGGTACATGCCAGGATACTTGGAAGGATTGGTCCAGTAACTAAGACCCTACGGGTAGTGTGTATCCATGGGGACACCAAGGAGTACCCCTTGGTCCCAGTAACTGTGTCCTATGGCCAAACCTCAGTTACCCAGGAGGTTGGGGTGGTAAATAGCCTGATACATGATATCATAGTAGGGCGGGACTGTCCAATATTTTTGGAACTATGGAACCAGGTACAGACGGGTCTGCCAGGAGAACTAAGGGCACTAAGTTTGGAAGGGACAGAGTCTGGGGAATCTGGGCCTGAAACCTCCCCAACACACCCCTCTAATGCGGAGAGACTTGTTAGTGATAATGACGTTGCAGAAAATCTTAGCTCTAATAATGATAGTCCTGTGTCTGGTCGGAAAACCGAGTTGACCTCTGAGGGGGGGGGAAGTCTCCCCATTACAAGTCATGCTGGGGGAGGATGATGAGGAGCTTGCCCCGGTTGAGGATGGTGAGGGGGAAACATCCCAGAGGCCAGTGCACCCAGACCTGGACGTACCCAGGGGTGCATTTGGCACCGCCCAGTTACAGGACCCTACCTTGGTCAACGCACGAGAGCAGGTTTCTGTCATTGATGGGGCATTGAAGGGGGACCTGGTCTATCGTGTGGTTGAGAGCCGAGGGGAACCCATAGAGCAGTTGCTGGTCCCTCAACCATATAGGCGAATGCTCCTTGACCTAGCCCACAACGACGCACTGGGAGGACACCTGGGGGCGGAGAAAACGGAGGCCAGGATAACTGACCGGTTTTACTGGCCAGGGGTGAAGGCTGAGGTTAAAAGATATTGTGAGTCTTGTCCTGTTTGCCAGTTAACTGCCCCAGTGCCCCGCTATAGAAACCCCCTAGTACCCTTGCCAATTATTGAGGTCCCATTTGAACGGATCGCTATGGATCTTGTAGGACCCCTAGTAAAGTCAGCAAGGGGGCACCAATACATATTGGTCATCCTGGACTACGCCACTAGATACCCAGAAGCAGTCCCGTTGAGAAAAACTTCCTCTAAGGCCATTGCCCGGGAGTTGTTTCAAATGTTCTCACGAACTGGGTTCCCCAAGTAAATATTAACAGATCAAGGCACCCCTTTTATGTCAAAGGTGATGGCGGACTTGTGCAGGCTGTTTCAGATTAAGCAGTTGCGGACGTCCGTCTATCACCCGCAGACCGATGGCCTAGTTGAGAGGTTTAACAAAACTCTAAAGTCTATGTTAAAAAGAGTCGTCCAGAAAGACGGGAAAGATTGGGATATGTTGCTCCCTGCCCTATTGTTCGCTATCCGGGAGGTACCACAGGCATCCACGGGTTTCTCACCATTTGAGCTAGTGTACGGCCGGAGGCCCCGGGGGTTGCTTGATCTGGTAAAGGAAACATGGGAAAGTGAGTCCTCCCCGCACAAAACCGTGGTGGAACATATTTCTCAAATGCGAGAAAGGGTGGCTAAAGTGATGCCGCTGGTAAGAGAGCACATGCAGAAGGCTCAGGATGCCCAAAGAAGGGTATATAACCGGTCGGCTAAAGTGAGACAGCTCCAAGTAGGTGACAGGGTAGCTGTCCTAATACCAACGGTAGAAAGCAAGTTCTTGGCCAAGTGGCAAGGTCCGTTTGAAATAGTGGAGAAAGTGGGTGAGGTAAACTATAGGGTACACCAACCAGGGAAAAGAAAACCCTACCAAATTTATCACATAAATTTGTTAAAGCTCTGGAAAGACAGAGAACCGGTGTCCGCAGTGGTGGCGGTACAGTCAGGGGACCAGGTAGGGATCGACCGGGTGCAGGTTGCAGCTACCCTAAGTAGGCTCCAAACCCAGCAAGTAAAAGAGTTTCTGCAAAGAAATGGGGACATGTTTTCAGGGTTGCCAGGACGCACCAACGGCATCGAGCATGACATTGTGACCGAGCCCAAGGTGACAGTCCGGCTTAAACCCTACCGTATCCCAGAAGCTCACAGGGTGGCAGTGTCTGGAGAGGTGAAAAGGATGGGGTCATCGAAGAGTCGAAGAGCGAGTGGTCCAGTCCGATCGTATTGGTGCCCAAACCCAATGGTACTCTCCGCTTCTGCAACGACTTTAGAAAACTCAACGAGGTCTCCAAGTTCGATGCATACCCCATGCCACGGGTAGATGAGCTGATTGAGAGGTTGGGTCCTGCCAGGTACATCACCACACTGGACCTCACAAAAGGTTACTGGCAGATTCCCCTAACCAAAGAGGCCAGAGAGAAAACAGCTTTCTCTACCCCGGAGGGTCATTTCCAGTACAAGAGAATGCCGTTTGGTTTACACTCCGCCCCCGCCACATTTCAAAGAGCCATGGACAAAACTTTGCTTCCACACCAACGATATGCCTCCGTTTACCTGGATGACATTGTCATTTTCAGCACGGATTGGGATTCCCACCTTCCCCGAGTACAGGCAGTGGTAGACTCCTTGAGAAGGGCAGGGTTCACCATCAATCCGGAGAAGTGTGCGGTTGGGGTAATGGAAGCCAAGTATCTTGGATACATTGTGGGTAGAGGGTTAGTGAAGCCCCAAATGAGCAAAGTAGAGGCCATACAGGGCTGGCCCCGCCCCCTAACAAAGAAACAGGTCAGAGTGTTTTTAGGCCTAGTTGGGTACTATAGGGGGTTTGTCCCCAACTTCACCACCATTGCGGCACCGCTGACTGACCTCACCAAAGGCCGAAAGTCCGTCATGATCAAATGGAATGCCGAGGCTGAAAAGGCATTTCAAATGCTTAAGACGGCACTGTGCCAGGACCCGGTGCTTGTAGCGCCAGACTTTTCTAAGGACTTTATAGTGCAGACAGATGCCTCAAGTGAAGGGCTAGGAGCAGTTCTGTCTCAAGAAATCAACGGAGAGGAGCATCCAATAGTTTTTCTTAGTAGGAAACTGACGCCAGCTGAGAAAAACTATGCGGTGGTGGAACGCGAATGTCTTGGCATCAAGTGGGCTTTGGACTCCCTACGGTAATTTCTCCTGGGCAGGAAGTTTCGCCTCATATCAGACCATGCTCCTCTTACGTGGATGAGACAGAACAAACACACCAATGCCAGGGTAACTAGGTGGTTTCTGTCTCTGCAGGAGTTTAACTTTGTGGTGGAGCACAGACCCGGGAGACAGCATCAGAATGCCGATGCCCTCTCCCGAGTCCACTGTATGATGGTGAGTGGTGCCTCCAACACCTCCGCGTTGAGGCAGAGGGGGGGGATATGTACAGGACGCCAGGGTTGGGTCCTGGATGGACGCTACATAAAGACCCTTTGCTTTACTGACACGGTTTACGCACTTGTCTCGCGGAGCTAAAGAACCCCCCAAAGTTCACAATATATATATATATAGTGAACTTTGGGGGTTCTTTAGCTCCGCGAGACAAGTGCGTAAACCGTGTCAGTAAAGCAAAGGGTCTTTATTGGCGATCAAAACAAAACAAAATAATGCTTTCTTCAGTACCAGAAAAACGTCACAACAAAAGTCCTGCTTGTTTCCAGCATAAATTAGAAAAGTCTTTCTTCAGCACAGCAAAAACAACCAAAAGAAAGGCACATACGTTTTAGTAAGAAGTCCTCCAGTCCTTCCCTGCAGACACAGCTTCACTTCCAAACTACTCCACCCTCTGTCAGTACTTCCTTTCCTTTTAACTCACTTCCTGGAAGTGGTTAACCCCTCGTGTGCCTGAAGCCAGGGGTCAGAAGGGGAGGCTCTCTTTCCTCCCAATTGTCGCTTCAAAGCCTCCGAAATCCCGGACCCCCAAATATCATTAAAAGAAGACAGAGAGGACTTTAAGCCCGTCCTCTCTGGATCCATTTTATCTATCCGAAACCTCTCACCCCCTTCAGGGTGACCTTCTGAACCTGTGTTTCAAATGGCCCAAACTCCAAAAATCGGCGCTATGTAGCGTCCATCCAGGACCCAACCCTGGCGTCCTGTACATATATATATATATATATATATATATATATATATATATATATATATATATATATATATATATATGCATAACCAATTTTTATGTATATACATCGATTTTTTATTTTATGATGTATTACTTTTCATTATTGTTAATTATTTTTATTTTATATATATATATATATATATATATATATGTTTTTTTATATATTTATAATTTTTCATTATTTTCCATTATTTAAAATATATTTTTCACATATATTTGGATGTAATAATGGGTAATGTTGTAAATATGTAGTGTCTCCAGTCAGCGATGTGTGAACTTTCTTGCTCCACTGGTACCAGCAGCTTTTGATTGGCCCCAGCAGCAGGGTTTGCCCATATTTGTAGGATCTCCATGGCTGGCTTTCGCCAAGGCTGTGACGTCACTTTTGGGCAACAGACACAGTCTGAGCGGCCGTAGGACACCAACCCCTACAGTTCCCATGTCTATAGTTGCGGCTCCCCCTCCACTGGTCCCCTGGACCTATGATTCTGGATGGGCCCAGGGGCGTGCTGGGCTGTGGGGCAGGCATGCATTTGCCCCCTGGGCTGCTCTAATATGCTCTACAAAGGCTGCCAGCTCAGAAACGCACATAAGCAGTTTTTGAGCCGGCCGAGTGCAGCAGCCAAATCCAGTTAGTATAGTGAGCCAGCGTCTCTGTCTCAGTGCCGACAGTCTTACACACTGCACAGAGCCCAGCCCCTCCCTCCTCCACACGATTGGCTGACAAAGGCTGGACCTGCTCTCTCTCTCTCTTTCCCCACCCACACAGCAGCCTATGTGTTGTCTGTGAAGGATTGTGTGGGCGGGAAAGTTAAATCTGGGCAGTCGGCTGTAATCCAGTGAGTCTCCTGGGAGGCTGGGACGATCATAAAAATAAGTGAGCTCCTCCTCTCTCCCTCTCTGCAGCTAAAAAGTTTTTTTGTTTTTCTAGCAGCCTGTGACACTACCTTGCCCTCCTAGGTGTTGTGAAGTGGGCTCACACTGGCATGCTGTGGTTTGTCTGCAGTGCTGGTGTACTGGCACTCTTCCTGCATGTTGCCCCTATTCGAATAGAGGTTGCACATTTTTACTCCATGTTCTGAAAGTGCACAAAACGTCCTGCATGCTGCATCTTTGGTACAATTCCAGAAAATGCAGCAAAAATGTGCAAACTAAAAGAAGTCTGAGGGACTATGACTGTGGAAAACTGGCAGTGAGCCCAAAGGTTGTATTCACTTGCAGCAGGAACTGCCGCTCCACTGAAAAGTGACAGGCAGAGGAGTGGATATCAGCTGAATTTCAATCTATGTGCAGACTGGTTGTACAGAATTCAAACTATCAACTGACTTCAGTAAAACCAGCGTGTCTTCTTTTTTTTGGCGATCATTGCTGGCTGCTATAGCTGCCAGCAGTGATCACTGTATTCTGATGGCTGGAAAACATTCACCCCCACAGAGAGTGACCGCTTCGCACTGCCCCCACAAGCGGTTCCTTTCACTCTGTGCAGGCAGTGTCAAGCGGTCCCTTTCTCTCTCTGGGGCAATATGGAACAGTCTCGCCCTCTCTCTCTCTGTGTGGGCAATGTGGTGTAGATGGAAGGTGAGCTCACACACCGAGCAGCTCTTGCCACGATCTACTGCATATAAAACTTCTCTCCTCCATCAGTGTCAATGAATGCTGGTGCCCATTAGTTGCAATTACTGCTGCCTATCAGTGCCAATCAATGCTACCTATCAGTGCCAATTAGTGCTGCCCAATGCCAATCAATGCTGCAAATCAGTGCCAATCACTGCTGCCAATCAGTGCCCATCGGTGCTGCCTATCAGTGCTACCTATCAGTGCTGCCTATCAGTACCGCTCAGTGCTCCCCATCAGTGACAATCTATGCTGCCAATCAGTGCCAATTAGTGCTGCCCAATGCTGAACAATGCTGCCAGTGCCAATAAGTGCTGCCTATCAGTGCCCATGAGTGGTGCAAATCAGTGCCGCTTAGTGTTGCCTATCAGTGTCGTTTAGGTCAGTGCCTATCAGTGCTGCCTATCAGTACCGCTATCAGTGCCAATAAGTGCTCCCCATCAGTGCCAATCTATGCTGCCCAATGCCAATCAATGCTGCCAGTGCTAATAAGTGCTGCCTATCATTGTCCATGAGTGCTGCAAATCAGTGACGCTTAGTGTTACCTATCAGTGTCCTTCAGGTGCTGACAGTCAGTGCTGCCTATCAGTGCCACTTATTAGTGCCAATCAGTGACGCCTATTAGTGCCACCTATCAGTGCCCGTCAGTGCTGCCAATTACTGCCCATCAATGCTGCCAATCAGTCCTGTCTATCAATGCCAATCAGTGCTGCCTATCAGTGCAACCTTTAGTATACTTGGTAATCACCTCATTACTATTAACAATAAATTCCTGAAGGTAAAATAAAAAAGTGTCAGTAAAAGGCCTGCCGCTAAGCACTGTTATGTATTCCCACACCACAAAAAAAAGGTGCAGCCCTAACTCACTGATCAATAACTTAATAATGGTGGAACCCTCTAATGTATATAAATCTCAATAAACGTCAATATTATCACAATACTGGTCTCTGTGATATGTAACATCACATCAAACTAAAAAAATACATAAAAAATAAACTTAGTGGGGATGATGGAAACCCCTCCTATATTGGCCATACAGATTGACTCCAACTGCAATAATTCCAGTTATATGTGATTTCACATGTAATACACATCAAAATAAATGATTATAAGACATACGTTTATTTATTTTTTTAAACTTAGCAGGGATGGTGGAAACCCCTCTACGGATAATTGCAATACAAAATTAAGTTTAGTGCAACAACTTTTTAGTTGGGAGGTTTAATTTTTTAGATTGTTACACTTTTTTTATGTTTTAGTTACTATTATAATGTCAATTATTGCACTTGAAGTTTAATTTTCCTCCAACCCAAACTCGCTCCTCCATGTCTTTTTGGACCTTGCTTTGCGCTCTGGTGCGCAGTCATGTTGGAACAGGAAGGGGCCATAAACCAAACTGTTCCCACAAAGTTGGGAGCATGAAATTGTCCAAAATGTCTTGGTATGCTAACGCCTTAAGAGTTCCCTTCAACTAAGAGGCAGAGCCCAACCCCTGAAAAACAACCCCCACACCATAATCCACCTCCACAAAATGATTTGGACCAGTGCACAAAGCAAGCTCCATAAAGACATGGATGAGCGAGTTTGGGGTGGAGGAACTTTATTAGCCTGCACAGAGTCCTTACCTCAACCTGATAGAACACCTGATGAATTAAAGTGGAGACTGTGAGCCAGGCCTTCTCATCCAACATCAGTGCCTGACCTCAGAAATGCCTGACCTCAGAAATGCTCTTCTAGAAGAATGGTCAAACATTCCCATAGACACACCACTAAACCTTGTGGACGGCCTTTCCAGAAGAGTTGAAGCTGCAAAGGGCGGGGCCAACTCAATATTGAACCCTCCGGACTAAGACATGCCATTAAAGTTCATGTGCGTGTACTTTTAACATTATAGTGTGTGTGTATATATATATATATATATATATATATATATATATATATACATACACACGCGCGCATGTGTGTTTCACCTCTGGGGTGCACACCCTAATGCAATAGGCTGCGCACGCCTATGAATGGCCACTTGACTGGACTTTCCCCCCAGGCCTAAGGCTGCCAGCCCTCCCCTGGATGGGCCCCTTGCCATTGGCGCGCCTGCACTTTCTGCTCCATGGCTCTCTGTTGGTTTCCTAAGTCCCTGTGACATACATGTGGCTCCAGCCTCCAGGTATTGCCAGCTCCTTATCCAAGTCTCCACATGACCATCTATAGACTGCTGTAAGCCTTGGTGATTACCTTCACTTATAAAATAAAGAGTCTTTGCTTCATACCTGTGGATTTTGCATATGTCATTTATTCAGCGCTGTCTTTTCCCCTGATTGACTAAAGGCACAAAGGCTGTGCAGTTGCACTCTGCTAGGTCATTAGCTCCACAGCTAAGGTAATGAGGGTAAGCTCTACTGACCTCCATTATCCATTCATGTGCAAGCAAAAATTCTGGATATTTTTCCTTACATGTATTCTTTGCAAAGTAAAGCTTCACCTCATTTACTAAGCTCTGGCACAACTTGCCTTGCAGAGTTTAACTGCACTTGCGAAGTGCACAGTTTATTTGCCTTTCGTAAATTAACCCCAGTCTTTCACAGTCTACAAATCGGATTTTATCTTTTACTTGTGTAGACAAGTCAGAATAATGAATGGAGATATCCGATTGGTTATTGTAGGTTACTGCCCTTTATACCCTATGCTTTGCTTTATCAAATAAAAACTTCAGTGTTATTAATCAGGAGGGGCAGATAGTGATGGCATAGAATTAGATCAATGTGAACTCCAGCAATGACCTCACGCCTTCACACCATAAAACTGTCACACTGAGCACTTATTTTATATGGATTCTTCCTTATCACTCACAAACTAAAATGAGTTCAAACAATATAAATTATCCAGCAGTCAACAAATTAAGAAGCAATTTCAACACACAGCTCTGACTCACATTGCTACTCTTCAATTACTTTAATAGCTTTTATGAATAGAAGCAACAGATATCTCCTGACGGAACAGGACAACCTGCCAAATAATGTTGCAGGTGCACATCTGTTTATAAACAGAATAAAAGACTAAGTGGTAACAGGAATTGGGAGTTCCTGAGAAAAAAAAAAAAAAGTAAATCATTGCCCAGATTTTTCCCACTCTGAGCCAACTAATTCTAGCAATTACTGTACCATTCCTTGAAGCAGCCCTGTTGCATACCTTGTAACAGCTCCATCTGCTGGTCATTTCACAATAAGCACCTTGCAGCAACAAAGATAATTGTACACAACATTGAATCAAAATGCCAGCCCTCAATCTATAATGGACATGTTACCTGGTTTGTATAGGATATCCTATATGTATCTCAGTATATAGAAGGGATGTTATGCCCTGATGACCTAATTGACTATATTTTTTATTTGATTGCTGATTTAGGTTTAAAATATTTTGTATTTTTTTTTTACTCAACATTCTGGAGTGCTTTAGTAGCATACCGTGGGGAAAATAATTATTTGATCCCCTGCAGATTTTGTAGGTTTGCCTACTTACAAAGAAATTAAGGGTATATCATTTTTATCATAGGTCTATTTTAAATGATACAAACAGAATATCAACAAAAAATTAAGAAAAAGTACATGATAAAATGTAATAAATTGAGTTGCAGTTCAGCGAGTAAAACAAATATTTGATCCCCATGGAAAATATGACTTGGTACTTGATGGATAAACCCTTGTTCGCAAGCACAGAGGTAAGACGTTTCTTTTAGTTGGTTACCAGGTTTGCACACATATCAGGAGGGATTTTGGTGCCTTCTTCCTTACAGATCTTCTCTAAATCCTTAAGGTTTTTGGCTGCCACTTGGAAATTGCTCCCTCCATACATTTTCTATAGGATTAAGGCCTGGAGACTAGCTAAGTGCTTCTTCTTGAGCCACTCCTTTGCTGCCTTGGTGGTATGTTCTGGGTCATCATCGTAATGCTGGAAGACCCATCCACAGCCCACCATCAGTGTTCTGGCTGAAGGAAGTGGGTTCTCATTCATGATTTTACAATACAATACAATACATGGTCCAGTTTATTGCCCCTCAATGTGGCAAAGTCGGCCATTACATTTAGCAGAGAAACAGCCCCAAAGCATAATGTTTCCACCTTCGTGCTTGACTATAGGGATGGTGTTCTTAGGGTCAAAGTCAGCATTTTTCTTCCTCCAAATATGGAGAGTCAAGTTAAAGCGGAGTTCCATCAAAAAGTGGAACTTCCGCTTTAAGTGCTCCTCGACCCCTTACATGCCACATTTGGCATGTCATTTTTTGGGGGGGGAGCGGGTTCTTTGTTTTGAAAGGGGCCTTCCTGTGCCACTTCCTCCTTCCGCCTAGCGGGCTGCCTAGGCGACTCCTCCTCTACCCCTAGGTGGCCCTTCCCTCTAGGCGATCTCCTGGAACTTGTGACAGGTCCCAAAAGATCGCCTATCCACTCCAAGAGCAATGCGCAACTCAAGCATGCGCAGTGCACGACCGTCCATGAAGCCGCAAGCTGTCACGGCCGGGAGCCCACAGTTCCAATGGAGGTGACGAGGAGAGGAGCAACGCTCCGTGTGGCTGCATCGCTAGTTTCTTAGACAGGTGAGTGAGTGGCTGTTTATTAAAAGTCAGCAGCTATACTTTTTGCAGCTGACTTTTAATAAACGAAAGCAGCCTGGAACTCCACTTTAATGCCAAAGATCTCAATTTTGGTCTCACCTGACCACAGCAATTTCTCCCAATCCTTCTCTAAATCATTTAAATGTTTATTGGGGAACTTCAGACTGGCCTGTACATGTGCCTTCTTGAGAAGGGGGACCTTATGGGTGCTGCAGGATTTTAATCTATGGTGGCATATTGTGTTACCAATGGTTTGTTTGGTGACTGTAGTCCCAACTGTCTTCAGATCATTCACAAGCTCCTCCTGTGTAGTTTTGGGCTGATCACTCACTTTTCTCGTGATTATCCTCACCCCATGAAGTGAAATTTTGCATGGAGCTCCAGAACTAGGGCGATTGATGGTTATCATTTTTGTATTTTTTCCATTTGCAAATAATTGTCCCAACAATTGTCTCCTTCACACCAAGCTTCTTGCTGATGGTGTTGTAGCCCATTCCAGCCTTGTGCAGCTCTTTGGTCTTGCCCATGATGGTGGGTTTGAATGGAAGAAATATTCTGTGGACAGGTGTAAACGAGTTGTTGTTAAGAGCACCTTCTTAAACTGACAGGACTAATTTGTGTACCACATATTGTAGCCAGTCTGTGGGAGCCAGAATTATTGTTGGTTGATAGGAGATCAAATATTTATTTTACTCACTGAACTGCAACTCAATTTATAACATTTGTATCATGTGTTTTTTCTGGATTTGTATTTGAATTTCTTTCTCTATTACTTCACCACTTGCTTACTGGGCACATATATCCTCTTCCTGCCCAGGCAAATCTCAGCTTTCGGCACCGTCACGCTTTAAATGAAAAGAAAAAGGGTAGGTAGAAACCGTGCTACGGATCGGAATTTTTCAAGTATCAATGTCTACCTATGGAGCTGGTAGCATATGCTCTGTGTTGATAAAGTGGCAGCCCCTACGTGAAAATTCCACCTGGGTGGAACTGGATAGTGAATGGGGGTGAGGTAGTAGGTGTTTTGGCGCCTCTTTAAATAAATGTAATGAGTGTAGTCCTAAAACAGATATGTGCATACATTCATGTTGGAACAAAAAGTAAAAAATAATGATAATATATATAAATGTGTATTAATAAATAATGTATAAAGTGCTCAGTGCCAAAGATTGAAGTTATTGCTGTGCTTATTAGTCCATATACAAAGTGCTTAGTGCTTTAATGAAAATAATTCAAGTGGCTGTGATCATTCTGTGCTCCCTCTGATCATGCTCTGGTAGGTCCCTCACTCACCAGATCCAGGTACCCTCAAGGGGTTAAAAGCTTTCACAGTGTTAGCCCCTGTGTGGCTCTCTGGCAATCTCCTCTGGCTTCAGATGATTTGGGTCTAATAAACGTCTCAGAGAAGAAAAAGTGCCCACATAGCGTAATACTGTATGTTCAAGTTTTATTTTTCACACAAGAAAAGTCAGGTACTCACATTTGACATGTAAATAACAAGCGTATCAAAACGATGTAATCCACGAGTGATAACCTCCAGTCGTAAGTAGTTGAAATACACCTATGATAAAAAAGTATAGACCCTTAATTTCTTTTTAAGTTTGCAAACTCACAATATCTGCAGGGGATCAAGTTATTATTTTTCCCACTGTATACTCCAAAATGCGTACAGCAGAATCAATTACAGAATGCTGTAATTGTAAATGTTTTGCACATCTTTCTCTTCTGGATTGGTTTTTCTAAGGATTTTTACCAATGCAGTTATTATGTATATTATTAAATTATAAATGAACATAAAAGTGCGCACATCTATCACATTAGAAAACACACACAAACATACTGCTGTGTTTAATGTGCAACACACCAAATTCTATCTGTCAGTACAAACAACATGTGTGCATTGACACAATATTCTCAAATCCTCTCTGCCTCACATGCAGTAATCCCCTGCTTTGTGTGAGTGCCATTGTTATGAATGTGGCGCTTGTGAGGAATTAACGGCAAGGGTTTCAGTTAATTGACATACCTTCACTCCTACTTGAGCTGCACGTTAAACTATCCTGTCTTTCAGTTCCTGGGATTGTGCCCTGGTATAAGATTTGGAAGCTATGACCCCAGTGCTCGGAAGGGTGAACAGCTGGATCCTGTTAATATTAGGTCAGCCATGCTCTGGATATAAAATTGAATTCTGGTAGTATTTAACATTTTCCATTTTACAGATCAAGTAAACTACATTGAAACTGTTTCCCACAATTACATTTATCCAGTGCAATTAAGGATGATGAAAAGGAGTTGGGACATGCTGGATACACAATTTGCACTTATGATTTTATATGTGTCTATATCAGGTCACAGGTAAAAAAAAATATATATATATAAAAGCACACCATCAGAAAATGAAAACCATTCTTTATCTTTTTTAATTCCCTAGAAATAATGCAATCCTGGTGAAGCATTTGATTAAGATACCTCCTCAGAATGAACAGGCTGCTTATAATCTGATCACATAGAGATTGATACACTATTGACTGCTTTCTGTGATGCTTATCTCTCTTTAGAGATGCTTGCTGCCTTCCACTTCCCTTTGTTCATGTTACATTGTAGCAAAGCAAGATGCAAGTCTAAGGCCGCGTACACACGATCAGTCCATCCGATGTGAACGGTCCAAAGGACCGTTTTCACCGGTTAACCGATGAAGCTGACTGATGGTCTGATGTGCCTATACGCCATCGGTTAAAAAAACGATCCTGTTAGAACGCGGTGACGTTTACATGTTCTAACACAGCGATCAACTTGATTCTGAGCATGCGCGGCCTTTTAAACGATGCTTGTGCATACTAACGATCGGTTTTGACCCATCGCTCAGGCGTCCATCGGTCAAATTTTAAAGCAAGTTCTCTTTTTTTTGACCGAAGGATAACTGACCGATGGGGCCCACACATGATCAGTTTGGACCGATGAAACAGTCCTTCAGTGCGTTTTCATCGGTTTTGACCGATCGTGTGTACGCGGCCTAACATGATTTGAGCTCACTGACTGAGGGTTGTGCAAGACTGTATTCACACCTACATACGGTATATACTTTTTTAGTGTTCATGCAGGTTGCATAGCGGTAGCCAAATCATTTTGAATGAGCCCTTAACCACATGGCCTCCGGAAAGTTTTACCCCCTTCATGGCCAGAGCATTTTTTCCTATTCAGAACTGCGCAATTTTAACTGGCAATTGCTTGGTCATGCAACACCATGCGCAAATTAATTTTTTATACCTTCTTTACACAAATAGAATTCTCAATTTGTGGTATTTAATCACCACTGTGTTTTTTACTTTGTGATATAAACAAAAAGAGAACAAACATTTTGAATAAAACATATTTTCTAATTTAGTGGCTTCATGAATTTAGGCCGAAATGTTTTCTGTCATTGGTAAAAAAAAATAAAAATCCCAATAGGTGTAAATTAATTGGTTTGTGCAGAAGTTATAGCGTCTACAAACTATGGTGGTAATCGGTGATTTATAGTGTGACTATGATAGGGTGGCGGAAAATCTGGCACTACCAGACACTATCTAGAAACATAACTGACATTGCTAGTGATACTAATACAGACATCAGTGCTAATATATACTGTCACTGTACTGACACTAGCTGGGAAGGGGTAAACATCTATTGCAATCAAATTGTTAACTGTGTGCCTAACAAGTGTTAACCACTTCAGGTCCGCGCTATTAACAAAATACGTGAACAGCGCGGACCTGAGGCGCCGGGGTCACGTCTTTGGACGTGATTTGCTTGTAATTCCCCGCGCGCGCCACAGGGTGGCGCGCGGCGGGGAAAAACAGTCCCGACGCATCACCGAGGATCCGATGCGTGTACCCGGCGGCCGCGATGTCCGTCAGGTACACGCGATCGTCGGTGAGAGAGCAGGGACGTGGAGCTCTGAGTGTAAACACAGAGCTTCACGCCCTGTCAGTGAGGTGACAGATGCTGTTTCTCTTGTACATAGGGAGACAGCATCGGTCACCTCCCCCAGTCACCCCCCTCCCCCCATACAGTTAGAACACACCCAGGCAATACATTTAACCCCTTCCTCACCCCCTAGTGTTAACCCCTTCAATGCCAGTCACATTTATACAGTAATTAGTGCATTTTTATAGCACTGGTCGCTGTATAAATGTGAATGGCGCCAAAAATGTGTCAAAAGTGTCCGATGTGTCCGTCGCAATATCGCAGTCCCAATAAAAATCGCAGATCGCCGCCATTACTAGTAAAAAAAATATATAAAAAAAAAATCATAATTATGTCCCCTATTTTATAGGTGCTATAACTTTTGCGCAAAGCAGTCACTTATTGTGATTTTTTTTTTTTTTTTTTTACAAAAATACGTAGAAGAATACGTATCGGCCTTAACTGAGAAAAAAAAAAAAATGGGATATTTATTATAGCAACAAGTAAAAAATGTATATATATTTTTAAATTGTCGCTCTTTTTTTCATTATAACGCAAAAAATAAAAACCGCACGGGCGATCAAATACCACCAAAAGAAAGCTCTATTTGTGGGGAAAAAAGGGACGCCAATTTTGTTTGGGTGCCACGTCGCACGACCGCGCAATTGTCAGTTAAAGCGACGCAGTGCCGGAAGCTGAAATTTCGCCTGGGCACGAAGGGGGTTTATGTGCCCAGTAAGCAAGTGGTTAAAGTGTGTAATGTGTGCTGTTTTTTACTAAATACAGATGAGACTAAAATTTTATTCTTTGGCCTCAACATCAAATAATAAGTCTGGCAGGAATCAAATACAGCTCACCATCCAAATAATACCATTCCTACAGTAAAGCATGGAGGTGGTAATATCCTATTTTGAGGGTGTTTCTCTGCAACACAGACTGGAGAACTTGTCAGGATAGAAGAAATATGGATGGGGGCAAAATACCATCACATTCTTGAGGAAAACCTGCTGGCCTGCCCTCTGCCAGAAAGTTGTCAATGGGAAGAAGTTTGCCTTCCAACATGACAATGAGCCAAAGCACACAGCAAAAATGACCACACATTGGTTGAAGGAGAAAAGGGTGAATGTCCTTCCATGGCCTATTCAGAGCCCAGACTTAAAAGAGTTGTAAAGGAAAAAAAATTGTGGCTAAAATTAATGTCTGCAAGGTAGACAGACAGAATAGTGTAATGATTCTGTTAAAAAACAAGTAAATACCTATTAAAATTCCTTCAGCTATATCACCTCCGGCGTTCTAGTTTCTGTTCTCTCATTCACTCCTGGTTTGCGTTCATGTAAGAACTAGATTTCCCAGTATGCATTGTGGCAAGCCCAGGAATTCACACCTTCTTGAAGTCTCTAACACATAGAGAGCGTCCTGCCGCACAGATGTAGTTCCCAGGAGGAAGTGAGCATGTCACTGACCACCGCAGTAAAGCCTCCCTTCACTGTGGTGAGTTACAATCAGACAAGCAGGAAGTGAACAGAACAGAGAAGAAATAGAGCAACTTCTGAGCAAAAACGAACAATGAGAAAATGAAAAGAGGAATGTCTGCATGTAAAAGATGCTTATCATGAAAAACATTTTTTCCTTTACAACCCCGTTTAAACCACATTGAAAATCTGTGGAATGACTTGAAGACTGCAGTCCACAAACGGTCATCGTCAAATTTAACTGAACTTGAGCAGCTCTGCACAGAAAAGTGGGCAAATATTGCAAAGTCTAGATGTGCAAAATTAGTGAGACATATACCAACAGACTAAAGGCTGTAATTAAAGCAAAAGGTGGTTCAACAAATTATAAGGGGGTGATACTTTTTTGAATATGTTTATTTTTTTCTGACATGTTGGCGTTCTATCTTTCATTTCGATGTTATAAGTGTGTGTTGCCAGGGGTGTATGTAGAGGTTTAACTGACAAGGGAGGATTATTTTGATCTCCCCCAAGGATGGATACACTGTTTCAGTTATTTTCAGAGATTCAAGTTATCATGTGTATTGCACTTTCTCCTTAAGGGCCATTTTAATTAAGTTTTGTACATTATATATTTGATCAGTAGTGATAATTAACTCCTAAAACTTGCTCACAAAAGACAAATAGTGCACAAAATAGAGAATGTATTTCCTCTGTTTGGAAGAGAGTGTGAGTACCAAATCTCTCTCCCACTTGAAAAAAAAATGGAGGCACAAATCCCTCTGATGGGCAAGGTAAGAGGATGCCCATGGGAATTAAAAGGAGAAACACGGGGCCTGAAACTGACACTGACGTTAAGCATTCCAGATTAATGTACATTAGTCTTAGGCCTCGTACACACGATCAAATCTGTCCGCTGGAAACGGTCTGCTGGACCGTTTCAGCAGACAGATTCGATCGTGTGTACGGCCGAGCCGACGGATTTGGCCACCCGACAGATTTCAAAGCATGCTTTGAAATCTATCGGGTGGGAATTCGTCCGCCCGACATGTCTGCTGGTTAGTACACTTACCAGCAGACATGTCGTCCCGCACCGCCGCCGCACAGCCGCCAAATGGATTTGGCGCATGCGCGGAAGTGTTTTACTTCCTGGTGCGGTGACGTGGCAGCGTCAACGTCACCGCCACGTCACCGACACGTCAGCGCGCCGTCTGCTGGTGGGGATTTTGGTTTGCTCGTGTGTACACGCGAGCAAACCAAAATCCCAGCAGACAGATTTGTTCAAATCTGTCGGACAGACAGATTTGAACAAATCTGTCTGCTCGTGTGTACGAGGCCTTAAAGTTAAATAATGCACTATATACTTGAAGTTCCCTCAGGAAGTTGGGGAGAGTGACTTCTGGGTTTGTAACAAAAAACAGCATGTTATCTGTGAATGCGGTCACCTTCTGCTCCATCCATCGTACCTGGAAACCTTTAAAGTCTAGGAAGAGGCGAACATGCTACAGCAGGGGTTCCAAGGTCAGAATTTTTTTTTAGTGGAGACAGGGGGTACCCTTGCATTGTACCATTAGTCAAGGGAAAAAAGGCAGAAATAGTAAATGGTAGCCATCTGTAAAAATTGTCTCCCACACCAATAGGGCTCAGCGTCTCCTTAAGGGAAGTCCAGTCCACCCTGTCAAAGGCTTTCTCTCCGTCAGACGAAAGCAGACACAGCAAAATATGCCAACTGTGGGCTAACTGGATATACCCTAGTTGTGTTGCGTTTTGGCTCTTTGGTAGGAATAAATGGTGGACAACCTTTCAGACAGTTGTCACTGGTGAACCAATTGGAAGACTTCCTTTCACCTTGTGCCCTGCCTTCAATTGTAAAAATTTTGAATTTCCATAGCCTTATGTCCAGATGAAAATGGTTTACCAGGAAACAGGCAGGGTACATCTACCCAGTGGGAACACAGAAAAAAATAGCATATTGAGAGGTTTTAACCCTTCCTACTCTATCCAAAATTAGAAAAAATGAATTTGACTACATATACATTTTATCTACAGCCTTGTAAAGTTACCCTGTCTGTAGAACCCAAGTATAGTTATAGGCTAAGATGGTCAACAAAGAGCATACACATGAACACCTATGTATGCATGAACCCGTACTTATTGTATTTTGTGACTCACAGAGTAATGGCTTGGGAACAGGATGGTAGCTGTGTATGAAGTCATATAACAAAAGTGTGGAGACATTCCCCTCTGATTAAACATAAAAGCACTGGGAAATTAATCTCATTTTATGGGTATACTTTACAAAGTATTGTGCTCTGGCAAACACTGTTTCATACAACTTACATTTGATGAGTCGGCTTAAGTATAATTTAAAGAAATTAAAGCGCTCAACTCACAATTGATCCCAGTCTCCCCTCATCTTAACCAGCCCAATCATTATTACTATCCACAATGTGACATCTGTCCAGCCTGGAGTTTTAGGTCATACAGAAAGCCTGTCCCTCCTGAGCACTTCCATGTTTGGTACTCTGGGAGCTGTACAAGAAAGCAACTACCACTGTTTTGCGAGTATGCCTCCCAATACACATTGACTCTTTAACCACTTTCTTACTGGGCATGTATACCCACTTCCTGACCAGGTGAAATTTCAGCTTGCGGCACTGCGTCGCTTTAACCGACAATTGCGCGGTTGTGCGATATGGCTCCCAAACAAAATTGGCGTCCTTTTTTCCCCACAAATAGAGCTTTCTTTTGGTGGTATTTGGTCACCTCTGCAGTTTTTATTTTTTGCACTATAAACAAAAAAGGACGACAATTTTGAAAAAAAATACAATATTTTTTACTTGTTGCTATAAAAAATAGCCCAATTTAAAAAAAAAAAATTCAGTTTAGGCTGATACGTATTCTTCTACATATTTCTACATCTACAAAAAAAAATCGCAATAAGCGACTGGTTTGCGCAAAAGTTATAGCGCCTACAAAATAAGGGACAGAATTATTTTTTATTATTTATTTTTTTACTAGTAATGGCGGCGATCTGCGATTTTTATTGCGACTGCAAAATAATGGCGGACACATTGGACACTTTTGACACATTTTTGGCACCATTCACATATATACTGCAATCAGTGCTATAAATATGCACTAATTACTGTATAAATGTGACTGGCAGGGAAGGGGTTAACCCTAGGGGGTGAGGAAGGGGTTAATGTGTGATCATCTCTCATTCGCTGCACAGATCGCATCGCAAACAGCCACTCTGATTGGCCGTTCGCGACGATCTGTGATTGGCTGTGTCCAAGGGACACGGCCAGTACACAAGTTCCCTGCTGCGCGCTCTGGAGCGCGCGCTGGGAACAAAGAAAGGGGCTGCCGTGAAAACACGGCAGCCCGGAGATTTAGAACCACCCTGCGGCCGCATATAGTCGTACGGCCGTAGGGAAGTGGTTAAAAAACATAAAAGCTTGTCATTTTGGCCACATCCTATACTTAATTGATTCCTCTTCAAGGTTCAGGTGTGGGCCATGAATGAAATGTCACAAAACAATATGTTATGGGGGAGTTTATCCAATTACAAATAAGGTATATAGGAACACGCTGCCTTTTTCCTTTCCGTATAAAACCATAACATAAATCGAATGAAGTTGTAACCTATTTTTAGAGTCAGACATCCTAGTTGATGGAAAGAAGTTTTGCTTTGAAGGTCTGAATGCCTTAACCCTTTAGATCTCTTAGCTTTCATCGCTCACCCAAACAGTTCTCTGTTTAGTTTATGTACTGTATGCTTTTAATTTTCTCCTATTTCCTCTCAAAGGTGGTTCTGTTCCTGTGGATTAGCTTAAATGTGACCTCTACATTAGACTTTGTACTGAATAGCATTAGTACATCATAAAAGCCACTTGCCCACATTTCTACCATTCCAGTACATAATCCAAAAAAACATTAGATGCTATATTTAACCCCTAAAAATGCTCTGCTGGCCAGCCACACCGGAGACTGGAGATTGTCACCTCTAACAACGCCTGGTAATTGTTTACCGTGTCGCTACAAATAAAAGGGAAGTGGGAATATATACATTAAGCTCTCTGTGCTTCGGTGAACATTTGATGTCCTCAGACAAGTTGACAATGCCATACAACACTGCACTCGTCCTATATTCATATTTCTCTGTAAAATGTTAGGAGACTGACAGCCAGAGCCATTCATTGGTTACAGGAATTGTTGAATATTACATTTATGAGTTGGCGCAGTGTCACTTAATTCCAAGGCCAAATCAAGGACTTGAAGTTTAAGACCAGGCAGGAAATGCCCTTAGCCAAGCTTATCTCCCCACTGTCCCCAGTCATTAAAAATATGTAAATGGCCCAAATACTTACTTGGATTAGTGGTTATGAGATGAATAAGGCACCAAGTTTACTATGTTGTGGATTGTAGGGTTACGGGATCTTTCTCAAAGCTGTTCTCCATTGCTGCCTGGTGCCCTGAATACATCACATTGAGTTTATTTACTGGGGTCCTTACATTGCCATCAAGACTCTAGCAGCAGTGTGATGTTACAATGAGGGACAGTGACAAGACTGGAAAGTGATGATCCAAGACTGCAGTGGTGGATACTCCAACTTCGCTCTGGAGAGAGGCAGCACAGAGAGTCAAGTGAAGGTAAATTCAGATGGGATAACCGCTTCACTTCACGTTTAGAGAGTAGTGGATGCTTATTTTTCATGTGCCATTTATAAATGGAGCAATAGAAAACACCTCTAGGTGGCCGGCTCACCAATCAAATTAAATCTGAGCAGATTGCACACTGTACAGAGTTGATCTGAGCAGCTCTTGTGATTACTAGGATGACCAATCACACTCATCACAAATGTAAACCGTATTACTGTTACATGTTTGAGTCCTCCCCTTTCTGTCTCAACAGAGGGAGGGGAGAAAGTCGTAGATTTTCAAAGAAGATTACATTAACAAAGGGTTTACCAGCAGCAAGCTCAATGGTGAGAGGTGTTAACCAATTGTGGGATCCTTAAATTTGCCACTGTAGGTTGCAGAACAAAATATTAGAAAATAGACAGACATTTGGATGGACCATTCAATAAAACTCTTCCAAGCACAATAAAATCGATCTGATGTAAAATATGGGCCTTGGCCCAGGTATGGGTCTGCGAGTACATTCTTGTATGTAGGCCACCTAATAGCATTTCCACTAGCCCCACTGAGGAAGCAACCATAATCCTTGGTCATTAGGTAGAGAGAACGGGGGAAGAAAGTGGAAAGGAAAAATAATAGTGGAGGAGGGGGAAAAAACAGATTCAGTCTCTGGTGTGTGCTGTCCCATCACATTTTGTTGGTTATGGTAAAGGTAAAAACGGGCAGAGTTTTACGAGTCTCCTATTTGTGGTTCAGGCCCAAAGTCTATACAAAAGAACCACAGTGTCTACGTTAAAGAACACTTTCTGATTGGTCTTTCAAGGCTGAGGCAAGATGATCCATGCTTTGTACGTGAATTATTCTGGTGAACCACTGCCCTTTTATGTGGTTCCATTTGATTCCACACTGCAGGTATACAAGCCTTTGCCGAATCCAAGAGGCATTTAAGAAGAGAGTTTTTGTGATGCTAAATAGATAGTGGAATATCATGTAATACCTACATTGTTTATATGTTTATGGTTTATATACAGTATCAGCATTTGCAAAGATGTCAATGCGTTATATTTGTACATTACATATGAGTACCCCAATGCATTTTGACCCCTACATTCATGGTCTTCATGAGGAGGATTTTGTTACTCTAAAGCAGGGGTCTCCAAACATTCTAAACAAAGGGCCGGTTTATTGTCCTTCAAATTCTTGGAGGGCCAAACTTTTGCCAGCGGGGGTGTAAATTTCAGATGGCAGAATAGAGTCTCGTATGAGTGGGAGGGATAGTGCCCCAAGGGCCGGATAAAGGCAAGCAAAGGGCCGTATACAGCCCTCGGGCCGCAGTTTGGAGACCACTGCTCTAAAGAACATGTAAAAAAAAGTTTTTTACCACTTGTTGACCTGTATAGACATTATCAAAATAAAAATTAATTTATTAACAGTATACATCTTCAGTATGGAGATAGTATGCAACACCCAATCAGAATCAGAATTTTAAAACCAGATACATTCAGTGATCCAAAGGACCTCCTGTGGGCCCCCCGCACCCATCGGAAGGCCTCCAATCCACAGGGCTTATAAAAGGACTCATGTATGTTGACCTGAGACTGATTTAATAATTCCAAAATATAAAATATAATATAAAAATATAATTTAAACCGGCAGGCTTCAGCAGATCAATAGGTGATCTCTGGATGACTACCGATATACACAGAGGAGAGAAATGGGGTATTAAAGTAAGTGCTGCTGTTAGACTGACCAGACTATTTGTCACCCATATTACAATATACTACACTAAATGAGTATATCCTTTAATTAATAATGTCAACACTATTTCTCAATATTCATCATAAGTTTAACACAGACATGATCTTCATCTTCACATTAGAGTAAGTTTTATATCCTGTCTATCAAGGCATTGGTTATCTTACTGTAGTTCACTCCAACATAGGGGTGCTCCTATAATTTTTGGTAAATACACCTTTCACTGCATCTCCCCATTTCTAAAATAACTTTGCACTAATAATATGAAGTAGCTTGGCCACTGTTGGTCATTTCATGTGCCACTCTTCACCACTTTTTAGTATCAGTGTCTATCACTTCATTTAATTTTTCTATTATTCACATGCACTTTCACGTACATTCATTCACATATTTCACAATTATTAGAATAATGTTATTAGATTTTTCCCAATTATTTTTTTTAATTCCAATCAAGAACAAACATTACATTATTATACTGGGAGTTTTATTTCAATAAACCCAAAATAGATTAGGAAAAAAGTAAAAGTCAAGTCGGGAATTAACACCAATGTGACACCTAATTATTTTTTTTTATATTTAGTTGGGCTTGACTTTTTGATAGCAGTACAAAAAAAACTTATTCTCCACTCATTAAATTAAATTGAATTATACATTACAGGTGCTCTCTCTAATTTGCCCACTTCTCTTCACCGTTCTGGACATACGCGACTCCTTGTAAGCCCTGTGGATTAGAGGCCTGTCCGGGGGGTGCGGGGGGCCTTTGAATTACTGAATGCATCTGGTTTTAAAATTCTGGTTGGGTGTTGCATACCACCTCCATCAGTCAAATGGTAAATATACCGGTACTTGCAATTTGAAGATGTATACCAGGGCTCAAAATTTCAAGTCCTGAGCTACTAGCCAGGCTTCAAGAGTTACTCGCCACCAGTTGCCCCACCTAATTCATACACTGTCCTGCCCTTAATTGCACCCATAAACACGCCCTCGTAGATTATCTCATGGAATGACACTGTTAAATGTTTTATGCAGAATCAAGTTACAAAATTAAATATTACCAACAACAACTTTAACAAAATGGGACAGGGCACTGGGGTCAGACCAGAGGGACAGGGCACTGGGGTCAGACCAGAGGGACAGGGCACTGGGGTCAGACCAGAGGGACAGGGCACTGGGGTCAGACCAGAGGGACAGGGCACTGGGGTCAGACCAGAGGGACAGGCCACTGGGGTCAGACCAGAGGGACAGGCCACTGGAACTGGGTCTCTTCCCCATTCTCTTGCTGTCTCCTCTGCAACTACCATCCATCCTCTCTCTCCCATTCATCTCATCATCTGGAGCCTGCGTGTGCGGCTCCACGATTGCATGTCCCCACTTCCCCCTTTTATTCAGCCTGGCAGTAAGGAGAGGAGCTGCAGTACAGCGGGAGGGAGTACAATCCAGCGCTGAGATCCACACAACTGCACAGCCACTGACACTATAGTACAGCACACATTGAGACCAGTCTGTTCATAGTGCTCAGGCTGAACTGTTGGACACTTACATAGAGTACAAGGAGAAGAAAACTGCACAAACTGGAAGGCTGGCGCTCTCATGTCAGGGCAACTTTCAGTGAGCGCTGCACCGGAGTGGTAATTTTCGCAATCCTCCACCTCACTCATTACTTTCTGCAGGCTCAGAGAGGTCATACTGTTAGGTCCCATGGCTTAATGGGAATTGTAAGGAGAGCACCTGTGCACTGCTCTGCCTGTGCGCGGCTCACCAGACTACTTTTCCCGAGCATGCACCTTTCCTCTTCGGCCGCCAATCTCATCGGGACTCTAAGTGTAGGCATAGATTGGAGAGAGATTGGTCATGCAGCCCTGTCATCACTCGCCCCCAGCCTAAATCCACTCGCCAAATGCTAGTAGGCGAGTGGAAATTTTGAGGGCTGTGTATACTGTTAATAAATTAATTTTTATTTTGATAATGTCTATACAGGTCAACAAGTAGTAAAAAACATTTTTTGACATGTTCTTTAGAGTAACAAAATCCTCCTGATGAAGACCATGAATGTAGGGGTCAAAATGCATTGGGGTACTCATATGTAATGTACAAATATAATGCATTGACATCTTTGCAAATGTGCATTTTTTATCATTGATGGACATTGTTTGTTGTTCCATATTCCAACCAGAGCTCATATTTTATATTTCTTGAAAATAACCTGTATTTTGTACTTTGATAATTATTATGCTGCAAAAAAAAACCTTGTGGAACCCTTCTATTTTTTTTTTATATCTAGTTTAGTTCGGGGTGTGCAGCACTTCGACTCCCACTTATGTTTTTTTTCCATGTTAAAAGACTGTTGAGCTGACATACATTTTCCAAATGGAGTGCAACTGTGGATGTCTTGAACAGCATCAATTAGGAATCCAAGATAAGAGCCCATCTGCAGGTGTCCCATGAAATCAACATCTGGTGCATTGGTCATCAGTCTGCCCTGTTGGAAAAAGTGTACCAATCTGAACTTACCTTTTTTGATCGGGATACGAAATTGAGAGTGTTGAACCATGGGGAAAGGGGACTTAAAATAGGGATCTTAGTACTAGTGGCTGGTGATAAGGAGATTGTCCATAGGGGGGTCTTGACTATTCTAGCTGTGGGGCCAATTGGATGGGTAATGTATCCTTTGTGAAATGGGAAAGTGGGTTTCCACTCAGGGGAGACCTAAAAATGGAATTGTGAAAAGAGACTGTTTAAGCCTAGCTTTTTTATTGTTTTGTGTACCAGTACAAAAGTCTGGGCAGATACTTCTTGGTATTTTACTGGGCCTGGAAACCCAATTTCACCTCTAGATAGGTAGAGTTAGGATCATTCTGTTTAGCCTGGTCCCTTTGCCTGTCCATGCATATTTAAAGAAGTGAGTCTGTTGGTCTTTGAGACTCCCAGAGGGAGCCTAATTGGTGGAGTTTGATACAGCAAAAGTGGGAGAGCATTCATCTTTAGAACACTGCTGTGTTTAAAATCAGATGAATGACTCTCTGTTCCATCATTTAAGATCACAATTGATAGCACTGACTAGGGGACTTGCCATGTACCATTAGTCAAGGGAAAAAAAGGGATAAATAGCAACTTTGGCCCTCACCGCCATGTAAGGGATAGAGTAAATGGTGTCTAAAATTGTCTGAAAAATTTAAAATTGTCTCCTTCACCGATAGGGCTCAGCGCCTCCTTGAGGAAAGTCCAGTCCACCCTGTCAAAGGCCTTCTCTCAGTCAGACGAAAGCAGATACATCGAAATACGCCGACTGTGGGCTAAGTGGATAACATCAGGTACCCTAGTTGTGTTGTGTTTTGGCTCTTTGGTGGGCATAAATGGTAGACAACCTTTTAGACAGTTGTCACTGGTGAACAAATTGGAAGACTTTCTTTCACCTTGTGCCCTGCCTTTAATTGTAACATTTTGGAATTTCCATTGCCTTATGTCCAGATGAAAATGGTTTACCAGGAAACAGAAAAAAGAAAGAAAGGAGGGCGCACCGACCTAGTGCATTACCCTATATAAAAATGTTTATAAAATAAAATATAGATAAAGGCAATGGTCCTACTCACAAAATGAGCAAAAGTATATGCTTTTATGACAAACTGTCTCTCCTGGCCCCTACAGGTAGGACTTGATGATGAGAGGATCCGACATCCCTTAAAGCCGTTAAAGGTTGTCAACCATTTATTCCCACCAAAGAGCTAAAACAACTAGGGTACCTGATGTTATCCACTTAGCCCACAGTCGGCATATTTCACCCTCCTGTCTTTCTTTTTCTTTTTAGCCATATGAACACCCATTGTCTTGAGGAGGGCTGCAAGACCATAGACCTTGCCTTTAAGACTGGACTGCACTATCCATGTCTAGCGAAACACCAAAGCACAGGAGAGATTTTTATTTTGTTACCAGGAAACAGACAGGGTACATCTACCCAGTGGGAACACAGAAAAAAAATAGCATCTTGAGGTTTTAACCTTTCCTACTCTATCCAAGATTAGAAAAAATGCATTTGGCTACTGCAACGATCAGGGGTTAACGCCGTTTACGATATTCCATTTCACCAACCCTCCACGATCTAGCAAACACGATCCATATGGATTTTCCCCAGAAGAACGAGACACACAAAGCTCTGTCTCTGGTTCAAATGAATGACAATCTTTATTGAGAAGGCAGGCTTTTATATACACAAAAAGAATGCTGCATTAATCAAATGGACAATGACACACTCCACCCAAAATATCAAACAATGGTTCCTAATGAGTCCCCCTCAATCCACATCTTAGCCAGACATTCTGACTCTGCGATAAGCTATTCTCACCTGCTACACAATACACATTCCTTTAGTAAACATAAGTCAGACGTCTGACCTTTAGAGGTTACAGGTGCTAATTTACATCACATATTATCATCAATAGACTTTTCACACAATACCGTGTTCATTAGCATACACAATGATAAGGTCTTTAGAAGCCAGGCTGTCTACCAAGCTCCAATTCACATCACCACAGAAGCAGACTTAATTAGCACCTCAACAGTCTATGTTCCACATTGAAGGAGATACTCTATTGACCTGTTGGATTCAGAATGAACAACTTGTAATATTTCAAGATATCCTGCAATACATGGATTATCATTACTGTCCCATCTCATGTAATCCGAGATATCATTTCTCAGTCATCCTATGCCCCTTATTTCCTGTCTCAGTCTGTGCCCAAAAGTGACTCCCGTTACAGCTACATATACATTTTAACTACAACCTTATAAAGTTACCCTGTCTGTAGAACCCAAGTATAGCTATAGGCTAAGATGGTGTCATGATCTGTGTCATGGCTTTAGTCACCTGCTGGTAGCACTGTTCCTTCCAACAACAAGTGTGCAGTTCTGGTGGCCACTAGCGTGTGTCTTCCAGTGGATGGACTCCTCATTAATTAAGGTAGACTTGATATGAGCTGCTGCAGGTATATAAGTCCGCCCTTCACAGTGGTTCAGGGCTTCAGTATTGTCTCTGTTAGCCTTGTCCCTGCCTGATCCGATACCTGAAGCCAGCATGTGTTCCTGATATGCTCCCTGCCCTGTCCTCGACTGTTTCCCACTTGTCTCACATCCCTGCTTGATTTTCTATGTTTGTATATATTAGTTAGATTAGGTGGTTGTGGGTTGCTGTGTTGTATGCTTGCTTGTTTTTGGGGGTTTTCTGTTGTTGATTACACGTGTGTCTTTATCTTAATAAATTATATATTTTTTCACCTACCTCTGTGCCCATTTCCTTAGTGCAGCCCATTGACCTGTTAAACTTGTGTTGGATGCTTGTGTAGACATCCCTGACAGATGCCCAACAAATAGCATACACATGAACACCTATGTACATATTGTATTTTGTGACTCAGAGTAGTGGCTTGGGAACAGGATGGTAGCTGTGTATGAAGTCATATAACAAAAGTGTGGAGACATTCCCCTCTAATTAAACATAAAAGCACTGGGAAATTAATCTCATTTTATGGGTATACTTTACAAAGTATTGTGTTCTGGCAAACACTGTTTGATACAACTTACATTTGATGAGTCGGCACACAATCCACAGATAAACCTGGTCAAAAAATACATTTCCTTTTCTTATGCCTACTGCTTACAGCATTGCTTCATCCCTGGTTTCCATAACTCTGCTAACTGTTTGACTGTTCAGCCCATATCCAGTACATACCATCAGTCTATTAGGAATTTATGGATGTTTTCGACAAAAAAAGGGCAGACGTTCTCCCACCTCACCGGCCTTACTATTGTCCAATAGAGTTACTCCCTGGGGCTGAAATTCCTTTTGGATGAATATTTTCTTTATCTGAAATCGAGTTGGAAGCTTTACGATCATACATAAACAAAAATCTTGAACTGGGGTTCTTCCATCCTTCCTCTTCTCCTGCTGGGGCTGGCATATTCTTTGTTGAGAAGGAGGATGGCACACTGAGATCTTGTGTGGACAATAGGAAGCTCAACAAGTTTACCATAAAGAACCGTTATCTTTCCTCTCATTCATGGTTTCAAAGATTCCGAACTGCCCAGATCTTCATGAAAATAGATCTGTGGGGGGGAATATAATCTTGTTCTGATCTGGGAGGGAGACTAATAGAAAATGGCATTTAGAATTCGATTTTGAGTATGTCATCATGCCGTTTGGATTGTTCCAAAACCATGTAAACAATATCTTCCGAGAGTTCCTTGAACTTTGTCATTTTTTTATCTTGACGACATCCTCATTTTTTTTCTGCCCCTTTGGACCCACGTAAGGAAGGTACTCACAACTCTGAGGAAGCACTGAGTTTTTGGGACTTATCTCCACAGAGGGAATTGCAATGGACCCACAAAGGGTGAAGGAAATATTGAAATGGCCAGCCCATTTCGGACAAGAAAGGCATACAGCGATTTGTGGGCTTTGAAAATTTCAATCAAAGATTTGTGAAAGGGTTCTCCGCAATCATCTCACCCATCACCCAGTTGACTCACCAGCGGGTTCTGTTTCAGTGGTCCCAAGAGGCTCAAATAGCCTTTGATAAACAAAATAATCTGTTTGTTTTTGCACCAGTGTTACAGCATCCAGACCTGGCCTTGCCCAATGTGTTGGAGTTGCCATAGGCAAAATTTCGTCCCAACGTCAGGGGCCTAAGGCTTTTGCTTGCAGAAAGACGAGTCCACCAGAGAGGAATAATGACGTGGGTGATCGGGAGTTGTTACCTATTCAATTTGCCTTGGAATGGAGGTAATTGCTGGAGGAGGTAGAGCTGCAACTAACGATTATTTTCATAATCGATTAGTTGGTCGATTATTGTTTCCATTAATCGGATAATAGCCTTAAAAAAAAAAAACATGTAAAAAAAAAAAACATTTGGGCCAATTTATTGTTGGGCAGATTACAAAACACAAATTGCCGCAAAAACACATTACATGCTTTTCTGCAGCTTCTCCATTGAAGTATATTGAACAAAAACAAAAGTTTTGCGTTAAAAAATTCCTTGCCCTTTCCAAATACGCAGCAGCTGAAAAAAAAAATCATGGATGTGAACGTGTCCCATAGGAAAACATGTAAATGAACTGTAGTGTTTTTCTGCAAAAAGCACCAAAAAACGGTGTAGCCCAGGCCTGAGATTTTTAGTAACATAATGGGGTTAAAAAAACAAAAATAAGTACAAAAAGAGCAAATAATCGCTACTGTAAGGGGTTCATTTATTTACTGTGGGACAGTGAAAGTAATATTTAGAGTAGCAATTTGCTTTTTTTAGTTTTTTTAATCTTAGTTTTTTAACCCCATTATGTTACTGGCCGATTAGACGATTATGAAAATTGTAATCGATTAATTTCATAATCGATTAGTTGTCGATTAATCGATTAGTTTTTTTTCGGCCCTAGGAGGAGGCTCATCCCATTATGATCTTTACGGAACCATAAGAACCTGGAATACCTCAGAATAGCTAAACGTCTAAAATTCTATCTGCACAACATTTTTTGCTTGGCACACACTCTGCTTTGGATACAGCAAACATATTCATTAAATAAATTGTCAGGTTGCACGGACTACCAGATAATATTGTATCGGATAGAGGAGTAACAGTTCACTTCCAGATTCTGGAGAGACCTTATCAATGGAAGTATGTCTATCCTCAGATTACCGTCCACAGAGCAATGGTCAGACAAAATAGGCGAATCAGACCTTGGAACAATATCGAAGGTGTTTCTGTACCTGCTCTCAAGATGACTGGATCTCTTTTCTTCCTTGTGCAGAATTTGCTTACAAGAATTCTTTGCATGCTGCCAATCAATCCCCTTTCTGAGCTAATTATGGGTTTCATTCCTCTATGCTACCAAATACCATTCTTGGATCAGTCTCTGCAGTCTAGGATTGGATAAGCTTTATCCAACTACTTTGGGAAGCTATGCAAGAAGCTCAAGACAATTACAAGAAATAGAAAGGGACTAATCCTGTTTTTAAAGTAGGAGACAAGGTAAAACTTTCTGCTGTAAACCTTTAAGGCCTTGTACACACGAGCAGACACATCTGTCCGACCGATTTGAACAAATCTGTCTGCTGGGGACGTATTGGTTTGATCGTGTACACACGATCAAACCAAAATCCCTGCCGGCAGACGGCGCGCTGACGTGGCGGTGACGTTGACGCCGCCACGTCACCGCACCAGGAAGTAAAACACTTCCGTGCATGTGTCAAAACCATTTGACGCGTGTGCGGGAAGACATGTCTGCTGGTTAGTGTACTAACCAGCAGACATGTCGGGCAGATGGGTTCCCAGCCAACAGATTTCAAAGCATGCTTTGAAATCTGTCGGCTGGCCAAATCCGTCGGCTCGCCCGTACACATGATCGAATCTGTCTGCTGGGACGGTCGGGCCGACCGTTTCCAGCAGATAGATTTGATTGTGTGTACGCGGACTAAGTCTTGTGCCCGTCTTGGCCCTTTTGAGATCAAAAGAATAATAAATCCAATAGCCTTTTGAGCTGGCACTACCCAACTCCTATAATTAAGCCAGCGATTCCAATTCCCTTGCCGGGGGAGAAGAAGTGCCACTGCCTCAAGTCTCGGTGGAGGGCGAAATAGAGTTTGAAGTGGAGGCCATTATGGATTGCAGGAAGAAAAGGTAGACAAGTACAGTACTTTTTCAAGTGGCAGGGGTATCCCCCAGAAGCTGCTGGGTTGTCATGAGTTTCCCTGTGCTTCTGAACCTCGTATTGATTCCTTGGATTTCCTGTTTTGACCCGGCTTGCTCCAGACCTATTTATCTCCTCTCCTGGCAACTACCCTTGGCTTGTTCTACTGACCTTCCTCCCGCTTGATCACCTACGTATGACCTTGGCTTGCCTTATGGACTTTGCTACCTTTTACCCGTGTATGACCTTGGCTTGCCTTACGAACTTTGCTACCTCTCACCAGCTTGATCACTGGTGTGTGATCCCTGACTTGGCTTCTACTGCTAATGCAAAAATGAAGGGGAATGTTTGGACAGCTGCACTCCAAAAAATAAATTGTTTGTTGTAAAAATAAAATCACAAAATACATTCCCCAGTAAACCGGGTACAAGCCGATACGTTTCACACTAAAACTTAGTGCTTAATCATAGCCTATGTGCCCCGTGGCTTCGGATTTGGTGAAGAGGTTCATCAGTTACACCTTCTACCTTGAAAAGTGACTTTCTTTCTCTATTTGGCTTCTACTGCTGTTCCTGTATGCACAAGTTACCATAGTGCAGCGGGAGTTCATAAGAGACATTTATCTGACTATCCACTCTGCAATCTTTAGCAGCTTCCGGGTGATTATCAGCTTAGCTGTCCATATCCTGCCAGGCAACCCGTGTTTCTTTGGGGACTATATGGCTAACTTTCACACTGTATATATGGCTGCATTAACGGTAAAGCGATGCTAGCAGGGTGCTTTTACCTCCCACTTTTCAGGCGCTTCAGAAGCGCCCATTCTAATGGGCAGCACTCTCAAACCGTCCCAAAGATGCTTTTTGCAGGACTTTTTGTAATGTTCCGCAAGCGCACCTCCCCAGTGTGAGAGCACTCAGACTTTCACATTGGGGAGGCAGTTTTCAGGAGCTTTACAGGCGCTATTTCTAGTGCTAAAATGCCTGAAAACCACCTTCAGTGGGAAAGGGGTGTACCTCCAGTTCAACTTTCAGTGGTATACTGCACTTAGCCGCAAGAGGAGCCCCTCTCTGCACATTGGCCTTGGATCAGGTATGTGAAAAACATTATACATACCTTTTTTTTATAAGTGATGACACCTCTGTTCTTGGCTGCATACAGTAAGTAGCTAAGAGAGTTGGAGAAGGAGAAACATCAGCTCACTGAACTCCCCAGTGAATGGCTGTCAGCTTAAGTCTGATTATTGTAGGAGAGCAGTCTGAGTTCCCAGCACAGATAGAAAACTGACCATGTCTAGCGTGGTCAGTTTTTAATAGGAAAGCAAATGGATTGGCAGGAACACCAGGTATTTCACACAAAAGGTAGCCATGCAAAGAGAACAGAATAATTTTTTTATACAAGTACATGGTATAGCAGGCAAATATCAGAAATACGAAATGTTGGGTTACCATATTTTTTAAGGTTTGTCTGTGTATGTGACCTGTATATTAAATCCTTCACCTCCTTTATCCCAAACATGATCTTCATTATCCTGCCCATTAAGCCTCATCAGCATGTTTCCCCCCTACCAGCATGTTTCTTCATTTGTAACAAAAAATGAAATTACTTTGGGGTGTCTACTTTCTAAAAATGGGTCACTTTGGCGGTGTTTGTACTGTCCTGGCATCTTATGAACAAAAGTATGAGAAATGTTCTTATTACATTTTTTTTCTTTTTTCTTTATTTAGTAAAAAAAATTAAAACCAGTTATAAATACCACTAAAAGAAAGCTTGATCTGTATCAAAAATATATGAAAAAATGATTTGTGTAGTGTTCCATGGCAAAATAATTGTCAGTCAAACTATCACAGCAGTAGAAGCTGGAAAAACGGACGATAAGTGAATTAATGGGCTCAGCAAGTTTCCCCCCCCCCCTAAAATGATAGTAAATGAGATGGAATTGGAAGGGTTATGATTTTGTTGTTATGTATTTAATAACTTGTATTGCAGTAGTTCTTATAAGTGCCATATATAAAATATAAGAAAAACAGAAAACAAAGATGAATGACAAAGAAAGATACAAATGCCAGACCTGGAAAAGTATAACTACAGACACTATCCAATCTAATAATAGGAGTTTTTTTTGCATTTATGGTAAGATACATTTTGGTGTTCATTCAGAGACAGGGGAGGAACTTGACAAACAAAAAAGCCATTGGTCAGCCAGGCATAGCCCATTCAATTCCTATTATAATTCATTTTTGATTCAATAGATTTTTTATTATATTTTCCACTAGAACAAGTCAGATAAGGCAAATGACACATACCAAAACCATGAAACGGGCAATCAGATAGAAGCCAACAATATTTTGGAGAATATTATAACAGAATATCACTTAATGCAGACATAAATGGACTAAGGCATTGAATTAGGAGATAACAGAAAAAGAAGAAGAAAAACAAGAGGTGCGCCTTATGTTCCAGAGGGTATAAAGCAGAAAAATCTGTGTTGAAGAACCAAGGCCATAAAAAAGGGTACATAGCTCCACACCTCTAATGACATTTAAGACCAGACTTTACACACAGGGTAAAAAAAAAAAAGGGAGGGGGTAAGAGAAGGGAGGGTGAGGAGTTGTAAGGAGGGAAATGGGGTAGGTAGTTGGGAGAGGAGAAAAGTAAGATGATGCCGCAGAAGAAGGGATGGTAGAAAGGGTAGGGTAGAAAGAAAATAAAGGGACACAGAGTAAGTGACCCCAACACTCAGGCACCTCAAAACTTCACACTCCTACAGAAGCAGCAACTTCAGGTCCCATCATGGTTAATTTTTATAAAAATAAAAAAACAGTACTAGACATAGATCAAAAACACACCGAGGGTGGGACATGTGAAACACATTTTAAAGGTAAATATAAAAAAAATATATATATTTATTTTACATTAAGGGAAGTAGGAACATGATATTTACAGATAATTGGCACATCAAAAAGCAGTCCAACTGAAAACACAGTAACAAAATTCTAACAGGTTTACAGAATAAAAACAGTAAAATTGGGCAGTTAAAGGCTAAAGCAATGCTTTAAGCGCTTGATTCCTAACATTGGCATCAGATGAGGCCTCAACATTCACCTGGTAAAACCTGTGTGAACTAAAGACCAGGTAGCAGCCTTAAAAATCTGGAAAACAGTTGCCTGAGGCTGAAAAATCCAAGAGGCACTCACTATTCTAGTACAGTCAGTGTACGTTGATAGAAAAGGTACAAGACCATAAGCTTGAACAATGATCTTTCTGAGCCACCAGGAAATGGAGGAGCGAGAAATTGGTCCCCCTTTATTGGGACTATCAGGAATGGAAAAAGGGGAGTCAGTCTTTTTAATGGAAGCAGTGCTGGGAGGTAAACTAACATAACATGAACTACATGCAGGCAGTGAAATTAAAATATCCTTCAGATGCACTGGAGATTGACAGAGAGAAAAAATAATGTCCTGGTTGAGGTGAAAGGCAAAAATCAGCCTAGGAAGGGAAGGAGGTGCTGCTAGCTGCAGTAGTCTGCCTGCAATAGTCCACACCTGTAATGTTATTGACAGACAAGGATGAAACATGTAGGTATAGGATCACTTGTCTCGAGAATGAAATAGGGGTAGTGATGTATCTGTGCTTGTTTGTTTATTTTTATTTATTTTTTCTCCTTTCCTCTCCTTTTTGTTTTTTCTTTTTTCTGTAGTGGTTTTTGTTTGTTGTGTGACCTCTATGGGTCAGGTATCTAAGATTTTTTATGATACACTCCTTATTGCTGAATGCAGAATAGGATAATAAAGATAGGCTCATGGAATGTTAGGGGCCTGGGAACAGTAGCTGAAGGAGCAGCAGTACTCTCCACTATGGGAAAATATGGGGCAGATCTGATCTGTCTGCAGGAAACACACCTAACAAGAGACACAATCCAACATCTCCATAGTAAAACATTTCCAACTCAGTTTCATTCAGTACACTCTTCCTATTCGAGAGGGGTGGGAGTAATGGTTAGAGCCAGAGTGAGGTTTTCCTGCAGGCAGACCAGCATAGATGAGAATGGTCGATATGTTTTTTTGCATTGTACAATTTATAGCAGAACCTGTAATAGCGAATATTTATATCCCTCCGCCTTTTAAAATGGATATAATGTTAAGATTAAATGAATTTATGCAAGAGAAGGGAGATATACCGGAAGTAGTGGTAGGAGATTTTAATGAGGTCTTAGATCCATGGGCCGATAGGTTTCCAGTACCGTCGTATCCAGACTCCATAGGGAAAAGTCGTTTCAGCCTATTTATGGAAGAAGTTGGACTAGTTGACATGTGGAAAGTGAGGAGCCCGGGCATTCAGCAATACTCCTGCTATTCAAGCACGCACTCTACACTCTCCAGGATAGATATGGCCCTGGGGAATGAGAGAGCATTAAGGAGCATGGGAAAGATAGAATATTAGAATATTCTCCAATGGTTCTAATAGTAAACCTAGAAGGAAAAAAAAATCAGGAAAGAATGGCAAATTAACCCCTATTGGTTGGAGCTAATAAAAGAAACAGATGGGATTTTGCCCAAACTGAGGGAATTTGTGGATCTTAATGAAGGCTCCACAGGGACGGGAATAATATGGGATACCCTGAAGGCGTACCTGAGGGGTATCCTGATCCAACAGGTGGCCAGATTCAATAAACAAGCGAGAGAAGGAGAACAAAATACCCATAGAGAAGTACTGACGGCAGAAAATAACTATGTTACTGATTCAACGTTAGAGAAAAAAGCAATATGGCTAGAAAAACAATTAGCGTACAGGATGGTAATTATGAGAGAGGTGGAGACTAGACGAATCTTTTTGCGACAGTCTTCCTTCGCAGAGAGTGAGAGAGTGTTGGAAGGATGCTGGCGCAACTGGTGAAGTCGAACTCCACACCCTCTGATATTCGGGCCATCAGAGCTGCAGGAGGGGTAATAACAGCAGATACAGCAGAGATAGTGCAGACCTTTCAGGGATATTATGAAAAGCTGTAGAGATGGAGGAGTTCCTGGGGAGGTTAGAGATCCTATCTATCACAGAAGCGGAAAGAGATGAGTTGGAAACTCCGATATCACTCATAGAAATCCAGCAAGCAGTGACTGATATGGCAAATCAAAAGTCGCCCGGTCCAGATGGACTTCTAACAGAAACGTATAAATACTATGGAGAAATATTACTACCTGAGCTGTTAAAAGCATTGAATGGAGCGGCCATTGAGGGGAGACTCCCAGTGTCAATGTTGGAGGCAACTATAATAGTAATTTTAAAAGAAGGCAAAAATACAGCGCACAATAGGAAAAATTGTAAAAACACTTTATAGTCTGAATAAAATAAGAAATAAACACAGAAAAAAACACAGAAAAAGAGCATAGATAAAATTACAATATGAATGTGTGTTGATACAATTCAACCAAAGTCCACAGGAAGAAAAACAGCTTGAGATGGAAGGGTTAAGTGTCACGCTATATTCAAAGGCAAGAAGCACACCCCAGAGCAGAAGGCAAAGGGTGATGGGTATAGTACTTCTATAATGAGCTCTCTCCTGAAGGGCTGTGAAGCAGTCACAAGATGAACTAATGTGTCAGGGGGAGCATAGCACGGCGGGGAACAGTCCACGTCGCCGTTTAGCAGATGTAGACAGAAGCTTACAGGTACTTGCCAGTCCAGATGGTGGGAGGGAACCAAGGGAGAGAGCTCTCTCTCTCTTGCACTGCCACGATGTAGGGCGGTAGGAGAGCTTGGGCGCAGATTTTCAAACCGGCCGCATTAGCTGCTAAGGTGGAGAGCAATACTTCTGCGACGTCACTGGAAGGGGCGAGATGTGGTGTCCGGACACCAAACCTTTTCGATCATGTGACGGCGACTGGCCAATAGAAGAAGCGGACAGCGTATACTGTTCTTAAGCACACACAAGACGGATGCTGTTTGTAAACACACACGGGCGTCACTACATGAGATAATAGGAGGTCAGTGTGGAATTATGTGCTTAAAGGACCTCTGTGGACATCAGTAATGGTTAGGGAGAGCCGTAACTGACATGTTTCGCGTCACAGACGCTTTGTCAAAGTCACGGCACGGCTTGCTCACAAATCTAATAAGAGCATGAGGGTTCTGTAATTGGTCAATGAGGGAAGGGGAGGGGATTTTTGGATAAAGATCACTTTAACCCTTCCATCATAGGAATAAAATTGAAGCAATGTTATACACATAGCCAAAAGGTAATTTGATGAAAACAAATATTATACAAAATATAAACAGAAAATGAAATAAAAAATAAAATTAAAAATAGAATAAAATAAAAATAAAAATAAAATTGGACTCATATACAACACTTTAAAGTTGAAGTAAAATTATTAATTAAACCTGAGCAATAACAGAAAGAATATATATATATATAACTAAATATAAATACAGGATATACTATAGAAATCAGCATACCATATATACAAAAAAAGAGACAACACGTGCGTGTATAGATGTGTAGACACTGCATCTCTCAAAATAATGGGATACTTATAATAGTAAAAAAATATATATTGAAAAATATATATATAAATGATAATAATGATAAATATAGTAATAAAGGATTATTAAAAATGAGAGAGGGATATAGAAAAAATTGTTTAGCTAGAGATGCTTAAAATATCCAGTTCCTCATTCAACCCGCCAGGCGTCAGGGAACCTAGCTGATATATCCAGAAGGTCTCTCTTTTTACAAAGGAGGGAAAACCTCTCGTTATCAGTTAGGCTCCCTGTTGGGATAGACTCTTTAGTCAATACTTCCAGAACCTTATAATCTTTATTGTGTACGTGAAAAAAGTGTCCAGGGACACTGTGTTCATCGTTACCTTTGCGGATAAGGCGACGATGCTCCCCTATTCTTGTACGGAGGGCTCGGATAGTCCTTCCCACATAGACCAATTTGCAAGGGCAACGAAGTACATATATAATGTATTCGGTAGAACAGGTAAGAAACTGTTTGATGTGAAACGTACGACCATTGGTTTTGATGGTATTTGTGCCACCCTTGGCAATAGATTGGCATGTCAAACAGCCTCTTTTACAGCACCTGAAGATACCAGTCTTGTTGTTAAAATAGGACCAAATATCTAAAGGTCGTGTAGTACTGGACCTTACTATTTTGCTGGGTGCAATAATATTGCGAATAGTACGAGATTTTCTAAACGTGACCTGGGGTTTGGGGGGGAGGAGTGGCCCTAGAAGATGATCTAAACGAAGAATATTAAAATGTTTATTAATGATATTAGAAATGTGTTTATATTTCGTGTTGAACATGGAAATGAATCTGATGGGATTCACTGTCTTATCATTACTTTCTTTAACACTTTTAGTTTTTGTGTTCATGTTTAGACGGAAAGCATTCTCGACTAACTCATACGGGTACCCCTTCTCATTAAATTTTGACTTCATAACGGACCCCTGGGTCATGTAGTCTTGGGTTTTTGTACAATTCCTGCGTAGCCTATTAAATTGCCCATAAGGGATATTAGTCTTCCAGGTTGGGTGATGGCAGCTATTAAAATGCAAATATGAGTTACCACTTGTGGGTTTAGTGTGGTTACTCGTTGAAATAGCCTTTTGGTCGTGGGAAAGAACTAAATCAAGAAAAACTAAGTTGTCTGAATCAAAAACATGCATAAATGTAAGACCTTGTTTGTTACTATTGCAATGATCCACAAAAGAGGAAAAAGTGTCAGGACCACCACTCCAGATAAGAACCACATCATCAATGTAGCGCTCATTGAAGACAATGTATTTCAAAAAAGGATTATTGTTCCAAATCTGTAACATCTCCCAATAGCCCATAGTGAGGTTTGCATATACGGGGGCAAAATTAGCCCCCATAGCTGTACCCTTTTTCTGAACGAAAAACTGGTCACAAAAAGAAAAATAATTGTGTCTGAGACAGAACTCAATACCTCTAATGATAAACTCGGATTGAAGGGAGTTCATGTCATTATCTTTGCTTAAAAAATATTGTACTGCTGCTAAACCAATATCCTGAGGTATGGAGGTGTACAGAGAGGCTACGTCCAGAGAGGCCCATGCATAGCCCTCTTCCCATGAATAATTTTGGAGAATCTCAATAATATCACTAGAATCTCTAATGTAAGAGGGTAATGCACAGACAATAGGCTGCAAAACATGATCAATATAAGTGGAAAGGCCACTAGTGAGACTATTTGTACTTGCAACTATTGGTCGGCCGGGTGGGTCTACTAGAGATCTGTGTACTTTGGGAAGGTGATAAAAGTGAGGAGTGCTGGATATTTTGGGCAAAAGAAAAGACTTCTCTCTCTTGTTAATTACTCCTTTACTAAAAGCGGTATCCACTAATGAGACTAGTTCAGCTTGATAGATGGAGAAAGGGTCTGCTTTAAGTTTCAAGTATGTGTCACTATCGGACGTGCTTCTCGAAGGTAATCAGTTCTATCCTGAACAACGATACTCCAACCCTTATCAGCTTGTTTGACCATGATATTCTTGTTGGTTGTGAGGTCCTTAAGTGCCTGGCGTTCAGCTGAATTCAAATTAGGCTTTCCCAATTTAGTATGACTGTCACATAATATCATAAAATCTTTGTGCACAGCTTGATAAAAAGTTTCAATGTAAGGCCCTTTAGAATGGGTGGTGTTAAATATAGACTGTGGCTTAAAATTCGTATGGACAATATCTGGGTCCATGAAAGGACAAAAAGTTGGACTTCCCATATTTCCCTCGGTCCAGAGGTCTTCTAAAATTTGTAGAAAACCATCAGAATCTTGCTCATTATCAATAGAGCAGAGAGGGGTGTTGGTGTCGCTATCAAAGTCTGGAACAATATTTGTATTGGGAGTGTCACGTTTGGCAAAAAATCTTTTTAGAGTGAGAAGCCGGACAAACTTATTGAGGTCTTTGAACAGACCAAATTTGTTTGGTCCAGTAGATGGAGAAAAACTTAAACCCTTACGTAGAAGGGAGAGCTCGACAGGGGTCAGAGTATGTGAAGATAAGTTGAAAATTTTAATGGTACTCTCCCTTAATTCATGTCCGTTTTTTCTTTTTTGTTGGATCTTAAGTCGAGATCCTCCTCTTCTACTTCTTCTAGTTTTCTTTTCTCTTTTGTTTGTGGCACTCCCCTTGGAGGTAGATCTAAAAAATCTTCATTAACATAGCTTGCAGTAACAGGGAGCGCATTGGATCTAGGGTGGGCCCCCTCCTTTATGTAAACATCTAGATCCTTGGACAATGGGCTGTATCTATTGGAAGTGCTAACAGAGAAGCAAACTGGTATTTGAGAGCATGACGTGTCGTGTTGAGGATCCATTACAGGATCCAATGTGGGAGGGTTGGGATCTAGATCAACCAGCATAATGGAAGGGTTATATACTGAAGGGATGCGTGTAGTAGGGACTATTGTATGGTTAGCCACTGCCCCCTCCAAAGAGGACGGGAGGGATTCAGAAGTATAACCATGAAGATCAGGTTTTGCCTGAGATTTGCCTAATTTGTTTCTCATGTTGTTTGTTGTATCGGCGTTGTTCCTATTTCTCTTTTTGCTTTTATTATTGTAAAAATGATTCCTATTTTTATTATTATTATTATTAGTGTAGTTGGGCGTGGGGGGGTATGGGGCGAGAAGGATGCAGATTAGTACCCTGATGGAATTGGGTGTTGGTCTGTTTAGTTTCCAAAAGTGGGCGTTTCCATTCGAAAACATTTCCACTTTTGTAGTCTGTAACATCTCTCTCTAATTTATTTGTTTTTTTCTTTATGATCTCATCCTTATCTTTCTTAATGTTGCAATTCTGAATTGAAAGCCATTTTTGAAAAAGGCAGGAGGAGCTAAACGCCTCCAGCGCCTGACTTCTTTCTGTTACTAGTTGTTCGGCTGCTTTCAGCTTTCTTTCTCTCTGTAGAACCAAGGTTTTAATCCACTTGGTGGTGCAAAATTCTGAGATCATGCGCCACTCCTTACAGAGGTCCTCGTCCAAGAAACTGCATTGTTTCTTGATACGGAGACCCCGTGGTGTAATACCTAAGTCTAAATACTTTTGTAAGAAAGCAAGATCCCACCATTGGGCGTTTTCATATTGTTTGGCATCTTGCAGTTTCAAAAATGCTTTCCTCATTCGAATCTCGAATGCCTCTGTGTGTGGAGGAACATTATATGCAGAAGCATTGGAATTAGTATTAGCGGAATCCGCATTACTAATGTCGTATAGGGCGATTTTCTCAAAGATGGACTACAACCTACTCGACCTGTCTGAAGCCATCAGGAAAGAAAAAAAAAAAAAACAACAAATACCTTTAGACTAAAGAGACAACCATTACTATAAAGAGACAACTATTACTAAAAATATATAAAATATATAAAATACGGTTTGTTGTAAATTTGTGCACTATTAAGAGGCACCAAAAAATACAATAGTAAACCTTAAGACAAATCTGTGCTTGGAAATACCACCATATCCAAAAGGGCAGAAACATACAAACAAAAATACAGCGCACAATAGGAAAAATTGTAAAAACACTTTATAGTCTGAATAAAATAAGAAATAAACACAGAAAAAGACCATAGATAAAATTACAAAATGAATGTGTGTTGATACAATTCAACCAAAGTCCACAGGGAGAAAAACAGCTTGAGATGGAAGGGTAAAGTGTCACGCTATATTCAAAGGCAAGAAGCACACCAGAGCAGAAGGCAAAGGGTGATGGGTATAGTACTTCTATAATGAGCTCTCTCCTGAAGGGCTGTGAAGCAGTCACAAGATGAACTAATGTGACAGGGGGAGCATAGCACGGCGGGGAACAGTCCACGTCGCCGTTTAGCAGATGCAGACAGAAGCTTACAGGTACTTGCCAGTCCAGATGGTGGGAGGGAACCAAGGGAGTGAGCTCTCTCTCTTGCACTGCCGCGATGTAGGGCGGTAGGAGAGCTTGGGCGCAGATTTTCACACCGGCCGCATCAGCTGCTAAGGTGGAGAGCAATACTTCCGCGACGTCACTGGAAGGGGCGAGATGTGGTGTCCGGACACCAAACCTTTTCGATCATGTGACGGCGACTGGCCAATAGAAGAAGCGGACAGCATATGCTGTTCTTAAGCACACACAAGACGGATGCTGTTTGTAAGCACACACGGGTGTCACTGCATGAGATAATAGAACGTCAGTGTGGAATTATGTGAGCTGTACTGTCATTAGATGTGACAAAAGCATTCGACAGTGTAGAATGGGGATACATTTGGAGGGTGCTGGGAAAGTTCGGATTTGGTCCGAAATTTACTGGCTGGATAAAAATGCTTTATGATAGCCCTAGTGCCAAAATTAGAATTAACAATGAATTTTCAAAAAAGATCCTTTTAGAGAGGGGGACGAGACAGGGGTGCCCCTTGTCGCCACTGCTCTTTGCCCTAGCGATGGAACCACTGGTGATTGCTATAAGGTCAAGTACTGAGATAGTTGGATTCCAAAGGAAGACGGGAGACGAAAGAATCGCGCTCTATGCCGATGATATTCTTCTCTATTTGGGCGATACAGAACACTCCCTGATAATTGTCAAGTATCTGATCCGTGGGTCCCATATTCTATTGGACTGCTTCAATTTATCCAGGACAATTGCCGTCAGTCGTTCGTTTAACATGATCCAAGAAAGTTTATGTTTGAGTTGGGTAAATGGTGAACTGCTGACTTCCAGTTCCTAGCTATATTGATTTTGGCCAATATGAATATAAACTTAAGAAGCCATCTTTGGGTTTTAGAGGCTTTATCTACCATGCAGCCCAGGAGTGCATGTTTTGGGGACTTGGTCAGGTTAGACTGGGTGAGGGTATAAATGAAATTATAGACTCTGATCCAGAATCTCCGAACTTTGGGGCATTGCCACTAAATATGGTATATGTTATTTTTATTAAAAAAAACTAAGCTTTATAACCACTTTAACTCACCAAAAAATGAAAAGTCTATTGCAATTTTACTTGTATCTGAGTGCATACATTTGACAAAATCAATGACATAATCACAAAAGCAGTCATGACATTTCTAGGGGCATTCTGTACACTCTTGATGTACAAAAGGCCTCCAAGTTACCATACTGCACAATTTTTTTTAAAGATTTAAAAAATTACATTGACTGCATATTAAAATGGAAATGTTTTTTTTTTTTTTTTTTACATTAAAGTAGTATTAAACCCTCTGCATTTTTTAGTTTAAAAATTGAGCATGCGAAAGTAAGCCCTCCTCAGTAAACTATTTGTTAAAATTATTCCCCCAGTACTTGCAGTTTACAGGTTTCAATGCTGCTGGCTCCTGCATCCTCAGTTAAAGGATAAGTTTGCATCTTTTTTGCTTGGAAAGCATTGCAAACGAGATCAGCAGATCGTGGGTGCAATGCAGAGCTCCTGTAGACTCTCGGTGAAAGCGTCTGCTGGTACAAGCAGACAGTTACATAATGACAGGAAGAATCAGATAACTACCTAGAGCGCTCAAATTTGCCCTGATAGTTCATTCAAAACTACAGGCCGTCAGCCATATTAGTTAATAATTATAGAACTCTGTGAATGATGCGGCCATGTGGGCAGACCCTGGTTCAACTTTTCTCTTTTCCAATAGTGACAGTGGCCGCAGGGAGAAATGCCTGTAGCTACTGTTTTTACTGCTGTCCATGCTTTGCTGTCCTATGATAACCACTCCCCCATTTATGTATGGGCAGAAAATGGACATGAAGGGAGGAAAAAACCTGAAAGGAATTTTAAAGCAAAATCCTATCCTACTAACCGCCCCCCATATACACACACATACTGTATAGTCTACCAACTCCCCCTCACCCAGGAAGGTTATCTCAAAAGGGGTTGGTTTCATGATTGCCTGGGCTCTGAGGAATCCAGTGTCATTCAACCCAGAAGACTAGTAACATCTAGTAGTGGAAAGTATATACTTTGGGAGCAAAATTGTTTTTTGCGTTTGTTTTGCTGAGGCTTTGACTTCCACTGAATCCTCGGATTACGAGCATAATCCATTCCAGGAGTATGCTCGTAATCCAAAGTACTCGCATATCACAGTGAGATTCCCCACTGAAATCAATGGAAACTAAAAAAATGTATTCCGCATTGACTTTAATGGCATGAAATACCACATGCGGCCAGAGGGTGGGGCGCCACGGAGAGCTTTGGAAAGGGACGACAAGGCCCAAGGACACTTCAGCTGACCTCGGCAAACCTCGGAAAGACTTTGTTCCTGAGATTTGCCGAAGTCAGTCGTGCTGACCTTGGTCCTTTCTGTGCATTTCCGAACGGTGCAGATCGACTGCGATCGGCGATGTTCGGCTCTGCTCCGGCGCCCCCCGCCTCAGGCCAAACACGGTACTGCACACCGCTTTGGCATGAATTATGCTCATTTTGCGAGACAACACTCACAATCTCGGTTACGATTTTAAAAAAATACAGTGATCGTATTGCGAAACGCTTGTTAACTGCGTTACTCGCAATCCGAGGTTCCACTGTATTTTTTTCACCTGGACCTCCACGTTAAATCATTCACACTTAAAAATGACTGAAATCAGGCTTTAACAATGAGTAGCCTCTACAATATCAACAAATCAGCTTACGCTACTGTGTTGGAGTTTATGTGTACAGCCATAGTCACAGCAGCTGTATCCAACTTCAATTAAGCCGCTAGACACAAATTTCAAGCAATTGTTCCTCACCAGACACATCTAATCTCCAATTTGTAATTATTCCATCATCCTTTATCCAGCATTAGAAACATTTTTTCTCATAACTATTTAGAGCATTGGCTGCCTGAGGGCTTTAATGGCTGTTGTACATGAGGATGACCTGGCAGCCATCTCACTTGGGCCGTCAGACCGACTGAAGTAAGCGAGGCTATAAAACGGCCTTTCTTTGAGGTAGGCCGCATGCTGTAGTCCAAGAATAATTGAACAAATAGTTTATCTGGGTAACCAACAGCTGTAGTATACAGGAGATTTTCGGAGGATTAAGGGCAAGCTGTTAAAGAAGCATCCCATGGGATCCTTGCATGAAAGCCCCACATGCTGGTTATACTATCATTAAAGTCACATCCAAATCTCAGGACTTTGAAGATGACTAAAGCTATCAAGTGCACGTTCATACATATTTTCCTTGCTAGATGGCTGGACGTGATTAACATATTTCCAAATCTGACACTGACAAAGTTATATAACACTGCACATTTATATGTTTTCTGATAGTAAATGTACTGACGCACATCATAAGGCCAAGGAAAATGTACATGTGTTACAGCAACTGAATTGCTGATCAAACCTGCTTAAAAAAAAAAGAAGCACCTGCAAAAAAGTAAAGAAATACTTACCTCACTCCAACTTTGCTGATCACCACTCTGATGCAAAGAAATCAACCGATTACATTTCTTCAAAAACTGGCACTCCAAGGTGTGATGATCTCCTTTCTCCACTGATATTAGATCAAAAAGGGGTTTGTAAAGTCTTTATCAATGCATAATAAAATTCACATTCTGAAAACAACTACATTTAAAATCATAGTAGCATTGAGCACCAGAAGGAGATGGTGGGCCAAAAATGTATGGACTAATACAGCCTTAGGAACTGATACAACATTCAAACAGTAGAGGGTTTTCCTTCATATAAAGCTTTTATTATGTATTAATAAAAACTTTATATTTCACTTACCTGTTGGAGTCCTGCCCACAAAGTCCATGAACTACAGTTCCAACCCCTTTGTGATCCAATATCAATTGATCCTGGGATGTGGCACTGGCAGGCCCAGACTGGCCATAGGGAATACCGGGCAAATGCCCGGTGGGCCGCGGCGGCCCGCGGGCCAGTTGTGGCCCGCGAACGGCCCACGAACGGCCCCCGGCGGCTATTGAGCCTCACTGTGCCCATCAAATGCAGCCACTGGGCCCATCAAATGCTGCTACTGGGCCATCAATTACCATCACTGTGCCATGCCATCAAACGCAGCCACTGTGCCATGCCATCAAACGCAGCCACTGTGCCATCAATTGTCACCACTGTGCCATGCCATCAAACGCAGCCACTGTGCCATGCCATCAAACACAGCCACTATGCCACCAATTTTTACCACTGTGCCATGCCATCAAACACAGCCACAGTGCCATCACTTGTCACCACTGTGCCATGCCAACAAACGCAGCCACTGTGCCATCAATTGTCACCACTGTGCCATGCCATCAAACGCAGCCACTGTGCCATCAATTGTCACCACTGTGCCATGCCATCAAACGCAGCCACTGTGCCATGCCATCAAACACAGCCACTGTGCCATGCCATCAAACACAGCCACAGTGCCATCACTTGTCACCACTGTGCCATGCCATCAAACACAGCCACTGTGCCATCAATTGTCACCACTGTGCCATGCCATCAAACGCAGCCACTGTGCCATGCCATCAAACGCAGCCACTGTGCCCTTAAATTGTCGCCACTGTGCCAAGTGATGCCACTGTGCCCTTTAATTGTTGCCACTGTGCCCATTGTCGCCACTGTGCCCATTGATGCCACTCTGCCCATTGTCGCGGCTGAGCCAGAAGGGGCGGCTGAGCCAAAGGGAACGGTGCTCTGGCGCCCTCTATAGATGCACTGCCACTGTCTATCTATCTTCCTTCCTATCTATCTATCTTTATCTATTTATCTAGATCTATCTACCTATCTTCCTTCCTTCTCTTCTTTTTTTCTATCTTTATCTATCTTCCTTCCTTACTATCTTCTATCTTTATCTATCTATCTATCCATCTCTTCCTTCCTTTCTTTCTTTATCTACCTTTCTTTCTGTATCTATCTTCCTTCCTTCCCTTCTTTCCTTCTATCTTTATATTTCTTTCTTTATATATCTTCCTATCTATCTATCTATCTATCTATCTATCTATCTATCTATCTATCTATCTATCTATCTATCTATCTATCTATCCATCTTTCTATCTATCCATCTTTCTATCTATCCATCTTTCTATCTATCCATCTTTCTATCTATCCATCTTTCTATCTATCCATCTTTCTATCTATCCATATTCCCTTCTTGCTTTATATCTCTATCTATCTATCTATCTATCTATCTATCTATCTATCTTCCCTTTTTTCTTTCTATCTGTATCTTTCTATCTTTATCTATCTTCCTTCCTTCCCTTCTTTCTTTCTATCTTTATCTATCTTTCTATCTTTCTATCTTTATCCTTCCTTCCTTCCTTCCTTCCTTCCTTCCTCCCCTTCTTTCTTTCTATCTTTTATCTTTCTTTATCTTCCTTCCTTCCCTTCTTTCTATCTTTATCTATCTTTCTATCTTTATCTATCTTTCTATCTTTATCTATCTTTCTATCTTTATCTATCTTCCTTCCTTCCTTCCTTCCTTCCTATCTTTCTTCCTCCCCTTCTTTCTTTCTATCTTTTATCTTTCTTTATCTTCCTTCCTTCCCTTCTTTCTATCTGTATCTATCTTTTTTTATCTATCTATCTATATATCTATCTATCTGTCTATCTATCTATCTATCTTAATCTTTCATTCTATCTTTCTTTATCTCACCCCACATCCTGTCATTAACCCCCACTGTGCCCCCCCCCCCACGGGCTGCTCAGTCTAAAATGCCCAGGCCTATTTTTTGTCCCAGTCCGGGCCTGGGTACTGGTATATTGGAAGGGGTTAATAGGCGTCTATCGTGCCCCCCAATCGATGCATTCTTAAATCCTCTTTCCACTGAACTAAATGGTTCCTCCTGTAGATCACCAGTTAGATAAAACCACTGAGCACAGAAAAGGACACTGAGGCCGCGTACACACGACCAAGAAACACGTCGGGCTAAACTCATCGTTCCGCCCGTCGAAGTTCCCGTTCAGCTGTCGAAAAGCTCGCCGAGCCAAATTTCCCCATAGAACAACGAGGAAATAGAGAGCATGCTCTCTTTTTGGCTCGACGAGCTTCCCGACGGGATGCTCAGCGAAAAGTGTACACACGACCGGTTTTCTCGGCAGAATACGTCTCCCATCGAGGTTCTCGCTGGATTCTGCCGAGAAACTCGGCCGTGTATATGGGGCCTGACACTCTTGGAAGTGTCGGTTTGGGTAGAGACTTCATCCAGGGATTTCTTTGCATCCGAGTGGTAGTCAATGGCATGCACAGCAGAACTGAAGTATGTATTTATTTTCTTATTTTTTTAAGCAACTTTTTTAGCAAATAAAGTCACTTCATGTCAACTAACACCAACCATAAATCAGCATTTGTTTTGACATTTCTAAACCGGTGAAGGGTGAACTGTTATTTACACACAGCCTACATGCTGAATAGCTGATATTGTTTAACCTGGAATTTAACCACAGTTCCAAACACAAAATTACTCCATCTAACACAATCCTTATTTTCTGAATGGTCCTGAATCTGAGCCTGTGAAAATGTATACAGTACAGCGTTTTCCCTGCATCCCACACTTGCAACTCTCAGGCCCCATACACACGAGCGGACAGATTTGTTCAAATCTGTCCGTCCGACAGATTTGAACAAATCTGTTTGCTGGGATTTTGGTTTGCTCGCGTGTACACACGAGCAAACCAAAATCCCCGCCAGCAGAGAGCGCGCTGACGTGTCGGTGACGTGGCGGTGACGTTGACGCCGCCACGTCACCGCACCAGGACGTAAAACACTTCCGTGCATGCGCCGAATCCATTCGGCGGCGGTGCGGCGGCGGAGCGGGACGACATGTCTGCTGGTAAGTGTACTAACCAGCAGACATGTCGGGCGGACAGATTCCCACCCGATAGATTTCAAAGCATGCTTTGAAATCTGTCGGGTGGACAAATCTGTCCGCTAGCCCATACACACGATCGGAGATGTCTGCTGAAACGGTCCATCGGACCGTTTTCAGCGGACAAATTCGATCGTGTGTACGAGGCCTTCAGAGCTTACTGCAGTCTCATTCAGAGACAATGGAGCAAGAGAAGGAGGTTGCACACCACAGAATCCTGCGAAAAGAGGATGAAGTCCTCTCAAGAAGACCTGCTAAAAACCTGCTGTAACTGGCCCTGGTAGCATAAAAATCCCAACCATGACGCTACCTGGAGTTTGCATGTTCTTCCTTTGCCTGCGTGGGTTTCCTCCTTACTCCGATTTCTTTCCACACTTCAAATACATGCTGGTAAATTAAATGGCTCCAGTATTATTTAGCACTAGTATGTGTATGTAACAAAGTGAGTAAGGGACCTTAGGTTGTATGTTCCTTGAGAGCAGGGACTGATGTGAATGTACCATTTTCATATAATATATACACATACATACATATACACATGTAGCGCTACCCCCGAAGGAGCCGGTGATTGATTGTTGGGATCGGCACATTAAGTTACCCTAGCGTTGTCTAGGGGTGTGATGCAGGAACAAAATAGTTAGCGGAGGTCCAGACAGTCAAAGGTTTTTCCAATGCTTTATTTCCAGGCCAACACAGCCAACATCAACTTCAGTTAGGAAGGAAAAAAAAGGTTGATGAAAGAAGAGGAGAACTTGCGATGTCAGGCCTGGATATGAACGGGCAAGCCTGCCCTCAGTAATACCAATTTGTAAACTCGTCGTCACTCCTGCCTGAGTGGGTGAAGTGCCCACGGACAGGTCTCTCGCACGAGCCGAGGTGTCACTTTGGATTTCTGGGAGGAACAGATCTCTCACACAAAGACCTGGCTCTAGAGCCTCTGCCACAGACCAATTACTTTAGATGAGATTAGGTGGATGAACAGAGCGAATCCTCCCAGTAGACGCTAGCACAGGTCACCGGGAGACAGTAAAGCGTACCTGTCAGCATCCCGGTCACCAGATCCCCGATTGGGTCGTTCAAGCCCTGTTGGACAACCTGCCTCCAGGTTCCCCTCAAGCCAATCCCCCAATCGCACGGCACCCAGCCTGGGATCCTTTCAATTGGACTGGGAACCCAGTAAGTCACTGGAGTCCCTTTTCACCTCCGGTTGAGGCTCGGTGAAGCCTATAAGCTTGGCCAGGTGGGCCACGGCGGCGGGGTCCATGGATGCACGCACGCTAATGGTGGATGTCGCACCTGGAACCGGGAAGATTTAGAACACATGAACCCTCTCACAGATATACCCCTCCCAGCATGCCCCACGAGGGAAGAACTCCTCCAATTGGCTGCTGGGGAAGACTTGGTCTGCCAGAAACCCCTCTGGCGCCAACTGTCGACCAGAGATGATACCACATCCCTAGAATGCAGCCTGACCCAGTGGACCTTTCTGGAATGACAGAGGTCACAATTTAGGTACATCGTATGCATTTTGTCATGTTACAACCAAAAATGTAAATGTTCCGTATTTTATTGTGATTTTATGTGCTAGACCAGTGTTTTTCAACCAGTGTGCCGCGGCACACTGGTGTGCCGTGAAGAGTCCCCAGGTGTGCCGCGGCAAAATGACCCCCAACTCGGTCAATATTTGTTACTACAGTGCAGGTTAGGAGGATAATTATGAGCTCCGAGCAAGCGCCGTGTGTTGCCGAGTGTGGAGTCGAGAGACACAGATCCCAGCTTCCGGAAGCTGCAGCTCCAATCCATGACTACGGGACGTGTGACGTTCATCATAGGCGCTGCAAGCTCAGAAGGCGGGAATTACAAAGCCGCCCGGCACGCCATGATGTCACATGATTCACCACCGCTCAGTGATCGGCTCGGTACAGCGGCTCTTCTCTCCTCGGCTCCTCGCTTCCTCCTCCATGTTGACACACATCAACATATGTACACAGGTTAGCCATTGTTTTGAATAGATTCTTTGTCACGTTTTTTCTTTTTATTTGCGTTGACTTGCCGGGTATTTTTTGGGGGTAAAATCGGTGGCTTCAGTGTTTATATCCAATAGCATAGCATTAAAGTTGCCTCAATTTTTGGGAAAATATCAGCCTTATCGGAAACGAAAAATATCAGCCTTATGGTCCCATTAATGTAATTGGTGATAAGTAAAAATTTTACTGGATACGTGGCAACCTTACATAGCATTGGTGTAGGCAGAATGTAAAATTAATCTTTACATAGTAACATAATAAGATGGACACCTTCCAGGACAAAACGTAATAGAGTTTCAGAAGTATTATGCTGGAAGTAAAAATAATTTTCTAATCATTTTTAATCAAAGGCATGTAGGTATGTGCTATTGCTGGATTACATTGTCTGCTGCTAGTGTTCTTCCCAGAAAAGATGAAGGTTACCGACAAATTGGGGTATTATATTGTGTTTTGTTTTAATTAATTGAACCACTGTGCAAATAGCAAGTGGCATAATTTTTTTTTCAAATTTTTGGTTTGGTGTGCCTCGAGATTCTGACAGATTTTAAAGTGTGCCTTGGTTGAAAAAAGGTTGAAAAACACTGTGCTAGACCAACACAAAGTGGCACATAATTGTGAAGTGGAAGGAAAATGATAAATGGTCTTCAAAATATGTTTTACAAATAAATATCTAAAAAGTGTGGTGTGCATTTGTATTCAGCCCCCTGAATCAATACTTTGCATAACCATTTTTTTCTGCAATTAAAACTGCAAGTATTTTTGGGGATGTCTCTACCAGCTTTGCACATCTAGAGAGTGACATTTTTGCCCATTCTTCTTTGCAAAATAGATCAAGCTCTATCAGATTGGATGGAAAGTGTCTGAACAGCAATTTTCAAGTCTTGCCACAGATTCTCAATTGAATTTAGGTCTGGACTTTGACTGGGCAATTTTAACACATGAATATGCTTCAATGTAAATCATTCCATTGAAGCTCTGGCTGTATGTTTAGGGTCGTTGTCCTGCTGGAAGTTGAACCTCCGCCCCAGTCTCAAGTCTTTTGTAGACTCTAATGCCGCGTACACACGATCACTTTTTGTGATGAAAAAAAAACGAAGTTTTATGTGACGAAACAAAACGACGTTTTTCAAACTTCATTTTCCAAAACGACGTTGCATACAGTGGCGTAACAACCAGGGGGGCAGGGGGTGCGCCTGCCCTGGGCGCTGAGCTGAGGGGGGCGCCAGCGACTGGCAGCTCTGCGGATAGTATAGTGAGCAGTTCCTCCACTGAGCGCACAGACCCCCGCCGGTACCTCCCAGCGGGATGCCCTGTTTGGCATAACACCGTCACGCGCTGCGGAGGCTCCAAGATGGCGACGCACTTTGCAGCAGGGACTCCCGCTCAGCCAAGCAAGTAATTGTCACTGGGATGTGATGCAGGGAGAGAATGGTTTAGCAGAGGCAGGGTGTGTGCTGGGGAAGACCTGGGACAGGCTGCATGTCCCAAGTCTTCCCCAGCATACACCCTGCCTCTGCCACAGGCTGAGGCTGGGACTCCGCTGGAGTAGAGTGTTGGCCCGGCCCGGTCCATAGCTTAATAGGGAGCTCCACACTTCAGCCCTGATATCATGTTTATATAAGGGGGGGGGGGCGGAAAAAAAAAATCTGCCCCGGGCGCCCATGACTCTGGTTACGCCACTGGTTGCATACACACCATAGTTTTTTCAAAATGCTCTAGCAAAGGGTGGTGACGTACACCACGTTCGACGGTTCCATTGAAGCTCCGTCTCATAACTTGCTTCTGAGCATGCGCGGGTTTAAAAAAGTAGTTTTGCCCACACACGATCACTTTTTATGACACAAAAAATTACATTTTGAAAAACGACACAAAAAATTCAAGCATGTTCAAATTTTTTTTTTGGTCGTTTTTTTGAAGACAAAAAACAACGTTTTGCCTACACACGATCATTTTAAATGACGTTTTTGAAAACGTTGTTTTTTTTCATCACAAAAAGTGATCGTGTGTACACGGCATAACAGGTTTTCTTCTAAGATTGCCCTGTATTTGGCTCCATCCAGCTTCCCATCAACTCTGAGCAGCTTCCCTGTTCCTGCTGAAGAAAAGAATTCCCACAACACAATGCTGCGACCACCATGGTGTGTTCAGGGCGATGTGCAGTGTTAGTTTTCTGACACACATAGTGAGTTGCTTTTAGGCCAAAAACTCCACATGTTTGCTGTGTCCCCCACATGGCTTCACAAACTGCACTTCTTATGGCTTTCTTTAAACAATGGAGTGTACAACTAATAGTTGTCCTGTGGACAGATTCCCACAAATTGCCCACCTGAGCTGTGGATCTCTGAAGCTCCTCCAGACTTACCATAGGCCTCTTGGCTGCTTTTCTGATTAATGCTCTCCTTGCCTGGTCTGTCAGTTTAGGTGGACGGCCATTACTTGGTAGGTTTGCAGTTGTGCCATACACTTTCCATTTTTGGATAATGGATTGAACATTGCTCTGTGAGATGTTCAAAGCTTGGCATTTTTTCTCCACAACATTTTTTCCCAACCTGTCTGGTGTGTTCCTTGGCCTTCATGATGCTGTTTGTTCACCAAGGTTCTCTAACAAACATCTGAGGGCTTCATAGAACAGCTGTATTTATACTGAGATCAAATTACACACAGGTGGACTCTATTTACGAATTAGGGGACTTCTGAAGGCAATTGGTTCCACTAGATTTTTAGTTAGAGTTATCAGAGTAAAGGGGAGCTGAATACAAATGCACACTAAACTTTTCAGATATTTATTTGTAAAAAAATATGAAAACCATTAATCATTTTCCTTCCACTTCACATTATGTGCCACTTTGTGTTGGTCTATCACATAAAATCCCAATAAAATACATTTACGTTTTTGTTTGTAACATGACAAAATGGAAAATTTCAAGGGGTATGAATACTTTGTCAGGGCACTATATATATATATATATATATATGTGTGTCTGTGTTTGTGTGTATAAAGTGTTCTGTAAATTGATGGCACTATATAAATACCTGTAATAAAATAAATACAGTTGCATTATCCAGTCCCACTGCTGACAGCCTTTCAAACTCTATGGTTGTCTGACAGTTGCTGCAGCTGCATGGTACACCTGGTGGTACTTACGTTTAGTGCAGTATGCGCCCAGGGATGAATACCCAAAATGCAGACTACAGAGGCACTCAGCATGGCGGAGTAGCCAGGGGACCAGAGAAGAGGAGGATCAGTATTATCAGTATTAGTATTATCTTAACCCTGTATTGTAACTAGTGGATGTGAAAGTGCACCTGGGAGTTGGTTACATAGGAAGCTGTGACAGACTGGTTGACAGATAGAGGAAGCCTGCTGGAGTAAGGAATCAAGTAAACAATTCTGCCTTTCATGTATCTCCTTGACATAAGTGTTTATCCTTTTTAGTATAGGGGGGCGGGGGGCCCTACTGCCTGGAGATCACATGGTCTAAAATAAGGTGTGTAAAGGAAATGGAAATTGAGAGGAAGCAGGATAGGCAAAATATAAGAAGATTAAAATGAATCCTGAATGTCACAACAGGAAATGAGGAAAAATCTGCCCAATGAGGATGAAGGCTGTTGTATCACCTAACAAAAGGTTCCATCCTCTCCCCACTCTTTCATAATTCAAAATAATACTGGTTGATCAAAGTTGTTTATTATAAATCCCTGCAATTTTTTTTGCCTAAGAAGTACTTTGCAGAATAAATAAATCCTATATTCTCTAAGTTCTGATGGTAGGACTTCTAAAAACGGAGTTCATTACACACTCATGAGAAACTGAATCCTTCATGTTGAAAACATCCATGATAAATCTAGAATTTATACACATCAGACTTCAACTATTAAGCTTCTCTCTGTGGGATTCGAATGAGGAATTTGATGTGCTATTTTAAAAAGAAAACTGTAAAATGTGACAAAAGAACAGCAGAAAAAAATCCTTTATGTTATCGGGTCATGTTTGCTTTTTCGGCACAAGTGCAAGGCATGGAAACAAATGTCAGGGCCAGGAAATGGAGAGCTTATAAATCCGTGTCACAGCAAAAGAATTTTTACTTGTGATTGAAAGCTGAATACTGAAACTGGCTACTGACACCTTAAATAAACCAGCAAGACAAGCTAAAGAAATCTTTTCAGCAACAGCGGCTCAGAAACCAAAACACAAACATGATAGGTACATCAATCAAGATTATTTTCATTTCCACATAAACCATATATTTAATTGTATTTATTATAACAGCAATTCAAGGAGGACTGAGAAAAAAATGGAATGTGTAGTAACCTATAACTGCCAGTAGGACTAGGACAAGGGGCGAGACAGGAGGGGTAGAGGGGGCCCATGCGGGCTCTATGCGGGGGGTTGGGGGCTGTGAGCTGCAGCAGATCCCTGCCTCTCACTGACAGGAGTGACTGCGGTCACTTCAGTCATCAAGGTTTTTTTTTTTCTCTTAAGTTTAGAGAGCAGTGGTACCGCCACTTCTGTTGCTAGCCCCGCACTCCCATCTAACCGCTGTTACTGGTAAACACAAAAGTAGCTTCAAGTTCTGAATTCTGTGTTTACAAATGACAGTGCGCCTCACGTGACAGTGTTCCCACAGTACAGGAGGAGCAGGGAGCACTCTAAAGCACTGGATAAATAGCTGAAGGTGGTAGAACTGGGGGGGGGGGGGACTGTGTGTGTGTGTACTAGGGGAAAAGGAAGCTCTGTGTACTGGGGGGTCAGGAGGTCTGAGTACTAGGGAGGGAGAGCTCTGTGTAGGAGGGGGTGCTAAATGTACTGAGAGGAGAGGGGGGAAGGGTAGAGCTCTGTGTTCTAGGGAGAGGGAGGAAGGGAGCTACGTGTACTGAGAGGAGAGGCAGAAGGGGAGATCTGTGTATTGCGGGAGAAAGTAGGGGGAGTTATGTGTACTGAGAGGAGAGGGAGGAAGGGGAGCTCTGTGTACTGGAGGGAGAGGGAGCTCTGCACTTGGGAGGTGGAGCACTGCATACTGGGAGGAGGGCAGTGCTCTGTGTACCGGGGAGATAGGTAGGAGGGGGATCTCTGTGTGCTGGGGAGGATTGAGATTTGTAGTGAGAAGGAGGGGGCAGGGTTGAGTGACTAGCTCTGTACTATGGGTAGGGGGGAGGAGCTTTGTATTGGTGTTTCTTTCAGTGACACCACTGATGCAGAGATATTTTCTCCTTTCACTGTTCCCACCAACGTAGAGACTATTTTCCTTCCAGTGACACCACCAACGTAGAGACTTTTTTTCCTTCCAGTGACACCACCAACTGTACTGCATGCAGCATGTTTTTTCAGCACCCACCATAATAAAACTTTGGTGTAAACTGCCATCATAGGAAAGAAGGCATTTTGCCTTATCTGTGCATTGAGGCTGCACTGGAAATAGCAGTCAGTGCAGCCATAGCGCAACTAAAGGGAACAGGACCTTATTGTGATCAACTGTACACAATGTTCAGGAAACTTCAAGCACAGGCGCAAGGCAACGCATCCCTTGGACGATTTAGAAAATGTGCCGTTAGACAAACAAGAAAAGTTACCCCACCTCAACTTGGACCCCACCGCCCATCCTGGGAAAAATTATCGCCCCGAGCTCCAAAGTCAAAAGTCTCGGAGTCATTTTTGACTCCTACATGACAATAGATGCACATATAGGGTCTGTAGTGAGCGGATCGCATCATCTGCTGCGCCCATTTCCCCCGACTCACCCCTTTTATTCCAAAAGAGGACATTGCAGTCGTGGTGGGAGCAATTGTCAATTCCAGACTCGACTATGCAAATGCCCTCTATTTAGGACTTCCCAAATACCAAGTCACTCGTCTGCAAGTCGTTCAAAATACGGCTGCTTGATTAGTGACTGGCAAAAAAACATGGGAGTCAATCTCCCTTTCGCTGAAATCTCTTCACTGGCTACCAGTGAAAGACAGAATCACTTTTAAGGCACTCTGCCTTACACACAAGTGTATTCAAGGAAATGCCCCCCAATATCTATGCGAAAAAATAAAAGCCCATAACCCCAATCACACTCTGCGATCCACAAATCAAAACCTACTGCACATACCAAAGGCAAGATACAAATCCAAAGGAGATCGGAGATTTGCTGTCCAAGGACCGCGACTGTGGAATGCACTACCTACCACCATTCGACTGGAGTCGGACCACTTGGCCTTCAGGAGAATGATTAAAACTCATCTCTTCTGAGGCAAAGCGTTTCCTTATCGAAGGAATGGAAACAGCGCCCAGAGGCGAAATTCAGTTTGCGAGTGTTGCGCTTTACAAGTTTTTCACTCACTCACTCACCGTCCACAGGCGGTTTGGTAAAACACACGGGCATAACTCTTTTTGAGATGGGAATGAGGGACACCTATCAGAAAAAGTGTGCAGGCATAGGACACACCCCTTTTCCGTGCCCCCTTAAAGGAGAATTGTACAAAACAAACTAAATTGGTTAACCCACAACAAATTCTTTTTTTCCACTGCTATTCCTTTATATTGGCTTTTGGAATTCAAAAAATGCAGCAATTTATAAACTGGATGAAATGTTTAGCACTGGGAAACACTTTTTGATAGATAAAAAGTGAATTTTATATACAAATATACAGATCAGACCAATATAAGGGACAAATGAGGAGGAAAGAGGGAAATTGCTCCAAATCAGGGACAGTCCTTTGAAATCAGGGACAGTCGGGAGCTATGCACGGGACTTGATGTTTCTGATTTTGAGCTTAACTTGTGATTATCAGGCCTTTTCTGATGTGCTCCAGCAACTAGAGTTTTCATGAAAAACTTCACAAAATAAGTAAATATATTGTAATGATTTTCTGTGACCAGACTGTGTTCAGCAACTGCACCAAGGCGGATAACACCAGTATGTGGACACCCTTAGGTGCTTAGGTTAGGCTACATCCAACAGTCAAGTCCAGTTTTAGCAGTAAGCCAACCATCTCTACATAAAGTAGGTAAACATCAATTTATGGTACAACACCTACAATTAACCCCTTTCAAATGTTATTGTGATTTGGAATTTAAAAAAGGTAACAGTAAGCGCACATGAATCAACAATGATGTCATGAAAATTTAGACATACCTGCCAGTCCACAAAAAGTACAGTCTCATCATTTCAAACAAAGATGGCTTTGTCCAAGTTAAAGATAAATGAATTTTAATCTTTCTACATAGATAAGAAATGATGACAGACTGATCGGCAAGATCAGGATGGATGAATTTAAGAATAACAAAAGGTTTGTTTTAAGAAAGCAAGAAGTGAAACATTGCAACTGTGATTTACCGGGACTGTGCAAAACAGAGCTATATCAACCCAAAGCTATGAAAACTATGAACAGTTTATAGAATAAACCTTTTCTTCCAAATCAATCATCCAAAGATCAACAACGATACATGGCAGTGTGACATTTAAAGAGTTATGTCAAACAGTAACCCAGCAGCCAGTTTAAGTGTATCTAAACCCAGTAACAAAAATGTAATCCATTGCAGCTTACCAGTCCTTAGATATGGTGGTTGTATTAGTTTTATTTTTTTGGCCCTTTGCTCTTTTATTTTTTTACCTGGTGATCCTTCAAAGGTGCCCGCCACATAAGGCCCCCTACTGGAAGAGCGGACACAGACACAGCCCGCTTTCCTTTATAAGCAGTTAGATGTAAACGCCATCGGTTCCGATTTGCCAGACGGATGAGGAACGGATTGCCCATCCATCTGTTTTTAGCCAATAAGATCAAATATCAGCATTCGTCAATGGACAAGTCCTTTGACACCTGCTGCTCCAAAAAGGAGACTGGAGGGTCCAATCAGGTCCACCTAAAAACTGTGAAAGCGCTCTAACGCTCTTCCTGTCCAAAGATGACAACACAGTATCACAATGCTTCAATCCCTGATAATGAACAGTATACAGTAAAACCTTGGTTTGAGAGCGTTTTGAAAGGGCGGCAACATTTTTAAATAGATTTTCTCATTCATAACAGCTCTGCTTCTTTATGTAAAAAGGTATCTTTATACTGGACACCCCCCCCCCCCCCCCAGTCCCGCTGTACTGTGGTCCCGCGATCCTGCTCCATCAGGGACTGGAGCGCTGCTTCACTGGTCTGGGGATTTGAAATCCCTGTGGCCTAATCATATTTCCGTACCTCTCAGCATGTACAGACAAGAGGCCTTCTTATTGGCCAACAACACATGGATGGTGCTGACCAATCAGAATCCATCTAGCCTGTCCCGTCATCACTGCGAGAAAAGGAGAGAAAGCCTAAAATCCCTGAACCAGTGAAGCAGCGTTCTGGTCCCCGACAGTGCAGGATCACGGGACTACAGTACAGCAGGAATTGGGGGGATGGGGAGCGGGGTCCAATATAAGATCTCCTTAAAGATTTTCTTTAAAGGTGAACTTACACTTCAAGGTTGACTGTGATATAAGGATGGCTCTGATAGGACACTGATGTAAGGGAGACTCTGATGGAGACTGGTGTAAAGGGGGGAAATGTAGAGCAAACTGATGTAAGAGGGATACTGATGGGGACCATGATAGGGGCTTTGATGGGAACTTTGATGTTGAGGGGCTCTGATGGGGACTCCCAAGGTGAACTCTGATGTAAGAAGAGCTCTGATGGGAATCTTGATTTAAGGGGGGCTCTGATGGGATCTCTGATGTAAGGGGGATATGTGACAAAAGAGGGCTCTGATAGGGACCCTGATGTAAGGGGGTCTCTGAAGATGACTCCAAAGTAAGGGGACACTGATATAAAGGGTTTTTCAGTGGAGTTATGAAGTGACAATGTGACATTTCCTAGAACTCTTAGGCCCCATACACACGAGCGGACAGATTTGTTCAAATCTGTCCGTCCGACAGATTTGAACAAATCTGTCTGCTGGGATTTTGGTTTGCTCGCGTGTACACACGAGCAAACCAAAATCCCCGCCAGCAGAGAGCGCGCTGACGTGTCGGTGACGTGGCGGTGACGTTGACACCGCCACGTCACCGCACCAGGAAGTAAAACACTTCCGCGCATGCGCCGAATCCATTCGGCGACGGTGCGGCGGCGGAGCGGGACGACATGTCTGCTGGTAAGTGTACTAACCAGCAGACATGTCGGGCGGACAGATTCCCACCGGATAGATTTCAAAGCATGCTTTGAAATCTGTCGGGTGGACAAATCTGTCCGCTAGCCCATACACACGATCGGAGATGTCTGCTGAAACGGTCCATCGGACCGTTTTCAGCGGACAAATTCGATCGTGTGTACGAGGCCTAAGTTTTAACACTAGTGTTTCCTAAATATGAAGCCCACTGGAATATTTTATTATAATAAATTAAATATTATAATAAACAGACCCAATTTGGAGTGCTAACCCTCATTTTGGCACCTAAGCCTCAGATAAAATATTGGTAATCATGACGCAGCTTAAATGGTATCTGGACACCACAAATAAGTGGACAGAATGATAGTACATGCACAAATAAAATTCTAGAGAATACATGTCATCTTGGTAATTCATTATCCTTGCATTGACTCATGATAATCACATGCAAATTAAGACATGATCTGTAACTTCAGGACTTGCATCCTAGTTGCTTGCACAGACAGGAGACGGAGGTACTTGTTTCAATGGTTGCTATCTAGGAGCAGATATCTAGACAGCTCTGCCAACATCCATACACTGTCTATATCACACTATGGTAAGTGTGTTTTCTAAAAAGGCTACCCACGTGTGCATTATCCCTTTTTTCTGATGAGAAAAATAAATTTTTAATCAAATAAAACACAATTGTTTGTTAGGTCATGAACTTTAGCTAGCATGTTCTCATATAGCACATTTTAGGAAGAGTATGTGTTTTACAAGGTCAGCATGTCAACCTAGTTGACAGTTTGAAAGCAAACATTGAAAAAACTGACAGGGAATGAAGCTATCGCCCACAGGGGCTGCTGCTCCTTGCTGGCTCGGTTTCAGCAAAACATGTTTGCAGATAAGCCAAATCCATGCACACCTGAAGGCTGATGTCATTTTCCTGTCCTTTAATTTCACATTATATGCAGCTTTCAGGTACTCGGGTAATAAATGATGTTTTCATGCATTAGTCACCTGACAGCTTTATCTTTCAAATATTATCTATGATGAGTCCAATGTACCTTGATTCACCTCTACACACCTAAATTAACTATGTATCCTGTGTTTCCACATTTTATAGTGTGTAGAGCTTCACATTTTTGAAGTATCACAACACAACATACAGTATGGATTTACGACAAAAGGGTGAAAACACTATTCTGCACCTGCAAACCTAATGGCTCTATGTACTAAAACCAAACTTTATCATAGGGAATAACGCAACTCTAACTCCACCTAAGTACCCCTACACATACTATGGGGTAGATTCACAGACATCGGCACAAATTTATGCCGCCGTAGCATATCTCTTTTACGCTACGCCGACGCAACGCAGAGAGGCAAGCATGGAATTCAGAAAGCAAATGCTCCTAACGTTGTGCCGGCGTAACGTAATTTTGTCGGCGTAAGCGGGTATGACCTTATGCAAATGATGGTCTGAGTGTGGTGCAATGCCTTACGCCCGGCGTATCCTGAATGGCGCATGCGCCGTGATGCGGACGTATGCCAGCACCCCTGTGCGCATGCTCACAATTACGCCGGCGCAACTTCCTGAGATATGCCGCCCACTGGCTTACGCTGAGCGCATAAATACGCCCAGCCTTATGCCCATCCGGCGCAAAAGTACATTCGTTTGTTTCCCCCCCCCCCGAAGCAAAGTACTTTTGCTGAGCGATGGCAGCTGCAAATGTGGGCAAGAAGAGGAGGAAGAGAAACTTTTCTAATGAGGAGAGGGCTATTATTTTATCGGCAATAGCCAAATATGATGTGTACCTCCATGGTGCCCACAGTGCCAGGACCAGCAGAGCACGTAAGAAGGAGATCCTGGAGCAGATTACACTGGATGTGAATGCCATTGGGCATGAGACCGGGACCCCTGACGACATAAGTAAGAAAATTAATGATATGAGACGTCGGGTCCGGGATAAGCTGGCCAGTATGAGGAGGCACACCAGGGGCACGGGAGGAGGACCAGCTTCTGCTGTGCGGTTGACCAATGAGTAGGGGGTCATCGCCAGGTGTCTGGCGCAGGAACAGGTGGAGGGCATGGAGGGATTTGACTCCGGTGACCAGAACTTGAGGACAGGTAAGTGTGTTTTATCCTCCATTTGGTGTGTAGCATGCAGTGTTGTAAGTAACGGCGTTAAAATAAATGCTGTTACCTAACGCAGCCCCTTTTAAGGGGAACGAGTAATCTACCCGATTACTCTTCCCCTCGTGGTAACTCCGTTCCCATTACTTGGGCGGCATTACCACAATTACATGTACCTGTCAGCCGTCGGCCATCCATTATTAGGAAAAGCGCGCCTCCTCCTCTGACTGTTGTTCCGTGATAGGCGGAACACTAATTTTCCCAGCAGAGCCTCTGTTTAGTGTTCAGCCTATCACGGATGCCTTCTCATCCTCAGCCTCGGCCTCGGACGAGAGGACATCCGTGATAGGCGGAACACTAAACAGAGGCTCTGCTGGGAAAATTAGTGTTCCGCCTATCACGGAACAGCCTGAGGAGGTTGCGGCTTTTGAATAATAGATGGCCGGGGGAGAGCATGCTAAGAGAGCTCCTCTCTGCCGCGGACCTTCAGGGAGTACAACAGTGACCACAGGCCTCGTTTCACAGTGACAAAGGGGCACCTAATTGGGAGCACACAACAGGATGCCATCCCGCAAGAGGAAAGACGGCAATCGGCCTCACAAACTGCCAGATTTTTTCACGGTGCAGCGCCGCTATGGAGACCAAGATGGTGGCGGCAGGTCCAGTGCACACACGTGTGGCTCTCCGGGACAGACAGCTGGAGTCTCGATTGCTGGTGCAGGAAATCTATTTGGCGGTCAAGGGAAGGATCACACCTCCACTCCTCAGCCACCTCGAGCCCGGCCAAGAGCAGACAGAAACTGAACAATTCAGCTGCAGAGGGTCTGGAGGTAAGCCTGGTGTCGTCTTTGGATGACACCAGGGAATTACAGGATTCTATCACCGACTTTCCTACTGCTAATATGTCAGTAATGGATACCTTGCTTAAAGACATGTTAGTTTCACTGAGATCTACTATTCATGCTGACATTCTGAAATTTCTACAGTTGATGCAAGGGTCTCATGTGGAGGAAAAAATGGGGGAAGTTTGCTTCTACATTTAATGTATTAGTGGATGCTCACAACGACAGGGATGAGGAGCTGCTGCAAATGAAATTTAAGATAGCAAATTTAGAAGATAGGTCAAGAAGGAATAATGGATGGCCGCCAGGCCCGGACTGGGACAAAAAATAGGCCCGGGCATTTTAGACTGAGCAGCCCGGGGGGGGGGGGCACAGCGGGCGTTAATGATGGGATATGGGGTGAGATAAAGAAAGATAGATTGAAAGAATAAGATATAAAGAAAGGAAGATAGATAGATAGATAGATAGATAGATAGATAGATAGATAGATAGATAGAAAGAAGGGAAGGAAGGAAGATAAAGAAAGATAAAAGATAGAAAGAAATAAGGGGAGGTAGGAAGATAGATAGATAGATAGATAGATAGATAGATAGATAGATAGATAGATAGATAGAAAGGAAGGAAGGAAGATAAAGAAAGATAGATAAAGATAGAAAGAAAGAATGGAAGGAAGGAAGATAGATAAATAGATATAGATAGATAGAAAGGAAGGAAGATGGATTAAGAAAGAATGAATAATATATAAAGAAAGAAGGGAAGGAAGATAGATAGATAGATAAAGATATAAAGAAAGAAGGGAAGAAAGATCGATAAATAAATAAAGATAGATAAATATAGAAAGAAGGGAAGATAAATAGATAGATAGATAGATAGATATAAAGGAAGATATATAAAGAAAGAAAGATAGATAAAGATAGAAAGAAAGAAGGGAAGGAAGGAAGATAGATAAAGAAAGATAGATACAGATAGAAAGAAAGAAAGAAGGAAGGGAAGGAAGGAAGATAGATAAAGAAAGATAGATACAGATAGAAAGAAAGAAGGAAGGAAGGGAAGATAGATAGATAGATAGATAGATAGATAGATATAGAAAGGAAGGAAGATGGATTAAGAAATAATGAATAATATAGAAAGAAAGAAGGGAAGGAAGATAGATAGATAGATAGATAAAGAAAGATATAAAGAAAGAAGGGAAGAAAGATCGATAAATAAATAAAGATAGATAAATATAGAAAGAAGGGAAGATAGATAGATAGATAGATAGATAGATAGATAGATAGATAGATAGATAGATAGATAGATAGAAAGGAAGATATATAAAGAAAGAAAGATAAAGTTAGAAAGAAAGATAAAGATAGAAAGAAAGAAGGGAAGAAAGAAAGAAAGGAAGATATATAAAGAAAGAAAGAAAGAAAGATAAAGATAGAAAGAAAGAAGGGAAGGAAGGAAGATAGATAAAGAAAGATAGATACAGATAGAAAGAAAGAAAGAAAGATATATAAAGAAAGATAGATACAGATAGAAAGAAAGAAAGAAAGAAAGAAAGAAAGAAAGAAAGAAAGAAAGAAAGAAAGAAAGAAAGAAAGATATATAAAGAAAGAAAGAAAGATAAAGATAGAAAGAAAGATAAAGATAGAAAGAAAGAAGGGAAGGAAGGAAGATAGATAAAGAAAGATAGATACAGATAGAAAGAAAGGAAGGGAAGGGAGGAAGATAGATAGATAGATAGATAGATAGATAGATAGATAGATAGATAGATAGATAGATAGATAGATAGATAGATATAGATAGAAAGAAAGGAAGATGGATAAAAAAAGAATGAATAATATAGAAAGAAAGAAGGGAAGGAGGATAGATAGATAGATAGATAGATAGATAGATAGATAGATAGATAGATAGATAGATAGATAGATAGATAGATAGATAAAGAAGGGAAGGAAGATAGATAAAGAAAGAAAGAAAGATAAAGATAGAAAGAAAGAAGGGAAGGAAGGACGATAGATACAGAAAGAAAGGTAGATAAAGAAAGGAAGGAAGATAGATAGATAGATAGAGATAGATAGAGAATAGTAAGGAAGGAAGATAGATAAAGATAGAAAAAAAGAAGAGAAGGAAGGAAGATAGGTAGATAGATCTAGTTAGATAGATAAAAATAGATAGAAAGGAAGGAAGATAGATACAGAAAGAAGATAGATAGATAGATAGACAGTGGCAGTGCATCTATAGAGGGCGCCGCTCCCTCTGGCTCAGCCGCCCCCTCTGGCTCAGCCACGACAATGGGCACAGTGGCGACAATGGGCACACTGGCATCAATAGGCATAGTGGCATCAATGGGCACAGTGGCAACAATGGGCACAGTGGCACCAATTAAAGGGAACAGTGGCATTAATTGGCGACAATTAAAGGGCACACTGGCTGCGTTTGATGGCATAGCACAGTGGCTGCGTTTGATGGCATGGCACAGTGGCTGCGTTTGATGGCATGGCACAGTGGTGACAATTGATGGCACAGTGGCTGTGTTTGATGGCATGGCACAGTGGTGACAATTGATGGCACAGTGGCTGCGTTTGATGGCATGGCACAGTGGTGACAATGTGGCTGCGTTTGATGGCATGGCACAGTGGTGACAATTGATGGCACAGTGGCTGCATTTGTTGGCATGGCACAGTGGTGACAATTGATGGCACTGTGGCTGTGTTTGATGGCATGGCACAGTGGTGACAATTGGTGGCACAGTGGCTGTGTTTGATGGCATGGCACAGTGGCTGTGTTTGATGGCATGGCACAGTGGTGACAATTGATGGCACAGTGGCTGCGTTTGATGGCAAGGCACAGTGGCTGCGTTTGATGGCACAGTGATGACAATTTATGGCCCAGCTAGTAGCAGCATTTGATGGGCCCAGTGGCTGCATTTGATGGGCACAGTGAGGTTCAATAGCCGCCGGGGGCCGTACGCGGGCCGCAATCGGCCCTCGGGCCGCGAGGGCCGTTCGCGGGCCACAAACGGCCCGCGGGCCGCCGCGGCCCACCGGGCATTTTCCCGGTATGCCCTATGGCCAGTCCGGGCCTGATGGCCGCCGTCTGACATCTCTGCAAACAGGCAAAGGTAGGGAGATCGTCCAAGCATGTTACAGATGGCACAGTGAGGCATTGCATTGTAGAATATAAAAAAAAAGTCAGTTACATTTTCAATAACAATAACAATAACGTTTTCGGAGAAGTAATTTGTAACTGTAACTAATTACTTTTTTAAAGTAAGATGAGCAACACTGGTAGCATGCTAGGTGGTGGAAGGGAACATGTGACAAGTGTGTGGATCCACCAACATGTGAATGTTTTGTGTCATCCACAGATGTGCTGGAGGGAGCTGAGCCGTCTGATGCTGGTGTCTGACCTACGCCAACCCAGGAACATCCTGTGCCTCATTCTGACCCCCTGGGAAGCCTGGTAGTATTGGTGGAGTGGAATGCCCACACCTCTCCTCTTGAGATCGTTGTGGAGGAGCCAGTGGATCTCCACCAGGAGGAATGCGTTTATTATGAGGAGGCTTCCTCCATCCCTGGACCCTCAGACACCTCCCCGCCAGCCCATCAGGTCTACCCCCTCCATAGGAACCCCCTCCCGGGCTACCCCCTCCAGGTCTACCCCCTCCAGGGGAACCCCCTCCAGGTCTACTCCGTCCAGACGGGCACAAGCCTCTCCTTCCCCCAGGAAGGCTCTACGGAAGACCAGGGGTGTACCCAGAGCCCTCCAAGAAGGGCTGCAGAGGGAGCAGGCCCAGCATACACGCCATATGAGTGCTCTAGCTGGTGACCTGCGCCGTGTGGTAGACAGCCTGGCCTCCTCGGCCCAGAACCAGGCTGCATGCACATTGGCTGTGCAACAGTGCCTCACGCAGCAGGCTGAGCAGAGCAGCTCCATCTGTGACAGCCTGCAGGATGTGAATGGGAACTGCTCTGCTGTGGTGACCTGCATTGCCACAATATCAGGCCTTGTGACGGAGGTGAGGAGCCTGGCAGTGGCTGTACAGGCCAACACTGCTGCCATCGAGGTGGAGGGGAGGCAGACGAGGCGCCACCAGCGGCACACCACCACCCGCTAGCTGCGAATGCAGGCTCAGACCAACTGTTTCCTCAACCGCATTGCCATTGCGTTAGAGGGCAGGCAGCCAGCATCTGGCAGGAGTGACAGAGGAGGGGATGATCCTCCTCCTGATGACCCACCCCCCCACCCGAGGCTCCCTCCAGACAACTGAGGAGCCGGAGCCGTGGCACCATGCATGGCCCAGGCCAGGGCAAATGAGTGCATTTTTTTTGTGTGTGCTCAGATTTTGAGCTATTTTTGAGGGGGGGGAAGGGGGGAGTTACATGCGTGACATCACCCGCGACTGCACACAGCACACCGTGTGTCCTAACAATCTGGTTGATGGATTCCCGGCTGTATGGCTATTTACCTAGCACTCAGGAACGAGTGCTTTTTATGTGAGTGTGTTTATTTCATATGCAATAAATTTTAAAGTACGCTTCAGAGAGCACTAGATCTTTTTTATTCTTTTTGCATAAATCATTACTGGCGTTTGAATTTACTGAGGCCGCATGAGTGATCCGCTGTTGAACTGATTGGACCATTCGGGAGATCCTTGATATTATATGCTGTTTGACCTTTTTGGTCTAGGCAATAAGGTGAGAGGCCATTCTTACCTTTCTTGGTGGAGGTTTTTTCTTCTGATTTCACCATTCACGCTTTGGATGTGGCTCCTCATATTCACTTTGTAATTAGTACACTTATGGACATTTTTTGGCTCCTCATATTTACTTTGGATGATCTGTACACATATGGACATTCTGTTTGCTTTTTTCATATATATGTTGTTTGAAAGTATTTATTAATTTGTACTGCGCTGCACTACTATTTTTCATCGATTCCGGTATGGAGTCAGAAGATGAGGCCGAAGTGCATATGCCGAGTCACCTGGAAGGGAAAAGACAGGAGAATGTTAGCCATGCATGTGCCCCTCGTGATGTCTGCATCATAGGGTCGGACAGTCATGCCCGACTCCCATGTCACTCACCAACCAGCCAGCTGTCCCTGTACACGTTCTGTTTGAATTCCGTTGGGATGTTGCTTTGACGGTATATGTAGCTGTCGTGGCTGGCCCCTGAGGCATTGGGCATCAGCTATCACCTGTACGTTGATGGAATGCCACTGCTTATGAATGCGGTATATGTGCTCTGTGGCACGGGGGGGGGGGGCATAGTGCCACATGTGTGCAATCAATGGCCCCGATGGTGCGTGGGAATCTGGCAATTCTGTAGAAATCCTGCATTGCCTTCTGCCGCAGATGCTTATAGGTGGGTTTGATGATGTTGTGGGCCATGCGTGTGAGGATTGCGGGGACAACCTGGTGCACGCATCTTCTCATGGTGGATTGTGACATCCCAGACAAGATCCACTGGCAAGGAAATGGAGTGTTGCCAGTACCTTGACCAGTGGCTGCACTGCATGTGAGCGTTGTGTCTGGCTGTTAATATCATCATGCAGGACTGTGGCTAATTCCAGGATGGCATCAGGGCTGAATCGGAAGATGCGATACACCTCCGATTCACCCATGCCAAAGACGTTCATGCGCATTCGGTATATCCTCTCCCGTGCCCTCCTACGTGCCTGTGGACACAGTAGTGCTATGACCATGGCTGCCCCTGGCATGTTGGCATACAGATGTGTTGTCCTGCAAGTGTGGTTGCTCAGCTCGTCTGCAACGGTGCTGCTGCAGCTGCTCTCCAACTGACATGTGCACGTCTGTTGCTGAGTTACACATGCTTTATGAGGAATATCTTTGCTCCAGGCGTACAACTTAGTGAACATTCGTGAATCGCCGTATCTCCCTCATTTGCATATTTGAATACAAAATCAATGGGTGCTCCAGATACATCTAGCGTAAATATGCGCCCATGATACGCCGGCGTAGGCAAGTTATGTCGGACGAATTAAGCCTATTTTCAGGCGTATCTAGTTTTGTGGGCACGGCGCACAGATACGACGGCACATATTTGCACTTAGGCGATGTATCTCGAGATATGTCGGTGTAAGTGCTTTGTGAATCCGGGCCATTATCTTCTAGAGAAGACACTCCCAATGCAAGCCTCGTTTTAAGCTAGAACGGGCATGTGGCAACTAAGCATGAAGTGATACTTAAGGCCATTAAGCTAGTTTCTCAAAAAAACAAAACACTAGAAATGGACTGGAAAGTATAAATGCACGAACCAAACAGTAGTTTTACATATTTTCAGGGAGTACTACTGTAATCTGTATCTTATCCTAACCCTAATTTTCCTTTGTTAGACTAGCCTTTCTCAACCTTTTTTTTTATGATGGAGGAACCCTTAAAAAAAATTCCACCATCTCAATAAACCCCTGATTATTTATAAATTTCATGGTAAAGTGTGATCGCTAAACTACTAAAAGTTTTAGATTAAAAAATTAACTATGGCATAACTGGATTATATGTGCCATACACTCCCTTGCTCTAAATCAGCAATTCTCAACCCGGGGGTCGATTGCCGATTTGCCAGGGGGTCGCGAATGCTGGTCCAATGCGGACAGAACCAACTCCCTACATAGTAATGTCAGGTCCGTCTCGGCCAGCGAGACATCACTTCCGGGAGAGGAGAGACCATGTGGAAGTGACAAACCATTGCCACCATCTTGGTACAACCCGCACTCGTCCACAGTAAGGCTACAGTTAGAAATCGGCAAGTGGACATCTATTTACACCCACCGAAGTCTTGTATTTTACACTTATTTTTACCAGTCAACTGAGCTTATAAATAAGCGTGTAAATAAGCTTAGTTGACTGGTAAAAATAAGTGTAAAATGCAAGATTTTGGTGGGTGTAAATAGATGTCCGCTTACCGACTCCTAATTGTAGCCTAATGCCGCGTACACACGATCGTTTTTTGTGTTTAAATTGATCGTGTCTGGGCAAAACGTCGTTTTTTGTCTTAAAAAAAACGACCCAAAAAATATTCCAACATGCTTGAATTTTTTGTGTCGTTTTTCAAAACGTTGTTTTTTGTTTCACAAAAAGTCACTGTGTGTAGCAAAAAACATTGTTTAAAACGACGTTTTTCAACCCGCGCATGTCCAGAAGCAAGTTATGAAGCGAACTTCAATGGAAAAGAGTGGTGAACGTAACCTCGCTTTTTGTGAAAAAAACGATGGTGTGTATGCAACATCGTCTTTGAAAAGTGACGTTTCAAAAACGTTGTTTTTTCCTTCACAGAAAACATCGTTTTTTTTCATCGCAAAAAATGATCGTGTGTATGCGGCATTACTGTGGACGAGTGTACCAAGATGACAGTGAAACAACTTCACTTCCGTTACATTAGATGGGTTGCCGATTCTGACGAAACACCTGAGTAACTTGTACTGTAAGTCAGAGACACTAATAAACACATGTTTGTACTGTGTGTCACCGATTGTGAATAAATAAGTCCAACATGACATGACTGTGCAAGAAAACAATTATTATGAACAAAACATATAATTTTTACATAAACGTCCTAGTTGGTTCCTTAAAAGTGCCAGTGCTATATATACAAAGTGTATAGCACCCAAACACCCGTGACGCGACACCACCTTTTGAATTGTGCAATTGTATAATAAGGGCCCTCTTCAGAACATGGGTCTGTTAATCATTTGAACTGGTTACTCCAAAGATGCCTCAGCAGGTCTCCACCCATATACTCATTAGTGTTGCTCACGAATATTGCATATTCGAGTATTCGCGAATAACTCAAATATCGCGGCGAATATTCGCTATTGCGAATATTCGTATTTTTTCAAATTTATTTTTAAAACAGATCACATCCTAGTGATCTCCATCGACGTCTAAAAGCATTGCTGGTATGATTAGAGACCCTGGGCCGAGTAGCTGAGGCGATCCTTTTATGTTGCCGAATATTCGCAATGCGAATATTCTTATTATGAATAATATACATGCGCAGACGAGAATTTCGCAATCAATTTCGCATTAGCGAAATTTCGCATTCCCATTAGCGAAATTTTGCAAAAATTTTTTTGGGATAAAATCGAATATGGCGTATTCCGCTCAACCCTACTCATGAAAGATAAAGAGCCATCATTGCACAATATTCCAAAAAAGATTAAAACATGACCTGATTTACACTCACATGATAGGATGCCGTTAGACCACCACTAAATCTATTCAGCAATCCAACATACAGTTTGTATACGCTGCTCTGTGCTAAGAAGTCGGCATGCGTTCTAATGCCACGTACACACAATCAGAATTTCCAACAACAAATGTTTGATGTGAGCTTTTGGTCGAATATTCCGACCGTGTGTATGCTCCATCGGACATTTGCTGTCGTAATTTCCGACAACAAGTGTTTGAGAGCTCGTTCTCAATTTTTCCGACAACAAAAGTTCTTGTCGGAAATTCCAATCGTGTGTATGCAATTCTGACGCACAAAAAAACATGCATGTGTGGAATCAAGCAGAAGAGCCGCACTGCCTATTGAACTTCATTTATCTCGGCTTGTCGTACGTCATTGCGTTCCTGACGTTTGGAATTTCTGACAACATTTGTGTGACCGTGTATATGCAACACAAGTTTAAGCCAACATTCCGTTGGGAATGTCCGATCGCGTGTACGCGGCATAAGCCTAGTTTTTGTTTCGGGTCAGGGGCCAGATGTGACGTCGGTGTTGCTCCACTAGCCTCAAAGTGTTTTGCATGGAATACGTGTCATCAGGAAGCGCTTCATAACTACACTTTAATTATGTGAAATTTGTAAATACATCCTGTATATCAGATATTTATATTTCGATCATAACAGTCGCAAAATGACAGCAAGGAAGGAGCATTACCTGTATATAAGTGAGGGGGTGAGTATTACCGCGCTACCAAGGGGTAGGGGAAAGGGGGGGTGAAAGGGAGGGGGTACGGCTGCGGCACTAGAAGGAGTATCAGACCAAAAAAAATATATAAAAAATATATAGAAAAAAGGGTAGTGCTGCGCTGTAAATAGGGAAAGGAGTAAACGTGTAAAGGAAGTGTGGCAAGTACTCTATGTGTGAAAAGATATAATCTAACTACTGATCATAATGGCAATCCAGTGAATAAAATGACATAAAAAATAAACATGCTGGGATATATCTAGCTGACAATGGTGTGAAGAAATTCTAAATAACAGTGCTGGTATGTATATCCTCATAATGTGTAAAAGGGCCAGATTCAGGTAGATGCGCGCATATTTTATCCGGCGTAGTGCAGCGCATATACGTTACGCTGACGCGAACTAGTGAGTCAAGTACAGTATTCACCAAGCACTTGTTTGTTACTTTGCGACGGAGTAACGAAAATACGATGGCGCAACCCGACGTTTAGTGTAAGTGGGTGTGACCATATGTAAATGATGGGCGGAGCCCAGCGCAGAGACTTACGTTCAGCGCATCATCCACGGAGCATGCGCAGTAAGGGAGGGCTCCACTCGCTCCCCTGTGCGCATGCTCACAACTTCCGTCGGCACCACTTCATGGGAAACGGCAGCGCAATGTCTTACGTTGCGCGTATAAAAGCGGCCGCAGATGCGCCTTTCCGGCGCAAAAGTGTATTCGGTCCCCCCCCCCCAGGGAAGTTACTTTTGCTCTGATATGGCTGCTCCCGTTCCCCGCAAAGAGAGGAGAAATCTTAACTTCAATGGCCAGGAGTTGTCTGTCGTCATCTCGGCTATGGAGACCTACAATGAGTTCCTCCATGGCAGGAAAAGTCGCAAGACAAGCCGGGACAGGAAGCAGGCCATCCTGGAGTCCATTGCTGCCAGGGTGAACAGTTTGGGGTATTCCACACGGAGTGCTGCGGACATTGCCCAAAAAAATAATGACTTGAGGCGGAAAGTCCAGGGCAAGGTGGCCACTATCAGGAGGCATGAGAGGGGCACGGGGGGTGGACCCCCATGTGCGGTCAGCCTGACCACAGAGGAGGAAGTGGTCGCCCGCTGCCTGGAGAGGGAGCAGTTGGAGGGGTCCCGGGCTATGATTCCATAGAGGAAGGCTCAAGGACAGGCAAGTGTTTTTTTATCCCCTATTTGGTGTGTTCCATGTGGGGGGGGTACATGTGCCAAGTGTGTGGGACCACCAACATGTGTCTGCTTTGTGTCATCCACAGATGACGGAGCTGGGCCATCATCTGCCGGCGGCCATTCCACCCCATCCCCCCAACTGCATCCTGAGCCCGACCCCCTGGGCACTGAAGACACCGAGGTGGAGGGGAGTGCCCACACCTCACCTGCTGAGGTGGTTGAGGAGGAGCCTGTTGTCACCGAGCAGGAGTTTGTCCTATTTTTGGAGGAGTCCTCCCCTTCAGCAGGGCCCTCTCAAATCCCCTCCCCATCATAGGAAGCCCCTCAAGGGCGACTCCACCCCCCCGGGGACTACCATCTCCTGGCCCCAGGAAGGCGACCAGGAAGACCAGGGGGTGTCCGATGTAGTCCATTACCAGATGGCGAGGGACCAGGCCAGGCAAACCCAGCAGATGGGGGAGATAGCTGGGCACCTGGACCGGGTAGCTGACAGCCTGGGCTCCGTGACCCAGATGACCAACGCAGTGCAGGATGTCAGTTGCAACTGCGCTGCAGTGGTGACCAGCCTGGGGGAGGTGCAGGCTGATCTTCGGCACCTCACTGCAGCCATCCAGGCCAACATAGCTGCCATCCGGGACCAGGGGAGGCAGAGGCAGCGGGCCCAACAGTATCAAGTGACCCGGCAGCTGAGGATGCAGGCCCAAACCAATTTAAACCTCGGCCGGATAGCCATGGCCTTGGAGGGCATGCAGGCCATACCTGCCAGGAGTGGCCCACCCGGGGATCAGCCACCTCCAGATGCCCCCCCACCCCACCCACTCCCTCCAGGCAGCTGAGGAGCCAGAGAGGGCCCACCAGAAACAGCCCCTGTCAGCCCAGATGATGGCTTTTTTGTGGGGGGTTTTCTGCTCAGGTTATGAGCTTTTTTTTTTGCTATATGTTGCTCAGGTTATGAGCTTTTTTTGCTATATGTTGCTCAGGTTATGAGCTTATTTTTTTTTTTTAAACTGCACACGGTCAGTAGTGCAGGGGACAGTGTGAATGGTGTGTGAATGTGAGGGGGTGGCACTCCTGCCAGTAAGGGGTGTCGCCCTCGGCCGTTGGGGAGAAGTTATCCCCACGGCTGTGTGAATGACGTGTGAATGGTGTATGAATGGACAGCGACACCATTGGGGCCTTGACGCGGCATTGCTGCTCCCAAGTTCTGCATGTTGGACTTGGGCTAATCCAATGCGATGTGGATGTGGTGTGTGTGATCTAGGGACCTTAGTGGTGTGCATGTGTGCATTGTCCGTGTGATCAATGTTTTTGTTTATTGTCAAAATATGCCTACGGCGAGGACCCTCTTGACTGCTCTTCCATCAGCTGACGGGGTAGCCTCTGGCAGATGGGGACTGTGTGGGTCGGGGGTCAGGTCATCACGTATGTCAATCTGCAGGCCTTTTCTCATGGCAAAGTTGTGCAGAATGCAACATGCACCGATGATTTGACACACGAAGGTAGGGGAATACAAGAGGGCCCCCCCAGACTTATCCAGGCATCGGAAACGGGACTTCAGGAGCCTAAATGTTTGCTCCACCACTGCCCGGGTTTGGATATGTGCCGCATTGTATCTTCTCTCTCCTGGGGTTTGGGGGTTCCGGAAAGGAGTCATGAGATGGGGTCCCAGTGCATATGCAGAGTCACCAGTAAGGGAAAAGACAGGAGGATGTTAGTCATGCATGTGCCCCTTGTGATGTGTGCATCATGGGGGGGGGCAGTCATGCCTGCCACCTGTGTCACTCACCAACCAGCCAGCTGTCCCCATACATGTTCTGTTCGAATTCCGTTGGGATGGGGCTCTGATTGTATATGAAGCTGTCATGGCTGGATCCGGGGTGTTTGGCAAGGACGTGCCATATGAGGCATTGGGCATCGGCTATCACCTGTACGTTGATGGAATACCAATGCTTCCGATTGCGGTATATGTGCTCTGTGGCACTGGGGGGCTGGAGTGCCACATGTGTGCAATCAATGGCCCCCACGGTGCGTAGGAATCCTGCAATGCTGTAGAAATCTGTCATTGCCTTCAGCCTTGGTCCTCAGTGGTGGGTCTGATGATGTGGTGGGACATGCGTCTGAGGATTGCGGGGACAACCTGGTGCACACATCTGCTCATGGTGGACTGTAACATCCCAGCCACCACTCCACTTGTACGCTGGAATGATCCACTGGCAAGGAAATGAAGTGTCGCCAGTACCTTCACCAGTGGCTGCACTGCTTGTGAGCGGTGTGTCTTGCTGGTGATGTCATCCTGCAGGGTTGTGGTTAGTTCAAGGATTGCATCTGGGCTGAATCTGAAGAGGCGATACACCTTCTCATCACCCATGCCAAAGAGGCTCATGCGCGTGCGGTATATCCTCTCACGTGCCCGCCTCCTCCGTACCGGGGGACCCATTAGTAGTGCTAGGACCACGGCTGCCCCTGGCATGTTGGCACACAGAGGTGTTGTCCTTGCAAGTGTGGTTGTTCAGCTCGCTATTTTCGTCGGTAACGCTGCTGCTGTAGCTGCTCTCCTGCTGACCTGTGGCCGTCAGGAGTAAAGATAAAGCAGCTATTTGTAGGAATAACTTTGCGCTAGACGTACGACGTACGCGCGGCGCACGTAGCCAGCGTCTGGTGCTAATCCGTTCGCGAATCAACATATCTCCCTTATTTGCATATTTGAATGGGAAATCAATAGGCGCGACGGATGCGCCAAGCGAAAATATGCGCTTACGATACTCTGGCGTAGGAAGGTTAAGCCGGTCGGAGAAAGCCCGTTTTCTGTCGCATCTAGTTTGGTGGGTACGGCGCATCTTTACACTTACGCGGCGCATATCGATATACTCCAGCGCAAGTCTTTCTGAATCTGGCCCAAAGTGTAGTACAATAATAAGATAGTGTGCTGTTACAAAAGATAGGTGTACAGCGTGCATAGTACAACACACATCGGTGACTGAGATAGGCTGGGTTTTCAAGTGTCCATGCAACAAAAGCCTGTAAACATAGCAAAGAGGTAGTCCAAAATAATGAGGATATACATACCAGCACTGTTATTTTGAATTTCTTCACACCATTGTCAGCTAGATATAGCTGTCATTTTATTCACTGGATTGCCATTATGATCAGTAGTTAGATTATATCTTTTCACATATAGGGCCAGATTCAGGTAGAGTTAGGCTGGAGTATCTGTGATACTCCAGCCTGTCACTTTAAGCCGGCGTTTCTGTTTTCTGTAACCAAAAAACAAGAAACGCCGGGTTGGTGTTCTGATGCGATCGGCGCAATTGAATTTCGCCATCGCATCACAAATTTAATTTAAAAATGGCGCCGGGGGCGTTCCCGCTGATTAACGCTGAAAAAATATGTTAATCAGCGGGAATCGGAAATTCACGATAGTTTTCGGGCGCGACGCAGTGACTTTCCGACGTTTCCGTAAGCGATACGCGACGTAAAGATAAAGCAGCCCCCTAGTGGAGTATCCTATGTTAAGTATAGCCGTCGTCATCGCGTCGGAAAAAAAAAAATTGCGTCGCTTGCGTAAAACGTTCATGAATGGGGATGTGACGTCATTGACGTTCACTGACAGAATTTGGAGCATGCGCACTGGGATGCATTGACACTCGACGCATGCGCAGTACGTTCGCCGCGGGATCACGCTTAGTTTAAATAATACACGCCCCGTACACGCCCAATTTGAATTCCGACGGCTCATTTGCGATGCGCTGCCGCAACTTTAGGAGCAAGTGCTTCATGAATAACAGCACTTGCTCCTAAAATTTCGGCAGAGTAACGTAAATGAGAAGCGTTACTCCAGAGCAAAGATGCTCCCATCTACCTGAATAAGGCCCATAGAGTGCTTGCCACACTTCCATTACACGTTTACTCCTTTCCCTATTTACAGAGCAGCACTACCCTTTTTTCTATTACCTGTATATAAGACACTTGGAAGCCAGAAATCTTGTTGATTGATAGGGGATCAAATACTTATTTCACTCAATAAAATGAAAATCAATTTATAGCTTTTTTTAAATTAGTTTTTCTGGATATACAGTATTTGTTGTTATGCTGTCTTTCACTTTTAAAATAAACCTACCATTAAAATGATAGACTGATAATTTCTTTGTCAGTGGGCACAAGTACAAAATCAGCAGGGGATCAAATACTTTTCTCCCTCACTGTAGGCTGTTATCAGTATTTTTTTGCAGAGGTGTTTTCAGGCTGGAAAAACATCTCCAGAACTAGTGGGTTTTAAGAGGAGTTTTTCAGCCGTAAAAACACTAAGGGCCAGATTCTCGTAGATCTGCGATTTTCCAGCGTAGCGTATCCCATTTACGCTACGCCTACGCAGTTTTTATGGGCAAGTGCTGTATTCTCAAAGCACTTGCTCCGTAATTTGCGGCAGCGTATCGTAAATGGGCCGCCGTAAGGCCGCGTAATTCAAAGTAGTAAGGAGGTGGGCATGTTGTATTTAAATTGAGCGCGCCCCCGCGCCGAACGAACCGTAAAAGTAGCCCACTGTGCATGCTCCATAGTACGCCGCAAAATACATTGGTTTCGACGTGAATGTAATTAACGTACAGCCCTATTCGCGATGAGTTACGTAAAGGACATAAAAACACGACGCTGTCCCGACGTCCATACCCAACATGGTGTACGCCGGACCTACGCAAGGTTACCCCTCATACAGTAAACTACGACGACGGCGCGCAAATACGTTCGGGAATCGGCGTATCACACTCATTTGCATATTCAACGCAGAAATCGACAGGAACGCCACCTAGCGGCCAGGGTAACATTACAACTTAGATCCGACAGTGTAAGTGACTTACGCAAGTCAAATTTAAGAAAAATGTATGCGTAACTGATGCTAAGAATCAGTCGCATAGATCAGTGTTTTTCAACTCCAGTCCTCAAGGCACACCAACAGGTCATGTTTTAAGGCTTTCCATTATTTTGCACAGGTGATTTGATCAGTTTCACTGCCTTAGTAATCACCACAGCCATTTCATCTGAGGGAAATCCTGAAAACTTGACCTGTTGGTGTGCCTTGAGGACTGGAGTTGAAAAACACTGGCATAGATACCCAGGAGATACGACGGCGTATCTGGAGATACACTGTCGTATCTCAGCTGAGAATCTGGCCCTAAGTCTGATAGAAGTTTAAAAAAACTGCTATTCAGCATTAATCAGTGATTTTGCCCCATAAGCTTTTGTGGGAGTATAGTTTTGCTAAAAGAAAATAGAAAAAACACTGAAAAACACTACTACAAATACACTAAGAAACTGGGAGAGAGAAAAAGAGAGAAAGGAAGAAAGAGAGGAGGAGAGAGAAAGATGATCAGAGACTGTGGACTAGATACAAGAGATGGTCAGAGACTGTGGACATGATACAAGAGATGGTTAGAGACTGTGAACATGATACAAGAGATGGTCGGAAACTGTGGACATGATGTGACAGCTGCTTAAATGCAGTTTAGCATTGGGGGTATAGTTGGCAACTATGGGTGCAGCCCCCCCAGAATGAGGTTGCAATAGTGGTGCAGCTCCCCCCAGGCTCAGGTTGTATGATCTGGGCAGCCACCATACAGTAAATGCACGGACCAACTTACAGATGCAATGAGATGTCCAGGAGCTCGGTCATCAGGGAGCAGAAAGCCGGTGAATGTCAATCGTCGGCTTTCTGTTCTGCCACTCCAGCGCTCACTGGAGAGTCGGGCTGTAGAGGAGGTGAGAGCAGCTGGCTCAGGGTCTCAGAGGCGTGCTAAGAGGCCGGGCCAGCTAGCAGTCAGGAATCTGGGCAGATCCCGACATTAAAGTCGGGGTCCCTCCAGAGTCTGGTGCGGCTGAGTGATGTCAGCCGACAGTGGGCAAAATTCCATAAAATATAATCAATACAGGTCACAGGAGTGCAAAACTAAGTGCACTCCTGTGACCCTCAGGAGAAATAGGCCCAAAGGAGCTTTGGCCCTACTTCTCCTTTAACCATAATAATTGTAATTGAAGCAGATAATTATTTTTCTTCTTCACTTGTAAAGAATGCAGCCAAATATAAAACAATTATTTAAAAAATATTATTAATTTTAGTTTTGGATAGCTTAGGGAAGAGTCAAGTTTTGATCTCTGGAGAGAGACATCCTCTTTATCTTGTTATTACCACATTTAACAGTCAAGGAAGCTATGGTGGTCTCTGTCACCTTGAAACTCAGTGAGAAGATGGACGTGAAAAGAAAGCTGGTTAATAAAATTTGAGTCTTCTTGAATACTGTGGTACTTGTTACTGGACTGTCGGGGCTGGGCTCCATGACTGATCAAAGCTGGTCTGGGTGCCACATTTGGTGGCAAATTGTGGGATCTGCTTCCTCCCTACAGACAGTCCAAACCACCACTAGGACTCAGTGTCGAGAGATATTGAGAAGTGTTCCAAGAGCCAGTCGTCATGGAAGCGGAGCTCCAGTGGCAAATGCAAGAGACGCTCGCCCAGTACAGAGAGCCTTATTCTGCCCAGGACATCTTGAAATTGAGAGACATAATCCACCAGGAGTTTTGGAGGGAGGCTCCCCAAGTGGAGCGAGACTGGTATGGAAATTTCCTACCTATGCCCATGGGTTGGTATTGGCTGCAGCTGGACTTGCATATACCACACCTAGGAGAGCATACTCTGGAGGAATGGCTGACAAAGCTAAATAGGCTGGTCCAGACAGAGTGCTGCTGGCCTCTGCCTAGCAGCTACGGCATCTTCACAGATCTAGGGAGTCGGGACTGTCAGCCCCTCTTCCCAGCAGACCGAGCTCCAGAACAGTAAGGATCTCGCAGCTGAGGCGCTTGTAGTCTGACAGAGGATCCACAACCTCTCCACCAACACCTACCAATGAAAACTCTTCCCTATGACCAAGAGTGAAGATTATGTGATCACTCTGTCTGACTAACTCATGTCCAGACCAGGTGGAGGTTTGGGACCTAGTTAGTCTACCTTTGATTGGGGAGAAATGTGACAGACACAACTGAGACAGGGTTTTTTTTTTGTAGAGGGCTGCAGGGTAGCCTCTTGCCTACTGACTATGGACCCTGGCATTTGAGGGAGCTATAAGCATTCAGGAAGATGTCCTGTTATATAATGCAATATGGCACGGTATTACCACATTTAACAGTCAAAGAAGCCATGGTGGCCTCTGTCAACTTGCCAATCCAAATGTCACACGAAGAGAGATCAAATCTTCCAAGCAGAAGTCTGCTGATAAGTGTTTATGATGGTATTTCCCCTCAAGTTGAAAATCTCTCCAACAGGGACTGATGGAGTTTTAACTAATTCCTACTTACTTAAAAAAAACAAAACACGTTTTTTCTTTAATATACTTCAAGGAATGCAGTCAACATATATAAATCAATTGTAATTCTCTTTACTTCTCAAAAAGATACATTTAAGTTTTCTCCTAGATATCAAAAATATTATTTTAAGGTCAAAAGGGTCTAACAAAATCTGTTTTATTCTCAAACAATGAAAGAAGCCATGAATTATATCCTCCACATTTAACAGCCAACAGCAGCTGAGCTCTAATTTCTTATTACAACAGCCACTCTACAATAATCAGTCTGACGCTGAGATATGACTTCAATCTATATCACATTTTATACTCACAACTTTGTGTGTGGTACATATTTTCATTCTCATTTGCTTACAGCTGCTTGCAACCTAATACAGACATGCAACAAAATGTCATTTACACCACAAAATGAGTTTTAACAGTTGTCCCATTAATCTTATTATCGTTGTTATTTTCCAAACAACAATGCACTTTAAATAAACTATACTGTGTCTAGACAGAAAGAACATTCAGTAAAAAAATCTCAATCACATCATATCTGCATTCTTTGCAAAATAAAGTTACGGTATATTGTTATTTGAAATAAAATGTATTGCGAATATGTACTTAATCTAAAAAGAGTACAATCTTATATTAGATAAACAAAGAAATGTATAAAAAGGTCCATCTATCTACAGTACAGATAGAAAACTTCACAATATTCTACACATAGGCCCCTTTCACACTGGGGCGTCGGCCGAGGGTTAAAACCACCGCAAAGCGCCTCTGCAAAAGCGTTTTGCCAACGGTATAGCCGCAGTGCCCCATTCACTTCAATGAACACTGGAGACAGTGGAGAGACAGCTGCGGTTGTTTCAGGTCGCTTTGCAGGCGCCATTTTTAGCGTTACAGTGCCTGCAAAGCGACCGTGTGTGAAAGGGGTCATACAGTGCCTTGAAGATGTATTTAGACCCCTTGATATTGTCCACATTTTGTCATGTTACAAGCAAAAACGTAAATGTATTTTATTGGAATTTTATGTGATCGACCAACATAAAGTGGCACTTAATTGTGAAGGAAAAATGATAAATGGTTTTCCAAATGTGTTACAAATAAAATATTTGAAAAGTGTGGCGTGCATTTGTATTCAGCCCCTCTGAGTCAATAATTCGAAGGACCACCTTTCGCTGCAATTACATCTGCAAGTCTTTTTGGGGATGTCTTTACCAGCTTTGCCCATTCTTCTTTTCAAAATAGTTCACTCTCTGTTAGATTGGATGGAGAGCATCTGTGAACAGCAGTCTTGCCACAGATTCTCAATTGCATGTAGATCTGGACTTTGATTGGGCCATTCAAAGAAATTAATATGCTTTGATCTAAACCATTGCGTTGTAGCTCTGGCTGTATGTCTAGGTTCATTGTACAGGTCATTCTCAAAAAATTAGCATATTGTGATAAAGTTCATTATTTTCTGTAATGTACTGATAAACATTAGACTTTCATATATTTTAGATTCATTACACACAACTGAAGTAGTTCAAGCCATTTTTTTGTTTTAATATTGATGATTTTGGCATACAGCTCATGAAAACCCAAAATTCCTATCTCACAAAATTAGCATATCATGAAAAGGTTCTCTAAACGAGCTCTTAACCTAATCATCTGAATCAACTAATTAACTCTAAACACCTGCAAAAGATTCCTGAGGCTTTTAAAAACTCCCAGCCTGGTTCATTACTCCAAACCGCAATCATGGGTAAGACTGCCGACCTGACTGCTGTTCAGAAGGCCATCATTGACACCCTCAAACAAGAGGGTAAGACACAGAAAGAAATTTCTGAACGAATAGGCTGTTCCCAGAGTGCTGTATCAAGGCACCTCAGCGGTAAGTCTGTGGGAAGGAAAAAGTGTGGCAGAAAACGCTGCACAACGAGAAGAGGTGACCAGACCCTGAGGAAGATTGTGGAGAAGGACCGATTCCAGACCTTGGGGGACCTGCGGAAGCAGTGGACTGAGTCTGGTGTAGAAACATCCAGAGCCACCGTGTATAGGCTTGTGCAGGAAATGGGCTAGAGGTGCCGCATTCCCCAGGTCAAGCCACTTTTGAACCAGAAACAGCGGCAGAAGCGCCTGACCTGGGCTACAGAGAAGCAACACTGGACTGTTGCTCAGTGGTCCAAAGTACTTTTTTCGGATGAAAGCAAATTTTGCATGTCATTCGGTAATCAAGGTGCCAGAGTCTGGAGGAAGACTGGGGAGAGGGAAATGCCAAAATGCCTGAAGTCCAGTGTCAAGTACCCACAGTCAGTGATGGTCTGGGGTGCCATGTCAGCTGCTGGTGTTGGTCCACTGTGTTTTATCAAGGTCAGGGTGAATGCAGCTAGCTATCAGGAGATTTTGGAGCACTTCATGCTTCCATCTGCTAAAAAGCTTTATGGAGATGAAGATTTCATTTTTCAGCACGACCTGGAACCTGTTCACAGTGCCAAAACCACTGGTAAATGGTTTACTGACCATGGTATTACTGTGCTCAATTGGCCTGCCAACTCTCCTGACCTGAACCCCATAGAGAATCTGTGGGATATTGGGAAGAGAAAGTTGAGAGACGCAAGATCCAACACTCTGGATGAGCTTAAGTCCGCTACCGAAGCATCCTGGGCCTCCATAACACCTCAGCCGTGCCACAGGCTGATTGCCTCCATGCCACGCCGCATTGAAGCAGTAATTTCTGCAAAAGGATTCCCGACCAAGTATTGAGTGAATAACTGAACATAATTATTTGAAGGTTGACTTTTTTTTAAATTAAAAACACTTTCCTTTAATTGGTCGGATGAAATATGCTAATTTTTTGAGATAGGAATTTTGGGTTTTCATGAGCTGTATGCCAAAATCATCAATATTAAAAACAAAAAAAAAGGCTTGAACTACTTCAGTTGTGTGTAATGAATCTAAGATATATGAAAGTCTAATGTTTATCAGTATATTACAGAAAATAATGAACTTGATCACAATATGCTAATTTTTTGAGAATGACCTGTACTGCTGGACCTCTGTCCAAGTCTTTTGCTGGCTCTAACTTTTTTTATTTTAAGATTGCCCTGTATTTGGCTTCATCCACCTTCCCACCAACTCTGACCAGTTTCCCTGTCCCTGCTGAAGAAAAGCATCCCCACAACATGATGCTGCCACCACCATGTTTCACGGTGGGGATATTGTGTTCAGGGTGATGTGCAGTGTTAGTTTCTTGCCACATAGCATTTTGCTTTTAGGCCAAAAAGTTAAATTTGGTCTCATCTGACCAGAGCACCTTCTTCCACATTTACTGCTTCCCCCACATGGCTTCTTGCGAACTGCAAACAGGACTTCTTATGGCTTTCTTCTTGCCACGCTTTCATAAAGGCCAAATTTGTGAAGTGCACAACTACTAGTTCTCCTGTGGACAGATTCTCCCACCTGAGCTTCTAGATCTCTGCAGCTCCTCCAGAGTTACCATGGGCCTCTTTGCTGCTTCTCTGATTAATGCTCTATTTACCCAACCTGTCAGTTTAGGTGGACGGCCATGTCTTGGTAGGTTTGCAGTTGTACCATACTCTTTCCATTTTTGGATAATGAATTAAACAGTGCTTCAAAGATGTTCAAAGCTGGAATTTTTTTTTAACCTAACACTGCTTTAAAATTCTCCACAACTTTATCCCTGACCTGTCTGGCGTGTTCCTTGACCTTCTTGATGCAGTTTGATCACCAAGGTTCTCTAACAAACATCTGAGGGCTTCACAGAACAGCTGTATTTATACTGAGATTAAATTACACACGTGGATTCTATTTACCAATTCGGTGACTTCTGAAGACAATTGATTCAACACTTATCAGATATTTATTTGTAAAAAATAAAAAATAAAATCATTTATTATTTTCCTTTCACTTCACAATTATGTATGTGCCACTTTGTGTTGTTCTATCACATACAAAACATTTATGTTTTTGGTTGTAACATGACAAAATGTGGAACATTTCAAGGGGTATGAATACTTTTTCAAGGCAGTGTTTTTCCAGGGAACTACTCAGATGTAATAAAATATTCCTTTAAATCAGCCACCTTGTCTGTGCAGTCATATTTTGTGTATTCTGAAGTTTTTATATCTCCTAAAATGCTCCCTAATTATGCATTACTGTTTTATAGGCAAATAAAAAATAACTTACTAAAATACAACATATTTATTACTCTGGAACTACTTTAAAGTGGAAAGAAAGTCTAAATCAAAAAAATTGTAAGGAGGTAGGGTGTTTTGGCTGAAGACACATACAAGGTCTTCAGTCAAAAAAAACTTTGTACCTTAGTTTCTAGCAATTTTCTGTTATGTGCATATTACCTGCAGTGCATGAGCAGTGCACCATACACTCCCAGCTCATTTCCAGCAACTTTAGAATGTTAAGAATGTAGCAATGTGATACGCCCTTCTCCTGCCCACCGCGGTTCCACGTGATAAAATCCATTGTGCATGGGAGGTGGATTTTTCGATCTCCCTATCCCCTGATGACTGGGAACGGGTCTAGGAACACACCCACAAAGGCTCCATTAAAAACCACTTGCATACTGGGCACTTACACCCCCCTCCTGCCCAGGTAAAATTTCAGCTTGCGGCACTGCGTCGCTTTAACTGACAATTGCGCGGTCGTGCGACGTGGTTTCCAAACAAAATTTACGTCCTTTTTTCCCCACAAGTAGAGCTTTCTTTTGGTGGTATTTGATCGCCTCTGCGATTTTTATTTTTTGCGCTATAAACAAAAAAGAGCGACAATTTTGAAGAAAAATACAATATTTTTTACTTGTTGCTATAATAAATTACCCAATTAAAAAAAAAACACATTTTTTTTCTCAGTTTAGGGCGATACGTATTCTTCTACATATTTTTGGTAAAAAAATAAAATAAAAAAAAAATCGCAATAAGCGACTGGTTTGCGCAAAAGTTATAGCGCTTACAAAATAGGGGAGAGAATTATTATTTTTTATTATTTTTTTTTACTAGAAATGGCGGCGATCTGCAATTTTTATTGGTACTGCGACGTTATGGCGGACACATCGGACACTTTTGACACATTTTTGGCGCCATTCACATTTATACTGCGATCAGTGCTATAAATATGCACTAATTACAGTATAAATGTGACTGGCATTGAAGGGGTTAACACTAGGGGGTGAGGAAGGGGTTAAATGTGTATGCTAGGTGTGTTCTAACTGTGGGGGGAGGGGGGTGACTGGGGGGGTGACCGATCTGTGTCCCTATGTAAGAAGGAACACAGATCGGGCTCCTCCTCTCCAGAGACAGGACGCTGTCTCTGTGTAACACGGCAATGAGAGATGATCTATGAGAGATCATCTCTCATTGGCCCACAGATCGCATCGCAAACGGCCACTCTGATTGGCTGTTCGCCGCGATCTGTGATTGGCCGTGTCCAAGGGACACGGACAACACAGGGCTTCCCCGCAGCGCGCACTACAGCGCGCGCTGGGAACGCCAGAATGACATGCCGTCAAATGACGGCATGTTGGATATTCAGGCCCGCGCTGTTGCCGTCATCCGACGGTAGCGCGGGCCTGAAGTGGTTAATGTTTCCGCGCAGGAGAACAGATTCAAATTGTATTCGAGGTGGTACAGAGTACCCGAACGATTGCACAAAATCTTCCCTACTGTCCCCCCTACCTGTTGGAGATGCTGTGGGGTCTCTTCTGCACATCTGGTGGGAATGCTCACACATCAGACCTTTTTGGGAGAAGGTACACGACCTTATCGCACATATCACCACCTACACACCTGACTTCACCCCAGCGCAGTATCTCCTGCATCACACCACAATCTCTAGGAGATCCTACTCCAAATCCCTTGCCCTGCTCCTCATCAATGCAGCCACCCAATGCATCCCTATACATTGGAAGACAACCACGGCCCCCACCATTGCCGAATGGATTAAGAGAGTCAATAAAATCGAGGACATGGAGAGAATTATCCACCAGGTGAAAGACACACACGAAACATTCCGAACCACGTGGGCCTCTTGGTCACATTACAGAGACTCCCAGGGAACTGCGGACCCCGACACTCGGGCCGCAAAAAGCTTACTCCAGTTGCCCGTCACATGATCATGCGACCCCCCCTGTGTATTCCCACCCCCCTGGAGTCCGCCCACTGTCTACACTCTGCCCAATGTAATATCTGTGTGTACTTCTACTGCCACTTCCAACGTCAGGGTATGACGTATAACACCCTTCCAGTCCACATACACCCTGTGACTGCCCCCTCTCCACATGCAACTAACCATGAAATTGAAACGCTGAGAGGGGCCAACTCTCCAGGAAACGCTAAGAGCCCCCGCAGTTTCTGACTATATTGCTTATGCAGGCTCCTCCTCTATTAGAGTATAGTAGGCTCAGCGTCCCTTAGGGACCCATTTAATGTGATCAGGAGGACTGTGGTGTATATATACGTCTTTAATTTTTCTGTTCCCTGAGTTGCCTGTGTTACATTTTAGGCTATTGTTTTACTGTACCCGTGATGCACGCTTGGATGATATGTACCATCGCTTGTGAAACCTTGTACGTATTAACCCTGTATTGTAAAATCTTTAATAAAAAATTATTTGAAAAAAAAAAAGAATGTAGCAATGTGTCAGGTTTGATATAACTTCCATTAGTATACCAGCTGAGGATAGAGTTACATTGTTGCAGTGCGCTAACATGCATAATTTTGTCCATTTGAACTTTTAGTTTACATTAGCTAAATAAATTTTAAGTCTATCAAAACAAAAATGTGAACAAAGTCTTAAAGCTGGTTTTCTTAAAAAAAAACAGTTACAGCCGGGTTAGAAAAAAGCTATCCTCATCCAGCCGGCTGCAGGGAAAGATCCTTGTGGTGTGAAAGTAGTAGTATCTCTGCAAAGGTCTGACACCCCCCCTGCTAAGTCAGAGCGAGAGCTCTCCAATCCATGAGGATCTTATTAGACTTCTGACGGAGACCACTGCTTCACAACAGAGAGCAAGGGTCCTTCTTTGCATCAAAACAACTTTTTGTATTTAGATGATTTAGATTGAAGGTTCATTAAAGTGGTTCTAAAGTCTAAGGCCTCGTACACACGATGAGATATGTCCGCTCAAATTTGTCCGACGGACAGTTTAGAGCGGACATGTCTCATCGGATTTCGGTCCGATGGCGTGTACACACCATCGGATCAAAATCCCCGCCGGCAGACAGCGTGGTGACGCGGCGGTGACGTTGACGCCGCCACGTCACCGCTACGTCACCGCACCAGGAAGTAAACACTTCCGCGCGCATGCGTCGGATCCATTCACAGGATACGACGCATGTGCGGGAAGATATGTCCGCTGGTTTGCCGTACTAACCAGCGGACATATCCGACGGACAGGTTTGTAGCGGACAAATTTCAAAGCATGCTTTGAAATGTGTCCGATGGACAAACCTGTCCGCTAGCCCGTACACACGATCGGATTTGTCTGCTGAAACGGTCCATCGAACCGTTTTCAGCGGACAAATTTGATTGTGTGTACGCGGCCTAAGGCCCGGTTCCACAAAGACTTACGTTGGCGTATCTCCAGATACGCCGCCGTAATTTCAAATGTGTGCCGTCGCATCTTTGCGCCGATTCACAAAGAGAGATATGCTGAAAAACATGGCTTCAGTCGCCCGGCGTAACTTGCCTACGCGTATCGTGGGCGCATAGTTACGCTGGACGTATTCGGCGTCCCCATGTAAAATATGCAAATGCACAAGATACGCCGATTCACGAACGTAGATGCGCCCGGCCGCTTCATATACGCGCTTTGCGTAAGGCTTACGTCTGGCGTAAAGTTACCCCTGCTTATATAGGTGCAGCTACTGCTAAGGTATGGGCCAGGGAACGACGCTGTCTAATGTTACGTCGTTTACGCTGTTTACGTAGTACGTGAATAGGGCTGGGCGTAGGTTACGTTCACATGTCGTAGGCATTGCGCGCCGACGTCACTTAGGCATTCTATCCGACGTGATTCTGAACATGCGCACTGGGATACGCCCATGTACGGCGCATGCGTCGTTCGTTCGGCCCATCATTTGTGTGGGGTCACGGATGATTATACTAAAACACGCCCACTGCCTAGCTACTTTGAATTACGCAGACTTACGCCGGCCCATTTACAGCACTTGCCTCTCTAAGTTGCGGTGGCGTAGCGTAAATACGATACGCTACGCCCGCACAAAGATACGCCCGGGTACGTGAATCCGGGCCAATATGTTTTTTTACCTTAACCACTTGTCACCCGCCCACCGTCATATGACGGCGGGCGGGTAACTCCATTGTCCTGACTGCACGTCATATGACGTGCAGTCATAGAAGTTGCTAGGGGCGCACCCGTCGCATCACTGGGACCCCCGTGCGTGTGCACCCGCGATTGCCGTGTAACTGAGCTGGGACGTGCAGCTCTGTATGTAAACACAGAGCTGCACGTCCCTGTCAGGGAGAGAGGCGACCGATTGTGTCCCTTGTACATAGGGACACAATCGGTCACCTCCCCAGTCACCCCCCCTCCCCCCACAGTTAGAACACAAACTAGGAAACATTTAACCCCTTCCCCGCCCCCTAGTGGTTAACCCCTTCCCTGCCAGTTACATTTATACAGTTATCAATGCATATTTATAAAAGAAAAGAGAAGGAGAAAAGCGCCTCTGGGTTATCTAGTAGGATTTTTAATAACAGGTAGGACGTATCTAACACTTACATGTAGTGTGATATCGGCCGGAGATGAAATACTGGCAGTCTAGGAGAGCAGGAAGGTCTCAGGCTTATGCAGGCTGTATCGAACGTCCAATCAATGGCTTCAGAGACGCCGAGTGTGTCACTGCAGGAGATGGACGTGCTGACAGGGGAGCGGCTGGTGAGGAGAAGTTCATCAGGGTGTCAGCAATCCTAGGCTCAAAATAGGCTGGTGCAGAGCGGTGTCCAGGATCAGGGAGCTCTGAGAGAAACAGCTCGTGTTCCGGGTGGTGACGTCAGGAGGACAGTGGAGGACGGTGGCTGATCAGGGCCAAAAAGTTCACACAACGCGTTTCAGAGCATATCGCAGGTCCATAGGAGAAACCGCGCGCTCCTTTCTCATATTTATAGCATTGTTCACTGTATAAATGTAAATGGTCCCAAAAATGTGTCAAAAGTGTCCGATGTGTCCGCTATAATGCCCCAGTCCCGGAAAAAAAATCGCAGATCGCCGCCATTCCTAGTAAAAAAATAAAATAAAAAAAAATCATAATTATGTCCCGTATTTTGTAGGCAATATAACTTTTGCGCAAACCAGTCACTATACGGTTATTGCGATTTTATTTTTTACATTTTTTTACCAAAAATATGTAGAAGAATACGTATCGGCCTAAACTGAGATAAAAAATGTTTTTTTTTTTTTAATGGGATATTTATTATAGCAAAAAGCAAAAAATATTGTGTCTTTTTTCAAAATTGTCGCTTTTTTTTGTTTATAGGGCAAAAAATAAAAACCGCACGGGCGATTAAATACCACCAAAAGAAAGCTCTATTTGTGGGGAAAAAAGGACGCCAATTTTGTTTGGGAGCCACGTCGCACGACCGCGCAATTGTCAGTTAAAGCGACGCAGTGCCGGAGGCTAACATTTTGTCTGGGCAGGAAGGGGGTGTAGGTGCACAGTAGGCAAGTGGTTAATTAATTTCCTGCATTAAAGGGGTTGTAAAGGTACATTTTTTTTTCACCTTAATACATTCTATGCATTAAGGTGAAAAAACATCTGACAATACTGGCCCCCCCAGCCCCCGTTATACTTAGCGGACCCCTCAAAAGTCCTGCGCTCGCCCCCGATACCCTCTTTGCCGTTTATGGGCTACAGTGGATGTATTGAAAGCAGCGCAGGGCAGAGTGGGGCCGAGTGATACAGTCGGTGGCTGTATAAAGGTGTTGAGTAATTACAGGGGGGGAGCCAAGACAGCCGCTGAGGGACCCCAGAAGACCAGGTTCGGGGCCACTCTGCAAAACTAGCTGCACAGTGGAGGCAAGTATAACATGTTTGTTATTTAAAAAAAAAAATGGCCCTAAACACTTATCTGTCTCCTCTGATCCAGCTGTGTCCTTGACTGCAGGTCTTCTTTGACACTTCCTGGTCTCTCAGCCATTAGCTCCTGCTGCTGTCAGTCAAATCCTGTACTAAGGGGGCAATTGTCTACAGACACACGAAGCCTAGCTAAGAGGTGCGCATGCACTGGTGCCCCCATAGCACGCAGCTTACTTTGGGAGCACCTGCAGGAAAAAGATGTGGACAGTGCCAGCGGGGGACCACTAAAGAAAGGGAAAGGGACTGCTCTAACCTTGCGCAGAGCAGGCAAGTATAAACCTCTTCATTATCCCAATAAAAAAATTAAGCTTCAGTTATCACTCTAGGACAGTTAATACATTTTAAATGGGCTGCCAATGCACCTTAACCAGGGCCGGGACAAGGGGTGGGCAGGAGGGTTGCTGCCCTGGGCACTCTGGTATCATGTGAGGTGGGGGGGCACCACAAAGAGATTGGAGGGGGATTTGTTTTGGGTGGGGGGATTTGGGTGGTGGCAAGACTTTCTAGGAGGGGAGATTTTCAGAGGTGTGCTGGGAGTGGTGATTAGGGTGGGATTTGTGTTGGGATGGAAGATGGGTGAATGTAATTTGTACTAGAAAACGTAATATGGTGGGGAGGGGGATTAAGATCAGTGCTAAAAACTTTTTTTTGGTGTGGAGATTAATTCTAGTACGGATGATTGGTGGGTATCTGTGCAAGAAGGAGGGGGAAAGGAATTGTATTTGGGGGGGGGGGGTTTGAGGGGTAGAGGATTTGTGTTTGGAGAGGAACTTTTTTTGGGGGGGGGTTTGTGCTGGGGGCATATGGGGTGAGAGAGGATTTGAGCTGGGGGAATTGGGGGGGCAATGATTTGTGCCAGGAGGGGAGATGAATTTGTACTGGAAGGGGGATTAATGCTTAGGGGGCACATAGGTTGGTTCTTGATTTTTTGGGGAGGAGTGGATTTTTGCTGACACATAATCATACATCTTGGGGGGCGCAATTTGGCATGTCCGTCCTGGGCTCTAGATGACCTTGTCCCAGCACTGACCTTAACATAGGTAATCTTATATTGCACCTTCTTTTTCCCAGCAGAGCACACCGCAATACAAACAGTGCATTGGTAAGGCAGGTGCATAGCATTCAGCTATGTATGTGCACAATGCTGAGTCTGTACACTACAGTCCTCATGGATACAAGGCAAAAGACAAGCACAACCTTTATAGTGTAGTAAACAAAGTGAACAATATTTATTAATGATTAAAAACACTCACAAAAGACTAGCTCGTGAAAAGCGGTAAAAGTCAAAGCTGCTGACTGGAGACTGGAACGGCTGTGGAATTCCCCTGCTTTGGCAGTGAATAGGGGGAGAAGAGCACAGTCAGGAGGGAGCCACTACTGAAGGGAGAAAACCCGACCATGGATGGAAGCCGATGTTCTGTCAAGAAGTGCTCGGCTATCGAATAGTGCCCGGGGGTAAATGCGCATGGGCCGCACGGAGCCGCAGAACAGACGAGTTTACGATCAGCTGTTGTCTCACGTGGCCGAGGCACGTTCATGTAGATGAGGGGCAGATATTTACTTGAAGGATCGGATTGTTCAATGACTGGCAGTGTTGGGGGCGGATTTCTTTTCGATGACCAAAGAAATTGCTAAATAAATCTTTATCTGCTATTCATTTGAAACACTTGCGGGGGGTGTTTAGTGAATTGCAGGGCGGCTTTTTCTATAATATGTAGCTCTCACCCCCGAAGGAGCCGCTGGTTTGATGATGGGATCGGCAAATTAAGTCACTCTCACTTTTGTCTAGGGATGCACCAGAAATACCAGATAATAATTGAGTGTCCACACAGTGAATAAAGGTTTTCTCAATGCTTTAATTCCAGGCCAACATTGCCGAACATCAACTAGATGAAGGAAGAACAGGTTGATGAGAAGGAAAGAACTCTAGATGTCAGGCCTGGATATAGGTGTAGCAGAGATTAGCTCTTGAAAAAAAACACGGAGCCCACGTTGCCAATCAGCGCCCTGGGGTGGGCAAGGTGTCTCCCGGGCCGGTCTCTCTCTCTTAGACAGCAGCCAGGACGTCACCTTAAATTCTAGCTGGGAAAAACGAGTTTCGCTGACTCGACTCTAAGCCCCTGCCATGGGCCAATAAAATGTAAAAGATTTAGACCGTCCGAACAGAGCGAATCCTCCCAGTAACTTTCTCTTTAGAAATTATCTCCAGGTGACAGCAAAGCATACCTGTCCATTGCCTGGACGCCGGATCCTCTCCACGGCAACGGGAATCCAGTTAGCCACTGGGGTCCCCTCAGCTTTGTCTCCGGTTGAGACACGATAAGGCCTGAAGCCCGGCCAGGTAGGCCATGCCAGCAGGGTCCCTGCATGTGCACACCCTGAAGGTGTCTCATGCAACTCCGGGACCCCATGCCGCAAAACGTCCCAGATATATCCCTCCCCAGCATGCCCAGCGAGAGAAAACCCTTTCTAATTGGCTGCTGGGGAAGAATCTATCTGCCAGAAATCCCTCTAGCTCCCACTGCCGGCCAAGGATGAACTCACATCCTCAGAATGCAGTCTGAGCCAGTGGCCCTTTCCAGAACAACACAGGTCATTACCCCTGACAAATCACAACTGGGAGCAATGTAACTCTCCCAGTCAAACTAGCTTTTGGAAAAATGCCCATGCGAAAAGCAAGGGGGCGCTACAAATAAAGATTTCTTTAGTAGATTTGTTTGGCCATCAACAAAAATTCCGCCCCCAGCACTGTCCATCATTGAAATATCCACCCCCTACATGTAAATATCCGCCCCTCTCCTACATGAACGTGCCCCGGGAACGCGAGACAACAGCTTATGTAAACTCAGCTGTTCTGAGGGTCCATTTTGCACATGCACAATTCCAGTGTCATTAGTACAGCAACAGTGCATATTTTTAGCACTGATCACGGTTATGTCACTGGTTCCCCAAAGTGTGTCAAAAATGTCAGTTAGGTGTCCGATTTGTCCACCCCAATGTCGCAGTCCCGCTAAGAAAAAAAAAAAAAATCGCTAATCGCCACCACTACTAGTAAAAAAAAATATTGAAAGTACCATAAAAATATCCCATAGACGCGATAACTTTTGCACAAACCAATCAATATACGCTTATAGGGATTTTTTTTAGCAAAAACATATAGCAGAATACATATTGGCCTAAAAAATAAAAACCGCAGAGGTGATCAAATACCACCAAAAGAAAGCTCTTTGTGGGGAAAAAAATTTGTTTGGGAGCCACGTCGCACGACCGCGAAATTGTCAGTTAAAGCAACGCCACGTTGAATCGCAAAAAGTGGCCTGGTCTTTGGCCAGCGAAATGGTCCGGGGCTAAAGCAGTTAAATAGTGCAGCACATTAAATAAACAATCAAAACAAAACGTTCTGATTGGCCAACACAGACATTCTGAACAGCCATCTTCAACATTCTGCAGCAGAAGAAAATCATTTCTAGCATGGGCAATTTCTTTTCCGTTATTCCTCTTCCTTACATAACGTCACAGCTTCCTGCCCATGAAACCAACCAGCAGAGTAAATCCCTGCCAAGTTCATGTGGCATTTGCAGATGTAGCGTGGCCCCGTGATCAGACAGACTTTACCGACGCCAGGGTGTCGCATTCTATGGATAGCCATGAGCTGAAGCTGGGATGCCACCTGGCTGTGTGAGAACTTCAGATGACCTCTGGCTGTTCTGAAGTAAAGTAAGTCAAATACAAGGAGAACACCCTCTATTGTAATTAGAGCACTTGAGATTGCTTTGTCTGCAGCGGCTACAAGCTGCACTAAATACCCCACTCAGGAGTGAGGACCACCCTGGAGACAGAACTCAGACCAGTACTGAGTTACAGCAACTGTTCTTCTCAGTCAGAGCAGAGTGACATTTAAAAGAGGGGTGGAAGCTGAAGAAGAAACATACAGGTGTGGGTGGGAAAGCAGATTATGGTTATGCAATTGGTGAAAAATTAATAAGGACAGTAAGCAGAGTCTAAACTATGCTAAAGAATGATCAAAAACAGAATTAACAACACTTTACGGTTCACTGATATTATATCCTGGTGAATCGTAAGGTCTTAAGGCACAAAAACATAGATCATCTCTGGTTTATAATTGTGCTTTACAGATGAGCCTTACCAGAACATTGAAACAATTTAGGGTCATTGGGCCAGATTCAGGTACATCTGCGCATTATTGCGTAGCGCACCGCCTTTACGTTAGACTTGCGCAATTTTGCCGCGTAATCACCCTATTCTCATAGCTTTTGCGCAGGAAATTGCGCATGCGTAACGTTTTTTCAGAGGCGTAAGGAGGAGTAATACAAATTGGGAAGGACGTGGGCGTGTTACATTGAAATGAGCCGTGACCCCATGCAAATGAAGGGCCGGCCGGCTCGCGCATGCGCGCTTGAAGCATACCATGTCAGCTCCGCTGTGCGCATGCTCACAACTCGGGAGCGGCGCAATCAGTGAAATTGGAAATGGACTAGGGCAACGTTGTGAACTACGCAAACAGCATAAATAGACACACACAAACGCACTTGCATTGCAAAAGTACATCCCTTTGTCCCTTCCCATTTAACCAAGTGCTTTTGTCCTGTTGTTCGTTGCGGTGTGTTTTGTAGTTGTCAGATTAGTGTTCTGTGTGATCAAGTGTTTGTTATTAGATTTTTGAAAGTGGTTTTTGATAAGTGTTTGAGAGACTGTTTGTTTGATTGATATATTTGTGTTTGTTTGTTTTTTTGCTGTATTTTTGTTTTGTTTTTTTGTGACTGTTTCTTGCTGAGTAGTTTTCTCTCTGTGTGTGTTTTTGCTTGATTGGTTGGGCTTGTTTGTGTGAGTGAATTTTGTGGACTGGGAGTGAGTTTTTTTGGAAGGATGACAGAGAGAAAACGAAAGTTGAATTTTACAGTTGTGGAAAAACAAATTCTTGCCTGGGCCATTAGCGAGTATGGGCGTTACCTCCACGGCCCAGAGAGTGCCAACACCACCCCGGCCAGGAGGAGGGAGATTTTGGATAGGATCACTGAGCAGGTCAATTCAGCGGGGCAGGGGGAGACACGGACCCTGTCTGGGATTGACAAAAATATCAATGACCTCCGGCGTCTGGTCAAACAGAAGCTGGCCAGAATGCATGCCCATGCCAGGGGCACAGGAGGGGGCCCACCATGCCGTATTAGGCTGACAGCGGAGGAGCGTGCGGTGGCCCTGACCTTTCATCGGCATGAAGTTGAGAGCCTGCCCGGCTTTGACTCAAGTCCGGAGCCCGTGGTGCCAGGTAAGTTTTTTTTTTAATATCAGGTGTGTAGCATGTGTGGGGGAGGGGGTGAAAGGGAATATGTGGCAAGTGTGTGGATCCTCCAACCTGTGAATGTTTTGTGTCATCCACAGATGTGCAGGAGGGTGCAGGGCCATCTGGCCTGACCGCACCAACCCCAGGACAGCAGCCTAATGAGGCCCCCCCAACAAGGCCGGAGTCCGCGGAGGAGGTTCAAGAGGAGCAGGAGAATCATGAGGAGGAGGAGAATCATGAGGAGGAGGAGTCCATGTCAGGCACTGGACGTTTGGTTTTTGAGGACTCTTCCCCTCTGGCTGGCAGCAGGCAGGCCTCCCTAAGGGGGAGCCCCCCCTCCTCCCCCAACATGGCTCCCCTCACAAGGGCCTCCCCTTCTCCCCGGCCACAAGCATCAGCTGGAGGCAGGATGTCATCCCAGACCACCAGGGGGGTGGCCGATCTCCTGCCCGCCACTCTGAGAAGGGACCAGTTCCTCCAGACCCGCCATCTGGGACAGGTCAGCCAGACATTGGTGCGGATGGAGGAGAGCCTGTCCTCCATCAAGGATACGCTGGGGAACCTGGACTCCCACTCCCGGGCTTTCACAACCTGCCTAAACGAACTGCAGACGACATCAGCAGGCGTTGGACAGGATGTGAGGGCCCTTACCCTGGCTATCCAGGCCAACACGGCAACACTTGGTGCTGCCCTGGACAGAATAGCCGTGGCCTTGGAGGGCAGGCCGCCAGGTGGGCAGAGATCAGGGGCTGCTCCTCCTTCCCCGGTTTTACCCCTCCCCCATGAGTCTCCCCTGAGAAGCCGGGGCCGTGGCCGGGGGCGCCCCAGGCGTGGCTCACGCAAAGGGCAATAATTTGTTTTTCCCCTTTTTTTTAATTTTTTAAAAAAAAATTTTTTTTTTTTTTTTGCTGGAAATTTTTTGCTTTTGTAGGTAATTTTTTTTTTTTTTTGGGGTTGTGAATGCTGTGTGAATGTGGGGGTGACATTCCTGCCGGAAAAGGGGTGTCACCCTCAATTTTGGTGGAGAAGGGTTCCCCAGGACCAGGGAGAAGTGATCCCCAGGTCCGTGTGAATGGTGTATGAATGTACAGTGACATAATTGGAGCCTTGGCGTGGCGTTGCTGCTCACAAGTCCTGCATGGTTGACTGGTGCCAATCCAATTTGATGTGGATGTGGGGTGTGTGTGCTAGGGACCACAGTGGTGTGCATGCATGCATTCTCATTGTGCCATGATTAATGTGTGTGTTTAACGTGCAAAGATGCCCAATGTGAGTTGTCTCCTGGCTGCTCTTCCCTCAGAAGACGGGGTAGCCTCGGTTAGGGGGGATTGTCTGGTTCAGGGGTCAGGTCATCACGTAGGCCAATCTGCAGGCCCTTTCTTTCTGCGAAGTTGTGCAGCATGCAACATGCACCGATGATCTGGCACACAAAGTTTGGGGAATACAAGAGGGTACCCCCAGACTTATCCAGGCATCGGAAACGTGACTTCAGGAGGCCAAAGGTGCGCTTCACCACTGCTCGTGTTTGGGCATGTGCTTGATTGTATCTTTCCTCTCCTGGGGTTTGGGGGTTCCAGATAGGAGTCATGAGATGGGGTCCCAGTGGATATGCAGAGTCACCTGTAAGGGAAAAGACAGGAGGATGTTAGTCATGCATGTGCCCCTTGTGATGTGCATCATGGGAGGGGATAGTCATGCCTGCCACCCATGTCACTCACCAACCAGCCAGGTGTCCCCATACACATTCTGATCGAATTCCATTCGGATGTGGCATTGATTGTATATGTAGCTGTCATGGCTGGACCCTGGGTGTTTGGCACGGACGTGCCATATGAGGCCTTGGGCATCGACTATCACCTGTACATTGATGGAATGCCAATGCTTCCGATTGCAGTACATGTGCTATGTCTCCTGGGAGGGCTGGAGTGCCACATGTGTGCAATCAATGGCCCCCACAGTGCGTGGGAATCTGGCAATTCTGTAGAAATCTGTCATTGCCTTCAGCCGCAGCTCCTCAGTGGTGGGTTTGATGATTTGGTTGGCCAATGCGTCTGAGAATTGCAGGGACAACCTGGTGCACACATCTGCTCATGGAGGATTGTGACATCCCAGCCACCACTCCACTTGTACGCTGAAAAGAGCCACTGGCAAGGACATGGAGTGTTGCCATTACCTTGACCAGTGGCTGCACTGCATGTGAGCGGTGTGTTGGGCTGGTGATGTCCTCCTGCAGGGTTGTGGTTAATTCCAGGATGGCATGAGGGGTGAATCTGAAGATGCGATACACCTCAGAATCACTCATGCCAAACAGGTCTATGCGGGTGCGGTATATCCTCTCCCGTGCCATCCTCTGTGCCATCCTCCGTGCCCTCATCCTTCTTTGTTCATCTAAAGTCAGTAGTATAGCTATGTGCGACGATGCCCCTGGCATGTTGGCATACAGATTGTTGTGCAACACGTGTGACTGCTGAGCTCCTCACTAACAGTGTTGCTTTATCTAACAAGTAGACTTTTTTTCTCATTTTAGACCAGCTTTTATATGCTCTAATTTTAGACAGGACATTTTGCTGTTGCGCACACTGCGTCGCCTGCGCTGCCCCAACGTTGTTTTGTGGATCCCCGTAAGTCCCTCATTAGCATATTTGACTAGCAAACCAATGGTGTGTCTAGCGCACTTTTGCGCGGACGGATGCGCCAGTCTAACGAAATTACGCGGAACAAAAAAAGTAGATTTTTTGCGTATCTCGTTCTGGGGATGCCGCGCATCGAAACGCACGCGCACATTTCGACTTACGCACGCGCATCTCCTGTTGCGCAGGCGTAATCGCTCTGTGAATCTGGGCCATTATCTTTAGGTTCATACATATTTAAACCACATATATTAAACAATTGCTTTTCAAATCAATATTTAAAGTGGTTATAAAGCTTATACATTTTTACCTTAATGCATTACTTGCATTAAGGTAAAAATTGTTGAGGTATTAGTATCCACCATCACCTCACTTACACTTACTTTAACCCCTTTTCGATTCAGTGCTATGCCCATCTAAAGCAGCTCTCTCACCTCACTTTCCGGTCTCATGGACCTTGCTGAGGCAGCGAGTACCATTACCATATGCCAGGAGGCATAGCCTTCCATTCAGTAAAGGAGGAGGGGGCAAGCTTATCGGCTCGTCATCAGGAGGCCCGCACGCTGAATCAGGAAGTTCCGACGGGCCTCTCAATGATGTCAGAAAGAACATGACTGCGTGATGATAGAGCTGTGACTGAGCATGAGAGGATCTCAGTGTGACATAGCTGGATCCGCTGTATGGTTAAGCACCTGAAATCTACAGATAGCACATTAAAGAGGTTGTAAACCTCTCTGTGGAAGTTGTACCTAGATACTAGCCTAGTATAAGACTTACCTATAGGTAATGTAAATATCTCCTAAACGTGCACGGGTTAGGAGATATCTACTGTGTTTTGTGCTGATGATGTCATTGGCACATGCGCTGTGAAGAAACGCACCCCTGTGCCATTTCTTCACAAGCGAGTGCTGTTACTGGTGGCTCCTGCACGCATACGCAAGAGTGACATCTCGCGCCTCTGGCTAGTCACGGCCCCGAAACAAAAAGGGGCGAACATAGATGCGGCCTGCAGCGGGGCTGGCACGGGCTTCGTTGGCAGGTAAGTGTCACATAATGTGCTAGTATGCAATGTTTTTACTTTGCAGGGGCAAAGTAAGGAAGTAAAAACCCATCAGGGTTTACTTCCTCTTTAAGGTATAGGGGAAGTGAAATAAAAAAAAAAACGTGGGTGGTGGGTGCAGATCTTCTTTAAATCTTAAGTTGTTACTAAAACCAGAAATAACTGAATGCAGAGGCAACTATATTATAAAGAGTACATACATAGTCTTACAGATACAACTGGCCCTTTTAGGGCAACCAAACTGCTGATGCAGCCCACAATAAAAAATGTCCTAAAGATACAAAGTTCTTCTAGTAAAAAAAAAAAAAAAAAAGATACAACGTTAAAACTATATTAAACCCAGAACTTTTAAAGGGATTGTAAAGGTTTTTTTTTGTTTTGGTTTTTTTTCATTGTATGTGATGAGACTGCCCACAGGGCTGAGTGTAGAAGAAAAAGGGATTTTTAAATACAGCTTACCTGTAAAATCCTTTTCTTGGAGTACATCACGGGACACAGAGCGGCATATTCATTACTATGTGGGTTATATGGAGTACCTTCAGGTGTGGACACTGGCAATCTCAAACAGGAAGTCCCCTCCCTATATAACCCCCTCCCCTAGAGGGAGTCCCTCAGTTTTGTAGCAAGCAGTATGCCTCCCAAAATGGTCACCCAAAAGAGGGGTGGGAGCTCTGTGTCCCGTGATGTACTCCAAGAAAAGGATTTTACAGGTAAGCTGTATTTAAAAATCCCTTTTTCTTTCTCGTACATCACGGGACACAGAGCGGCATATGCATTACTATGTGGGATGTCCGAAAGCAATGCTTTAATGAGGGGAGGGAGACATCTTCCAAAGAAGGATTCAATTTAGAGGTAAACTCAAATAATAATAATAATTCCAACTTAGTCAAGAAAAATTTTTTTTTTTTTTTTTCTTTTTACAACCAAGGGTGCTTCTGATCCCGAGGATCTCAAACTGCAGCCTGTAGTACTGCCTGTCCAAAGGCAGAATCTGCATTCCTTCTCACGTCTAGTTGATAAAACTTTGTAAACGTGTGGATTGATGACCACGTCGCTGCCTTGCATATCTGAGCCATAGAGATCTGATGGTGTGCTGCCCAGGAGGCGCCCATGGCCCTGGTAGAATGGGCCTTTACCGACAAAGGAGGAGGCAACCTCTTCAAACCGTAGGCTTGAATGATTAATTGTCTAATCCATCTCGAGATGGTGGATTTTGCAGCTGCCTGCCCCTTCTTGGGGCCATCTGGTAGAACGAATAACACATCTGTCTTCCGGATCTTTTCTGTAGCTTTAAGATAGGCCTTCATGGCCCGGACAATATCCAAAGTATGCAGCAACCCCTCCTTCCTAGATGTAGGTTTTGGAAAGAAGGATGGAAGTACCAAATCCTGGTTTAAGTGAAATTTGGATATAACCTTTGGTAGAAAGGAAGGATGGGGCCGGAGAACTGCCCTGTCCTTATGCAGAACGAGATATGGTTCCTTACACGATAAGGCTGCTAATTCTGACACTCTCCTGGCAGAAACTATGGCGACCAAGAAAACCAACTTTCTTGTCAGTAAGACTAAAGGAATCTCAGCCAACGGCTCAAAGGGTTGTTTCTGTAAAGTGGACAGGACAAGATTTAAGTCCCATGGACAAATTGGTGACTTGACAGGAGGATTAATACGCAAGACCCCCTGTAAGAAGGTCTTTACCAGCGAGTGGGTGGCCAGCGGCCTCTGAAACCACACTGACAGAGCTGAGATCTGTCCCTTGATTGTGCTTAGTGCCAGGCCTTTATCCACTCCTAGCTGGAGAAAACTTAACACCCTATCAATAGTATATTTGCGGGAATTCCATCTTTTGGATTCACACCAGCCTACGTAGTTCCTCCACACCCTGTAATAAATCACCCTGGAGACCGGCTTTCTAGCCCTAATCAGGGTAGGGATTACCTGCCTAGACAGACCTCTACCCCTGAGAATCAGGGATTCAGCCTCCAGGCCGTCAAATTTAGACGCTGTAATGTAGGGTGGAGGATCGGGCCTTGTGAGAGTAGGTCTGGTTGTAGAGGAAGAGTCCAAGGGTCTCCCACTGCCATCTTCAGGACTAGTGAGTACCAAGTCCTCCGGGGCCAAGCCGGAGCTACTAGAATGACTGGCTTGTGCTCCACTCTGATCTTGCGCAACAGGCGAGGGAGTAACTGTAGTGGAGGGAATGCATATAGAAGTTTGAATTGATGCCAAGGGCAAACCAACGCATCGGTTCCGCAGGCCATCGGATCTCTCGCTCGAGACACGAACCTGTCTAGTTTCTTGTTGAACCTGGATGCCATTATATCTACGTCCGGCATTCCCCACCTCTGGCAGATTGTCTGAAAGACCTGGGGATGCAGAGACCACTCCCCTGGCAACAGACTCTGGCGACTTAAGAAGTCTGCCTGCAGGTTGTCCACTCCGGGAATGAATATCGCCGAAATGCAGGGTACATGAACCTCTGCCCACTGAAAAATCAAGCTCACCTCCCTCTGAGCGGCCTGACTCCTGGTTCCCCCTTGGTGGTTTATGTATGCCACCGCCGTGGCATTGTCTGACTGGATTCTCACCGGGAACCCCTTTAATCTGGAGGTCCATGCCAGAAGGGCTAGGCGAGCAGCTCTGATCTCCAAGATATTGATGGGGAGCTGCCTTTCTGCTCTCACCCAAGTTCCCTGGCGAGAGAACCCCTCGAAGACCGCCCCCCCAGCCTGCCAGGCTGGCGTCTGTGGTAACTACCTTCCAGACAACAGGGCTGAAGGATTTTCCCTTTAGAAGGTTCTGAGGGTTCAACCACCAGGCCAGGCTTTGTCGGACCCTTGATGATAGCGTCAAAGGGGACTCTAAGGCATGTGCCCTCTTGCCCCAGGCTGCTAGAATGGCTGCCTGTAGGACGCGAGTGTGGATCTGAGCGTATGGTACTGCCTCGAACGTGGCCACTAGCTTGCCTAGTACTCGCATACACAGGCGAATAGTTGGTCTTTTCTTGTTTAGAACCAACTGAACCAACCCCTTGATAGCTTCGATCTTTACCAGGGGCAGGAACACCCTTTGCTGTTCTGTGTCTAACCTCATGCCGAGGTATTCCAACTGCTTTGTAGGCTGGAACGCTGACTTTCCCCGGTTTAGGACCCAGCCGAATTCTTCGAGGTACCGAACCGTGAGTTTTACTGCCTTTTGCAGACCCGACCGTGAGTGATCTATGATTAAAAGGTCGTCCAAGTATGCTAGGACTGTGACCCCCTGGATCCTTAAATTGGCCAGAACTGGGGCTAGGATCTTCGTGAATACCCGGGGGGCCGTGGCCAGCCCAAAGGGGAGCGCCCTGAATTGGAAGTGTCGCTGCCCCACCGCGAAGCGTAAAAATCTTTGATGCAACTGAAAGATTGGTACATGAAGGTAAGCATCCTTTATGTCTATGCGGCTGCTGACCGGATGGATTCCATCCGGAAGGAACGAACCCTTAGGTAACCGTTTAACCTCTTTAGGTCCAAGATTGGCCTGACATCGCCGTTGGGCTTTGGTATGACAAAGAGATTGGAATAGAAACCTAGCCCTTGCTCTTGGGCTGGCACTTCTATAATTACGTCCTGGCAAAGCAGGTGATCCAAAGCTGCCAGCATTGAGGCCTTTCTTGCTGGATCTCTTGGTAGCCTTGATTCTTGAAAATGAGGCGGAGGATACCTTAGAAACTCCAGTCTGTAACCTGAGGTTACAGATGCCCGGACCCATTTGTCGGGGATCTTGGCTTCCCAAACTTCTGAGAAGAAACGAAGCCTTCCCCCCACCCGCGAGAGTGGGGGCGCCCCTTCATAAGGCCGACTTAGGGGCTGTCTTTGACGGCTTGCGATACCACGGCCTCTTACCCCCAGGGGCCTGTCCCTGCGATCTACTGTTAACGTTGGATCGTGCAGGCGGCCGTCGATACTGCCTGGAATTTGAGGGCCCTGAGACAGGAAAGAGCTGCCTTTTAAATGTAGGAGCCCGGAATGTCTTTTTGACCGGTAAAAGGGTACTCTTGCCATTTGAAATAGTCTGAATATATTTATCCATATCCTCTCCGAAGAGTCGTCCTCCATGGAAGGGAAACCCTGCCAGAAGCTTTTTGCATGGGGGCTCCGCCGCCCAGTTCTTCAACCATAAGAGCCTTCTCATGTGCACCAAAAATAGTGATAAACGAGAGGCCTGCTGGATGGAATCTTTTATAGCATCTACAGCAAAACACAGAGCTCTGGGAATGTCAGAAAACTCTTCTGCTTGCTGGGTAGGCATGTCCTTTAACATTTCTTTTGTCTGGTCTTTTAACGCCTGACAAACACCAATCGCAGCCACCGCTGGCTGCACCACTGCTCCTGCCGTAGCAAAGGATGCTTTTAAAAGTGTCTCTAACCTTTTATCAACCGGATCTTTAAACATATGTATGTTTTCCACCGGGCAAGTTAGTGATTTATTCACACATGAGATGGCTGCATCCACTACTGGGAGCCTCCACCTCTTGGAGAATTTTTCCTCCATGGGGTAAATGACCGCAAATCTTTTCGGTGGCAAAAAAATCCTGTCCGGCCGTACCCAATCCCGAAAGATCAATTCCTCCAAAAGAGGATGGACTGGAAAAACTGCGTTGCTTAACGGAGCTTTCAAAGAGCCCAGAGAGGATACCGGAGGAACCTGAGGCTCTGGCAATGGTAAACTAAATGCCGAGCGGACCATGTCCGTCAAAGACTGTACCCACAGTCTTTCTGTCTGGGAGTCTGAAAATGGTTCCTGCGAGGCAGACCCCTCAATCCCTGAACCCTCTTGGTTCAGGTCTAGTTGATCCTCCTGTGATTCCAATTCCTCCAGAGAGAGAATCTCAGCATCTGAGGATACACCTCTTGGTGATGGGGATCTAACCCGTTTCTTACCAGGAATAGCTCTAGCGATCAATGCTGCTATTCTCTCTTCTAGCCCCCCTAGGGATACGGCTAGCATCTCCTCTGTGATAAACACAGGGCTGGGCTGATCTGGGCCAGCCTCCGCACCAGATCCCCCTAATGGCTCATCCAAGGCGCTTTTTATGTTAATAAGTTGCGGGGAAAGTATCGGCATATCATCAGAATCAGAAAGGGAACCCTCTTGTTTTTTGGTCTTTTTTGTACCCTTTGACCCCGAACCTTTGGAAGCCATAATACAAAATCGAGGGACTCCGCCCACACAACAGACTGTAGTGGGCAGGAGTACAAAACCAGAGTTTAGGGGACAATAGATCACTAATGCCCAAAAACTGATGGGATCCCGTATGTTTTTTTTTTTTTTTTTTTTTTTAAATATATATTATATATTTTCTTTTTACAACATACAGTGACCCCAAACTAAGTTTGCCAGCCTCCAACCTGCTGCAAAAAGGGGAATTTCCTGGCTTAACAAAAAAGGCATTGGAACAAAGTCCAGCATGTACTACCCCTCTTCCGCCACCGGGAGTCACTGTTCTGTCGCTCTGCGTCCTCTCCTTCTGAAAATCAGCCTCAGACTGAGCACTGACAATGCCTGCTGTCTATAACAGCACAAAGGCGCGCCCCTGTATGACGCAGCAGGCACGCCCCCCCCCGCCCTCCTGTCTGAACGGCGCGAAAAACGTCTATAAGACGTGCGCGCGCGCGCGTATGCCGGAAACAGGAGGAACATGGAGGAGCCGCGCTGCTGGAGATCCAGGAACGCAGAAACAGGCGGCAGATTCAAACCCCCGGTCAGGTAGGACTCTCCAAAGGCCCCTAGGGATCCTTACTAGCCCTAGGAAGAAACAGCAGGTTTAGCTAGCAACACATTCTTAGACAGGGGAACCTAGTGATGGGGGAGAAAAGGGGTGTCATCCTGTCTCTCTTAGACATAGTGAACAAGGTTGCCCATGCAGAGCATACTTAGGCTATCCCCCTTTTAGGTTACCCCGGAGAGCCTGCTGTCGAACCAAGTCCCGCAGGCTCCCCCTTACCTGCTCCATGCTGCAGGATGTTTGTCCAGCAAACTGATCCAATCTTCTCCCATCTCCGTGGGTAGCGTAGTAGACCTTCAGGCCCTGGGGTCCTATGAAGGTACCCACTGTCCTGGACCTATATAGCACCCTGGCAAACAGGAACTTATGGTTTTTACAAACTCCAAGTCCTGGGCCCAGGGTCCAGCCCTCCAAAGAGGAGCATTATAGGCAAAACCCCACGGCTTGGGGCCCGGGTACTGTCCACTTTGGCACTGAGGCTCCTTGGACAGATCCGGTTAGCCCGCCCTTAATCCCAAGGATGTGGAGCAAAGCTATTCCGTGACCAACACCTAAGACACTGGCGAAAAAACTGAGGGACTCCCTCTAGGGGAGGGGGTTATATAGGGAGGGGACTTCCTGTTTGAGATTGCCAGTGTCCACACCTGAAGGTACTCCATATAACCCACATAGTAATGAATATGCCGCTCTGTGTCCCGTGATGTACGAGAAAGAAAAGAGGAGAGCTAAAGTAAGAAATACAGCCTCTAACTCCTAGAGTTAAAAGCCAAGTATTAAAACCATGCAGCACTGCAAAATGTACATAACATTTTATACCTGTAGTAGAGCTGCACAATTCTGGCTAAAATGAGAATCACAATTTTTTTTTGCTTAGAAGATAGATCACGATTCTCTCACTACTCTTGCCGTGTAACATCATCTTTTACATCAAAACAAAAAAATTGGGCTAACTTTATTTTTTTTTTTTCATTATTATTATTATTATTACTACTACTACTTAATCATCATCATTATTATTATTCATTGAAGTTTTCCCACAAAAAAAATGCATTTGAAGACCACTGGGCAAATACAGTGTGACATAAAATAGTGCAGCAATTGCCATTTTAATCCCTAGGGTCTCTGCTAAAATGTATATATGTGTGTGTGTGTGTGTGTGTGTGTGTGTGTGTGTGTGTGTGTGTGTGTGTGTGTGTGTGTGTGTGTGTGTGTGTGTGTGTGTGTGTGTTTGGAAGTTCCAAGTCATTTTCCAACAAAAAATATTGATTTTTAACTTAAGAAACAAGTGTCAGAAAAAGGATTTGGATTTTAACAGCTTAAACTTCCTGCATTTGCTCTAAGAAAGAAGTTAGATACAATGTTTCATGTTAAAAAAAACTTGGCAGACTGCCAGGACTATTTCTTTTGACAGCTGAGTGAACAGATAAAGTCTCTCCACTTGTTATATGAAAGAATCGCAAACTCTGCATTGGAGATCGTCAGGGGGAGTTGAACCGAGATCACGATACTTTAACGATTAATTGTGCAGCTCTAACCTGTAGGCCATTTGGGCTCCCTGGAAGCCTGGCACTAAAACCCAGCAAGCAATCCCCGCATCCAGCCTTGTTGCTGGTACATAAAAAACATTAGTTTTAGGATACTTGTGATGAGTGACTTCTATAGTAGCAATACTATGGAATATATCACATTTTTAATGCATTAAAGATAAAAAAAAATATATATGGCAACTAAGAAAGATGCCACCACACGAGTTTGGGTCAGAAACCATCAACCACAACAAGCAAGCAAATCAGTCCAGAGAAAAGATGAAGTAACCTGAAGGTAAAATCTAATAGCCCTGGCAAGATTTGGTATGAAAATGGATTTGCTTAGAGCAGGGATCTCCAAACTATGGCCCTCCAGTTGTTCAGGAACTACAATTCCCATCATGCTTAGTCATGTCTGTGAATGTCAGAATTTTACAATGCCTCATGGGAAATGTAGTTCCGAAACAGCTGGAGGGCCGTAGTTTGGAGATCCTTGGCTTAGAGGGTGAAAAAAATGGACATAGAGACAGGAGTACAATACTATAGAATATTAAGGTGAAAAACAGAAGTCACCTTAGGGAGAAAGGAAGGGCAAGGTCTCAAAAACAACAATAGGGTCTTGGGCTTTCACACCGAGGCTGCATGGGAAGCATTTTTTCAGTTGTTTTTTTTAGTCCTTTAGCGCCTGAAAAAATGCCTCCAGTGTGAAAGGGGTCTTACTTTTAAATACAATGTGGAAAACTGACACATTTTGACAGTTGGGGGAGCTGCCCTTTTAGCTGTCTGTTCAGTTTCTATATTCATTTTATAAATGAAAAGTAATTTTAATTTATGGTTTAAATTAAAAGACACAAGATAAAAAAAAAAACATTACATTGGTATAGGTAAAGATAAACATTACAGCAGTACAGGAGAAGGTAAAATACTTCGGGATATCCCAGAGGACAGCAGTCAGTTGAGTGGAGCAACTCCAATTTGTTGGCATAGGAAGAAAAAGAGAAAAAGAGGGGGCTACCAAAAGGTCAGGGGTGCTATTCAGAAGCTTGACGGGGGCATGGCTTTCATGGACCCGCTCCGGACAACCCACCTCTCTAGGGAGGTTGCTTGGTGCTCGGACCACAACCATAAGTCGTATTGAACAATCCTGCATGTCTTTGCCAGGTCTGGATAGAGCCCCACTCTCTAGGCTCTATTAGGAGTCATCCCTAAATTGTAGATGCCCTTAAAGTAAAGTACTTCATCAGATACAGCCTGCTTTCACGTCCACTCAAGGTTTTCCCCCACTATACCCACTAATTGGCTGACGAAGGGGTCCGACACGGCTCTGAAATGTTGCACTGATCCTTTGTGATGTGATTTTCTTGAAATAAAAGTTTTGGAAGACATTTGATGACCCATGGTGTGCTAGAGAATATATGCATTGGTAGTCCAGACTCCCTCTTAGCCTTCTAGATGACAAATTCAGGACTCTTCCCTATGGAGGGAAGTTCTGACTTCGGGATTTCTTTTTGGGTTCACGCGCATGTGATGCATTGGTTTTGTCCAAAATGTCTGTTCCCCCCTCGATGCATGAGCCACACAAATTTGCTCTATCGTCGTCAGCAGAGATTTACTCCATGTTTTACCTACATGCCAAAATTTTATAATCAAAAGGAATCAAATTAATTCCTTTATATTTTTTTTATATTCAGTAACCTTTAGGGTAATTATCACTCCAAGATATTTAACTGATGTAACCAGAGCAATCTGATGAGCCTGGTGTGGAAGCTCCATATGTATAGGGTCAAGAGGTAATATTAACAATTTGTCCCAATGTATATTAAAATCAGGAGAAGGACCCATAAACATCAAATAAATAACTGCGGACAAAGATGAAGATGTATCCCCCCAAAAACACTATGGTATCATCCACATAGAGTGCTATTTTTTCTTCGCCTGTTGATCTCTAAAATACCACAATATCCAGATAACTACGTATTGCCACTGCCAATGGTTCTAAAGCTAGTGCGAAGAGGAAAGCAGATAAAGGGCAGCCTTGCCTTGTTCCTCTATAGAAAAGGGGGCCGATATATGTCAATTTACCTGGATAATAGTGCTTGGGGTATTATATAAAAGTTGTATCCATTTTATATGTAAGTGGGGGGTTCTAATGCGCAAACCACAATAATAAATGATTAAAAAAAAACTGGAAAATTAAAAACAAACTAACAGAGTAGCAGCCAACATCAGAGGGTGTACTCACACTGAAATAAATGTAAAAAAAAAAGTAATGTGGTGCTCACCAACAACGAATCCTCAGAATATACCCAAGTAATAAATATATAGTATGAATAAATGTGTAAACACTTCAAATGTGAAAAAAATACAGTGACCGGAAGTGACATCACCCCAGCTATTTCCCTGACACGTCACTTTTCCTGTGGCATTATCAAAGGGATACCCCTTTGAAAAAGTCATGTGAGGAGGGACGCAATGCATCAGGGAAAGAGCCGGATGACATCACTTCCAGTCACAACCGGAAGGTTTTCGAATTTACTGTACAACGCTGTCTGATTTTATCTTTTATTGCAAGTGACCTACGTTTTTATTAAAAGTTATTTAAGACAATATTACACCATGGAGCCCTCCTCTCTTTTCCACATGTAAATGAGCCTTAACATCCTGTGACTGTGCTGTGGATATCCCAGGAATCGATTGATTAGTGTGGGATCGATAATAAAGGCTTATTGCTTTGCCTTATGAGGTGGGAGGCTGGTGGAAACGGCATTTGCGCACATCGAATGGTGGAAATCTTTTGATGTTTGGCACTTGCACTTTACCAGACAGTTTGGATTCATTATTTTTTCTGGACTTTTGTGCACCTTTATGGGACTACTTTATTAATTAATATTTTTTTAAATTATTATTTGACTTTTTTTGCACCTTTGATTGCTATTTGCACCTTTTGCTATTTTCAAATTGTTTGCACATTTGAAGATATTGAATTTATTGAATGAGATTTGATGCACTTTATTCTTATTCATAATCTTTGAGGATGTTTTTGTGGATATCTTTTCCAATGACTATAGATCATTATTTGCTATATTGCATTTTTTTTACATTTGAATTCATTTACATATTTAACCACTTAAGACCCGGACACATTACGCTGCTAAATGACCCAAGGTGTTTTTACAATTCGGCGCTGCGTCGCTTTAACAGACAATTGCGCGGTCGTGCGACGTGGCTCCCAAACAAAATTTGCGTCCTTTTCTTCCCACAAATAGAGCTTTCTTTCGGTGGTATTTGATCGCCTCTGCGATTTTTATTTTTTGCGCTATAAACTAAAATAGAGCCACAATTTTGAAAAAAAACACAATTTTTTTACTTTTTGTTATAAAAAAAATCAAATAAACTAAATTTTAGTAAAACATTTAGGCCAAAATTAATTCAGCCACATGTCTTTAGTAAAAAAAAAAATCGCAATAAAAAAAAATAGCTACCTAGCGGGAACAGCGACACTAATACAGCGATCAGAAAAATGATCGCTTAGTGACGCTGGCAATAGGGAGTGAAAGGGTTAACTAGGGCGGTGATCAAGGGGTTAAAACTTTATTAGGGGGGGTGGGGGGGCTATCCTTAACCTAACACTAACTGTTTTTTACACTGCCTGTCACACTGACACTAAATGCAGTGATTAGATCACTGCATTCAGTGACACTGTGACAGGGGGGGCGATCACAAGGGGTTAATTTGCCTATGTGAGTGTGTGTCAGTGTTGTGTTGGTGCACACTTACTTGTGATGTCTTCTCTCATCAGCAGCGCTGGGAAACAGCGCTGCGATGAGAGATTACATAATTTCCTCCTTCCTGTGTAAACACAGGAGGAGGAACTGACACGATGGGAGCGCGCTCCCATTTGCTGGGAGCGATCGCGGGGGGGGGGGCGGAAATCACGGACATCCGCCCGCTCGTCGGCGATCGCTCCCAGAGGCAGGGGGACCCCCGCACGAAGGCGGGGACGTAAATTTACGCCCTTGTGCCTGTACGAGCCATTCTGTGGTCGTATATGTGCGTGCGGGGGTCCTTAAGTGGTTAATCATGCTATATATTTATTACTTAGGTATATTGTGAGGATTCATTGTGAGTGTCCATTTTATAAACCTTGGTCCAATCCCATAGTGCCCTAAACAATTCCACAAGAAGTCCCACTCTATAGTAGCAAATGCTTTGGCCACATCAAGCAACAGTATGGCTCTATTTCTTGAATTAATTGTTGGATGTTGCAAATTTAAAAATAGGCACCTAATATTAATAGCTGTAGATCTATTAGGAATAAATCCTGATTGATCAGGGGGAACCAATTTTGCAATGTGTTTTGATAGTCTGGAAGCTAAGACCTTTGTCAATAGCTTAATATCAAATTTGAGCAAAGAAATTGGACGATATGCATCCCAGGTACTAGTTCTTTAACTGTTTTCAGTAGTACAATAATTAATGCCTCTTTCATAGAGGATGGTAAAGAGCCCACCTCAAAAGCATATTTAAAGACTTCCAGCAGTTTGGATAACACCACATCTCTGTATTTTTTTTTAAATCTCCCCTGGAAGGCCATCCATTGGTGGTGAATTATTATTAGAGTAGCTAGCCGTGCAAAGTTTTAGCTCATCCAATCTCAATGGGCCCTCTAACGCTTTCCTTCTACCTTCTGATATAATTGGTAGCTCAATAGTATCAAATCATTTGATCAAGTCTTCTACTAGGCAGGCTACCCTACTCTTATAGTCTTGATAAAATTCGCAAAATACCCCCCGAAATCTCTGAAGTAGTATATACTCGCTTATTTGGAAGACTTGTATTTCAAGTATATGGGTTGTGGGTCGCTGTGCCTTTACAAGAGTGCCAAATGGATGTCGCATCCCCTGTCCCTCTTCAAAATAAGGTTGCTGTAGGAAAAATCTTTTACTTGCTACCTTCGGCTTTGAATCCATTCAGTTTGAGTATCCTTATAAGGATTAGCAATATATCGACGTTCTGCCTGCATCATATTATAGATCTTTTTTAATCTTTGATATCTGACAAATGTGAAGACCTCGGAGATATGCTTTCAGCGAGTCCCAATATATTAGGGGTGAAGTTGTAGATTTAATGCCACCATACACAGCTAGATCTGTCATAATTTCTTCCGATGAGGGGAAAAGTGACAGCCAGTATGGGTTCACTTTCTGAAAAGATAGACTGGGGCTAGTCCTGAGAAAGAGTGTTATAACTAAGGGAGAGTAGTCTGCTATACCCCTAGCCAGATATTTAAAGCAGAGTTCCACCCTAAAGTGGAACTTCAGCTCATCTGATTCCTCCACAATTGCCACCTTTTGGGGGGGGACAGGATAACTGTCTGACAGGTATCCTTTACCACTTCTGGGCATGTCCAGGCTGTGGCCCTCCTCCCCCGTGCCAATAGGCGAGAGGAGCGGGGGCCTAGCGCATGTGCAGTAGGGTTCCCGGCTTGAAGGACTACGATGTCTTTAAAAGATACATTAGACCCATTTCCCCTATATATCTACCAAAAGCTGTTGAATCTGATGATATGTGCCTCTCCATTGAGTGATATTTATCCATTGAGGGATCCATATAATTATTAAAATCTTCTACTAGCAACCATGGAATGTCAGGTTTATCAGATACAAAACCAAACAAATCCTTTAATACTTCTGGGGAATAAGGTGGTCTCCCAAATAGTGTACAATACAAGAAAACAAATCGACCTTTACTATCCTTTTTAACCGGTCTACATAAAAAGTTCACTCCATTAGCTATAAGTATAGAAACTCCTCTGAAATATGATGTCTATGTCAAGTGATATTGAGTTTTAAACTGGTTCCTTTTTAAATAGTACAGTGTATCAGAATATATATCGGTTCCATTATTAAGGACAACTTGATGAAATGTTCTCGAGTCGTGTGACAAAGGCAGAACTTCTCCCCTTCTCACTGTTACATATACTTAAAGAGGTAAGTCAGCTATGCACAGCTCTCCGCTCTTCCATAAACTTCTTGAAAGGCTTCCAAACACTCTGCCGCAGTGCAGCCTGGTTTGTCTTCCTTTAGATTTCTGATTACATCAGTAGCGGATGCACTAGGCTCTCAACTATTTGCTGTCTCTTTATGGCTTCAACTATATCCCAGATCTCAATCACCTGTACAGCTTGGTTCATCCAGGTGTCAAAGTCATCTTCCCCTTCCCATATTTCCAGAGAACCAAAAAACGTCAGTATCCATATTTGGCAGGTGTAGATGCATTCTTTAGGAGGTTCTCCACCAGGTTTCCCACATCGGTAAAGAATTAGAAGGGAACCATGTGGGAGTAGTAAGTGCTATTGTAGCTACCTCTGGTTCTGGTGGTGCCTGACTGGAACTCCAAGTTGTTGTCTGGCACCCTCAGCTGTATCAGGGGCACTTCGGCTTCATTGGTTATTTGGAGACTGACCCCTTGGAAACATACAGGCATCCCTCTTTTGCGCTCTAGTAGTGTGAGAGGTCATTTAGTAACCCTTTGATCACCCCCGATGTTAACCCCTTCCCTGTTAGTGTCATTAGTACAGTGACAGTGCATTTTTGTTTTAGCACTGATCACTTTATTGGTGTCACTGGTCCCCAAAATGTGTCACATTTGTATGCTGGAATTTTGCAGTCATGCTAAAAATCGCTGATCATCACCATTGCTAGTAAAAAATAAAAAAAAATAAACATAAAACGAACCCATAGTTTGTAGATGCTATAAATTTTGCGCAAACCAATCAATTCACGCCTATTTTTTTTACCGAAATCATGTAGCAGAATACATATTGGCCTACATTGGTGAAGAAATTATTATTTTTTTTACATTTATTGGGTATGTTTTATAGCGCAAAAAATAAAACCTGCAGAGGTGATCAAACACCACCAAAAGAAAAAATGGCCTGGTCATGGGGATCGCCCAATACCAAAATCTCTCGCGATTTGATTGATGCTATGGCAGCATGTCAGGACAAAAGTGCTGCACAGGCACGAGGTGGGGAGGTCAAAGAGGGCTTCAGATGCCCACAGCAGAGATGGACACTGTCTGCTTCCAAGATCAGGTTAGTTTTAAACTATTTAAATATATAAGAAAAGGGCCACATAATTGTCATTATCTAAATGTTGCATTTGATGTGAACCCAATTAGGGTGAAAAAGAAAACATTAATTTAGAGAAAAAGGCTTTAAAGAGTAATAGAAAATAATACATCTCCAAATGTAACATGTATAAAATGAAAACAATATTGTAAAAAAAGCAAATGGCACATTGCATTACATGCTTTTACTTAAAATGATGCATTTCAAACATGTATGATTTCATTATAAGGAATCAATCAGAAATATTAGATTGGGACATATTAGTGTACAGTAGGTAACATTTTAACATCAGAAAAATAAACCTGTCCCGTATCCCTTTTAGAAAAATCAGAATGGTATTATGTAAACTTACAATATTCTGCATTATGTCTTCTATTTCCCCATTTAAAAATATGTGTTTAACTATTTTTTAGAAACATGAAATGTCTGATGTGTAGTTTCAGTGTGCAAGTCCAGAACCTGATGATGAGAATTCTGAAAAAGGGCAGTGTGGCACAGAGTAAAATAATAAAATGAAAAAATGATATTAAAAAAACAAACAAGGACTTTTGATCATCATGCAACATTATTGAAACGTTCTCTTATCTCGTTTGGTACTTTCAGACAATCACATACTATCATTTATAATTTCCACTTGTAAATCAATAATTAAACATTTACATACACTGGGTATTAACGATCGCGTGTAAGCCCTAACACCTAGGCAACTAGAGGGTAGAAACAGTGTTGTCTGGTAACATATACTGTATATTCATTGCAATGCTTCTTCATCCCATTATCTGTAAAATATCTACTTTGAATACCAATCAACAATTTACTATATTTACTTTATTATTCTCACACTTCTAAATTGATAGTCCTTTCAAGACACCCCACTACAAAGGACACACCGCACTAACATGATACTTAAAATATACCAATGACAATGTGGGCTCAACACTGATCAAGTTGTCATTGTACTTGCTTAAGCCATGTGCTTTAGAAGTCATAATGGCATCGGCTATATGACTAAAACAATTTTTACTTGGGGTAAAGAGGTGCACATGTGCCGCTATTTGTAGAACAATGACAGTATGATCACAATGTCATGCAAGCTATTCTGGAAAATGTGAATTATGAATGTATGGAGAACTCTGTTTACTCATTCATCTCGCAGGGTGATTAGCACGTCAGTGAGTCGTCCAACATACCCCAGAACGTTGATTTATGTTTCCTGCTGTACATAAGAAATACCTGAATACATAACTTTTGTTTTATATTCATTAAATGGAAGTGTAAATCATTAACTCGGTAATAATAACAGATTTAGCAAACCCTCAGCCATCATTTTACCCTCACTCTGCTAATGTCTGAACTACAAAACACAATAGTCACTAAATAATTCATCATTTTTCAGTACAGTATCTGTTCTGATGACTACTAATAATTCCAGGAAGCAAGTCTAATTTATTGCTGGTATGCGAGACATAATATGATCAGATATCTGTTCTAAATGCTCATTAACACAGAGGTGACAGAGCTTTACTTAAAATGTACCTGAAGTTGTTTTTTTTTTTTTTTCATTTTGGATATAGTGGTAATAGGATTGAACTTCTGTATGTTTTTTTTTGGGGGGGGGGGGGGGTTTGGCTGCCTTTGTCTCCACTGTGAAAACGAATTCTATTTGTCCTGGTAATCAATCAATTTTGTCACCAGAACAAGTAGAAAGGAAATCTTTACGTGGGAACACTTGAACTGATGACAACTTTCTTACGTTTAAAAGATTTCTTTTCACTTCCTGTTAAGTCTACAGGACAAGAAATGAAGGGATATATGCCAAATTGGACAGAGAAGACAAGAAAAAAAACCCAGGAGGTTTCACTCCTTCCCTACTCTATCCAAAACTAAAATACGTTTTGGCTTTACATATACTTTAATGTGAACCTGTGTTTAGCCCATGCACAGAAAAATAACATGATCACTTTAATGCACGCCTTCCCACAGCTGCCTATACTTATCTTCCCCTTCGCTCCCTTGCCACTTGCTTTACCACCTGTAAAATGAAATAAGAAGCCCTGTGTTGTTTCACGATGCTTTAGTTGAAGATTACATTGGCACCAGTTACATGCGACAGGACTGGGTGCCAGAGCAGCTGTTTTGTCAGATATGGCGACCCGTCAAAGTGTAACGGAAGTGACGTTTTGTCGTCGCCATCTTGCTACACCCTGCACTCGTCCATAGAAAGGATACACTGAGAAGGGGGTAAGCGGACATCTTATTACACCCACAGGAGTTTTGCAATATACATGAGTTTATATAGTCAAATACAGCACTTACAATGTCTTACTGTTGAATTTTAAAAGCTGTGGCAAGCCTGCTGATCTTCTAAAATTCAATATCTAAAGAGTAAGACGGAGTTGCAAGTACTGTATTTGACTATATAAACTCTGTTTACTGTTAAAAAAAAAAATGCAAAATGCAAAACTCCGGTGGGTGTAACAAGATGTCCGCTTACCCCCTTCTCAGTGTTTCCTTACTATGAACGAGTGCTGGGTGTAGCAAGATGGTGGCAAAGAAACGTCATTTCCATTTACACACTTTGATGGATCGCCTAATCTGATGAAACACAGCCATTCACCAAGTACCAGCGCTGCCACGTGGAAGGAAGTGAATGACACGCTTCCCATATCTGTTAGTACCAGCTATGTAAGTTTGCTTCCGTAGGCGAACAGAAAAATGGAAAATAAAATGGACAGATTTTTCAGTGCTGACAATACAAACATGAACAGTAGGGATGAGCCGAACACCCCGCGTTCGGTTCGCACCAGAACTGTCGAACAGTCCGATCGTTCGCTCATTTAGAACCCCATTGAAGTCTATGGGACTCGAACGTTCGAATTCAAAAATGAACCCAGGTCTTGCCCCAGGGAACATGTATCAATGGAAAAAAAGTTTTAAAAACGGTCGTTTCGTTTCACTCGAATTTGCCGCGAACGATCATTTTTGTTCGAAACTCGACGAACGATCGAACGGACGATGTTCGAGTCGAACATACGTTAGTTTCGAACGCGAGGCTCATCCCTAATGAACAGCAACACAACTGGATGAGCCAGAGGAAGGTTAAAACTTCCCTCCCTAAAGACAATGCCATCCAGATCTTCAGTCTACAAAGCAGTCAATAAGTTCAGAGCAAATGGGGGAATTGCTTCTCAGACAAGCTAGCACACACAGCACACTACTTCAGTATGTTACATTTATTTGTAAAATATTGATTTTATAGCAAAAATATTGTCAAACATTGTATAATATAAAAAGATAAAAAAAAAAAGATAAAATAAACCAAACCACTCTCTAGTTTAAGCATTTTTTTATTTAAAAGAAAAATATTTTTGCCTCATTGTGTACTGGAATAGACCTGATAATCAAGCTTTCATCTTGCAGATAAATCACAAGTCATAGCCCTCACTGCTGTACCAGCCATCTAAGAGTAACTCTGGTCCCATCACTGTGCAAGGATTTAAGAGACTTAAGAACTCAATACTTGATTACGTTTTCTTTTTCCACTGTAGCAAACATTGCTGACAGATCAAACGCGAACAAGGAAGTGGGACATTTACAACAAAAAGGGTCTCTCTCTGGAAGGGGCAGCATTGATGGAGCTGTCACAGAAATGGGTTACACATATCAAGGATTTATAGGAGGGTTTAACGTTTATAGCCACCTCCCTTTATTTTAGCAAATAAGTGATATTTTAAGTCGATATCTTTTGATTAGGTTTTCCAAAGTTGTTTGCTAATTCAATCTTTCACCAAAGGATGTATTCCCTGCCTACACCTGACCATGGCCCAGCTGCTGTTATTCAAACATTATGTATTTAGTACTGGTACATCTAAGATAGTTTGTAGCTCACAGATTGCATTTTCCAATACTAGGCAAAACACTAAAATGTGTAAAGCAATTGGTTAAGTAATTGGCATAACATATACTGTGCAAGAAAAATATCTTCTTACTCTGTGGAGAAAAGCAACTATAATTAGGCAACCAGAGACTTGCCAACATACAGGAAAAACTCATAGGTTTACAATCACATCTGATGTTCACAACTGCTCATTATAGTTAACCTCTAAGTGATCCGACTGTTGCAAACTGAGTAAACCAAGCAAACATTTAAATAGGGTTAAAAACTGTACACTGCAGTAACTAGAACCCCCTTCAAAGCTCCAGCTTAGTCTCTGCGCCTTCCCCTTCAATTTGCTTTTCTAAATATACTCAAACCACACGCCTGACTTGTCCATTTACACCTTTTTGTTGTTCACTTTCCATTTGTCCTTTTCCCACTTAACAATTTAACACAGAGTGAGCGACAATATGAAAAGGCATTGCGTGCCCCTGGGCCGAGCATAGTTATGATGTACCCCCTCCGCACTTCATTCTTCTGCATCAGGAGTTCAACAGCTGTTTAGTAATTCTCCTGAGTCACACAAATTGTTCCTGAAACAATACGTCAAAACACCATTAGTGCATTCATCTCTACTCAGCCAACCTCAATAGACATCACCTTCCATCCATCCAAACTTTTCTCAACACAAATTAATACACTGAAGAAATACAGAGGACATTAAGTAATTTGAAGAACCACAAATTAAAACAAAATACTTTATATAACTGTATAAAATTAACAGGATCTGCACAACTGTGGGTTAAAATTCTCTGCACTGAAAATGACGTGTTCGAAATTTATGCACCAATTCGGTTCAGTCTACTGTTACATGCTAGCTCGACTTTGGGTTTAAGACAGATTGCAAGTTAGTTAAGAGTTTTCTGGACAAAAAGCCAACTGCATAAAAAAAAAATAATTTGGCATTGATTTTAAATATCTGCAATTCTGACAAAATAGACACCTTGAGAAAGACCTACACAATGCAAAGATTTTTTTTAACCTTGGTCTCACTACATTCACTCAGATTTGTTCACTGACCAACTTCCCATAACAGTGACCAACTAGAGGCATCCCACATGGTACAATACAGAAAAACTGGAGGGTACACTAGGACAAAAGTCTTTAAAACGGTTGCTTCTGTTTATGGTGATTGAAAACTACTCCGTTCTCTGCCTGGCAAGATATTCAGCACTCCATCAGTTAATCTGTCCAACCCATTAGGGAGGAAATACACTGCAGAGCAGCTTTTTATATTCAGTTAAAGTGGAATTCCAGGCTAGAACTATCTACTCTTAAATTTGACACCACTTCCCTTCTAACACCTATTCTAACTACCCTGTAGAAGGAAGTTGCTTATACCTACCTATTCTCAGGACGCTCCAGTCTGGTCATGTGATCTCCCCAGTGGCAGGCTTAAGGGGAGAGAGCATAGACAACGGATGGAATGCATGGACGGTGATGTCACCCATAGCCTTACTATGAGTCATATGGTGCCAGCTGTCCCTCCTCTCCCCTGAAGCCACCACTGGGAGCTGATCACATGATGGGAATTTCCTGAAATGAAAGGGGTTGTAAAGTCATAAGGATAAAAATTCTTCTGTGTGCAGCAGCCCCCCTAATACTTTCCGGAGTCCCATCTCTGTCCACAAGTGTCTCAGCCGTCTGGGATACTCCAGCCTGATTGACACCATTGGCTCTCGCTGCTGTCAAAGTCAGCTAGCCAATCAGAAGAGAAAGGGGGCAGGGCAGAACCACAGCTCCGTGCCTGAATGGACACGCATAGCTACAGCTCAGCTTGGGTGCCCCCATAGCAAGCTGCTTGCTGTGGGAGCGCTCAACAGGAGGGAGGGGACAGAAGCAGGGGCCCAAGAAGAGGAGGACTTAGGCTGCTCTGTGCAAATCCAGTGTAACAGGGCAGGTACGTATGACATGTTTATCATTTTTATAGAAAAATAAAAATGGGCCTTTACAATCACTAGACGTATAAGCATATTCCTTCTACAGGGTAGTTAGTACAGGTGTTAGAAGGTTACTGTACTGTTGTACTCTTTTGAACTATGTATTTTTCCACTAAGACTCATCTGCTTGGACTCTATCATTTCTATACTGCTCCTACTAAGATGGCTAGCGATGATGGACAAAGGTACTGGGCATCCTAATAAGGTAATGGCCATCCTCCTATTCTTTATTGTCTCTGTATTTTTTAGTAAATACTGACATGTAACTGCGGCCCTATTCTTGTCTTAATCCGGCCTTCAGGGCACTATTCCTTACACAAACAACATTCCTTTTACTGACATCAACTTTGGGAACGATTCTTCTCACGGACACCAACAATGGGGCATTTTTCCTTCCACTGACACCAGTGATGGGACATAATTCCTCCCACTATAACAAATGACAGGGCAATATTCCTCCCACCGATGCTGGGCATTTTCTACTTCCACTGGACATTCCAGTCCCCCTAAAGTCTGAAAGACAATAAACTGCCCATTTGTTTAGAGAGTTTGGAGACCCCGGCTTTACACGATTTACCGGCTATGCCTAATATCATGTATGCTTTCACACCTACAAGTACTGTTACAAAATGATAACTTATGTTAGATGAAAAATTAAATACAACAAAAAAATCTTCAATTTAAATAAACTTCTGCACAAATAATACATTAGCTAAATTTATACATAATAAAACATAAAACACAACTATTGGAATATGCAAGAACAGTTTTGAAAAAGAAGACTTCCAGAATATAGACTCATGTGAAAAGATTTACCACAACTCTTTCTAAATCAGCGGCACAATAAACATCAGGGTAGGATTTACTGCTATTTTCCATTCTCCTAAAGTGCAAATGTTAACTATCCACACCTTTTTTCTTCAAAACTGAACTTTAGAAGCTGTGCCCAAAAAAAGGGACAAAGTACTAGTCACTAGTACTGTATGCACAGGTCTGCTTGTCGCTAAACCCTTCCACATTACTGACTTACCACACCTTGTTCTGCTTTGTAAAAAAAAAAAAAGCATAGCACATGAGAACATGCTACTCCAATCTGGAGGGGTAGAGCCTTATACAGAAACAGAAAAATTGTTGCTAGCATAATTAACATGGTTTTGGGATTTTAATTTATCCCCTTAATCAGGGCTGTGTAGTCCTACCATGATTCCTGTCCCAGGGTGATAACGCTGTTCCTCCATAGATACAGTATAGTAGGTGATCGTTGCCATCCTACTAGGACAGGACATATGTTACTGACATAATCATCAGGTAAAAATTATGAGAAATAAGCCTGAAAAAAGAAAACCAATACAGACACCACATCACCACATTGAGGGACCAGTAATGATCAATATATTGCATTTTTGTTCTTAGATCAAGTTATGCTTTAACATTTTCAAATAACAAAATTTTGTATGTTCTGTAAACAATTTGCCATTGCTTGATGTGACATAAAAGATAGAAAAGTGATGGCAGATAAAGACAGAGTACTCCACCAAATCTGCCCATTATATTTTTTGTTAACTTTATTGTCTGACTATAGATCTATGTAGGAGTACCCCTTGAACCTGTTAGAAGTGCCCCCAGGGGTAACAATACTACATGTTGACAACCTCTGCTCTGCACCAGTAGTAAACTGAATAACACTAATTTCACGCATGACATTACTGATAAAACAAAAATGAAAAACAAAATAATGCCGAGTGGCACGACAGAGCAAACTTTTCATCAGGAAGGTTTCTGCTAATCTCTGTGTTATAAAAATAGAGGACTTAACAATGCTGACAACTGTGTCACGTATTTTAGAAACTGTTTTATAGACCTCAATGTAATCCAAGTTGCCCTGGACAAGACTGAGAAGCACTCTGAAACAGAAGCAGACAATATGCTATTGTTATTTCAGTTAATTAGTAAAACTTTATGGCCCACATAAGGTGTTCCCCAGAGAGGAGAGAAAGCCGTAACCACAGCCTAAACACTGTATTATGAGATGACTCAGTAGAAATTGATACAATTATTTTTTCTCGCTATACTTCTAATTGTACTTGATGCAATATTGATGTGATGTTGTTACACAAAGTGGTTGAAGCTTGTGAGTAAAATATATTGTATTATTTAGGAGTGAAGAAAAGGTTATCCTCAAAAGGAAAAAGACAGGCATATTCACTGCAGATTTAAATATAAAACTGACTTGGTTGGTAGGCAATTCAAGTAATTGTAAACCCTCACCTTGTAAAACAACCCATTGAGCTTAAAATAGAAATTAAAAAAAAGGCAAAACATTTGCGTATAGATATAATTATGCGAGGGGTCTTCAAAAAGTTTCCACACTTGTATACATACAGCTAGGTCCATAAACTGTGGGCCAGATTCAGGAACAGTTAGGCTGGCGGATCCAGTGATCCGCCAGCCTAACTGTGACTTTGAGCCGGCGTTTCTGTTTTCTGTAACCAGAAAACAAGAAACGCCGGGTTGAAGCTCCGATGCGAGCAGCGTAACTGAGTTTCGCCATCGCATCGTTACTTCAACTTAAAAATGGCGCCGGGGGCGTTCCCGCCGATTTCCGCTCAAAAAATATGTTAATGAGCGGAAATCGGCAATTCACGATCGCATTCCGGCGCGACGCAGTGACGTTACGACGTTTCCGGACGGGATACGCGGCGCATAGTTATACCTACATGGGGTTGGAATATCCTATGTTAGGTATAGGCGTCGTCATCGCGTCGAAAAAAAAAAAAAAAACGTCGCTTGCGTAAAACGGTCATGAATGGGAATGTGACGTCATTGACGTTCATTCACAAATTTTGGAGCATGCGCACGGGGATGTTTTGACACTCGACGCATGCGCAGTACGTTGGCGGCGGGATCGCGCTTAGTTAGCATACTACACGCCCCGTACCCGCCCCGTACCCGCCCAATTTGAATTCCGCCGGCTCATTTGCGATGCGCTGCCGCAACTTTAGGAGCAAGTGCTTCGTGAATGACAGCACTTGCTCCTAAAATTTCTGCAGCGCAACGCAAATGAGAAGCGTTACTCCAGAGCAAAGATGCTCTGGACTACCTGAATCTGGCCCTGTATGTTTAGACACAGGCCAATTTATTTATTTTTTTCTGGTATTTACTAAAACATATTCAAGCTATAATTCTATAATGGATATGGGCTGAAAGTGCGCACACTCATGTTTGAGGGTATGTATATTAGGGTTGCCACCTTTTCTGCAAGCCAAACCCGAACACTTTTGCGGCGCACGCCAATTTTTTTGTAGTACGCACTATAGGATTGTAAAATACCTGGGACACCTTGTGGGTTACTCAAAGAGAGTAGTAATCAGAATGAACGGTGTCAGTAGGGCAGTGGATGTGTCAGTAGGGCAGTGGACGCTGTCAGTAGGGCAGTGGAAGATGTCAGTAGGGCAGTGGAAGATGTCAGTAGGGCAGTGGAAGATGTCAGTAGGGCAGTGGAAGATGTCAGTAGGGCAGTGGAAGATGTCAGTAGGGCAGTGGAAGATGCCAGTAGGGCAGTGGAAGATGTCAGTAGGGCAGTGGATGCTGTCAGTAGGGCAGTGGACGCTGTCAGTAGGGCAGTGAAAGATGCCAGTAGGGCAGTGGACGCTGTCAGTACGTAGGGCAGTGTACCTCCATCCAAAGACCTGAATCAGCTCTACTGAACCCAACACCCTACAAACTGTTTACAAAGTGGCACTATGCATAATACAACCCTTTCAAGCTCCATTTAATTACAAAAAAAGCCCCAAAAAATTCAAAGCAGTCCACAGGCACCCCACAAATGGAGAAGAAAATATCATTAATCAGACAGTGCCCGTGCCCCCAATAGAAACCTCCATTACAGTAAGACAAAAAAAATTACCTTCTAGGAGCCGCTGCAAATATGTGTGTGAACCTGTTAGGGGGCGCAGTCTTTAATATCATGCTTTCTCCCGCAAAAATGTCCCAGTCCAGTGGCCCTCCATTCACTGTCTCTGGTGGCGCCGGTGGCTGGGTGGGAGAGAGAGGGCACAGACAGTGCTGTATGACCCAGCTGCAGGACATTAGCCCCACTGGAGCAGGGGAAGAAAGGGGGTGCGCGTTGTTTGGGGGTAGCTGAGTAAAAGTGGGGTGACAGAGAAGAGGAGGAGGAGGGGGGTGACAGAGAGGAGGTGGGGATGACAGAGAGGAGGTGGGGGTGACAGAGAGGAGGTGGGGGTGACAAACTGAACTGACAGAGAGAAGGGGGTGACAGACTGACAGAGAGAAGGGGGTGACAGACTGACAGAGAGAAGGGGGTGACAGAGAGGAGGTGGGGGTGACAGACTGACAGAGAGAAGGGGGTGACAGAGAGGAGGTGGGGGTGACAGAGAGAAGGTGGGGGTGACAGAGAGGAGGAGGGGGTGACAGACTGACAGAGAGAAGGGGGTGACAGAGAGGAGGTGGGGGTGACAGAGAGGAGGAGGGGGTGACAGTGAGGAGGAGGGGGTGACAGAGAGGAGGGGAAGTGGCAGAGGAGGAGGGGGGTGACAGAGGAGGAGGGGGGGTGACAGAGGAGGAGGGGGGGTGACAGAGGAGGAGGGGGTGGCAGAGAGGAGGGGAAGTGGCAGAGGAGGAGGTGGGGGGGGGGTGACAGAGGAGGAGGGGGTGGCACTGTGGCAGAGAGGAGGTGGGGTGACAGAGGAGGAGGGGGGGTGACAGAGGAGGAGGGGTTGGCACTGTGGCAGAGAGGAGGTGGGGGTGACAGAGAGGAGGGGAAGTGGCAGAGGAGGAGGGGGGGTGACAGAGAGGAGGTGGGGGTGGCAGAGGAGGTGGGGGGTGACAGAGGAGGAGGGGGTGACAGAGAGGAGGAGGGGGTGACAGAAAGGAGGAGGGGGTGGCAGAGAGGAGGGGAAGTGGCAGAGAGGAGGGGGGGTGACAGAGGGGAGGTGGGGGGGGGGGGGTGACAGAGGAGGAGGGGGTGGCACTGTGGCAGAGAGGAGGTGGGGTGACAGAGGAGGAGGGGGGGGGGTGACAGAGGAGGAGGTGGGGGGGTGACAGAGGAGGAGGGGGTGGCACTGTGGCAGAGAGGAGGTGGGGGTGACAGAGAGGAGGGGAAGTGGCAGAGAGGAGGTGGGGGTGACAGAGAGGAGGGGAAGTGGCAGAGGAGGAGGGGAAGTGGCAGAGGAGGTGGGGGGTGACAGAGGAGGAGGGGGTGACAGAGAGGAGGAGGGGGTGACAGAGAGGAGGAGGGGGTGACAGAGAGGAGGTGGGGTTGACAGAGAGGAGGTGGGGTGACAGAGAGGAGGTGGGGTGACAGAGAGGAGGTGGGGGTGACAGACTGACAGAGAGAAGGGGGTGACAGAGAGGAGGAGGGGGTGACAGAGAGGAGGTGGGGGTGACAGAGAGGAGGTGGGGTGACAGAGGTGGGGGTTACAGAGAGGAGGTGGGGTGAGAGACTGACAGAGAGAAGGGGGTGACAGAGAGGAGGAGGGGGTTACAGAGAGGAGGTGGGGGTGACAGAGAGGAGGTGGGGGTGACAGAGAGGAGGATGGGGTGACAGAGAGGAGGAGGGGGTGACAGAGAGGAGGAGGGGGTGACAGAGAGGAGGAGGGGGTGACAGAGGAGGAGGGGAAGTGACAGAGAGGAGGTGGGGTTGACAGAGAGAAGGGGAAGTGACAGAGAGGAGGTGGGGTTGACAGAGAGAAGGGTAAGTGGCAGAGGAGGAGGGGGGGTGACAGAGGAGGAGGGGGGTGACAGAGAGGAGGTGGGGGTGACAGACTGACAGAGAGAAGGGGTGACAGAGAGGAGGAGGGGGTGACAGAGAGGAGGAGGGGGTGACAGAGAGGAGGTGGGGGTGACAGAGAGGAGGAGGGGGTGACAGAGAGGAGGAGGGGGTGGCAGAGAGGAGGGGAAGTGGCAGAGGAGGAGGGGGGTGACAGAGGAGGAGGTGGGGGGTGACAGAGGAGGAGGGGGTGGCACTGTGGCAGAGAGGAGGTGGGGTGACAGAGGAGGAGGGGGGGTGACAGAGGAGGAGGTGGGGGGGTGACAGAGGAGGAGGGGGTGGCACTGTGGCAGAGAGGAGGTGGGGGTGACAGAGAGGAGGGGAAGTGGCAGAGGAGAAGGGGGGGTGACAGAGAGGAGGAGGGGGTGACAGAGAGGAGGTGGGGTTGACAGAGAGGAGGTGGGGGTTACAGAGAGGAGGTGGGGGTGACAGACTGACAGAGAGAAGGGGGTGACAGAGAGGAGGAGGGGGTGACAGAGAGGAGGAGGGGGTGACAGAGAGGAGGAGGGGGTGACAGAGAGGAGGAGGGGGTGACAGAGAGGAGGTGGGGTTGACAGAGAGGAGGGGAAGTGGCAGAGGAGGAGGGGGGGTGACAGAGGAGGAGGGGGTGACAGAGAGGAGGTGGGGTTGACAGAGAGGAGGGGAAGTGGCAGAGGAGGAGGGGGGGGTGACAGAGGAGGTGGGGGGGGTGGCAGAGAGGAGGGGAAGTGGCAGAGGAGGAGGGGAAGTGGCAGAGGAGGAGGGGGGTGACAGAGGAGGAGGGGGGGTGACAGAGGAGGAGGGGGGGTGACAGAGGAGGACGTGGGGGGTGACAGAGGAGGAGGGGGTGGCACTGTGGCAGAGAGGAGGTGGGGGTGACAGAGGAGGGGGGGTGACAGAGGAGGAGGTGGGGGGGGTGACAGAGGAGGAGGGGTGGCACTGTGGCAGAGAGGAGCTGGGGGTGACAGAGAGGAGGGGAAGTGGCAGAGGAGGAGGGGGGGTGACAGAGGAGGAGGGGGTGGCAGAGAGGAGGTGGGGGTGGCAGAGAGGAGGTGGGGGTGGCAGAGGAGGTGGGGGGGTGACAGAGGAGGAGGGGGTGACAGAGAGGAGGTGGGGTGACAGAGAGGAGGTGGGGGTGACAGAGAGGAGGTGGGGGTGACAGAGGAGGTGGGGGTGACAGAGAGGAGGTGGGGGTGACAGAGAGGAGGTGGGGTGACAGAGAGGAGGTGGGGGTGACAGAGAGGAGGTGGGGGTGACAGAGAGGAGGAGGGGGTGACAGACTGACAGAGAGAAGGGGGTGACAGAGAGGAGGAGGGGGTGACAGAGAGGAGGTGGGGGTGACAGAGAGGAGGAGGGGGTGACAGAGAGGAGGAGGGGGTGACAGAGAGGAGGAGGGGGTGACAGAGAGGAGGGGAAGTGGCAGAGGAGGAGGGGGGGTGACAGAGGAGGAGGGGGGGTGACAGAGGAGGAGGGGGGGTGACAGAGGAGGAGGGGGTGGCAGAGAGGAGGGGAAGTGGCAGAGGAGGAGGGGGGGTGACAGAGGAGGAGGGGGGGGGTGACAGAGGAGGAGGGGGTGGCACTGTGGCAGAGAGGAGGTGGGGGTGACAGAGAGGAGGGGAAGTGGCAGAGGAGGAGGGGGGGGTGACAGAGGAGGAGGTGGGGGGGTGACAGAGGAGGAGGGGAAGTGGCAGAGGAGGAGGGGGGTGACAGAGGAGGAGGGGGTGGCAGAGTGGAGGTGGGGGTGGCAGAGGAGGTGGGGGGTGACAGAGGAGGAGGGGGTGACAGAGAGGAGGAGGGGGTGACAAAGAGGAGGAGGGGGTGACAGAGAGGAGGTGGGGTTGACAGAGAGGAGGTGGGGTTGACAGAGAGGAGGTGGGGTTGACAGAGAGGAGGTGGGGTTGACAGAGAGGAGGTGGGGGTGACAGAGAGGAGGTGGGGGTGACAGAGAGGAGGTGGGGGTGACAGAGAGGAGGTGGGGGTGACAGACTGACAGAGAGAAGGGGGTGACAGAGAGGAGGAGGGGGTGACAGAGAGGAGGTGGGGGTGACATAGAGGAGGTGGGGGTGACAGAGGTGGGGGTTACAGAGAGGAGGTGGGGGTGAGAGACTGACAGAGAGAAGGGGGTGACAGAGAGGAGGAGGGGGTTACAGAGAGGAGGTGGGGGTGAGAGACTGACAGAGAGAAGGGGGTGACAGAGAGGAGGAGGGGGTGACAGAGAGGAGGTGGGGGTGACAGAGAGGAGGTGGGGGTGACAGAGAGGAGGAGGGGGTGACAGAGAGGAGGAGGGGGTGACAGAGAGGAGGAAGGGGTGACAGAGGAGGAGGGGAAGTGACAGAGAGGAGGTGGGGTTGACAGAGAGGAGGGTAAGTGGCAGAGGAGGAGGGGGGTGACAGAGGAGGAGGGGGGTGACAGAGAGGAGGTGGGGTTGACAGAGAGGAGGGTAAGTGGCAGAGGAGGAGGGGGGTGACAGAGGAGGAGGGGGGTGACAGAGAGGAGGTGGGGTGACAGAGGTGGGGGTTACAGAGAGGAGGTGGGGGTGACAGACTGACAGAGAGAAGGGGTGACAGAGAGGAGGAGGGGGTGACAGAGAGGAGGTGGGGGTGACAGAGAGGAGGAGGGGGTGACAGAGAGGAGGAGGGGGTGACAGAGAGGAGGAGGGGGTGGCAGAGAGGAGGGGAAGTGGCAGAGGAGGAGGAGGGGTGACAGAGGAGGAGGGGGGGTGACAGAGGAGGAGGTGGGGGGGTGACAGAGGAGGTGGGGGGGTGACAGAGGAGGAGGGGGTGGCAGAGAGGAGGGGAAGTGGCAGAGGAGGAGGGGGGGTGACAGAGGAGGAGGGGGGTGTGACAGAGGAGGAGGTGGGGGGGGGTGACAGAGGAGGAGGTGGGGGGGGTGACAGAGGAGGAGGGGGTGGCACTGTGGCAGAGAGGAGGTGGGGGTGACAGAGGAGGGGAAGTGGCAGAGGAGAAGGGGGGTGACAGAGAGGAGGAGGGGGTGACAGAGAGGAGGTGGGGTTGACAGAGAGGAGGTGGGGTGACAGAGGTGGGGGTTACAGAGAGGAGGTGGGGGTGACAGAGAGGAGGTGGGGGTGACAGAGAGGAGGTGGGGGTGACAGACTGACAGAGAGAAGGGGGTAACAGAGAGGAGGAGGGGGTGACAGAGAGGAGGTGGGGGTGACAGAGAGGAGGTGAAGTGGCAGAGGAGGAGGGGGGGGTGACAGAGAGGAGGAGGGGAGTGACAGAGGAGGAGGTGGGGGGTGAATGAGGAGGTGGGGGGGTGGCAGAGAGGAGGGGAAGTGGCAGAGGAGGAGGGGAAGTGGCAGAGGAGGAGGGGGGTGACAGAGGAGGAGGGGGGGGTGACAGAGGAGGAGGGGGGGTGACAGAGGAGGAGGGGGGGTGACAGAGGAGGAGGTGGGGGGTGACAGAGGAGGAGGGGGTGGCACTGTGGCAGAGAGGAGGTGGGGGTGACAGAGGAGGTGGGGGGGTGACAGAGGAGGAGGGGGTGGCACTGTGGCAGAGAGGAGCTGGGGGTGACAGAGAGGAGGGAAGTGGCAGAGGAGGAGGGGGGGTGACAGAGGAGGAGGGGGTGGCAGAGAGGAGGTGGGGGTGGCAGAGAGGAGGTGGGGGGTGACAGAGGAGGAGGGGGTGACAGAGAGGAGGAGGGGGTGACAGAGAGGAGGAGGGGGTGACAGAGAGGAGGAGGGGGTGACAGAGAGGAGGAGGGGGTGACAGAGAGGAGAGAGGAGGAGGGGGTGACAGAGAGGAGGTGGGGGTGACAGAGAGGAGGTGGGGGTGACAGAGAGGAGGTGGGGTTGACAGAGAGGAGGTGTGGGGTTGACAGAGAGGAGGAGGGGGTGACAGAGAGGAGGTGGGGGTGACAGAGAGGAGGGGGTGACAGAGAGGAGGAGGGGGTGACAGAGAGGAGGAGGGGGTGACAGAGAGGAGGAGGGGGTGACAGAGAGGAGGAGGGGGTGACAGAGAGGAGGAGGGGGTGACAGAGAGGAGGAGGGGGTGACAGAGAGGAGGTGGGGTTGACAGAGAGGAGGGGGGGTGACAGAGAGGAGGGGAAGTGGCAGAGGAGGAGGGGGGTGACAGAGGAGGTGGGGGGTGACAGAGGAGGTGGGGGGTGACAGAGGAGGTGGGGGGGTGACAGAGGAGGAGGGGGTGGCAGAGAGGAGGGAAAGTGGCAGAGGAGGAGGGGGGGGGTGACAGAGGAGGAGGTGGGGGGGTGACAGAGGAGGAGGGGGTGGCACTGTGGCAGAGAGGAGGTGGGGGTGACAGAGGAGGAGGAGGGGTGACAGAGGAGGAGGTGGGGGGGTGACAGAGGAGGAGGGAGTGGCACTGTGGCAGAGAGGAGGTGGGGGTGACAGAGGAGGAGGGGGTGGCAGAGGAGGTGGGGGTGACAGAGGAGGTGGGGGTGACAGAGGAGGTGGGGGTGACAGACTGACAGAGAGAAGGGGGTAACAGAGAGGAGGAGGGGGTGACAGAGAGGAGGAGCGGGTGACAGAGAGGAGGTGGGGGTGACAGAGAGGAGGTGGGGGTGACAGAGAGGAGGAGGGGGTGACAGAGAGGAGGAGGGGGTGACAGAGAGGAGGAGGGGGTGACAGAGAGGAGGAGGGGGTGACAGAGAGGAGGAGGGGGTGACAGAGAGGAGGTGGGGGTGACAGAGAGGAGGGGAAGTGGCAGAGGAGGAGGGGGGTGACAGAGGAGGAGGTGGGGGGTGACAGAGGAGGTGGGGGGGTGACAGAGGAGGAGGGGGTGGCAGAGAGGAGGGGAAGTGGCAGAGGAGGAGGGGGGTGACAGAGGAGGAGGGGGGGGTGACAGAGGAGGAGGTGGGGGGGTGACAGAGGAGGAGGGGGTGGCACTGTGGCAGAGAGGAGGTGGGGGTGACAGAGAGGAGGGGAAGTGGCAGAGGAGGGGGGGTGACAGAGGAGGAGGGGGGGTGACAGAGGAGGAGGGGGTGGCAGAGAGGAGGTGGGGGTGGCAGAGGAGGAGGGGGGTGACAGAGGAGGAGGGTGGGTGACAGAGGAGGTGGCGGGGGGGTGACAGAGGAGGAGGGGGTGTGACAGAGGAGGTGGGGGGGTGACAGAGGAGGTGGGGGGGCGACAGAGGAGGAGGGGGTGGCAGAGAGGAGTGATTTACAGGAAGGGGGCTGACAGAGCAGATGAGAGCAACCTTAGGAAACTCACAGCGTGAGGCGGGACTCTGTAACAAGCAGGCTGCAGGCATGATTCTCCACAGACTAGTCCAACCCCGCCTCCACATGTGACCAGCAGCCGCTGCCCGGCCAATCACAGACCCCACGGGTCATGACCCGTTCTGTCAATCAGGGCACCCGACACCCGCTGGGCTCAGAGAGCGCGCAGACGCTGAAAAGCCGCCAAATGACATCTAGTCACAGTGATAGCGGGCACGGGATGCGCGGCCGCGGTGCCTCTCTTCTTATGTTGTGGCCAGGGTCAGAGATCTGCTTCCACTGGCCACATGACGGTGGAATGTGTGCCCGGGTTTTCGGCGGGTGGAAACCCGGGCACATGTCTCAAAACCCGGACTGTCCGGGTCAAAACCGGACGGGTGGCAACCCTAATGTATATCCAAATCAGGGAAAGGGTTTAGGAATTACAGCTCTTAAGAATAGCCACCCCCCTTTTTAAGGGACCAAAAGAAATTGCACAATTGAATCAAAAGCGATTTCATGGCCAGGTGTGGGCTACTCCTTCGTTATTTCTTTATTAATTAGGCAGGTAAAGGGTCTGGAGTTGATTCTAAGGTTCGTAAACCTGAATAGAAAAGCCAGATTAGACTTTGCCAAAAAACATCTAAATAAGCCAGACTAGTTCTGAAAAAGCATTCTTTAGACAGATGAAACTAAGATTAATCTGTATCAGAATGATGGGTAGAAAAAAAAGTGTGGAGAATGCTTGAAAGAGCTCATGATCCAAAGCACACAATGTCCCCTGTAAAACATGGAGACAGTGTGATGGCATGGGCATGCATGGCTTCCAGTGGTACTGGGTCATTGGTGTTTATTGATGATGTGACAGAAGCAGCCGGATGAATTCTGCACAGAAGCAGCCGGATGAATTCTGCAGTGTTTAGAGATCTGAGGCCAGATTCATGTAGAGTTACGCCGGTGTATCAGAATCTGAGCCGTCGTATCTCTAAGCGCATTCTGAAAACGAGATACGCTTAAATCTTGCTAAGATACAACCGGCGTAAGTCTCCTACGCCGTCGTATCTTAGTTGCATATTTACGGTGGCCGCTAGGTGGCGCTTCCGTCGATTTACGCGTCAAATATGTAAATTAGCTAGATACATCGATTCACGAACGTACGCCTGGCCGTCGCAGTACAGATACGCCGTTTACGTATGGCGTTTTCAGGCGTAAAGATATTCCAACAAAAAGATGTCGCAGCCAATGTTAAGTATGGACGTCAGGACTGCGTCAAATTTTTCAAATTTTACGTCGTTTGCGTAACTCGTCCGTGAATGGGGCTGGACGTAAATTACGTTCACGTCGTTTTCATTGACTCTTTGCAACGTCATTTGGAGCATGCGCACTGGAATACGTTCACGGCCGGCGCATGCACAGTTTAAAAAACGTCATTTACGTGGGGTTACACTTTTTTTAAATAAAACACGCCCACATCAAACACATTTGAATTCGGCGGGCTTACGCCAGCCCATTTACGCTACACCGCCGTAAAATAGCTTTGTGAATAGAGCACTTGCCTCTCTAATTTACAGCGGCGTAGCGTATCTGAGATACACTACGCCAGCAAAACATTACGCCGATCTACCTGAATCTGGCCCATACTGTCAGCCCAGATTTAACCAAATGCAGCCAATTTGACAGTCGATTCACACTACAGATGGAAAATGTTTAAAAAAAAAAAAACACACGGCAAAAGCAACCCAGGATCTTTTGAAGAAAAAGAAGTGCAATATTCCATGGTCGAGTCAATCACCTGATCTCAACCCAATTGAGCATGCATTTCACTTCCTGAAGGCAAAACTAAAAGGCAAAAAGACCCACAAAGAACAACCAAAGGCAGCAGCAGTTTTAGGACACTGATCACTGGAGAAGAGCAGGCACAGCTAGAGAATAGATCACGGTGTCAGTGTGGTCAGTTTTTAATAGGAAAGCAGAGGGACTTGCAGGAAGATAAGTGTCGGGAAGCAATACAAAGAGAACGTCATTTTATCATACATGTATAGACTACAGAAGGCGCGTATCAGGAAAATGAAAATGTAGGGTTTACATATTCCTTCCTGACTTTTGTGGCTGACTTGCTTTTGAGCTTTTTTTTATTTTACATGTTTGCAATTTGAGTGGTGGAGTGCTGGACTCAAAGCTTGGTGGTAGCTCTGACTATATTGAATATTTATTGGTATAGCGTGGCAGCCCTCTATTGCCCAGTGGAGCACCAATGGAAGGGAGAGTATAAAGTATAACAACAGGCAAAATCTTTTTATTTTTAAGATTTGGATAGTGAGGGTATTGGGTAGTGAGGGATTAGATCCTCAATCAGGTTTTAATCTTGAAAAAGTTTGTCAGCCAATGTGCAATCCATATATTCTTTTAACTGCTTGCTGCCAGGCCACAGTACATTTACTGCTCCATTTGTGTGAAAAAATTATACAAAATGTCATTTGGGTAGTGTTGCATGATCTAGCAATTGGCAGTCAAAGTAGCACAGTGTGAATAGCAAAGAAGGTGGACCATGAAGGGGGCCTTCCAAAAGGTCAAGCAGTTAAACTATTACTAAAATATATCAAGGACAAAGACATGATTTCAACTTATGTCTTTGTATTTAGTGTCTTTTAGCATACTTTATTTTGTGTTTCTATTTGTTTTTATTCAAAGGTTTTTTACATACATACATTTCACATTACATTTACATTTACAATAACATACATTGAAATCATATTAAATACATTCACAAGCTACTCAAATATAAACAACATACGCTAAAATACACTAAAATAATAAAGACAACATTGTCGAGATCGATCAATCCTACACCTTTTATTTATTTATTCACTTTCCCTCCTCCCTCTCTTTGGCCTTCCGTCTTCCCCCTCCTTATACCGAGAGGAGAGAGGCAAGAAGAGAAGAGAGGAGAAGAATGCGGGGAGAGAGAGAAGGAAGAGGAAAAAAAAAAAAAAAGTGTATATTTATTCCCCTAATTAATGCCCTATGGCTCCTAAACATCTGTTTTTGGGGATTGATATCCCCTTTCTTATACATTTCCTGTTCGTTCTGTGATTGTTTTAGTGCTTTTATGTGATTTACCCCATCTTTTCTCCAAGTGACTAGTTCTATTACCCGGCATACTTTATTTTTCGAAGAAACGCATTTATTCACACATTTGTGTTATCAAAACTGTTCAGACAATTTTATGTATTACAGTATGTTATAGCCCTGATAGAGAGGGATGTGACTCCTGATAGACCCTTTTATTGAGGATCTGAATCAATCCCTTAGGCCGGCCATACACTGAGCGGATTTCTTTCCTGAACCCCAAAGTAACTTTTTTTTTTAAGTGTATTTTGTGCGTGTACTCGAGAGAGGAGCCGGACTCCAGGAGTTGGGAGTAGGCAGACCTCCCCCAGAGGCAATCTGCCTTCTTTCTCCATGCCCCCGGGTGGCAATGGCGGGTGTAAGGAAGTCCTCCCACACAGCCCGCCCTACCTGCTTTGAAGCCCAACGGGGCAGAGGGACTCCCCTATGAGGGAGTGAGAGGATCTAGCCCGCTCAGCCAGCCCCGTTAGTCCTTCGCCTCTCTTTTTTAGAGACCACGTGGCCAAAGTGTGTGCGTGTTAACCCAATTTCGAGTGCGTGTAAGTGTGGTGGTTTTGTGGGAGGGGGATGGGCGTACTAAGCGCAGGCTTACCTCGCATAGCACACCCACCGGGAGACGGGCTGAGACCACCAAACTCAATTTACATGCAGCCGAGACCGGGATCCGAACCCTTAGCTGCAGAGGTGAACGGCTTGTCAGCGCAGTGCCAATCGCGTTGAGCCACCGCAGCTCCCTCTCCCAAAGTAACTTGCTTGACTCCCCTGTCAACACAGATAGTGTTGATGCATGAATCCCTCCTGCCGAGCCATTGTCTTCTCCAGGAAGGGGGTGAGGGGGGTAGAAGACAGTGATTATTGCTAGCGACTATAGCAGCTGCTAGCGACAATCGCAGATAAAATCCAGCATGATGGATGTACCGAAGTTGATCGATCAGTCAAATTGGTTCATTCAGCCTGCCCATACACAGTTCAAATCTCAGCCGGTTCAGATTTGAAACGTGTAGGGCCTGCCTTAAGCTTGGCGCTCCCAATCTTTTATGCTATATAAGTTGTGTCAGGGTCTGTCATTCATGAGTCTGTCATTCGGTTTCCAAAGCAAGCAAAGTTCTTTCTTGTACTGAGAGGTATGGACTCCAGAGAGAGATATAATTTTGCCCCTCTACAAATCATTAGTAAGACCTCATCTGAAATATGCAGTTCTGTTTTGGGCACCAGTTCTAAAAAATATATCTTGGAACTGGAGGAAGTGCAGAGAAGGGACACAAAACTGATAAAATGCATGGAGGAGCTCAGCTATGAGGAAAGATTAAAGGAACTGAATTTATTCACTCTTGAGAAGAGATTAAGGGGGATATGATCAACATGTACAAATATATAAGGGGTCCATATAGTGAACTTGGTGTTGAGTTATTCACTTTACTGTCAACACTGAGGACAAGGGGGCACTCTTTACGTCTAGAGGAAAAGAGATTTCATCTCCAAATACGGAAAGGTTTCTTCTCAATAAGAGCTGTGAAAATGTGGAATAGACTCCCTCCAGAGGTGGTTCTGGCCAGCTCAGTAGATTGCTTTAAGGCAGGCCTGGATACTTTCCTAAATGTACATAATATAACTGGTTACTAACCTTTATAGGTAAAGTTGATCTGATTGCCTCTCGGGGGATCAGGAAGGAATTTTTTTCCCCTGATGTAGCAAATTGGATCATGCTCTGATGGTGTTTTCACCTTCCTCTGGATCAACTGTGTGTATAGAACTGGGTATGTGGGATTGTCGAATATTTTTAATTTTTATGGTTGAACTAGATGGACTTGTGTCTTTTTTCAATCTGACTAAAGTAACTATGTACACAACCTTAGACCCCTTTCAAACTGAAGCGATTTGCAGGCGCTATAACGCTAAAAACAGCACCTGCAAAAGCACCCTGAATGAAGCGTTCCTTTTACTCCAGTGTGAAAGCCTGCAAGCAGCATCTTTGGAACGGTGAAGGAGCGTTGTGTATACCGCTCCTCCACAGCTCCTGCCCATTAAAATGAAAGGGCACCGCGGCCATACCATCAGCAAAGCACCACTGCAGTGGTGCTCTGTGGGTGGTTTTAATCATTTTCGGGGCGCTATTAACCCCTGCTAGCGGCTGAATACCAACGCAAACATGACGGTAAAGCGCCACTAAAAATAGCAGTGCAGTGTTAAAGGGGCCTTAATAGAACTCCCCTTTAAATCAATTTTTTTTAAAGATTACTGTAATAACAGAGCATTGTTAAAGTGGATGTAAACCCCCAAAAAAATGTTTTTGTTTTTTGATGTCACAATGTAGAGTATAAGATTTCCTATCATCTGTGCCCAGTCTTACCACACAGAGTTAATCCAGCTCTGAGTAATCCTCTTTTAATGTTCAGTGCAAATTAACAGAATTCCATCTAAAAACTTGCCAAATTATAAAGTCCGTTTCTCTGTTTTTGCTTTCAGTGACAGGCTATTTACATATTTAGCTTGGACATGTTTATCGTAACATGAGGTGATCCAAAGTTCATTGTATATTATCAGAATGTGTTATGTGGGGGAGGGGTGGATTTCTCACTTTTTATACCTCATGTTATGATAAACATAACATAACATATGATAAACATGTCCAAGCTAGTTATGTAAATAACCTGTCACAGAAAGCAAGAAGAGAGAAAACTGACTTTTTATTTAGACAGGTTTTTATTTGGACGGCTGTTCATTTTCACTGAACATTAAAAGAGGATCTCTCAGATCTGGATTAACTCTGTGTGGCAAGACTGGGCACAGATCATAGGAAATCTTATACTCTACATTGTGACATAAAAAAACAAAAACATGTTTTTTGGGTTTACATCCACTTTAACTTTGATCAGGGTATACTGCATTAAAAAGGGATTAGAATCTGTAGAAGAGAGGGATACGCGTGTCCTTTTATGCATAGCTCACTTTTTTCTATAAAAATGAACTACCTATAATCAATTTAGCCTCTCCTTTTGCTTAACATGGAAGCTTACATTAAGCCATTCCTGTCTACAGTCTGCAAATAAAAGTTCACCTGCCCAATACCACTTGCTGAGTATACATTTACAGTATGTCCACATTTGAGAGCCGGAGAAATATGGAGAACGAAAAAATTGACTTTTTAGGCACCACTAAAGATTCAATAAAATTGATTTTTAATATAAATATTAATACTAAAAATTCATATACAGGGATACTAGTAGTATCCTATACATACAAGATACTATGAGAAATAAACTACATATAACACCGCAAGACCAAGTGTGTAACCGTTATGACATAGATTCAGGATCAAACAGTGTCTCATCAAACTGTGGTGATGAAGAGTTCCATTGCCGAATGATGTTTTCTGATTTGTCACTGTTTAAGGTCTTGGGTGTTTAGAGGATCATTCTTGGGGTGCTTTGAGAGCCACCAGCTGATATTTTGTGTGGTTTCTGGCCTTCAATCCCAGCAGTCATTGAAATATAAAGTCCCTACTGACAATCAAGAACCAAATAGAGGGGTTCGCAATCATGTGATTACTATGTGAACTATGACATAGTGATCCCATGCAGGCTAAAGGATTCCTTTAAAAAATGCAACAGTGCAGTGGCCTCTGCAGCACTATCAGTTTTAATTGTAACATTTAGAAAGAAAATAAAATGGAAAAAAATGTTAGAGATATTGTGGTATGCAAATAATTCATACAGTGATGCTCAAATTAACGTATTTATCGGGGGAAAACCGTGCGCCGGCGTATAACGCGCACCCCAAGCCTAGATGGAAAGTTTAAGAAAAAAAAATACTTACATTTTGAATGCCCGTCGGTGTCCGTCTGCTGTCTTGCCTGGCGTCCATCGGCGGCCTTGGAGATGTCCTCTCGGCTTCTCTCGGCTCAGATCGCCGCCGACATAGACTGAGCCATGCTCGGCTCTTCACGCATAAAGGCTAGGAGGCGGGACAGGGCGTGAACGCAAGCAGAGCCGAGCCTAGCCGAGTGCGCAGTACACTCGGCGCGGCCTATGTCGGCGGCACTCAGGGAGAGCGCGGATCGGCGTATAACGTGGCCCCGCGATTTTCCCCTGATTTTAAATTGTGCGTTATATTCCAATAAATACGGTAACTAATGCATGTTGTTGCTAAATTTGGCTTGGGTATTCGTTCACGTAAGGTTGCTCTTTTGAAATTAAGGTTTTTGTAGCTCTTCAAAAACAGTGGGAGGGAGGTTTACTAGAAACTGGAGCAAGCAGAATCTGGAGCATGAAAAGTGTGTAAAGAGGGTGCTGAACTACACAGGTTGATACACAATGAATAGGTATCCTCTATAGTTGTGCAAACAAAGAAATTATATCAATTAAAACTTCAATATATACTATACAAAACAATAATCAATATTAATGAATGATTAAGGTTCTACAACAAAATAGCAGTGCTAAGTGTCTCCAAGACATAAAATCACAATCTGTGAGTAACAGTGAAAATATGAATCCAATCTTCTTAACCGCTGTACTCTTGTATTAATCACTTAAGACCCGGACCTTTAGGTAGTTAAAGGACCCGGCCAGGTTTTGCGATTCCGCACTGCGTCGCTTTAACAGACAATTGCGCGGTCCTGCGACGTGGCTCCCAAACAAAATTGCCGTCCTTTTTTTCCCTCAAATAGAGCGATTTTTTTCATGACTGCGACATTATGGTGGACACTTCGGACAATTTTGACACATTTTTGGGACCACTGTCTTTTTTACAGCAACAAATGCATTTAAAATGCATTGTTTATTGTGAAAATTACATTTGCAGTTTGGGAGTTAACCACAAGGGGGCACTGAAGGGCTTATGTGTGACCTAATGTGTGTTTACAATTGTACGGGAGTGTGGCTGTAGGTGTGACGTCATCTATTGTGTATTCCTATAAAAGGGATCAAACGATCGATGACGCCGCCACAGTGAAGTACGGGGAAGCCGTGTTTACACATGGCTCTCCCCGTTCTTCAGCTCCGAGGACTGATCGTGGGACTCCAGCACTAGCACAGGACGTACCTGTACGTGCATGTGCCCAGCCGTGACATTCTGCTGATGTATATGTGCAGGAGGCGGTTCTTAAGTGGTTAAGTGAAAGTGCCTGGTCACGTATCGTCCTCTCCGACCTGTGGAGCCAGCAGCTGGGAACCTGTATGTTTGCTGCGGAAATAGCAACGGATTCAGCCTCCCCAAATACGAACCGCAAATACAGCGGTGACGTGTCTGCAGCCCCAGTGTCGGGAGGCACTTTTAAAGTAAGAGGCCATTTGGCTTTTCCTTGTTTTTTATTTTTAACAAAAAAATCAGTATTACACTATTGGATCTTCCTTCAGTTTTTTATATAACTTGCCTGGAACGCCGGGGACAAGGTCACACAAGTTATTTCCCGTCAGCATGTGTGCAGGCACAATCCTGCTAAAGCTTTACTTGACTAACTTTTTCGGTAAAGTAGTCAAATATTTCTGGTAAGCGCATCCATTTTTCTTCAGCACGTCTTGTTGGGTGAAAGAAGAAACACTAAGTGTGCTATTTTGTTGTAGCACCTTAATCATTCATTAATATTGATTATTGTTTTGTATAGTATATATTGAAGTTTTAATTAATTTAATTTATTTATTTGCACAACTATAGAGGATACATATTCATTGTGTATCAACCTGTAGTTCAGTGCCCTCTTTACACACTTTAATACATTGCAATCACCAATTGCCTTTGAGAAGCAGCTTTCTATTCAAATTAAAAAAAAATAATATTATTATTTGGCGCTGAATAACTTTACTCAGAATCTGGAGCAACCTACCATTTCTAGCTATAGCTTTTTCAGTTAAACTTTGAAAATGAAACCTTGAAGCTCATTGGCTGCTATGCACAGCTGCTCCAGATTTTTACTGTTCCAGTAAATTCCCCTCACTGAGCAGTGATTTAACCGCTTGCCGACCAGCCGCCGCAGTAATACGGCAGCAGGTCGGCACGGGTGCGCGAGAGCCCGTAGCTCTACGTCGCCACCTTCGACGGCCACTAGGGGGCGCGAGCGCGCCGTCGGCGGCCCGCGCGCGCCCCCTGCTCGCCCCCGAGTCCCGTGCGTGTGCCCGGCGGGCACGATCGCCGCCGGGCACACGCGATCGCTCGTTACAGAGCGGGGAACGGGAGCTGTGTGTGTAAACACACAGCGCTCGTTCCTGTCAGTGGGGGAAACGCTGATTTTCTGTTCATACAATGTATGAATGGAAGATCAGTGATTCCCCCTAGCAAGTCCACCCCCCCATACAGTTAGAACACGAATAGGAACACACTTAACCCCTTCCCCGCCCCCTAGTGTTAACCCCTTCACTGCCAATGGCATTTTTATAGTAATCCAATGCATTTTTATAGCATTGATCGGTAAAAAAATGCCAATGGTCCCAAAAAAGTGTCCGCCATAAGGTCGCAGTACTGAAAAAAAACGCTGATCGCCGCCATTACTAGTAAAAAAAATAATAATAATAAAAATGCCATAAAACTACCCCCTATTTTGTAAACGCTATAACTTTTGCGCAAACCAATCAATAAACGCTAATTCCAATTTTTTACGAAAAATATGTAGAAGAATACGTATCGGCCTAAACTGAGGAAAATTTTTTTTTTATATATATTTTTGGGGGATATTTATTACAGAAAAAAGTAAAAAATATTGCATTTTTTTCAAAATAGTCGCTCTGTTTTTGTTCATAGCGCAAAAAATAAAAACCGCAGAGATGATCAAATACCACCAAAAGAAAGCTCTATTTGTGGGAAAAAAAGGACGCCAATTTTGTTTGGGAGCCACGTCGCATGACCGCGCAATTGTCAGTTAAAGCGACGCAGTGCCGAATCGCAAAAAGTGCTCTGGTCTTTGGACAGCAATATGGTCCGGGGCTGAAGTGGTTAAGGCAACCAATCTCATAACTATTCAGCAGTTCATTGTGTGTGCTTGACTAAGGCTCTCTACAAGAGTGCACATTGCCATTCTTAAAATTAACAGTTCTCCATTTTGAAGTATGCATTTTGCAAGAATGCATTTAATTACATCACTCAGCTTCAATATTACCCTCAACAGTCCCAAATGTGAAATACAATGGCTGTAGCATTTACAGACGTACACAGCTTGACAACTGGAATTGGCAGGTGGACTCAAATGCAACTTTCATAGTTCACTCAATAGCATAGAAGAGTTGTTAAGACAAATGAGCTTAGGTGGGATTATAAGGAGCACGGCCTTCGAGAAAATCAGTTTAAAGTGATGATCGGCCAAGCAGGGCAGTCCTGCTGAGAAAAATTGTGACCACATTGCAGGTGAGAATAGACAAACAAGGCTTCTGTCATCACAGCCACAGAAAAAGGTCACTGGACCATGGAGGTAAAACAGGAGAATGGCACATAGCACATCCACACATAGCCCTAATAGCAATCAGAAGATTATGTTCACCGTGTCTACAAAGTGTGGAAAATCAGAGGTCAAAGACAATGGAGCAAACAAGACAGCTGTAACAACCCTACAATATGCGTTATACACTTTTGATATAGCTAGACTAAAGCCATAGTATGGATACTCTAGCCAATCCAACGACTTCTGCTGTTCTATTTCAGAGTCACATACTGGAAGATAAACAGCTGCTTATGAACAGAGCAGACATCATAATCTTACAGAAAGGTGATCAGTTCTCAAGGACACAGTTTCATGTTTAGAAGCGCTAATTTACAAACAATAGAAAAATACATGTCTTATTGTCTACAGAAACTGATCAGTTGAAATGTACTTCTAATACCACTTCAGTTTTAACGACTCGACCTTGTAAGGTTTTACCAGAGCATGTTTTGCTATTCAGCACTGTGCTACTTAAAGCGGTAGTAAACTGCAGTTGATGAAATATAAAATCCCCTGCAAGCCAATGTCATGATGTGCTAGTATGCATAGTATACTAGCACATGTTGAGAGACTTACCTCAAAACAAAGCCCTCCAGTGCAGCCCTGTCACCACTGAGAGGGCTTCTATCTTCCCCTGGTATTCCTTCCAGGTTTGCAGCCTCCAGGCTACATGAGTGGTCGAGGGCGTGATGACATCACTCCTGTGCATGCACGTGGGAGCCACCATTTATGGCACAGACTCTGAAGGCTTGGCACTGTATGCAAGTGCAAGTGTAGGAGATATTCACAGTACCTACAGGTAAGCCTTATTATAGTGGTAAAACAGAGTTTACTGCCACTTTAAACTGAGAAGAATGCCGTTGCTCTCAGGCACAACGCTGGATCGAGATCGGGCTCAGGTAAGTATTTGGGTGGGATTGGGGGGAGCAACAGTTAAAAAAATGGTATACTGAAGAGAATCAATTAAGGTAAAATAAAAAAATAAAAACTTTAGCCCTTAGAACCACTTTAAGATAAACTTGTCCCTGCGTAGCACTTAAAAGGATGCCTTACAAGACAAAGCAGTTATCTTGGCTCACAGAGGTTATGGCAATAAGGAGTGCTAGGAGAATAGTAAAGGAGAATACACAGAGGATCCTTTGACACCCTATACAAAAGGTTTTTAATCAGGCAATTACCGGCAAACAGTCTTTTGGGGAAAAGAATCAGGAGAGCCAAGATCTGACATTTGATGGTGTAGCGCCCTCTTACTTTCAGAAGGGACACTATTTGTAAAATTTAGTGGGGTGAGAGACTCATTTGCTCTCACCCAGGTTGATTTGTGTTAAATTGGGCTGCTGTCAGCCCTGAATTATCTTTTGGGTCATTCTGTGCTCCAGGGATGCAGTTCCATCTCTGGGCGGCAGGTGGCGCCAAAGGGGTTCAGGCAGAGCCACTTTTTTCCAGCAGCCAATTGGAGGAGTGTTTCCCTCGCGGGGCATGCTTGGGGAGGGTATATCTGTGGCACACTCCATTTTTCGGGGTTCTTCGCGGGTTCCTGGTTACAGGGGCGGCACCCACCTTCAGGGTGTGCGCACGCCACGGGCCCCACCACTATGGCCTACCTGGCCGGGGCCCATGCTACGCGGAGTTCCTTACTCTGGGCCCTCATGGCTCAGAGCAACTGAGTTGCCGAGGGGCCCCAGTGACTTACTGGGTCCCCATACTTCAAAAGGACTTGACTGAAAGGATACGCTCTATTGTTCTCAAGTATCGGACCTGTGGCTGAGGCTTTTACTAATTTACTAGAGTTCCACTTTAAAGCCCAGGTCTAGGAAACTTAAAAACTATCCCTTGCAGTGAGGTGCAGTGCATTTAAGTCTAGGGCACGTGTTAAAGTAGATTTATTTACATCATCTCCCACTCTGCTAAACCGGTCCCTATAACATCTATTCACTTATGCAGTCTAAGTTCCAGAGATTATTTAGACCAATGCAGGACAGTAGCCCTGCATTGGATGTGATGACACAGAAGAAGAGTCCACTGCCAGAGCATAAGGGAGTGCCATCTGCCGGGGTAACCAGACTAATTAGACCAAACCAGCAGTTAACACCCCATGCATGGGATAATTTTAAAAGTTATCAGAGTTTGGATTTACAGTATGATTTGACTTCGACAAATTTTATTTCTGTAAAAGGAGACCAGTAAAACACTAAACTCTGTGGATATCATCTGAAACCTAATGTGCTTCTTAAAAGTACTGTATGTAGAGGCTTTTCAAGTATTCACTGAGCCCTACTGGAAATGTGCAACATTTGCATGACGCCATAGGGCTCATTTCACAAGTCTACAAAATTAACTGTGGAATGTTCATTTAGACACAGTATTACATTGTTTATACACTCCCTGATGGCAACAAGCACACTTTGAACATTCTTAACTACTGGGAAATTTAATATTTTGTACAAGCTTACCTGGAACATCATTTATGGTTCATAATTTCATTACCCCGGCCAAAAATATTAACTTGTTATATATAATTTACCTTTTTAACATTTACTATTTTATTATAAGTTTTCAAGCCCGCCTGCGCCATATTTTATGGAGCTTAAGTATGCATCGCCAATGTTTTCATGGTTTGTTAAATCACCATTGCCACCTAGAGCACAAAGTGCAGAACTACATTTTTGAAGAAATGGCCAAAAAAGTGAAGCGTGAATATTGATGCAATAATTTTTCAAAACTTCATTGCAGAGATTACTCTTTAGCCATTTATTTATATATAGTATATATTTTCTACTTTACTATATAATCTTCTATACTGCTGTATGATTACATGATGAGGTCATAAAACTCAAAAATGTCTAAAGAGCAATGATTAAAAACAAAACAAAAAACAAAAAAGGAGGGAAAAGGGTTTATATGAAAAAGCTAAGATTCTACAGCTTTCAGAATGATTTTACTCCCACAGTGCAATTATTAAAACATTTTAGACTTCTATTTTTTAGATACAAAATGCAATTGTTATTATTTGTCCCTTGTAAAGCCTAGAATGGAGGTTTATCTATCAGGATTATTAATTATAAGTGGATCCAGAAAAAATCTGATTACCTCTTGGGAGGGGGGTATCATAAAGGAATGTTTTCCCCAGCTGTAGCAAATTGGATCATGCTCTGCTGGGGTTTTTTCGCCTCCCTCTGGATTAACTGTGGGTATAGAATTAAGGTATATGGGATTGTAGGATATTTTTATTTTTGTGGTTGAACTAGATGGACTTGTGTCTTTTTCAACCTAACTGACTATGTAACTTTGTAAGGATAACTCAAAAAGCACTATGATTTGCAAATGCAATGATCCAAAAGAAACCAATAGTTTTCAGTTTAATGGTCATATAATGGAAAGGTGATTACTGTTGCATATGAGTTACTAACTTCTACAAATTGCTTCCTGCCTTAGCCAATGAGCTTGTTTCTGGGCATATTTACAACTTGAAGTTCACCTTCAGTGTTTCAAAGAATGAGGAGGCCATTACACATTGCAATGTGCGGCACACTAAGTAGCAGAGTGGCACAATCATTCATCAGGGGGATTAAGTCTCCTTGAACTGTCATGCATTAGAAGTCACCATGCAAAACCATTGACTGTACTGACCACTAATTACAGAGCTTCATGAATCTGGCCCATCCACAGACTACCCTTCCAATGAATTCACATACATGTTCTTTGTCAAACTTGCATTTAATTAATTCTCCAACTATGATTAAATATTACCCCAAATTATGATGGCTAGACATATATTGAACTTGTTCAGGAAACCCTAATCTAGAACATAAATTAGGTTATGTTTAAACTTTTGACTGGAGAAAAAATATTTCTGGAAAAAAAATATGCAAATATACCTTACAATTTCTATACTTGAAATTTTGTTCATAGGGACAAAAAAAAAAATGGCAGAAACAAAACAAAAAAAAATCTCAACACAGTTTTTTTTTTTTTGGCTAAATAACATATTATTTTGTACAAATGTAAGATAATTTGACTGTATTGTATCTATTGTGTAACCATTTGCACATAAAGGTCAATTTATTATTAAATGAACATAACAATGTGTGTGTGTGTAGTGGAAGGGGTTAGCTCGGTAGCGGGGGTGTGTGACCCCCTGGATGGGTTCACTACACACTGAACTATACAGAGAGGCAGCCGAAGATGGTTGAAAACAAAGAGTTTGGTTTATTCTTCCATATTGCTGGAAACAAGTGCAAGCATCCAAACAGCATAAACAAAACAAAACATAAAATAAACCCTGGCCACTTGGGGCATCTATCTTCACAACACAGGAAGCTATCTATGGAGTCTGGCACAGCCTACTGCTGGGCAGACACTTCTGGTCATACAGCAGAGAAACAATACTCTTTTTGATTTTTATCACACAGAAAAATCTACAACCACCTCACCTCTTCAGAAGTCTTTCTCACTGCTCTCCTTAACTCAAAAAGCTTCAGGATGCAGCAAACAGTAGTCATCCTTTGGATGACTTATAGAGGCCTTAATTGCTTCATTCTGAACAGCTGAAGTTTTCCAACGCCCTAAACCTTTCTGGCTATTTCTGCAGCCGACACCTGGTAATTGGTGTATTGTCTAAACAAGGAAGAAATGTATCTCCTGTCTGTGATAACACCCACAGATTTACCTGACTTCCTGTCACAGTATATATATATAGTGAATAAATAAGTAGCGCTGCAACAACAATGATGATCAGTGAAAAATAACGGTGAACACTCTGGATAATTGTGATTAAACCACAGTGAAAATCAATGTCCACTAGTATATAAAGAAAAATAAAATAAAATAAAACACAAGTCCATCAATCATGGGCGTGTGGCCACATTATCAGCATGGAAGGAACATTCTTCAAGAAAACACGGGAGTAGAATGAATACTCTTACCGGGTGATGTTGATCTACTTGTCAGCGACAATAGATCGTAAGCACATGAACACGGCTCCACTCTGCTCAGCTGAAGGAACGCCCAAAGGAAAACTCCCCACACGGTATACAAACGATAGGCTCTAGTCCTGAACTGGAATCCCACCGTAAGAAGGTAGACACTGGTTGTGGCAAAGGGCAGGAAACCCTGGAGGTCTGTTTGCTTCAGAGCGACAATGGATGGTAAAGATAAGGTGTATCCTCTCGAAGTTAAACGCACTCATGGATTTTTTCCCCTTTTTAATATATATATATATATATATATATATATATATATATATATATATATATATAATATTTGAATTACTATTCCTTATTTTTTCATAATTTTTTTAATACAATAAATATTTTATTTACACCACATTAGGAATGATTGGTTTGTATGTAAATGCCACTTCAAAAAGATTAACATCAGTTGTTCACTCCTCAAAATCCTGTGGTTGTTAATAATTATAAGATTGCATGATGTTTCTTTTAGGCCCTTTTACACATGCATTCAGTCTGGATCTATCACACAGATCCAGACTGAATCACGTGTGACGACATCCATTTATGTCCATTCCACTTCCTGTTGTAGCTATGATTAAGCACTAGTTAAAGGGGTGTTCCAGCCCAAAATTGTGTTTATTAAAAGTCAGCAGCTACAAAAAGTGTAGCTGCTGGCTTTTAATAAACACTCACTTACCTGCTTCTGCGTTCCAGCGACGCGCCTAACCAGCCCCTCGGCGGAAGCAGGAAGTGGGACAGGAAGTCCCACTCCTACTGAAGCCCGCACTCCCCCCCAAAAAAATTACATGCCAAATGTGGCATGTAAGGGGGAGGGGAGTGGATTAAAAAAAAGTAAAAATTTAGGGTGGAACTCCTCTTTAATAGTGCGAAACGCATCAGCTGTTTTATTCCTGTGTTGTGTGCTGTGACTTGTAGTGCATCTTTTTTTTTAATAAAGACAACCATCAAGTTTTTTTGGAGTGCGGCTGTCCATTTTTCCTTTTTCCACCACTTCCTGTTGTAAAGGAGAAACATTTTTTTGTTTATATTTTTGTCAACTAGTGGATTTGTTTCTCTTAAAAAATAAATAAAAAATAAAACACCCAAAAAACACCCAAAAGGTATATGAAAAAGGATGCATACCGATGTAAACTGAACAGAAGACAGATGCACAAACTAATGTAAAATTATGTAAAAAGATTTGGTTTTCATATATTTGTTTTCTCACTTTTAGTGACAGAACTGATGACACTTATGTGAAGGGACCCTCTGGAAAAGCAGGGGAAAAAAACAGCCACTTTTGGAGGAGATAAAAAAAAAACACTTCTCAAGAAAGAATATCAATTTATGGAAGATAAAATATTTTTATGGTAGGCAATCATCTCATGGAAAAAATTGAGTTCCCATGGCCCATGCAGAGAAAAGACCTGTGTGAGGGACCCAGCAGGGCCACTCAATACAGTCTGCCTGCAGAAAACTACAGAAGGGGGTGGAGATAAGACCAGTCACCCTGCACAAGGAGAGAGAACAGTGGTGACTGGTCTTCATTGCAGAATGTTCCTGGCAAATGGCAATGTTTCACACTGGATTACTGCACAGATCTGGAAAAAAAGCAGAAAGCACATCAAGGTTCAACTTGGAATACACATGCCTCTTGTGTTTAAACATTTTTTACATATCTTGGAGTTCAGCTTTAATAAGAAAGTGATCATTCAATAAAATAAGGAATGCAGCTACAAAAATTAACTGCCCAGTCAGTCAGTAAGGCAGAGGATTAGCCACAGGAGCTCCACACGGAGCACGTCTCCTAGAGTAGGAGCGTGTGTGCTTTAGCTCCAGGCAGGCTTAGGAGGCAGACAGGTCAGCGTCCCTCCCAGCTCTGCTCCCAGCCCTGCTAGCTCAGTCCTCTTCTCCAGTTTCCAGCCCTGGAAATCCTGTGTCCCGGATCTCTCCTCTCCTCCAGCACCGCTCCCTGGCTCTCTACAGGTAAGAGCCTTTCACCTAAGCTGCTGACGGCCGTCCTTTTCAGGATAAAGCCGCAGCAGCAATACGGATCTCCATTTATCCATCTTGGTGTCCCCCTGCTCTCCCACACCTCCATCATCCTCAAGGGCCCCCCTCTCTATCCTCCACACGGAAATTTTCGCAGATTCGGGGCTCTTTTTGAGAGCACCGCGCCAGGCCGCCTTGAATCGCGGGGCCGCGGTCTAGAAAAGACCGCGGCTTCACTTGCGGCCTAACGGCGCGCCGCTCCCCATGCCTCTGTGGTCCTCACCCAGCCTCCAAGAAACCCCCCCTTACCCCAGAAGGACTGTTACCCGGCCCTATTGTACACCCTCTCAGCCCCTAAGTGTATCTAAAGAAGCACTCTGTCAGCCCTCATCCCACCGCTGGTATAGTCAGCCATCCCACCAGACCAGTAACAGGGTCACCCTCCCAGCCCCCCCCCCCCCCCGTCTCTCCAGCATACAAAAGCTTGATCCAGGGGTTACCCGATCGCCTCTCACAGGGGTCAGGAAGGAATTTTTTCCCTGCCGGAGCACATTGGCCGAGCACCGCCAGTGTTTTTTGCCTTCCTCTGGACCAAGCCAGGAGAGAGGAGTTTAGCCAATTCCTCTCCCCACTGCCCTAAAATCCACCCCCCCCCCCTGGTGTATTGGCGATCATGGCATGTAGGCAATATTCTGCCGAAACCATTTGGAGTTTGAGGCAATGCGCCGCAATACTGCCAGCCATCACCAAAAAGGCCCTAAGAACTGAGCGACTATGGAGAATCAATCATAGATCGACGGTTAGACATTTCAGTCATTTACCCCAGCTCAAGCACATATCATGTGCTCTGATCAATACTAGATCGGCAGTAAAACACCGACTAGAAATCCGCGACTTCATTCAACAAAAGGATCTAGACTGTCTTTTTATTACAGAGAGCTGGCTCACAGCCGACTAACACCATTCTAGGAGAACTGGTGCCAGAAAATTACCGTATCATAACGGAAAACAGAATAGGGCAAAGAGGAGACGGCCTGGCGGTGATCCACAAGACTCATCTTACGATCACCAAACCAGTCCGCCAAAACCCTCTTCCATTCATGGAAACCCTTACTCTGCAACTGCAAGCAAGTTCAAAGGAGACCGTCCACATTCTGCTCTGCTACAGGCCGCCCGGCCCAAAATCGCAGCTGCTATCATCATGGACGGATTTCTTCTCCACTTATACCCTCAACAGTAAACAACTTTTGCTGTTAGGGGATTTCAATCTCTGGGCCAACTCCTCACAAGACCCCATTGCCGACGCCTGTATTGACCACCTGGAAGGATTAGGATTACAGCAACTAGTATGTGGGCCCACACATGCTTCAGGTCACACACTTGATCTTATTTTCAGACAAGCTCTGGAAATAAAAATTTGGGAAAATGAAAAATTGCCATGGACAGACCACCATGCAATTATATTCAGTATTTCCACCATCCCCCCCGCAACAAAAACATCAAATCCAGTGACAACACACTGGACTAGATGTCAGAAGAAGCTCCCCTCCGGACTCTTCAAAACGACTTTAAGGAAAAAAATAGAAACAACTCAGCCGCATCAAACGGCCGTTGAAACATTGGAAGCCATAAACTCGGCCATGCTACAGTCAGCCGACTTGGTAGCGCCGAAACGAATAACCCGCATTCGGAAAAACGACCGCAGCTGGTTTAACAACCAGCTGTCGTTACTGAAGCAAGAACGCAGAAGGGCAGAATCTGCCTGGAAAAGATGTTCTTCAGAGCTAAACCTATCCATCTACAAGGCGACCACAAGAAAATACCACAAAGGAATTTTCCAAGCCAAGAAAAATAATTTTTCGGAGGCTATCAACGGTGCCCTTAACCGCCCCCGCGAACTCTTCAAGATGGTCACCCAGACCATGAAACCAGGATGCATTGAAGCCCCCAGTTCGGACACACAAGAATTTTGCAATGAACTATCGGATTACTTTGTTAATAAAATCGAGGCAATCCGTGAAAGCATTCAGCAAAACTATTCTCCCCTCAGCCCCTGTAGCCTCTCACACAGCACCCATAGTAATTCTCCGATATCAGGTAAGTTCACCCTAGAACCCATCTCCATCGAGTCCACTAAGAATGTCATTTGTACTCTGCGCAATGGCACAGCGCCAAATGACATTATCCCCACAAAAACTGCTGAAGGAATGCGCCGACATCCTGGCTCCTCCCATCACGCAGCTTATCAACCAGTCTTTCTTGGAGGGCATAGTGCCCTCACAGCTGAAAGAGGGTATAATCCAACCCATCCATGAAGAAACCCTCCCTGGACCCCAAGGACCCACTCCACCGCCGTCCCATAACAAGCCTCAACGTATTCTCTAAGATAATGGAAAAAGTCGTGGTACAACAGCTGCAACAGCATCTAGATACCTACAAGCTACTTGACCCATTGCAATCAGGCTTCCGTCCCGAACATGGGACGGAAACAGCATTGCTGAAAGTATGGGACGATGTTCTCAAGGCCGCAGACGAAGGAGAATCTTGTCTCCTGGTTCTGTTGGACCTAAGTGCAGCTTTCGACACTGTAGACCACAATCTGTTACTGACTCGGCTTACTGAAGTAGCCAGGGTCGCAGAAGGCGATTTATCTTGGTTCTCCTCTTTTTTGGAAAACCGATCGCAAACAGTGAAGTTAGGACCTTTTACGTCTGAAAAACGCACAGTAACATGCGAGAGTCCCTCAAGGATCGCCTCTGTCACCAGTGCTATTTAACATCTACCTTCGTCCTCTTTTTGAGATTATTAGCAGCCAAAAACTGCTTTATCACTCTTATGCAGATGACACGCAACTGTATTTCCGCATCTGCAACAGACAGGATCACCACCTCAATCTAGAGACATGTCTCTCTTTGATAGAGGACTGGATGACAAAGAGTTATCTTAAACTCAATGGAGCGAAAACAGAACTTCTTCTGTTTCACGCCAAGCGTAGGAATCAACTTTCAACAGCGTGGACTCCCCCGCCTATTTTGGGCAAGCTCATCACCCCTAGCGCCAAAGTCAAAAGCCTAGGGGTCATTTTTGACTCCTTTATGACAATGGACGCACAAATAGGGTCAGTGGTCAGCGGATCTCACCATCTACTGCGCCTACTACGCAGACTCACTCCGTTCATCCCTAAAGAAGATCTAGCGGTCGTGGTGGTTGCTATTGTAAACTCCAGGCTGGATTATGCAAATGCCCTTTACCTCGGCCTCCCCAAGTACCAAATCGCTCGTCTGCAAGTCGTTCAGAATACGGCCGCCAGACTTGTGACTGGGAAAAAACCCTGGGAATCCATCTCACCTTCACTGAGACCCCTTCATTGGCTGCCAGTTAAAGAATTGCTTTTAAAGCTCTCTGTCTTACGCATAGATGTGTCCATGGGAACGCCCCCCTTTACTTATGCAAATTAATAAAAGTGCATAATCCAAATCGCGTTTTGCGATCCACGAATCAGAACCTGCTCCAGGTTCCGAAAGCCAACTTCAAGTCCAAAGGAGAAAGAAGATTTGCGATCCAGGGTCCCAGACTATGGAATGCTTTACCAACCAGCATTCGGTTGGAGGAGAACCACCTAGCATTTAGGAAAAAGGTCAAGACTTTTCTCTTTTGATAGCAAAGGAGACAGGAACAACAAGCGCCCAGAGGCAATTCAGTTCGCATGTGCCGCGCTATATAAGTTTTCATTCATTCATTCATTCATGCTAGTTGGACAATTAACCATACTGTATAGTCGGTGAAAGGTTTGGTGCTAGTAATGTTTACTTTAACCCCAATTAAAACACCTATAATGTTTTTCTAGTGTTTTGGTCAACAGTCAGTAAGGATTTATTAGAAGGGCAGGGTCCATCTTTAAGATTTCCCAAATGCTGGCAAAACACAGAGGTAATAATGCTGAAATATCCACTTGTTAACTACTTCAGCTATTTTTAATGGGGTGGTTAAAGTAAATACCAGCAAACAGCCCTGGAACTATACCGAGATGTCAAAGTGTCTACCTAAGGGCTCATTTCCACTGGCGTTTTTACAGCCACTTTTCTGGGCGTTTTTTGCAGCTTAAAAACGCCTGTCCATGTTAAGTCTATGGCCTCATGCCCACCATGATGTTTTTCAGCTGTAGATGGCTAAGCTTCAAAAAAAAACGCGGGACCAGGGCGTTCTGAAGCTCCAGCAATAGAGCTGTAAAAACGCTAGGCATTAAAAAACGCTCAAAAACGCGCAAAAACGCTCAAAAACACGGCCGCTGCGTTTTTAAAGCTCCAGCTCAAAAAATATTTTTTTTTTTTTTTTTTTTTCCTAAAGTAAACATGGACAGGCGTTTTTAAGCTGTAAAAAACACTCAGAAAAGTGACTGTAAAAACGCCAGTGGAAATGAAGCCTGAAACTGAGCCTCTAATCAACTGCTTACTGTACTCTCACACCTGCTTGCAACTCATGTGTAAATGGTTATAGTCAGGATATTAAGTGGTACAAAACATCCGTCAAAGGGGTTCAGGAGATATAAAGGGTTCAGGAGATATAAAGGGTTCAGGAGATATAAACAATTACAAATGAAGCAGCTGAACTGAGAAGTAATTGAAGACGGTAACACATTGTAGGTGGTGGATGGGAAAAGATTAGACAATTCCACAGCTTTATATGACTTTTTTTTCAATGTACATAAACAGTCTGTTCTGTCCGATTGGATTCTGTTCTTTTAGCACTTTATTTTCCTGGTGCTGAATTTTGGGTCGATGAGCGCCATGCAGATAAAGTGGGTGGGAAGGAAGAATTTCCAGTGTAGGAAATAAGTATAAAAAACAGACAGCTTAAAAGGGGTTGTAAAGGTTTGTCTTTTATTTTCTAAATAGGTTCCTTTAAGCTAGTGCATTGTTGGTTCACTTAACTTTTCCTTCTATTTCCCTTCCAAATGTTTTTTTCTTTGTTTGAATTTCTCACTTCCTGTTTCTCTTCAGTAAGCTTTCCACCATCATACGAGCGGTGGAAGGTCATTTAGAACAGCTTACTGAACAAATTACTGAGGAGGAACAGAAAGTTAGAAATTCAGACAAAGAAAAAAAGAAAAAAAAAACATTTAGAAGGGAAATCAAAGGAAAAGGTAAGTGAACCAACAATGCAGTAGCTTAAAAAGGAACCTATTTAGAAAATAAAAAATGAACCTTTACAACCCCTTTAACATATGTATCCATTTCCATGCCATCACACACACCAAATAGAAGCAGTTTGCTATTTAAAGGTTCACTCTACCCAAAATGTGTATTTAAATGGGCCCAATGGGCTGCAGACATTCCAAAGCCAAATAATATCAGCCCCTCCCTCCAATGGATTTCCATAATGTGACATAAAAAGATATTGAGGAGTCCAAATACAAAACATTAAGGGCGTGCATTTTAACACGTGTCCAGCTTCCACGTAGCAAAAATTGTTTCTGCTTCTATCTCTGCACTACAATGCAGTGCATATAGAAAAATACATGTCTGTTTTTTCCTGAGTTATAATGCCTTGTAAGGCCCATGGAAGTCTACAGCAACGCATTAATTCACATATAATAAGCATTTTGATGCATTGGCAATGTGTAATAACACGGTTTGGTCAATGGCTGTTAACTCTTTCCACTTCCAATGCGTTTTTGAAAGTAGGATTTGAAGCATGCATAAATAACTTATGTCAACGCAGAAAGGAAATGCCACTTTGATGCACGACAATGCAAATGTTTAACGCTCCAAAAAACACCTGTCAATGTACATGTAAAAATCAACTGTAAACTGTCCCCAATACATTCTGTGTGGTCTTGTGAGGTGTGAGACAAACTACATTGAAATTCGGTTGCCCCTGGCAGTGTGACATTTTTCTCAATCTTTTCTCAAACCATTAAAAAAAAAAAAAAATTTTTTAGGGGACCTCTGCTAATAATAATGATAAAGAGACTTGTTCATTTCTGTGAGCTTCATATTGTGCGTGGTACTTATGTATCCAAATTCTTGTATTACGCTCGCAGGGTTGTATACATTGTTATATGCTTTTTAACACTCTAATAAAAGATTAAACATAAGAAAATATAAAAGGATGATGGGGTTACTAAGCTATTGAAAGTTTTAAAAAAAGGAATAAAGAACGTGGCATGGCTAGAATATATAACACCCAAAGATTACTATTTTACAATACTCCCTTGCTCTATATGTCAAATATTCATGTAAATAAAATAATAATTAAGAACACAAACTGTAATGTCCCTTAACACTAGTTATCAATGGAAAAGTGTATGGTTATGTTAGTGGCCAGTAGAAAAATAACTTCTTACATTGGTGGCCAGTGGAGAAATACCCGCCTACACTGGTGGTATTTGGAGAAATGCCCCCATATTGGTGGTTAGTGGAGAAATTGTTTTGGGACTTTGACAGTGCTCCACATCTCAGAAATGGACACAGACAACTTATAAATGTAAAATATACATTTTTCTTCTGTACAGAAGGTTAAAAGCAAATCCAAATGGCAAGATCCACGATATAGTGATTAAAATATACCAGACACTGCCAGCTCAAAGCCAAATTATGAACAGCCATATAATGGAGTATGCAGCAGGGACGTGCGGTGAGGTCAGTGACTGGGTAGGCACTGTCTAATATCAAAGCCAGATACACACAGGTTACATATGCCGTGATTGTTTGAGTGAGAGCAAAAATTCTAGCACTACACCTCCTCTGTAACTCTAAACAAGTAACCTGTAGTAATGTTTACACCGTCGCCATTTCACAAGTGTGCGTAATTTTAAAGCATGACATGTTAGGTACCTATTCCCTCAGAATAACATCATCTTTCACATAATACACAAAAAAAAAAAAAAATCGGGCTAACTTTTCTGTTTTTTTATCTTTTTATTTATTAAACAGTTTCTTTCCCAAAAAAAGTATTTGAAAAATTGTTGCACAAAGACCGTGTGATATAAAAAGTTGCAACGACCACCATTTTATTCTCTAGGGTCTGCTAAATAAGCAATTTTCTAGCAAAAAAAATGATTTTTACATGTAGGAGAGAAGAGTCAGAATTGGCCTGGGTGGGTTAATACCAGTAATATAAAAATTATTATTATATATTTTTAATTATATTTTGTTATAAATTTTCAAAAACTGTATTCAAGCAGGTGGTTAAACAGGCAGATTACTGAAGTTTGAAGTTATAACTTCCAATCAGTAATTTCACAGTAAATAGATAAATAATAAATTATTATGTTATAACATATTAAAACAGTACGTTTTCAACAGCAACAGATTCTCATTCTCCCTCTTAACTGTGTAAGAAATATCTTATAATATTTAGTATATTATTATTTATAATAAAAAAAAAAAAAAATCTTGTAAATCGTATACCCATAAACCCATGTTTTAGGCACATGCCCCCTTCTATGACACTGCAGTGAAAGGCATGCCACCACTGCAGCATTTTTATTGGACAGCTTGGGCTAATGGTACGTTACCATTGGTCCAAGACTCCAATCTGTCCATTGAGCTCAATGCCTCTGACAAGCAGGGAGAGGCACCGTGAGCTCATCCTCCCAGTCTGATGCAAACAGAGTGTGCCAGCTTATATTTACACTGGCCGCTGTGTATGTAGCTTCCGACAGGCTGCACAAAGAGTCCCTTATCTCTGAAACCATAGGTCGTAAGAGCCCCATTTTGACCAGTAATAGGTGGTCCCCCAGGTCGCCAAGCTACGACCCTTGATTGTATTATTTTTTATGTTCATGACAAGCTCTGCCCCCCCTGACGTCCCTGGTATGCAGTAATCTTATCCTCTACAGCAATTGATATTATTGCAGAAAAAGTGGCTGCTGAAATACCCCCATATTGGGTCAATGGAGAAATGCGCCTTTAAACTGGTGGTTAATGAAAAAAAAAATGCCCCCTGCACTGGTGATTAGTGTTAAAATTACCTGTTACATTGGTAGTCGGTGTAAGTGGATGACTGATCTGTAATTTCTTATTGCTCAAGCAGCTCCAGCAACCTCTAGACTAGAGGAGCCCTAGTTGAGAAAGCCTGGTCTGACATATACAAAATGATGGTGCATTATCTACACTACCAATGTCTACTCGAAGCTGAAATATTAGTTTGTGTGGAGTTGGCTTTTAAAAATGCAACATTATTTTGCTAACAAAATTCCACAAAAAAAATCTTACATATTTCACGCCATAAGCAAACCTCAAGAAGATGAGTGTTTTACTTACCAACTGGCTCTTTAGCATTGTATCCTAAATATCTTCTTTTTAGACTTCATTCAGCCCAGAGCTGCCCTCACATTGACGAAAACCTCCACGTGGTATAACTTTGGAATTAAAGAACAGTGGCATTAATTCAAATTAAACCCTCTTTTTAAATTTAGCCTAATTAGACTTTAAACTGTCTTCAGGCTCCAGACAATGTCGTTTTAAAGTGATATTAAAAGTATTTTTTTTTTTTTTATTAAAAATAACAAACATGTCATACTTACCCGTTCTGTGAAATGGTTTTGCTGCCACTTCTGGCCCTCCCTCCTGCCGAGTGCCCAAACAGCAAGAAGTTTACTTTGGAAGCACCCAAGACGAGCCTCTGCTCTGTGCCCATTGAGACACAGAGCCGTGGCTCAGCTACTCCCTTCTCTCTCTCCTCATTGGCTCACTGACTTTTTACAGCAGCGGGAGCCAATGGCACCCCACTGCTGTCTCAGGAGGAAGAGTCCCAGACAGCCGAGACTCTTGTGCAACATCACTGGATCAAGATGGGGCTATGGTAAAAAATGTATTAAGATAAAAAGAAACCTTCTGACTTTAGAACCACTTTCCAAAAAAAAATACTAGAAATAATGTTGAGTGTAACGAACAATTTAAAATATACTGTTAGTACTCGAGGATGTAGTTATATTTTAGTCCTCAAAATACACAGACAATATTTTAAACCATGTAAATTCCCACTTTATTTAGAATCAAAATATAAATAGCAACTTTGGCTAATGATTTTCTCTCTTTTTTTTTTATTTATTTTTTATTTAGCTACTGCCCCATATCAAACAGTTATAGGGTAAATAGGTTTATTACAGTGCCTTGAAAAAGTCTTCATACCCTGTGAAATTTTCCACATTTTGTCATGTTACAACCAAAAACATAAATGTATTTTCTTGGAATTTTATGTGATAGATCAACACAAAGTGGCACATAATTGTGAAGTGGAAGAAAAATGATAAATGGTTTTCACAATGTTTTACAAATAAATATCCAAAAAATGTGGCGTGCATTTGTATTCAGCCCCCCTGAGTCAATACTTTGTAGAACCATCTTTTGCTGCAATTACAGCTGCAAGTCTTTTTGGGGATGTCTCTACCAGCTTGGCACATCTAGAGAGTGACATTTTAGCCCATTCTTCTTTGCAAAATGGCTCAAGCTCTGTCAGATTGAATGGAGAGCGTCCGTGAACAACAATTTTCAAGTCTTTCCACAGATTCTCAACTGGATTCAGGTCTGGACTTTGACTGGACCATTCTAAACACATGAATATGTTTTGATCTAATCTATTCTATTATAGCTCTGGCTGTATGTTTAGGGTTGTTGTCCCACTAGAAGGTGAACCTCCACCCCAGTCTCAAGTCTTTTGCAGACTCTAACAGGTTTTCTTCTAAAGATTGCCCTGTATTTGGCTCCATCCAACTTCCCACAAACTCGGACCAACTTCCCTGTCCCTACTGTAGAAAAGCATCCCCACAACATGATGCTGTCACTACCATGTTTCACGGTGGCGATGGTGTGTTCAGGGTGATGTGCAGTGTTAGTTTTCTGCCACACATAGCGTTTTGCTTTTAGGTCAAAAAGTTTAATTATTGTCTCATCTGACCAGAGCACCTTTTTCCGGATGTTTGCTGTGTCCCCCACATGGCTTCTTGCAAAATTCAAACAGGACTTCTTATGGCTTTCTTTCAACAATGGCTTTCTTCTTGCCACACTTCCATAAAGACCAGAGATTTGTGGAGTGCATGAAGTTGACGTTGTCCTGTGGACAGATTCTACCACCTGATCTGTGGATCTCTGCAGCTCCTCCAGAGTTACCATGGGCTTTTTGGCTGCTTCTCTGATTAATGCTCACCTTGTCCTGTCAGTTTAGGTGGATGGTCATGTCTTGGTAGGTTTTCAGCTGTGCCGAACTTTCCTGACGATGGATTGTAACAGTGCTCTGTGAGGTGTTCAAAGCTTGGGATATTTTTTATAACCTAGCCCCGATTTAAACTTCTCCACAATTTTATCCCTGGCCTGTGTGGTGTTTCTGGCCTCCATATTGCGGTTTGTTCACTAAGGTTCTCTAACAAACCTCTGAGGGCTTCACAGAACAGCTGTATTTATACTGAGGCTAAATTACACAGAGGTGGACTCTATTTACTAATTAGGTGGCTTCTGAAAGCAATTGGTTCCACTAGATTTTAGTCAGGGATATCAGAGTAAAGGGTGCGGAATACAAATGCACACCACACTTTTCAGATATTTATTTGTAAAAAAAAAACAAAAAAACTATTTATCATTTTCCTTCCACTTCACAATTATGTGCCACTCTGTGTTGGTCTATTCACATGAAATCCTAATAAAATATATTCAGGTTTTTGGTTGTAACATGACAAAATGTAGAACATTTCAAGGGGTGTGAATACTTTGGCACTGTATGTGGAATTACTGTTTCAAACATTTTCACATGAGTACTTGAGGTTGTTTTTGTGACCTCATGACCAAAGGTGGTCTACTTGACTTGTACTTGTATTTGTGAAGTGATTCCCTTATTTTTTACACTCTGACAACATTCCATCAACACAACAGGGAATAGGAAAAATGTGTTACCTCTCTAATAATCTCCCATCTAGCTGACTGGCAACAAACATGCTCCTGCTAGCTTGCTTTCTTTAAGCTTCAGTTATATATTTATGGCTTTGTTTGTATATTTTAGAAAACATTATTGCATTTACAGTAAATGATGCAATAAAGACAAAGAAAAGTATAATGTTTTGCGTGTTCCCCATGATTGCCTGGGACAACCACGTTTACGTTTTTGACTTTGTCCTTCTCAGGATTGCCAACGTCCCAGAGCATTTTTTTTCGGACAAAAAACATGGAAAATTTACTGGCGAAAATTGTTTTGCTTGATTTACACGTAAAAAGTCAAAACAGCATGAAATTATCAACCCCTAATATTTACTGGCAGTTGTGAAAAAAAATAAAAAAAATCACAGATTTTTACAAAATGTCCGAAAATTTACTAGTGGTTGCCAATCCTGGTCCTATTTTGCTAGACCTGACTGTGCATATTTTAGCACCCTATTGGCGATACCCACTATGTGTTATTTGTCAATTATGTGCTTTCCACTAATACGTACGTTGGGCCAAGATATGCTCGATGTGTCTGTTTTGTAAACCTCTTTACTAAAAAAAATATATCACAAGTGTGTATAAATATAATAATATAATATATATACATTACATATAAAATGTCCACAAAGAAAGAATTCATTCATTCAGAAAAGGGTGATTTACCTTAGGCTCATTTACATGATGATCAATGTGGGCGCAATGCAAGGAAACTTAAGAAAATAATTGTTTTCTAGGTCTCCTGTGCACAACATACAGCATGTATGCCTTTTTATGCAACGTAATGCACAACAATGTGTTTCAATGCATGTTGTACATAGAGCTGAATTTTGATCTTTTTTTAACTTGCAATAAAAGGTGAAAAAAAAAAGAAAGAAAAACTGTAAATGCTATGTGTTGTGTTTTTTTTTTTTTTAAATACTTCCCTTGCACATGATTGGGTATTTAAATGAACATTATACCCTATTCATTAACACATACACAGTAAATACAAACATTACTACACAAACAGTTTCTATTTCTTTATCAATTCACACCAAACTGTTTTTAAAAGCACAGAAAAAAGATATACAGTGTGTGTGTGTGTGTGTGTGTATATTATATATACACACACAGTCAGAGGAGATTAGTAAAAATGCTTTTTCACAATTTGCAGTTTTGCTTATACATTATGGTTTGTGTTAGCACTTCTGCTCTTTATTGAGCACTTAAAGCTCTTAGGCTGCACACACAGAAAGCTGTCTCCATCAACATTGCAGCACGTATTAGCAAAACACATTGAACAAATAGGCCTCTTTTGCCAGGAATAATAGTAAAATAATGATTGTGCTCATATAACAGAAGACAGACAAAGAGAAGCAGGTGCTTTCTTCAGATGAGATAGGCCCACTGGAAGGCAATGCTTGACGGCAGAGAAAATTCAGCTCAGCTGGAAAATGAGGGCTTGTTGTGACTATTGCGCTATAATATTGGACATACCATGGCTTTTCTGATGAGTGTTTAATATAAAATGAAGCTCTATGCTACTGTCTAGTGTGTGAACTGCAGCCAAAACATGACGGCACCTGCTGACTGGCACGTAGAAGGATTGGGTATAGTTTGCTCCTCTTTCTAAAAGGCAGGGAAGGGCAAATCCGCTGTGAAGTGAATAACACACATTCATGCCAAATATAATAATGCAACAAAATTAAATTTGTGAGACTGACTGCCACCTACTAAACTTTTTGCTGGTCTGGTCCTGAGCTCAGTTTATCGTTATTAAAGCCCCATGACTAAATTTCAATATAATTGCACGGTATAGGAACATTTCTAAATAATGTTGCATATATGGGACTGTTTTGTTTTCATTTAGTTGTTTTAAATTCTAGCGGGCAGGCATCTGGCCTGATGATGCACTGCCCATGAAGTACTTATTGCCCTGGTCGAGTGCGCTCTAAGGCCGCGTACACACGAGGAGACATATCCGATGAAAACGGTCCGCGGACCGTTTTTATCGGACATGTCTCCTGCAGGATTTTGGTCAGGCGGTGTGTACACACCATCGGACAAAAAAATCCCCCCGGACAGAGAACGCGGTGATGTGGCGGTGACGTTGACGCCGCCACGTCACCAAACCAGGAAGTAAAATGCTTCCATGCATGCGTCGAATCCATTCGACGCATGCGGGGGATTTCGGTCCGCTGGTTAGGCGTACTAACCAGCGGACATGTCCGACTGACAGGTTTCCAGCGGACAAGTTTTAAAGCAGGTTTTAAAACTTTTGTCCGCTGGAAACCTGTCCGCTAGGCCGTACACACGATCGGATATGTCTGCTGAAACTTGTCTGCGGACCAGTTTCAGCGGACATGTTAGATTGTGTGTACGCGGCCTAACAGAAAAAGGAGGATTTCTATTTTTCAAACCATGAGCTTGAACTATCACCTCTCGAATCCACCTAGAAATTATGGATTTCGATGCTGCCTGGCCCTTTTTGGGACCCTCTGGCAGAATAAACAAGATATCTGTTTTACGTATCTGAGCAGTTGCTTGCACATAAACCTTTATTGCTCTCACTACATCCAGAGAGTGCAAAAAATGTTCCCCGCCGATTGCGGTTCAGGAAAAAAAAAGGAAGGTAAAACAATATTTTGATTCAAATGAAACATCGATACCACCTTAGGAAGGAAGGTAGAGTGGGGACGCAATACAACTTTGTCTTTGTGACAAACTAAATAAGGCTCTTTACAAGAAAGAGCTGGTAATTCAGAAACTTTCCTAGCAGAGGAGATAGCAACCAAAAAATCTAATTTTCTACTCAAAAGAATTAACGAAATATGGCTAATAGATTCAAAGGGCTGCTTCTGCAAGACCGAAAAAACTAGATTCAAATCCCATGGGCACAAGGGAGGTCTGACTGGTGGATTTACCCCTGAATGAATGCCTGGAACAGGGAATGAGATGTCAGTGATCTCTGAAAGAAAACTGACAGAGCTGAGATTTGACCCTTAATGGTACTCAGGGGCAGTTTCATATCTACCCCCAATTGACAAAAATCCTACTAATGGCATACTTTTGAGCGTTCCACCCTCTGGATTCACACAGGAAACATATACCTTCCAGATTCTATAATAGATGAGCCTGGAGGCCAGCTTTCTAGTATTCATGAGAGTGGAGAGAACTGGGCCGAAGAGCCCACGTTTCTTCAATATGTAGGTTTCAACAGCCAAACCGTCAAATTTAGCCTTCGTAAGGAAGAATGGAACACTTGACCCTGTGATGAGAGGTCTTGGCAGGGTGGAAGAATCCAAGGCTCCCCCACCGCCATCCTTATGATTTTGGTGTACCAGGCTCTTCTGGGCAAATTCAGGGCCACTAGGATAACTGGTATTCCCTCCTTTTTGATTTTGCAAAGCAGTCTAGTCTCTGTAAGAGTGGAACCGGAGGAAATGCATAGATCAGTGAAAACTGATCCCAGGGAATCATTAGTGCATTCGTTCTGAAGGCTAGAGGATCTTTTATGCTTGACACAAAGGTGTCCAACTTCTTGTTGACCCTGGAAGCCAAGCTAGCAAGTCTACGTCCGGGTCCCCCATTTCCGGCATTTAGCCTGAAAAATGTCAGAGGGAAGAGACAATTCTCCTGATAACAGCTGCTGGCAGCTCAGGTAATCCGCTTGCTAATTTTCTACCCCTGGAATAAAGATTGCAGAAAGACAAGGAACAAGACTTTCCGCCCATATAAATATCTGGTTCACTTTTCTCTGAGCATTTCGACTCTGGGTGCCCCCTTGATTGATATAGGCTACCACCGTTGCATTGTCAGATTAAATCCGAACAGGGTAACCCTGTAACATGCGTTTCAAGGTTCTAAGGGCTAGATACACTGCCCGAATTTCCAATAGGTTGATGGGCAGGCTTTTCTCGAACTTGGACCAAGTTCCCTGGGCTGAGGCCTCTTCCAGAGTCGCCCCCCAGCCGGAAAGACTGGCATCTGTAGACACCACCTTCCAGGTGACTGGGAGGAAGGATTTTCCGCTTCACAAATGCTTGTTTTCTAACCACCAGCTGAAGCTTTGGCACACCATTGCCGACAGGTGTATATTTATCTTCGGCTCTGGAAGGAATACTCTGCTTTGGACTGTGTCTATGACCATGCCCAAATACTCCAGCCTCTTCAGGGGTTGCAGAGAGGATTTTTGTAGATTTAGGATCTATCCTAAATGCTCTAGGTATTCTACCGTACTGCGCGAGCTGTGATTTAACCGTGCTACTGACATTTCTACCAGGAGTAGGTCACCTGGTAAGCCATCACCGCTGTGCCCTGTGTTCTTAGGTTTGCCTTTGTAAACACCCGGGGTGCAGTAGCCAAGCCGAAAGGCAGAGCCACAAACTGGTAGTAGCGATGTTCCACTGCAAACCAAAGGAACTTTTGATGAGCAGGATGGATAGGCACATGTAAGTATGCGTCTTTGATGTCTGTTGATGCCAGGAATTCTCTGCCTTGTAGTGTGGAGACTACCGATCGAATAGACTCCATTTGAAAATAGCGAATATTCAGAAACTGATTCAGAGCTTTTAGATCCAGAATGGGTCTGACATCTCTATTTGGTTTTGGAACCACAGAGAGGTTTGAAAAAAACCCTGAACCCTGTTCTATCAGGGGCACTTCCATTATCACCCCTTGGGACAACAAGTGGTCCAAAGCTTGGAAGAAGGGTCTTTTTTAATGGATCCTTGGAGATAATTGAGATCAGGAATTGAAAAGGTGCGATTTCTCGGAATTCCAGTTTGTACCCCAGGGATACTGTGGAAACTACCCATTTGTCCTGGATCTCCACCTGCCAAGTCGCTGAAATTTTCTTAATTCGCCCCTCCACTTGGCCGAGTGGGGGTGCCCCTTCACAAGGGTGCTTTGGGGTTCTGTTTGTTAATTTTTTTGAACCCATGGCTTTTTGCGACCCTAGGTTTGGCTCTGGGTCTTAGCTATTGCAGCTGGCGGAGAAAGCAGTGGCCACTGCCTGGAAGTTGAGGTTCCTGGTAACCGTAGTTTTACCACTTGAAATATTTTGGATACATTTATCCAGATAATCCCCAAACAGTCATTCCCCATAAAAGGGGAAACCAGACAAAAATGTCTTACATGGGGCTTCAGCTGACCAATGCTTTAACCAAAGTATTCTGCGCATGTGCACCAGACGGTAAGCCTGCTGGATAGAATCTCTAATGACATCCACTGTAAAACACAAGGCCCTATGCAGGTTCTCCCATAATTTAACCTAATCTGGAGGAAGATCCTTAAGCCCTTACTTCACTTGCTCCTTCAGGACATACCAACCACTGCCACAGCTGGTTGGGTTACAGCACCAGCCATGAGGAGGAATTAAAAGGGGTTGTAAAGGTTTGTCTTTTATTCTCTAAATTGGTTCCTTTAAGCTAGTGCATTGTTAGTTCATTTACCTTTTCCTTCCATTTCCCTTCTAAATGTTTTTTTTCTTTGTTTCTCACTTCCTGTTTCTCCTCGATAAGCTTTCCACCATCATCCGAGCGGTGGAAAGTCATTTAGAATAGCTTACTGAACACCCTACTGAGGAGGAACAGGAAGTGAGAAATTCAGACAAAGAAAACAAAGAAAAAAAATTAACCTTTACAACCCCTTTAAGTAAGAATTCTAATCTCTTTTCAGAAGGATCCTTAAACACCTCTGCATTATCTACAGGACAAGTTAGGTTCTTATTTACATAAGAGATGGCTGCATCTTCTGTGGGCAGACTCAATTTCTTGGTAAATTTCCTGGGAGGAGAAAAACTCCTATCTGAATGTGGTCTGCGTAGATAAGATTTTCTAATAGGAGGATGAACTGGAAAGGAACATGCAGCCTGTGGGGACTTTAACCACTTAAGACCCAGACCTTTAGGCAGCTAAAGGACCCAGCCAGGTTTTGCGATTTGGCACTGCGTTGCTTTGACAATTGCGCGGTCGTGCGATGTGGCTCCCAAACAAAATTGGCGTCCTTTTTTCCCCACAGAGCTTTCTTTTGGTGGTATTTGGTATCTGCAGTTTTTATTTTTTGCGCTATAAACAAAAATACAGCGACAATTTTTAAAAAAATTCAATATTTTTTACTTTTTGCTATAATAAATATGCTCCAAAAATATATAAAAATATATTTTTTCCTCAGTTTAGGCCGATACGTATTCTTCTACCTATTTTTGGTAAAAAATAAATCGCAATAAACGTTTATCGGTTGGTTTGCGCAAAATTGATAGCGTTTACAAAATAGGGGATAGTTTTATTGCATTTTTATTCGTTTTTTTTTTTTTTACTACTACTTTTTCGTGACTGCGACATTATGGCAGACACTTTGGACAATTTTGACACATTTTTGGGACCATTGTCATGTTCACACCAAAAAACGCATTTAAAATGCATTGTTTATTGTGAAAATGACAATGGCAGTTTGGGAGTTAACCACAAGGGGGCGCTGAATGTTGTTTTTTTTACTAAAGGGCCCAGAGGTTTCTTTTTTCTTTTTATTAAAAGGCCCCAGATGGCAACCCCCCTTTTTTTATGTATTTTTTATAAATGTTAAATATATAGATATATATATCTATATATTTATATATAGATATATATATATGTTGTTTTTTTTACTAAAGGGCCCAGAGGTTTCCTTTTTATTAAAGGGCCCAGAGGTCCCTTTTATATATATATATTTTTCTTTATTTCTGCTTTTTTGTGTAAAGGCCCCCCCCCCCCGCTTCTCAATTTGCGGCGGTAGCGACCCCCCCCCCCCCCCCCATCCGGCTGCTACTGGCCATAGGACGGTGGAATGTGTACCCGGGTACATGTGTCAAAACAGGTGGCAACCCTACGCACGGCGCCCCTGTTGCCCATTGCGCCCTGTGCGGGCGCACAGCCCGCACACCCCAAAGGCCGGCCCTGGGTGAACGCACTGCTTCAGCATAACATTGCACCTGCAGTTTAAGAACCTGAGAGGCCAAAAAAGGTTCCTCTGAAACCCTTGATCCATTCGACTGCTCCTCATCCCTTTTCCCGATGGAGATAAATCCTCATCCTCCTCATCCGATCTTTCAGAAGGGTCTAAAGCAACAGAAGGTGACCTGCTTCTCTTTTTATCCCTTTGAGAGGAAGCTGCGATTAAAGTAGCGATTCACCCTTCTAAGTTGTTCAAAGCTGCTGCTAAAGTGTCTTCAGTGACATATGCAGGAGCTGGCAAAACAGGAGAGGCTCCTATGCCAGACAACGGCAATGGCTCATCCTGTGCAGGTGCTTCCGGTCTTACAGGGGAGGCTGGGACTGGGCAGGAATGGGTAGAACCCCCCCCCGATTCAGGTGGTGATGCTTTTGGGCCCTTTTTTGTCCCTGAATTCCTCCTATGGGAAGACATATAGTCCTGTGCTACATTAGAGGTTCTAAAAAACTTGCTAAACTAGCGCAGTCCTGTATGCAATAATAACAGCAACTAATCGCACAGCCTGATGCCGAGTAGGTGTTCAGGGTGCCTGTATCCAACACACAGAGAGCTTATGTGACCCCGAGCTGCTGTGTCTGTTTGCAGATCTTGCAGCCATCTGAGGTTTGTTTCAAAAGATCCCAGCACCGCGTATGCGCACTAGAGCGGCGTACACGCCAGCATGCCCGCACACGTGACCATGCAGTGGCGTAACCAGAGTCATGGGCGCCCGGGGCAGATTTTTTTTTCCGCCCCCCCCCCCCCCTTATATAAACATGATATCAGGGCTGAAGTGTGGAGCTCCCTATTAAGCTATGGACCGGGCCGGGCCAACACTTTACTCCAGCGGAGTCCCAGCCTCAGCCTGTGGCAGAGGCAGGGTGTATGCTGGGGAAGACTTGGGACATGCAGCCTGTCCCAGGTCTTCCCCAGCACACACCCTGCCTCTGCTAAACCATTCTCTCCCTGCATCACATCCCAGTGACACTTACTTGCTTGGCTGAGCGGGAGTCCCTGCTGCAAAGTGCGTCGCCATCTTGGAGCCTCCGCAGCGCGTGACGGTGTTATGCCAAACAGGGCATCCCGCTGGGAGGTACCGGCGGGGGGCTGTGCGCTCAGTGGAGGAACTGCTCACTATACTATCCGCAGAGCTGCCAGTCGCTGGCGCCCCCCTCAGCTCAGCGCCCAGGGCAGGCGCACCCCCTGCCCCCCTGGTTGTTACGCCACTGTGACCATGCCACCTTCCCGGCCATGAACATGTTAGGGGAATGGCGGCCGTATTGGCAATCATGCAGGAAGGGGCAGAGGAAGGAGCACTCTCCTGGGACCCAGCCACAGGTACAAAGTGGATGAGCCTCTTGGTCACAGAAAAGCCTACAGCTGAAGGAAAGCTCTCTCACTGTTGCTGCCGACAAGCAAGTCTCTGTAAAAAAAACTTTCAGCTCTTTACTCCCTCATGTGGCAGATACAGGCAAGACATCCTTACTCAGAAAAGAAAGTCCTTAAAGTGTATTCAACTTTAGGATCTTTCTGGCTTACCTTTTCCCCGCCGCAGGACTGCTGAAGACCAGACAGACCAATCTTCACCCATCTCGGTGGGTATGTTGTGCCAACCTTTAGGGTTATGGGTTCCTACTTAAAAGGATACTTCTTCCCTGGACCTTGAAAAAGACTCTGCCAGAAACTTTTACGCTCTTTAGCATATAGCAAAAAGTACTGCATCCCAGAGCCTAGTCCTCCAAAGAGACATTACAGGCAAAACCTTGATCTTCTGCGAGGTCTGGGTACCATGCATTATAGGCGTATAAAGATAAGCGTTTTTGGTTGGATCCGTTTGCGCAGCTCTTTACCCCCCCCCCCCCCCCAGAGGGATCTATTAGCATAGCCTCTTCTTAGCACATTCTTAGTCGCGACCATCACCTTAGACACTGGCAAAAAACAGAGGTACTTCCCTTGTGGGAGGGGTTAGAGGGGAACTTGTCTTCATTGGGTATGCCAGTGTCCAATCACCTCTGGTGAACTATACAATCCACTATGTAATGACTAAAGGCTCTGTGTCCCGTGGTGTACGATAAAGATTTTTTTTTTTTTTTTAAAGAGATTATTATTTAGAAGAAGCAAATGCTGATTTTATAGCCAAATTCAACTGATGACAGAGCTCCTGGATCCACTCTAATGTTTCATAAACATATGTTGTAACAACCATGTTGCTGTCCTGCACATGGTTTTGATCGACAAATTGACTCCCGCCACACAGGAGACAGAAACGTATCTGGTGGAATATACCTTTATTGTTGAAGGAGGTTCTAGCCCCTTTGCCTTCTGTATGAGTTTAACTATCCATGAGGCTATTGTTCTTGCGGATGCTTCTTTGCCTTTGTTCTTGCCTCAGGGAATTATAAGCCTGGATGTGTCCCTGAAGGGTACTGTGGCTTTGAAAATAGCATCTTAAAGTGGAGGCAATATCAAGGTCATGAAGCGAATCTGAATCCTGATCTGAAAACGTTGGAAGTGACCATGGTTTCGATATACTAGAGTAAGATGCGATTTTGGGAATGAATCCTCATACTGTTCTGAGCTCTAGTCTGTCCAGATAAAAGACCATACGATTGTGATCTGCTTCTAAAGCTCGTAGCTCTGAAACTCTTCTGCCGGATGCTATGGCTATTTTAAAAATACAGTTTCAAAGTTAGGTTCCACTGCGATGCTAACTCTGAAGGGACAAAAAGGTTGGTTGGCTAAAGATTCTAAAAAACGATAGGTCCCAGGTGGGAAAGATTTTTTTATATGGCGGACACATTTTTAAGATTTGGATTATTAGAGACTTTTTGGCCCATTTGCTGGTTGCCCAAATTGCCGCCACCTGCACTTTAAATGTGCTTAGCTTTAGACCTAAGTTTAGGCCTGTTTGCAAAAACTCAATCAGGACTGAAGCTTCTGCCACTGACAAAAGACTTGAATTTGTTCCACACCTTGTCATGCATACTGTTTGTTGATGGCTGCAATAGAATGGACATAGACATCCCTGCAATAGAAGAAACGGTATTATTGGAATCCTGACCGGAGGCTAGATACTTAGCGACATTGCTGTGGGAACCAAGGGCTTCTTAGCCAGTATGGTAGGACTGTTATTACCATTATGGTTGCTAGCGTAAGTCTCATCAGAAATTTTTGGATAGGAGGCCATGGGAGGGGAAGAGGCATATGCCAGCCTGCAGCCTGGTCAGTTTGGTATTGATGGAAAAGGTTAAATTGCGCTCATTAATACAATCAAAAATAGCTGCGATCATAAAAGTGTTATACAACACAAGAATACTGTAACCAAAAAATGAGATCGCGCTGAAATTTACATGTAAATAACTCCAACCGGCTATTACAACATGTATATAGATAAATGTTATCTAAGTGGTTTTGCTAATTCAGCATGTGCACAGATAAAACATTTCCAAAATATAGATAAATATCTCCAACGTAAATGTCCATCAACATATGGGTGAGTTCATCGATAGATATTCCCACAGGTGCCAAAATCACACGGTTGGAAAAGTGTGGTATAGAAAGAACCTCCACCGAAGTCATATAAAGCCTCTTACCAGACAGACATATATTATGGGCATAATATAGTTAATGCTGCTCCTTAGCAATCAGGGAGAGATCCAATGCGGACAGCCTGGTTGTCAGATTTAGGTATGAGGTGTCTCCGAATTTTCCACAGACATAAAAGGACAAGAAGCCTCACATAGCATAAAATCCTTATTTATTTGAATAAAACAAAAGTCTTGCACTTACATCAAGTTGCAGAAATCAAGGCGAAAGAACGTTCTGACGTCACCGCGTGTTTTCCATCTCTCTACCCGGAATACGGGCTGTGTATTCAAGCCGGCCGGCTGATGTGTTTTTTCGCCTTGATTTCTGCAACTTGATGTAAGTGCAAGACTTTTGTTTTATTCAAATAAATAAGGATTTTATGCTATGTGAGGCTTCTTGTCCTTTTATGTCTGTGGAAAATTCGGAGACACCTCATACCTAAATCTGACAACCAGGCTGTCCGCATTGGATCTCTCCCTGATTGCTAAGGAGCAGCATTAACTATATTATGCCCATAATATATGTCTGTCTGGTAAGAGGCTTTATATGACTTCGGTGGAGGTTCTTTCTATACCACACTTTTCCAACCGTGTGATTTTGGCACCTGTGGGAATATCTATCGATGAACTCACCCATATGTTGATGGACATTTACGTTGGAGATATTTATCTATATTTTGGAAATGTTTTATCTGTGCACATGCTGAATTAGCAAAACCACTTAGATAACATTTATCTGTATACATGTTGTAATAGCCGGTTGGAGTTATTTACATGTAAATTTCAGCGCGATCTCATTTTTTGGTTACAGTTTGGTATTGATAGCTGTAGTGAATAGATCCAGTTTGGGGAGACCCCATTGCTCTACAATCCAATTGAATATCTTCTGGTGTAGAGACCATTCGTTGACATCAGCATGCGAGATAAAGAATCAACCTCCGAGTTTAGATAGCCGGGAAGATAGACCGATCTTAGGTCTCTTAGATTCCTTTGTGCCCATAGGATAATGGGTTCCACCTCCTCCAGTAGGGAGTTGCTGTGTGTTTCCCCTTGGCAGTGTATGTATGATACCGCAGCTTTGTTGTCCATTCGAAGCAGTACTGCCTTCCCTGTGATCTCAAATTTTAGGGGGAATAGTAATGCAAGATAGGCTGCCTGAATATCCGGGATATTTTATACAACACCAGGTGTGCTGAAAGCCCATCTTCCCTGAACTGAAATTTGGTTTCAGTGTGCCCCCGCCCCCCAGCCTGCCACACTGGCGTCTGTGGCAACTGTGGTCCTGTAGACATGCCCCAATGAACGCAATTTTATTAGTGTCTCTCTCTTTTCATCCACCAATGTAGACTCCTGTGCATTAGACTTGTCAGATGTATGGGTTGGGATAAATGGTGCTTGTTCCAAAGCCACAAGAACTCCAACTGCGCCCAGGGCACCATAGGATACAAGATGACATCAGCCCTATCAGGCGCAGGCAATTTGAAGCTGTCAGGCAAGACCTCACTCTCACTTTCATCTTCCGAATTATGTTTGTTACCTTTTGAGGGAGTAAGGGACACAGTCTCCCTCATCGTATTGAATAGAGTGCCTAAAAAAAAAAAATCATCTCCTGAATAGGAGTAAGGCTACTCTTCTCCTGATTTATCTTCCAGCTGAACTCTGCTAGTGTAGATAACAAAATGCCCCTGTGTTCCACCAACTGGATTGGCTCTTTCGCTAGAAGAAGAATATCGTCCAAGTAGTGATATTTTCAGGAACCATTAATCAGACGGAGACAGAAAATGTTGTATAAATCACACCTTTTAATATAGTGGTAAAAATTGTAAAAATAGTAAACGTATTAAAAACATAGCCAGGTGTCACATACCTTGCGGGTAAGTGCAGCGGTTCCCTGAAAGTGGTACAGGGAGAGCAGGGCTCAGAGAAGCTTGGTTTGTCAGGAAGAGCTGGTCATCTGTCATCTGATGAACTGTAAAGCTGGTGTGCTTGCGGAGTACCAGGTAAGCTTGACAGAGTAGCAAAGACAGAAACAAGGGCCAGGCCAGGGGTCATACACAGTTTGGATGTTGAGATTGGATAGCCGGGGTCATACACAGGAAGATGGAACTGTAGCAAATTCGATAAGCCTAGCCAAGGTCAGACACGGTGGAGCAAGACAGAGCGAAGTCAGAAGTACAAGCCAAAGGTAAATCAAGAGATCAGGATCACAGGTGAGAGCAAGCTGGGTCAATAACAGATGTTCAATCAGGATACACAGAATCAAGGGGAAGATAATCCAGAAATGAGTGGCTCCAGCAGTAGGCTTAAATAGACCAGGAAGTATGTGATCAGGTTACAATGCGGAATTACCACCCACATTAGTCACACTGTGCACCATGGCAGCATTATTTGAAGATCAAGGAAATTAATACATAGCTGGCTGCATTCCATAGTGAATTTTAGATTAAATGTATTGATGGCTAGAATATCCAAAAACTGTGCTAATTCTGCCCGAGTGCCAGACGAGAGAAGTAGGACATCACAATTGAGAAGTTCCAAAATAAACACATTGTACTGATGTGCCAGATTGCCTCTCTCTCAAGAGACTGCCTATAACCTGAATACCTTTAGAATAGGGAACAGCTCTCTATGTCAGCCATTCTCAACCAGGGTTCTGTGGAACCCTGGGGTTCCTCCAGAGGTTGCTAGGGGTTCCTTGAGCTGTGGCTAATGAACCACCTTTTTGATGGCGCCTACAGAGTTCAAGGTTCAGCATCACTTAGAAAAGCCAGCAGCATGACACCAAATATATTTTTGGCTGCCTTTAAGGGTGGCATTCTGAGCACCATTTTAAGGGGGGGGGGGGCATTCTTCCCATTGGCCACCAGTATAAGGGGCATTGTTCCTATTGACCCATGATGAATTGCTTTTCGTAAGGGTTCCCCGAGACCTAAAAATTATTTATGGGGTTCCTCTAGGGTTAAAAGGCTGCTCTATGTCAATAGCTTTGTAATAAATCGATCATATCTTTTACGTAAGAAGTTAAAGAGGTTACATGAGGATGGAGATACTGGTCAATCATTGCACTAGCATTCGCTGTCAGACTTTGGTATCCAGATACAATGGATCTGCCTGGTGGATCAACCATAAATTTATGCAATTTGGGAAGGGCATACATTGTAGGTATTTTGCGTTCTTTGGTGTTCCAATTATGTTTATTGAAAAAGTATATTACAACAAAACAAAAGCATCTCCACATATTCAGAGAGTGTTAGCAAACACCAACAAGGTCCACATATCAATACATGTGCAATGCAGTATTTAACAGAAATATTGGAATAAGAAAATTAAGGAAAATTCCAGGGTACAACACAAAGTGTAATCCAGTATAAACAGCATAAATAATCAACCCTAACCCTAGGAAACCCAAGGACTACCAGCCAAGGGTCCCTGATCATGAAATCCTTAACCCATCTCACTGCCAATGTTACAACCTAGACGGGAGGACCCATGTTTAAGAGCTTCTGTAAGGAGGGTAGAGGTGAAAAGGAAAAAGAAGAAACAAAGATGAAAAAGAAGAGAAGAAAAAAAAAAAAGGAGGGGGACAGATAAGAGCAGCCGACCAGCAGCCTGAGATCATTTAGATAGAACCGTATCTACATCGCCAGCGATCTTAGATCGTTAGTTAGATAAGCAAGCCATGGGTCCCAAACCTTATGAAACATCTTCATTTTGTCCTGAACCAGCACCGTCAGTTTCTCATTTAACATCAACCATGACAATTTACTTTTAAGCTGATCAAATGGCAAGGAGGCGGAACGTCAATTCCTAGCTATTGTAATCTTAGCTGATATAAAAATAAATGTAAGCAATCGCCTTTGGGCTCTAGAGGCCACTTGTCACCCAAAAGAGCCCGTTTCGCAGATTTAATCATATTCAACTGAGTCAATGAGTAAATAAAATCGAGTTTTATCGGGGAATGTTCCGACCAAGGGGTAGTTGAAATTTTTGCTGAAGTCACATATCGAAGCAAAGGGGTACGGACCAAGAGATGATCTATCCTAGATTGGGTCCTTTTGCGTTGAGATTCCATGTATTTTTATCGATGAGTTCCCTTTGAAAAGCTTTTGTAATTATCGTATAGTATTCTAAATTGAAGTTTTTAATTACAGATTAGAATATGGGGCGATACCATTCTTTGTTGTTGAGAATTTTCTGACACATAGCTTCGTAATTGGCGGTATTCATAACTACTACGTTGCCACCCTTATCTGCTGGTTTTATTACAATCCAATTGTTAGTTTGAAGAGATTTGAGAGCCGTTTTCTGCTTAAAAGAAAGATTGAGCACTGCTATAATCTCACTTCCTCCTTGTAGCTATAAGAAATATAAGAAAAAACGAGCTGCGCAATGAATGTGAGTGTATCCAAATGAGCCAATGTCATTGAAACACAAAAAAATATATAGTAATCAATGATAATCCAATCGACAAATCTCAGTTTAGTGAAAAAATTTCCCGACTGTACATTAGTCCAATATAATGCGAAAAGTGATCAAATAATCCCTGTAATGAAACCAGAAAATGACATCTGATATATGACCAGTATAATGAAGATGAACAGTCCTCCTATAGATAAGTTGATGACATCAAATAACACTAAACCCAAGAACAGTGACGTGATAGGAAAGAGATCCTCCACCTTCAAAATGACTGCCTCTTACCAGAGGTGAAGATCCCAACTGGAGATCTTCTCTTAGCGAGTGGCCAATAACCCAGCCTAGGTGTCTATGTAGCTGAATGTCTCCTCTCCAATAATGCCTCAGTCCACAGCCACTCACAAACAGTCACAAGTGAGCATAGCCAAATGAGGAAAAAGAAAAGGCAGACATCACGTAATCCAGTTAAGAAGTTTTAATAAAAGAAAGGGTTAAAATGCACTTACAGTGTGAAGATAAAAATGTGTGTATGAAATAGTATAGCCGCTGGCTAACACAGCCCTTTCCTTCCGGGACCTTCGTTGTTTAGTGGTGACGTCAGCACGCCACTCCTCCCTACGTTGTTTCGTCAAACCTGACTTTGTCCAGGTGAGGGGGAGATTTTGTGCTGGGGGGTGTATTTGCTAGCAGGGGAGGATTTCAGAGGGGGAAGGATTTGTGCTAGGAAGGGAAATTTAGATGGGGGGGGGAGTTGGGATGGAGAAGGATTTGGCTAGGAGAGGGAACTTGGATGGGGGGTGGGGGGTGATTTGTGGGTAGAGGATTTAAAGCCTATAGACCACTAAACTCTGCCTCACAAACTACATTTTAGGGCTTGTTAACACCAGCTGCAGTGCAGCAACATGTACGAAAGCATGCGTTTTTCCACATCACACACAAACGCACTGCCTTAATGGCACCCCCACACATCTAGCAAATGTGCATGCATTCACACCTGCTAAAATGCATGGTACCGCAATATTAAAATTCATACCATAACCTTTTTTGCATGTTTTATGTACATAGAACAACCCATTTAAAAACACGGAAAAAAGCGCAAAAGTGCACGCTCAGATGCACCTCCTGGTGTCAGTGAGTCCTCAGACTGTTGTGCCCCTATATTGTGTATATTTCTAAAGGGTGCCTTGACTGAAAAAAGGTTGAGAATCACTTCTTTAAAGGGTACAGTCAATTATTAATATGTAACATTACTGAGAAGAACAGCAGGTGGCGCTTTAATCATAGCTTATAAATGAAACCTGTACTGGGGCTGTATGCCATCTTCTATAGCTGACTGCTCCTTAGGAAAACACAGGCTTCTTGCTGTCATGCTAATTGAACAACTTCATTATATCCCCACCCAACTTGGAACACATATGCAGATTATGACCCTGACTATTCTTATCTGCATGCTTTTTCAAGGTGTGCGTTTCAGAATCTTAAAGTCAAATTACCATGAAAGGTCCACTTTAAATGTGTTGTGGGACGCTATTGTTTTAAGCTGAACTATACTCCCCTCCCTCACTGCCACCTACAACTCTGCCCTGCATGATCTCCCACCATCTTGACAGGCAGCACTGGAATAACATAACCCATAGGGGCGCATTCATCCCAGTAGGTGCCGAAAAACCCACACGAGCGACTCATGCACAGCTGAGCATACACTGTAAAAGTCAGACCATTGGTTTTTCTGGCTAATGAAAGGAACAACGGGTACTTTGTGGTGCATGCCATTAGGGAGTACTGTAACCACTTGCTGACTAGCTCGTGTACATATACTGCGGCAGGCTGGCTCTCCTGCGTGAATCGAAGCATGTCCACCAGCGACCCGCGATAGCGGTGAGGAGAGGCAAAACGGGGAACTGCCTATGACATGTCAGAGATCTACTGTTCCCAGTGATCGGGAACAGTGATCTCTGTCATGTACCAGTAAGCCCATCCCCCCTACAGTTAGAACACACTGAGGGAACACACATAACCTCTTGATCGCCCCCTAGTGTTAACCCATTTCATGGCAGTGACATTTTTTATATTGATCAGTGCATTTTTATAGCTGTCACTGGTCCCCAAATAGTGTAATTTGGGGTCAGATTTGTCCTCCGCAATGTCACAGCTCGGCTAAAATTCACAGATTGCCGCCATTACTATAAAAAAAACTCCCTGAATCGATCCCGTACTTTGTAGACGTGAAGATAATATTTGTGTAAACCAATCAATAAAGCCTGTTTCGATTATTTTTTTTTACCAAAAATATGTAGAAGACTACATATCGGCCTAAACTGATGAATACATTTTTTTTTCATATTTTTGTTTTGGGGGGGGGGGGGGGGAATATGTATTTGGAAAGTAAAAAAAAATTGGTCTTTTTTGTTTATAGTGCAAAAAATTAAAACCACAGAGGTGATCAAATACCACCAAAAGAAAGCTCTATTTCTGGGGAAAAAAAACTAAGCTTAACCACTTCAGGCTCGCGCTACTGTCGGATGACGGCAACAGCGCGGGCCTGAATATCCAACATGCCGTCATTTGACGGCATGTCCTTCAGGCGTTCCCAGCGCGCGCTGTAGAGTGCGCTGCGGGGAAGCCCTGTGTTGTCCGTGTCCCTTGGACACGGGCAATCACAGATCGCGGCGAACGGCCAATCAGAGTGGCCATTTGTGATGCGATCTGTGGGCGAATGAGAGATGATCAGCCCGATCTGTGTTCCTTCCTACATTAGGGACACAGATCGGTCACCCCCCCCAGTCACCCCCCCCACAGTTAGAACACACCTAGGATACACATTTAACCCCTTCCTCACCCCCTAGTGTTAACCCCTTCAATGCCAGTCACATTTATACTGTAATTAGTGCATATTTATAGCACTGATCGCAGTATAAATGTGAATGGTGCCAAAAATGTGTCAAAAGTGTCCGATGTGTCAGTACGAATAAAAATCGCAGATCGCCGCTATTTCTAGTAAAAAAAAAAAAAAAAAATTCTCTCCCCTATTTTGTAAGCGCTATAACTTTTGCGCAAACCAGTCGCTTATTGCGATTTTTTTTTTTTTTTTACCAAAAATATGTAGAAGAATACGTATCGCCCTAAACTGAGAAAAAAAAATGTGTTGTTTTTTTTTAATTGGGATATTTATTATAGCAACAAGTAAAAATTATTGTATTTTTCTTCAAAATTGTCGCTCTTTTTTGTTTATAGTGCAAAAAATAAAAACCGCACAGGCGATCAAATACCACCAAAAGAAAGCTCTACTTGTGGGGGAAAAAGGATGTAAATTTTGTTTGGGAGCCACGGCGCACGACCGCGCAATTGTCAGTTAAAGCGACGCAGACTCAGACTCGCATGATGGCGTGCACGTGAGTACGTGACGCACCTGTAGGTGGGAGGAGCCATGGGACTGCCGGGTCGGACACCAACCAGGGGAGAGGACGGGTCCGCGGACAGCGCGAGGACAGATCGAGCGGAAGGGTGGGGGAGGCTGAGGGAGATGTGGACAGCGCGAGGCGAAAATGACCGTGACACACGATCAGCCCCGCTGCGCTCCGATATCTAACAGCAGCCGTCCCGGTAAGCAGCGTGGTGTGTAGGAGTTGCGCGGCGCAGCTTGAACACCTCTCACCTTCCTCACCTTCCTCCCCTCCAAGTCAACATTCGTGGGAGTCGAGATCAGCGGACGCACTAGGAGACAAGAGCTGCTCCGTCCCGCTTCCCCTGTACTGTGCCGAAGCCCCCCCCCCCACTGCAAAGGCTAACGATCAATGCTTTCTAACCCCCCTCATTCTCCCTGTTAACATCTCGGGAGGAAAAGTCCAATGGATGTAGCAGAGAAGCTGGAATGGTAAGCCCCCTGTGGAAGAGACAGACACGGACAATTAAAAGAAGACCAGTGCTGAAGGTATGACATTTTCCCTTACTTTCATCTAATATAAAAGAGGAGACTGAATGAAGATGGATCAGAAGGGCTTATAAAAAAAAAAAGAAGTATATGATTCCTTACTGTATATAGGGACTATAGGGAGGAACATATTTTTTCTTTTTTACAAAGTCCTGGGACCCACCCAAAGGTATTATAGAAATTACTATCATTACTGCTATGGAAATGATCTGATCTGGCATATTATATATAGTGTGTACTGTACATATATTGGAATTGAGTATATTTCTGAAGTACCAAGGCTTAATGATGAGGGGGCCGGGATAACCCTGCCTGAAGAAATACCGTTTGTGACTAGGCGCAGAGGAAACGGAAGGCAGGGGAAAGCAGCGAGCACTTGGGGAAGTGTAACGAGTTTTTATAAAAAAAGGGGGGGGGGAGATGCTTGGAGCTTAACCAAAAAGGGATAACGAGTAGAAATACTCAAGATACCAAATAAATTTCTCCCCTTACCATCTGCTCTCCTAGGACGACCTGAGAGCCTCGTCATCCACTGACCCATCCTGAACACTCGGTACAAAAGGTCAAATAGAGATTCGTAGGTCCCTCAGGACCTAGTGGGAGGAAATAGGGGGGCTAGACTCCAGGGATCAAACTGAGTAAGAGAATCAGAAGGAGAGTTCATACCATGCAAAGGATGACAAGCAGATCGACAAAGGGGGGCCCCCCAAAAACACCCCCGAATGTACCAAGTAACCCAACAGCAACAAGCTCAATTAGACAATACATGACAAAAGAGGATAGCCCACGATCCCAGGATACAAAAAAACAACAGCAACAAGCAAACAAAGACAAAAAGATCGACAACAAGAACCCCCAAAATAAGATCTTAAAGGAAAAACCTATAGAATCAAGGGAAGAAGGGACCTTGGGTAATGAACCAGAGTGCAGCTGGACAGACGAACAAAGATCAGAGGAACTAGGTCCATCAAAGAGCGAAATGGCAGAGATGTTGTTGAGGTTGGAAAATGTCATCAAGGGAGAAATACAAACACTACGGACGGACCTAGGACATCTTCTCTCTAGAATAGAGTCCGTGGAAGAGAAAACCGAAAAGCAAGAACAAGATTCCATACTCCTAAAAGATCAAATAGAACAGATAAAATTACAACAGAGGCATATCTTCTATAAATTGGAAGACCAGGAAAATAGAAACCGAAGAAAAAATTTAAGAATTAAATCAATACCGGAAGAGCAAGGGGAGGAGCTGAGGAAGATTATCCAGGAAATATTCAATCCATTACTGGAAAGACCCCCAGAAGATCCAATCAGGATAGACAGAGTACACCGCATTGGTAATCCCAGAAGAACAGACAATGAGAGGATAAGAGATGTAATAGTAAGATTTAGGTTGTTTGAAGAAAAGGAAAAGATCTGGAAAAATTTAAGAGGAAAACCACATATGGTATATAGAGGATCAGAGCTCCAGATTTTCTCCGACCTAGCATCAGAAACACTGGCAAGACGACGACTATTAAAACCTCTTAATACTGTTAACAACTCAGAAAATTAAATACAACTGGGGTTTTCGGGCCTGCTTAATAGGGATCAAGGAAGGAAAATCAGCTGTCCTGAGATTCCCGGAAGACCTTAAAACATTTTGCAGCAAATTGGATATTCAAATTCCGGACCTCCCTGGTTGAGAGTTAAGTTCCAGGTCCCATCTAGAGTGATCTGAGCCAAATCCAAATTGGAGGTTGGCCCAGAGGCCGATAGATGGCCGATAGGGGGGGAGGGAGGGAGGGGGAGGGAAAGGGGGAAGGGGGTGGGGGGGGAATGGGGGGAGGGGAGGGGGGGGAAGGGAGGGAGGGATGGAGAGGGGAGGGGGGGGAAGGGAGGGAGGGATGGAGAGGGGAGGGGGGGAAGGGAGGGAGGGGGAGGGGGGGAAGGGAGGGATGGAGAGGGGAGGGAGGGATGGAGAGGGGAGGGAGGGAGGGTAGGAGGTTTATCTCACCAATTGAATAGAGAAAAGGTCCCAATGGGGCTTTGAAACAGCTGATGTGAAGTAAAGTGGCAATGCAACGTCTATGGTAAAAACGTTTTATTACAAAAGTGATTCAATGACATAAAAATTAGGGGTATACAAGGGATGAGTTGCGGCAGAGTAACAAAGATTAAAATATCCATAACATTTCCAGATAAGTAATCAAATACATAGCCTGAATAGTGGCAGGCAGGTGTATATTCCTAACGCGTTTCGACCATTCGGTCTTCTTCAGAGGATTGTGGCTGAAAGAGATTTAATATTATAAATAGGTGTGTACAAAAAATCTTTATTTGTCTCTGTGTCCTCCCTATGGAGTCTGTCCCCTTATAAAAAGGGGGGAAAAACGGGGGTACAAAGACTCCCAAATCCACAGGGAAGATATAGGCACAGAGAACAACATAAATATAGTAGGTTTAAGGGAGAAGAGATTTCCTTCTCCCTCCCACAGTAATCAAAAATTCATCATCAACAGCAACATATATTTACCCAGAAATTTGAGTTATGGGGCATCCAGGTGTGGTCCGATGCGGTCGTGGGATGCAAGGGTCCAAAGCTGACGGTATTCCCGATCAGTCCCCCAGTTTCGCCCAGTCCTCAACGTGACCGCCCAAGAGTGGCCCTCAGCCACTTATGAGGAAGCACCAGACAGAAATGGTAGCACCCGGGCAGACCCGAGGGGTGAAGAAAAATGGGATTTAAAAGGTAGGAAAAAGAAATCCTAGAATTAAGTAGAGTAATTAGTATCAGGGGTGGCCAATGCATGGGTATAAATTTCGTAGAGATCTTCAAAGGATGAGATAATGGAGGTCCAGGGGGTGAGGGTGAGGTGAAAGCAAACAGGAGTGGGTGGGGTTGGGAAGGGGGAAAAAAGGGGAAAAAAGGGGTGGAAACGGGAAAGTGAAATGGGCTGGGAAGGAGAAGGGGTAGGGAGAAAGAATGGTCGTGATGGTGAAGTGAAAGGGGAAATAGTAATAAAATGAAATAAGGAAAAAGATAGAGGAATGAAGATGAAGGTATGGGAGATGAAGGTATGGGAAAGGGGATGGGGAAGGTGAGTGTGAATAGGGAGAAGGGATTGAGGACAAGGAATGAAGAAAGTAAGAGAAGAAGAAAAATGAAACGTAAAGTGAATAAGAGTGCAGATGAGGAATGGGGAAGGCGTTAAACAAAAAGGAAAGTAGGGAAGTGCAAAAACTGAGAAAATGCAGAGCTGGTGAAAAAGAAGGAGGGGAAGAGAGGGAGTTGGGGAGAAGAGACAAGGGGTGGTGAAATGGAGGAAAGGCTGGGAAATGAGGAGTGGGGAACAGTGGGGCTGGGATAAAGTATGGATGAGAGAATAATGAGTGAGAGGTAGGAAGTGACAGAACTGGGGTCGAGGTGTGAATAAGGGGCTAAGAAGGGGGATGGAAGGGAAGGGGAAGAAAGGGGAAGAAAAGTGAAGAGAAAAAGGAGTTAGGGATGAGGGGTGTGTAGGGAATGTGGAAAGTGGTGAAAAACGTGATGGGAATGGACAACAAATGTGACAGGAAGAGAAGTGAGGGGAAGAAAAGTGAAGAGAAAAAGGAGATAGGAATGAGGGGTGTGTAGGGAATGTGGAAAGTGGTGAAAAACGTGATGGGAATGGACAACAAATGTGACAGGAAACTAGGGGAGTGGAAGTGCCAGTGAGGAAAGGGCAAAAAAGACAAGAAGTGAGAGGAAGGTGAAAGGTGACTGAAATCCAGAGTGGCTGACAATTGGAAGTGCAGGAGGAAGTGGTGAAATGAGGAGGCTAGGTAAAACAAACCAGGGTTACCTCCAATATTTCCACTTTTAACAGAGGTGTTGGAAGTGAGATGCTATCTATATGTGAAAAGAGTATTGGAAATAAAAACATTTAAATATAAAAATAGGGTAGTATTGTCAATTAGCTGAAAGAGAATAGGTAATGTAGGTAAAGTAACTTACCAACTGGCTGGACACTGTCACTCATGGAGATGCCGCATGCTTCTCTGAGTGCCTGCGATCGGATGCGGAAATAAATACCGCTCACGATCCCGGAATTGGTCCAGCTAGTCCCACGTGTAGTGGGAGGAGACAAGGTATGTCTCCCTTGTCACACCTGGTGGTCTGCCGGTGCCTAGTAAATGTCACGGTGGTTCTCCCGGCGTGGGCGAGGTTCGAGCGAAGCCGACACTGCCGTCGCTTCCGCATGACGCATCTCAACGTGCAGCGTCACTGCGGGCGCCAGACGGCGCTCACGCAGTGACGTCACGGCGTCTCAGAAGCGATCGCTCACGCCGCCAGCAGGGAGGGATTCGCATCCACTCGGGCGGCAACGCCGCCCTGTGGATACAACACACATTGCGCCAACGACGCGTGTATCTCCCGCCCTGCTGGGAAGTGACGGGGGGGAAACTCAAGGACAGGAACAAGGAGGAGGCGGCTAGGGGGCCGAAGGGGAGATAGCAGCCTGAGGACCCACACACCACAACGCATCGGGACTCCACTGGAAAGAACATAACAAAATTATATATATGGCATAGGTTAACAAATATTTGTCTGGTTAAATCATATCGCAACAGATTAACCCCTTATATGCAGCTATGACACATGTAGACATATTCACCAATCATGATATATTGGTTTATGTCAAGAAGAATAATACTTATGGCATCGCAAAACAACAACATAGTAATGGTCTAAAAAGGCATGTATAGATGCTTTAACAGTGATAGATGTCCATGATTCCAATGAGCATGGATCAAAATGAAAAGAGCGTATCTGCGTCTTATTTAGAGGAAAAAGGGAGGGGGGGAAACAAATGCCCAACCGTCCACAAACAGCAGTAGAAAAAGTACATTAGTAAATTATTTCTATTCAGTGTGGAGGCAGCTATGTCAAAAATTGAATTAGACAAAGGGGGATATGGGGAAAAAAAGGCTTTACAGTAATGTGTACTATTGTGTTTTTCCTGAGACAAAGCCTTTAAGGAATGGAGCAAAGGAGCAGGATTCGTTTAAGCCGGGATACATAGTAGCCCGTGTCTTAAAGATCCATCTTTGCTCATGCTGGAGGAGAATTTTATTCCAATCGCCGCCTCTATTGGGAATATGAATACGATAGAGGGCGGCGAAGGATACTTTGGGTACAGTATAGTGATGTTGTAGTGCTGCGTGTCTTCCAATTGGAAGGTGGAGATTTCCGATTTCCATGCTATATACATGTTTGGAAATTCTCCGCCAAAATTCCTGCTTGGTCTTTCCCACCAATTGAACCAAGAAGAAAGAACAAGCCTAAAGACAGACAGAGGTGCTATCCGAGAACAGAGAAGGGATAAGGGGAAAAAGAAAAAAAGATGCCGATAATTAAACTCCTGTCGTATAACGTTAAAGGTCTTAACAGCCCAACAAAAAGACACAAGATTTTAAAGGAATTGAAAAGTTATAAAACGAACGTGGCCTTCCTGCAAGAAACTCACCTTACATTAGAATCCAATATAAAATTATATTCACCAGATTTTCCCGTTTGGTTTTATGGTGACACCATCTCCAAACGAGCTAGGGGAGTAGCTATTGGCATAGCCAAAGGAGTTCGGTTTACCTTAACCGACAGGTTGGTGGATCCTGATGGGAGGTTCCTCTTCCTTAAGGGAGAACTGGAAGGGATGGAATGTACATTAGTAAACATCTATGCTCCCAATGTCCACCCTATAAAATATCTCGTCAACTTACTAGAAAAATTGAAAGATTTCAAGCAAGGAAAGGTGATCCTGGGGGGTGACTTAAACTTTTGTTTCGACCCAGGGGTGGATAAGACCTCCCAGCCACAAGAGATAAACAAAATGCTCTTAAAAAAGATAAAAATTTGCTTATACAGAAACCAACTGGTAGACGTATGGAGGGTCCTGAATCCGGGACAGCGGGACTATACGTTCTACTCTTCAGCTCACTGTAGCTATTCACGTATCGACCACATCTTTGTGGACCATAGGGGTTTGGAGATGGTGGCGGAGGCGGGGATAAGAGCCATGACACACTCAGATCACGCGCCAATAAGTATAACCTTGAACGTACCAGGAAATCAGAAACTATTTCAGAACTGGAGGCTCAACGAGGAATTAGTAATGGACGAGTGTAGTTTAGCCAGGATCAAAAAGGAGTTGGAAGATTATTTTAGGATTAACGACACAAAGGAAATATCGAGGGCAATATTATGGGACGCACATAAAACAGTGATAAGAGGGATCCTGATCTCGGAAGGGACGAGGAAAAAAAAAGAAAGAAGTTGTAAAAGAGATAAAATAATAACAGAAATATTTAACCTGGAGCAAAAACATAAAAAAAAGGTAAAACAACGAGAGATATATCATGCTCTTGTGAACAAACGAAACAAACTAAAAGAGCTATTAGACCTAGAAACAAAAAGGGAATTTAATACAATTGCAAAAGAAAGATACATGTGGGGAAATAAAACAAATAAACATCTGGCCAGGATGGTACGGAAAAAAAAAAACAAGGAACTATATCGAAAAAATTTAAAATGAGAAAGGGGAGACAGTACAAACAAAAGACATAGCCGAGACCTTTAGAGCATATTACGAGAAATTGTACGCAGTAGAACAGAGGAGGTGGAAACAGGGGGAAAAGGAGAATAAAATAACAGACTTTCTAAAGGAAGCAGGCATCTCAAAATGCAATCAAGAAGACGCTTTAGTGATGGACAGGCCCATTACAGAAAATGAAATCAAGGCAGCCTTAGCAGATTCAGCATTAGGTAAAAGCCCAGGGCCGGATGGCTTTACTGTCCTATACTATAAAAAATGTAAGGAGATACTTATCCCTAGACTCTGCCAATATTTTAATGGGCTGGGGTCAGACTATGCACTAAGTAGAGAAGCTGCAGAGGCGACTATTACAGTCATCCCAAAGGAAGGAAAAGATGGCAAAACCTGCTCAGAATACAGGCCGATCTCTTTGTTGAATATTGACACCAAACTATTCGCAAAGATCTTGGCCAGAAGAGTAAAACAGGAGATGAAAAAACTTGTCCACTCTGACCAGACAGGGTTTATCCAGGGAAGAGAGGGAAGAGACAATGGGGTGAGGGCTCTCCTTGTCCTTCAGAGAATGAGGAAAAGCGGGTCCCCAGTCTACTCTATAGATGCAGAAAAAGCATTTGACAGGGTAGACTGGGGACTCATGCTAAACACGCTAGAAGAAATGGGCTTTGGGCGGACAATAATGAGGTGGATTAGAACTTTATATCAAGCCCCGACAGCAAGGATAAAAATAAATGGAAGTTTGTCCCAAGTGTTCAATATGAAAAATGGAACAAGACAGGGATGCCCCCTGTCACCAATGTTATTTGTTCTATCATTAGAACCCCTGCTAGCCAGGATACGCAGGAGCCCAGAAATAGAAGGAGTTAAAATAAATGAAGAGGAACACAAGCTTTCTGCTTTCGCAGACGATGTCCTTTTCTATTTAGTCAATCCCAAGTCATCAATCCCAAAATTACTTGAAATATGTAGCCAATATGAAGAAATTTCAAACTTCAAACTAAATATTACTAAAACGGAGGTCCTGAATGTAAATACATCTAGTCAGAGGAACAAGAACTTAGAGCCAAGTACCAATTTCCGTGGGTTGAAAAACTTAAGTATCTAGGGGTCAAATTAACTAACTCATTTAAAAAAATCTATGAGATAAATTATATCCCACTTTTAGATGAAATTAAAGCAGAAGTAACAAGGGTAAAGAATAGACCAATATCATGGATAGGAAGAATCAATTTTTGTAAGATGGTACTTGTACCAAAAATTATATATAAATTTCAGATGCTCCCTATTTCCCTACCAAAGATATTTTTTCAGACTCTTAAAAACCTGATCATGAAATATATATGGAGAAATAAGAAGCATAGAATATCGCTACAGGTTTTAAAACAACCAAAAGAAAAGGGGGGGCTTGCTGTTCCCGATATTAAAAAATATTACGACGCGGTGGTACTATCGAGAGTGGTAGAATGGGCCAGAGGAAATAAAGAAAAACGGTGGGTCAGTATAGAAAATGCACTATCAGAGGTGAAATTAGAAAAAATAATATGGAATCCCCCTCAAAGAAGGGCCTTGGGCACAAATACACACAAGATCACTAGGAACGCACTTAATATCTGGGACACTATACATAAAAAAATTGATAGAGAATATAATTCACTGCTTATAGCATTAAAGGACAACGATTATTTTGAACCAGGCAAAGTTACGGTGGGAGGAAATTGGATAAAAAAAAGACACTGCACAATTAACCACTTTCCGACCAGCCGCCGCAGTAATACGGCGGCAGGTCGGCTTGCCCAGGCGAGAGCCCGTAGCTCTACGTCGGGCGCGTGAACGGCCAGGGAGCGCGCGCGCGCGCCTCCCCGCCGTTCCCGACGATCGGATTCGATAGAGAACCGATCACTCACCAGGTCCAGGCCAATAAAATCTGGCCTGGACCTGGTGATCACCCTCAGCCAATGGTTGTTCTCCCCTGCCAATGTTTTGTAAACATTGACAGGGGAAATGCTGCTCTCTCCCTCGTGTCGGTCTTTCCGTTCCTGACCGAGAGAGAGAGAGCATCTAACCGTGAGTTGCACAACACTACACTGACACCAGGTCACGTAGGCACACAATTCACCCTTGGTAACCCCCCGATCGCCCCCAAATTAACCCCTTCACTGCCTGTTACTGAGTCACCCAGTACAGCAATCAGATTTTTTTTTGATTGCTGTACAAGTGTCATTAGTGACTAAAATAATTATTATAATAATAATTGTTAGGGTAATTAGCCTTAGACCCTAATAAGTCTAGGGACCCCCCCTAACCCCCCCCAATAAAGGTTTAACCCCTTGATTACCCCGTCACCAGTGATCACAGTATGACGCAGTTTAGCTAGTTTATTTTTTATAGCATCAAGGCACCCGCCATATTTTTTGCAATAAAGTTTTAACCCCCTGATTGCCCGGCGGGTGATCAAAGTTTGGTTTTAGCGCCGGATAGGGTCTGCGTTGCCCCAGGCAGCGTCAGATTAGTGCCAGTAGCGCTAACACCCACGCACGCACCATACACCCCCCCTTAGTAGTATAGTATATGAACTGATCGATACCTGATCTGATCAGATCTATACTAGCGTCCCCTGCAGTTTAGGGTTCCCAAAAACGCATTGTTAGCGGGATCAGCCCAGATACCTGCTAGCACCTGCGTTTAGCACCTTCGCCCAGCCCAGCCCAACCAAGTGCAGTATCGATCAATCGATCACTGACAAAACACAAAAACACATAACTGCAGCGTTCGCAGAGTCAGGCCTGATCTCTGCGATCACCAACAGTTTTTTGGTAGCGTTTGACTGTCGCTAACAGGTCAGGTGCTTTTTTTCCTGTGAATCTCACCACCGTACCCCTAAATTTAGAGCCCAAAATGGCAAATAGAATGTACGGTGATGAAGAGGCCTACTTGTTCATGAGCCTGTCAGATAGTGATGAGGAGGTCACGCATCTGTCAAATTCTAGCTCATATGAACCTGTAGACAACAGTGGCTCCCTGACAGATAGCTCTGACGACGGAGTGGTCCCTGCTAGGGTCAGGCGTACCAGATCCCGATCTTCTGCTGTCGCTGATGTGCAAGAACCGCAGGGCTCTCGTATGGGGCAGAGTAGTACTAGCGCCGCTATTCCTTCGGGTGATCTGGCAAGCACCAGCGGCCTAGTACATCCTGGACATACATCCAGCACTGCAGTAACACTTGGTGACGTGGCGAGTCCCATAAGTGCAGTTCAAGCTGGCGAGGTGGCAAGCACAAGTAGTGTCCCGCTGCCACCAAGAAGAAGAAGACGACAAAGACAGGCCAGTCGTGCCCATAGTGCCCTTCCTGCTGCATTAGCCAATCCTGATTGGGTCCCCGCCACTTCTGCAGCACCCGTACTTCCCCCATTCACTGGCCAACCCGGAATTCAGGTGGAAACAGTTGATTTTACACCACTGGATTTTTATTCACTGTTTTTCACGGAAGATCTCTATAGATCTATTGTGGACCAAAGCAATTTGTATGCTGGTCAATTCATCGCCGCTAATCCCCAGCTGTCCCTTGCCAAAGATTGGAAGCCAATTACGGTTTCCGAATTTAAGATCTTTCTGGGCCTTACCCTCCTCATGGGCATTACTAAAAAGAGTGAATTGCGGTTGTATTGGTCCACGCGCCCAATTTACTATATGCCCATTTTCTCTGCCTCCATGTCCAGGACACGATACGAGCAGATCTTGCGGTTCATGCATTTTAGTGACAATCAACTCTGTCGTCCTCGGGGAGACCCTGAATTTGATCGGCTCTACAAAATTCGGCCCCTCGTAAACCACTTCAACGAACGGTTTGCAGCCTTGTATAATCCCCAGCAAGTTCTCTGCGTTGATGAGTCCCCGATTAAGTTTTCTGGTCGCTTGTCATTCAAACAGTTCCTTCCCAGCAAGCGTGCCAGATACGGGGTCAAGTTGTATAAGCTCTGTGACAGGGCAACAGGCTATACATCTAGCTTTATGGTTTACGAGGGAAAAGACAGTCACGTAGAGCCGGAAAATTGCCCTGATTACATAGGGAGCGCTGGTAAGATAGTCTGGGAATTGGTGTCACCCTTATTCGGAAAGGGGTACCACTTGTACGTGGACAATTATTACACGAGCGTGCCAATTTTTAGGCGGCGTACACACGATCGGACATATCCGATGAAAACGGTCCGCGGACCATTTCCATCGGATATGTCCGATCGGAAGTTTGATCCGATGGCGTGTACACACCATCGGATCAAATTCCCCGCCGCCGGACGGCGCGGTGACGCGGCGGTGACGTTGACGCCGCCGCGTCACCGCCACGTCACCGCACCAGGAAGTAAAACACTTCCACGCATGCGCCGAATCCATTCGGCAGTGGCGCGGCGGCGGTGGGGGCCGACATGTCTGCTGGTAAGTGTACTAACCAGCAGACATGTCGGGCGGACAGATTCCCACCGGATAGATTTCAAAGCTTGCTTTGAAATCTGTCGGGTGGAGAAATCTGTCCGCTAGCCCATACACACGAGCGGAGATGTCTGCTGAAACGGTCCATCGGACCATTTTCAGCGGACATATCCCCTCGTGTGTACGCCGCCTTAGTCATCTTTTTGATTATGGAATTGGCGCATGTGGCACCGTGCGACCTAATCGCCGGGGCATCCCCCAACGGCTTGTAGAATCCCGTCTTAGTTGGGGGGAGAGAGCCTGCTTACAGTGTAACAATTTGTTAGCAGTGAAGTGGAGGGATTCACGGAATGTTTTCGTTCTGTCCTCGCTTCACGCAGACACGGCAGTCCAAATTTCTACGGCGACTGGTGTTGTGGAGAAACCCCTCTGTATCCACGAGTACAACCTTAACATGGGAGGGGTGGACCTCAATGACCAGTTGTTGGCGCCGTACCTAATTACCCGTAAGACCAAACGCTGGTACAAAAAAGTATCGGTTTATTTGTTTCAATTGGCTTTGCTGAACGCTCATGTGCTATACACAGCTTCAGGACAGACTGGATCCTTCCTAAAATTCCAGGAAGAGATCGCCAAAGCCCTTCTGTTTCCAGACGGTGCTTTGCCCCACCTTCCCAATGCAAATGCAGTGAGCCGGCTGTATGAGAGGCATTTTCCTTTTATCATCCCTAGTACCCCTGCCCAAAGAACCCGCCAAAGAAGATGTCGTGTCTGCAGCAAACTCGGATTTAGGCGTGACACCCGCTTTTATTGTCCCGACTGTCCTGACCAACCTGGTCTTTGCATTGGTCTATGTTTCAAACGCTACCACACACTAGTTGAGTTTTAGTGTAGGGTACAGCACCACACAGTCCTAGGCACAATAACACAGGGTTTCGGAAGATGTGATGGCCATCACATTTTGAGAGACCATAATCTGCAACGTTCAGTTTACAGTTTATAAAAGTGAAAAAAAGTGGAAAAAATTAAACTCACACAAAAACACAAAAAAAATATAAAATAAAAAATCCAAAAATAGTTGTGGTTGTATTTTTCTCCTCTCTTTGTTGTTCTCATGTTCACTCTCTACTGTCTACTCACTATTGTTCTATATCTATTCTCTCTATTTTTTTTTTATAGTATTTGCTTTGCAGGTATGGTATGTTATACTGTAATGTTTGTTTTATTGTTAACCATCATTTACTTAGCAGGTACGCCATTTAGTTGCATCGCGGATTTATTTAGCGTGACAGCAACAGCGTTTGCTCCCACGATATATAAAGCCACGACTCCAACACTGTGGGAGGTGATTTCACCACCACAGCTAAAAAAAGAGCATATATGCCGAAGCATGGGGGCATTAGGGGCGGAGGAGCGATTTTGCTCCTAATGCCGCATACATACGATCGAAATTCCGTCGGAAGCTTTCCCGTGGAAAAGTTCAACCGTGTGTACGCGGCATAACTTTTTTTGAGGGAGGATGCCCCCATGCTTCGGCATATATATTTTTTAGGCACAGGTTTCGTTAATTTATTTTTTACTGTTTTTTTATTTTTTGGTATTTGATTTGCAGGTATGGTATGGTAAGATCTTACTGTTAGAATGTAATGTTACTTTGTTTTAATGTTAACCATCATTTGCTTAGCAGGTACGCCATCCAGTTGCATCGCCGATTTATTTAGCGTGACAGCAACAGCGTTTGCTCCCACGATATTTAAAGCCGTGACTCCAACACTGTAGGAGGTGATTTCACCACCACAGTTAAAAAAAGAGCATATATGCCGAAGCATGGGGGCATTAGGGGCGGAGGAGCGATTTTGCTCCTAATGCACGTACATATACGGTCGAAATTCCGTCGGAAGCTTGTCCGTGGAAAAAAGTCAGACCGTGTGTATGCGCCATAACTTTTTATGCAGCGTACATACGTCTGAGCGGCATAACTTTTTTGAGGGAGGATGCCCCCATGCTTCGGCATATATAACTGGTGCATGTATGCCCATCATTAGAAGTGGGTGGATGAAGGGAGGTATTCTAATGGTGGGCATACCCACCGATCAATCAATTTTTTTCGTTCAGCCAACAGGCTGAATGAAAAAAAAAAGATTACAATACATGTCCAACAAGAACCATCAACGTATGGTATGTTGCTGGACTTTGAATGGTTATACCAGAATGATGCCTGCGGGTTTAGGTATCATCTTGGTATCATTCTCTTCAGCCAGCGGTCGGCTTTCATGTAAAAGCAATTCTAGCGGCTAATTAGCCTCTAGACTGCTTTTAAAAGCAGTGGGAGGGTATGCCCCCCCCCCGGATATAAACTGCGCCATTGGGAAAGTGGGAAAACATTTTACCACACCGATCTTGGTGTGGTCAGATGCTATGAGGGCAGAGGAGAGACCTAGGGTCTGATAGACCCCAATTTTTTCAAAAAAGAGTACCTGTCACTAACTATTGCTATTATAGGGGGTATTTACATGCCCTAAGATAACAATAAAAATTATTAAAAAAAAATAAAAAAAGGAAGGAACAGTCTAAAATAAAATTAAAAAAGCAAAATAAATAATAATAATAAAAAAAAAAAGCACCCCTGTCCCCCCCTGCTCTCACGCAAAGGCGAACGCAAGCGTCGGTATGGCGTCATATGTAAACAGCAATTGTACCATGCATGTGAGGTATCACCGCGAAGGCCAGATCGAGGGTAATAATTTTAGCAGTAGACCTCCTCCGTAAATCCAATGTGGTAACCTGTAGAGGCTTTTAAAGGCTTTTAAAAATGTATGTTGTTTGTCGCCACTGCGCATTTGTGGGAAATTTTAAAGTATGTCATGTTTGGTATCTGTGTACTCGGCCTACGATCATCTTTTTTATTTCATGAAATATTTGGGCAATATAGTGTGTTTTAGTGCTTTAAAATAAAAGTGTATTTTTTCCCCAAAAAATGCGTTTAAAAAATCGCTGCGCAAATACTGCGTGGAAAAAAAAAATGCAACACCCACCATTTTAATCTGTAGGGCCTTTGCTTTAAAAAAATATATAATGTTTGGGGGTTCAACTTAACTTTCTTGCAAAAAAAAAAAAAGTTTTTATGTAAACAAACAGTGTCAGAAAGGGCTTTGTCTTCAAGTGGTTAGAAGAGTGGATGATGTGCGACATAAGCTTCTAAATGTTGTGCATAAAATGCCAGGACAGTTCAAAACCCCCCCAAATGACCCCATTTTGGAAAGTAGACATCCCAAGCTATTTTCTGAGAGGTATGTTGAGTACATGGAATATTTTATATTTTGCCACCAGTTGCTGGAATATGACAAACTTTTTTTTTTTTTTTTGCACAAAGTTGCCACTAAATGATATATTGCTCAAACATGCCATGGTTATATGTGGAATTACACCCCAAAATACATTCTGCTGCTTCTCCCGAGTATGGGGATACCACATGTGTGAGACTTTTTGGGAGCCTAGCCGCGTACGGACCCCAAAAACCAATCACCACCTTCAGGCTTTCTAAGGGGGTAAGTTTTGATTTCACTCCTCACTGCCTATCACAGTTTCGGAGGCCATGGAATGCCCAGATGGCACAAACCCCCCCCAAATGACCCCATTTTGGAAAGTAGACACCCCAGCCTATTTGCTGAGAGGTATGGTGAGTATTTTGCAGTTCTTGCTTTTTGTCACAAAGATTAAAAAAAAAAAAAAAGAGAAAAAAAATAAATAATAATATCTTTCTTCATTTTCAAAAATAAATGAGCGCTGTAAAATACTCGCCATCCTCTCATCAAATAGCTTGGGGTGTCTACTTTCCAAAATGGGGTCATTTGGGGGGGTTTAGTGCCATCTGGGATTTCCATGGCCTCCAAAACTGTGATAGGCAGTGAGGGGTAAAATCAAAGATTTGCGCCCTTAGAAATCCTGAAAGCGGCGCTTAGTTTTCGGGGTCCCGTAAGCGGCTAGGCTCCCAACAAGTCCCACACATGTGGTATCCCCGTACTCAGGAGAAGCAGTAGAATATATTTTGGGGTGTAATTCCACATATGCCCATGGCATGTTTGAGCAATATATCATTTAGTGGCAACTTTGTGCAAAAAAAAAAAAAAAGTTTGTCATATTCCAGCAACTGGTGGCAAAATATAAAATATTCCATGTACTCAACATACCTCTCAGAAAATAGCTTGGGGTGTCTACTTTCCAAAATGGGGTCATTTGGGGGGGTTTTGTGTCACCTTGGCATTTTATGGCCTTCAAAACGGTCATAGGTAGTGATAGGTAGTGAGGAGTGAAATCAAAAATGTATGCCCTTAGAAATCCTGAAGGCGGTTCTTGGTTTTCGGGGTCCCGTACGCGGCTAGGCTCCCAAAAAGTCCCACACATGTGGTATCCCCATACTCAGGAGAAGCAGCAGAATGTATTTTGGGGGGCAATTCCACATATGCCCATGGCATGTGTGAGCAATATATAATTTAGTGACAACTTTGTGCAAAAAAAGAAAAAAAAAAATCATATTCCCGCAACTTGTGGCAAAATATAGAATATTCCATGGACTCAAAATGCCTCTCAGCAAATAGCCTGGGGTGTCTACTTTCCAAAATTGGGTCATTTGGGGGGGGTTTGTGCTATTTGGGCATTTTATGGCCTTCAAAACGGTCATAGGTAGTGAGAAGTGAAATCAAAAATGTGTGACCTTAGAAATCCTGAAGCCCGTGCTTGGTTTAGGGGCCCTGCACGCAGCTAGGCTCCCCAAAAAGTCCCACACATGTGGTATCACCGTACTCAGGAGAAGCAGCAGAATGTATTTTGGGGTGTAATTCCACATATAACCATGGCATGTGTGAGCAATTTATCATTTAGTGACAACTTTTTGTAATTTTTTTTTTTTTTTGTCATTATTCAATCACTTGGTACAAAAAAAAAAAAAATATTCAGTGGGCTCAACATGCCCCTCAGTAATTTCCTTGGGGTGTCTACTTTCCAAAATGGGGTCATTTGGGGGGGTTTTGTACTGCTCTGCCATTTTGGCACCTCAAGAAATTAGATAGGCAGTCATAAAATAAAAGCTGTGTAAATTCCAGAAAATTTACCCTAGTTTGTAGACGCTATAACTTTTGCGAAAACCAATAAATATACGCTTATTGCGATTTTTTTACTAAAGACATGTGGCTGAATACATTTTGGCCTAAATGTTTGACTAAAATTTAGTTTATTCGATATTTTTTACTTTTTGTTATAAGAAAAATCATTTTTTTTCAAAATTTACGGTCTTTTTCCGTTTATATCGCAAAAAATAAAAATCGCAGAGGCAATCAAATACCATCAAAAGAAAGCTCTATTTGTGGGAAAAAAAGGACGCAAGTTTCGTTTCGGTATAACATTGCATGACCGCGCAATTACCAGTTAAAGTAGCGCAGTTCCAAATTGTAAAAACACCTCTGGTCTTTAGGCTGACAAATGGTCCGGGGGGAAAGTGGTTAAGAGACGTTATAAAGGATGGTCACTTAATATCACTGAGTGAAATAGAAAAAAAAAAAAAACTTTATGGTAATAAATAATTGGAGGTACCAACAACTCAGACACTTTATCCTAAAACTACCACAACCGTTAAGGACGGGAGAACAGTTAACAGAACTGGAAAAACGAAGTTCCATAGGAAACTCTAAAGGAACGATCTCAAAATTATATAAGATCCTACTCAAGAGCAGGAGGTACCTCCTTTTATTAAAAAATGGGAGAGGGAATTAGGGACACAACGGGATAGGGGCACAATAAAGAAAATACTAAAACTGACACACCTCGGCGACCGACATCCGGACGGCAGAAATTAATTTCAAATGCCTGACGGGATGGTACATAACACCAGATAAATTAAGTAAATTTAAAGAAGGACAATCAGCAGAGTGTTGGAGGGGGTGCAGATCTATGGGTACGATGGCCCACTTATGGTGGGAATGCCCCAAAATTAGAAAATACTGGGAGACTATTATAGGCTTCATAGAGAAAATCACAGAGAAGAAAATAAAGATGGACCCGTGGATAGTTCTATTCCATGGAGGAGAAGAAAGCATTAAAAGATACCAAAACTCCCTAGTCCCACACCTGCTTAACGCGGCTAAAAGGCTTATTCCTAGGAAATGGCAAGAAGCCGAATGCCCCCGGGTCTGGGAATGGATAGATATGGTAGAAGGAACATATGTCATGGAGGACCTAAGAAATAGCATTGAGGGCAATAAAAAAAATCTAAAGTGGGATAAATGGAAAAGATTTAAGAGGACCTGGAGTTACGCTGAAAATCTAAGAGAAGAGATTTAAAGGAAAAGAAGGATAGATAAAAAAAAAAGAGAATCTGTTGGTGAGAAAAGGGGAGGGGAACGTGGGGGGGGGGGGGGGAATCACAAGGGGTGAGTACGAGGAATAAGGTCGAAAAAGTAAAGAAGAGAAATAGAGTATACATTGTTCTTTTTTTTAGGGGGTTTGTTTTTCGATGTATTAACCTATACAAAGTGACCGAAGAAAAAAAAAAAAAAAAAAGTTTGCATATTAAAAAAAAAAATCAAAACCAAAAAAAGGGATTTTTTAAATACAGCTTACCTGTAAAATCCTTTTCTTGGAGTACATCACTCGGGTCAACAACCTAATATTCATAAGGGGGTTATAGCGAGCATTCAGTTTTTTACACTTAATCTTAAATGGGTAATATCCCTATACCCCCGGTTCATGTTGTGGACAACAGGGCAATCTTCAAAGATGGAAGAGTAGCTTCCCCTCCCAATTTTACCCCCCTCCCCTAGAGGGAGTCCCTCAGTTTTGTAGCAAGCAGTATGCCTCCCAAAAATGGTCACCCAAAAGAGGGGTGGGAGCTCTGTGTCCCGTGATGTACTCCAAGAAAAGGATTTTACAGGTAAGCTGTATTTAAAAATCCTTTTTCTTTCTCGTACATCACGGGACACAGAGCGGCATATTCATTACTATGTGGGATGTCCGAAAGCAATGCTTTAATGAGGGGAGGGAGACATCTTCCAAAGAAGGATTCAATTTAGAGATAAACTCAAATCATAATAATCCAACTTAGTCAAGAAAAAACTTTTTTTTTTTTTTTTTTTTTTTATAACCAAGGGTGTTTTCTGATCCCGAGGATTTCAAACTGCAGCCTGTAGTACTGCCTGTCCAAAGGCAGAATCCGCATTCCTTCTCACGTCTAGTTGATAAAACCTTGTAAACGTGTGGACTGATGACCACGTTGCTGCCTTGCATATCTGAGCCCTAGAGATCTGATGGTGTGCTGCCCAAGAGGCGCCTGGCCTGGTAGAATGGGCTTTACCGACAACGGAGGAGGCAACTCTTCAACCGTAGGCTTGAATGATTAATTGTCTAATCCATCTTGAGATGGTGGATTTTGCAGCTGCCTGCCCCTTCTTGGGGCCATCTGGTAGAACGAATAACATCATCTGTTTTCCGGATCTTTTCTGTAGCTTTAAGATAGGATCATGGCTGGAGACAATATCAAGGTATGCAGCAAACTCCTTTCTAGATGTAGGTTTTGGAAAGAAGGATGGAAAGTACCAAATCCTGGATTAAGTGAAATTTGGATATAACCTTTTGGTGAAAGGAAGGATGGGCCGGAGAACTGCCCTGTCCTTATGCAGAACAAGATATGGTTCCTTACACGTAAGGCTGCTAATTCTGACACTCTCTCTGGCCGAAACTATGGCGACAAGAAAACCAATTTTCTTGTCAGTAAGAGTAAAGGAATCTCAGCCAGAGGCTCAAGGCTGTTTCTGTAGAGTGGACAGGACAAGATTTAAGTCCCAAGGACAAACTGGTGACTTGACAGGAGGATTAATACGCAAGACCCCCTGTAAGAAGGTCTTTACCAGCGAGTGGGTGGCCAGCGGCCTCTGAAACCACACTGACAGAGCTGAGATCTGTCCCTTGATTGTGCTTAGTGCCAGGCCTTTATCCACTCCTAGCTGGAGAAACTTACAACCCTATCAATAGTATATTTGCGGGAATTCCATCTTTTGGAATCACACCAGCCTATGTAGTTCCTCCACACCCTGTAATAAATTACCCTGGAGACCGGCTTTCTAGCCTTAATCAGGGTAGGGATTACCTGCCTAGACAGACCCTACCCTGAGAATCAGGGTAATGTAGGGTGGAGGATCGGACCTTGTGAGAGTAGGTCTGGTTGTAGAGGAAGAGTCCAAGGGTCTCCCACTGCCATATTCAGGACTAGCGAGTACCAAGCCCTCCGGGGCCAAGCTGGAGCTATTAGAATGACTGGCTTGTGCTCCACTCTGATCCCGATACCACGGCTTCTTACCCCCAGGGGTTTGTCCCTGCGATCTACTGTTACCGTTGGATCGCGCAGGCGGCCGTTCGATACCGCCTGGAATTAGAGGGCCCCGAAGACAGGAAAAAAGTGCCTTTAAATGTAGAGGCCCGGAATGTCTTTTTGGACCGGTAAAAGGGTACTCTTGCCCTTTGAAATAGTCTGCATATATTTATCCAGATCCTCTCCGA